>OZ024730.1:24122470-25322470 GCA_964016875.1 Fallopia convolvulus
CCAAAACGAGCCAAGGGCGCCACCACCACCATATAGACCACCGGGATTCAATGAGCTACAATCATTTGCTCAAGAGATGAGAGATGGGTTCAAGGATATGAGGACCCAATTCAATGAGTTTGGTGCATGGAGGAGGCAAGTCGACAATCAATTTGCTCAAATTGCAACTCAAGCCCCGAGAGAGAATGGGAGACTTCAGGGCCGACCCGAGGAGAATCCTCGAGCTCAAAATAATCAAAATGAAGTCCGGGCAATTGGATTGAGAAGTGGCAAAAACCTACCCGAGCCACACATTCCTAAGAAGAATGAAGAGAGTCGGACCAACTTACCCAGCAAGTCGGGTCCGACGTTCCCCGAAGTCGACCCAGCAAGAAGATCGACCCCTTCACCCCGGACCGAGGTTGAGAGCAACTCGGGACCGACGTACCCAGACCTCGATCCGACTCCTCTGCCTCGGACCGAGATTCACAACATCGGGCCTGACACGGTGCCTAAGTCGGTCCAACCAGGAAATATAGCAAGTGAAGTGGTGAAGTCCAAGGAGGTTGATCCAAGCAAGATTCAAGGTGGAACAATTCTTCCATATCCCTCAAAGAAACCGAAAGATGTTGTCGAGAACAAGTTCAAGAGGTTTCTCAAACTCTTGCAAGGCTTGAACATCTCCATCCCGTTCACCGATGCATTGAGTGAGATGCCATCTTATGCCAAGTTTTTAAAGGAGATTTTGAGCAAGAAGAGATCCATAGTTGAAACGCAAGATGAGGTCAAGACCTTGGAGTTACCGCAAAAGCTAGGAGATCCCGGTCGCTTTGCTATAACTATTGGTGTGGGGTCTCAAAACTTCCAAGCCTTATGTGACCTTGGAGCAAGCACGAGCATCATTCCTTACACCATATGGAAATCCACATCCATGGGCCTCATAGCTCCGGTCAACATGAGGTTAACGATAGCGGATGGGTCGTCCATCGAGCCAATTGGTATCGTCGAGGATTACCCCGTTTGCATCGAAGGCCACTATGTCCCAATCGACTTTGTTGTGGTGGACATGATAGAAGTGCCGGGTGAACCAATTATACTAGGGAGACCTTTCCTTGCCACGGTTGGGGCAATCATCGATGTAAAGAAGGGCCACTTGTCTCTTGACATTGGAGGAAGAGAGATTGAGTTTTTCTTTAGCCCAACTTCAAAAGAGGTCGTACATAAGGAAGCTAAGATGATCCAAGTTCCTCTTGGATTGCAATGGGAAGCCGTTTCTAAGAAGTCAAGGCCAAGGGAGCTTAGGTTGAAAGCCACCCCACCACCTAGAGAAATTGAGATAGAGCGCCAAGGTCTAGCCCTCAATATGATTGAGCATGAGCAATTGGAGGAAAGGATGTCTTATTTGGAGGTGTTCAAGGCCGAGAAAGAAGAAGTTCAAGCACCACCGGAACCATCTCAAGAACTTAAGGAGCTTCCAAAAGATTTGAGGTACGCATTTCTTGGTCCCAACTCTTCTTTACCCGTAATCATAAATGCCAACTTGAATGATGAGGAAGAGTCTAAGTTGTTAGAGGTTCTAAGAAAACATAGAGGAGCTTTAGGGTATTCACTAGAGGAACTAAAGGGAATCTCTCCCTCAATTTGCATGCATAGGATTTATATGGAGGATAAACCCACTATTGAACCACAAAGAAGATTAAATCCTAACATGAAAGAAGTGGTAAAGAGTGAAATACTTAGGATGTTGGATGCGGGAATTATCTTCCCAATTTCCGATAGCAAGTATGTGAGTCCCGTGCATGTAGTTCCTAAGAAAGGAGGTCTCACCCTTCTGCAAAATGAAAAGGGAGAAATGATACCTATGAGAACCACAACAAAATGGCGTATGTGTATTGATTACCGTAAGCTTAATAGTGGCACTCGCAAAGACCATTTTCCTCTTCCTTTCATAGACCAAGTCCTAGAAAGATTAGCACAACATGAATATTTTTTCTACCTTGACGGGTATAGCGGGTTTTGGCAAATCCCTATTCATCCCGATGATCAAGAGAAGACGACATTCACATGTCCTTATGGGACTTTTGCCTATAGACGCATGCCTTTTGGTTTATGTAATGCGCCGGCAACGTTTCAAAGATGCATGATGTCCATCTTCTCCGATATGGTTGAGGATATAGTAGAAGTGTTTATGGATGATTTCTCCGTCTATGGTTCCTCATTTGATGTTTGCTTAGCTAACTTAGACAAGGTTTTGACTAGATGTGAGTAGACTAGCTTGGTGCTTAATTGGGAAAAATGCCACTTCATGGTGAAGGAGGGCATAGTACTAGGACACCTAGTTTCTAGTAGGGGGATAGAGGTAGATAAAGCTAAAGTTGAAATAATTGAAAAATTACCTCCTCCCTCTTGTGTTCGTGATGTTAGGAGTTTCTTAGGTCATGCGGGATTTTATAGACGGAAAATCAAGGATTTTTATAAGATTGCAAAACCATTGTCTAACCTCTTGATGAAGGATGTGCCCTTTGAATTTTTCGAGGATTGCATGAGTTCTTTTTGTAGGTTGAGAGATGCCTTGATCTCGGCTCCAATAATGGCGGCACCCGATTGGAATCTTCCATTCGAGGTAATGTGTGATGCTAGTGATTTCGCCATAGGGGTCGTCCTTGGGAAAAGGAAGGATGGAAAGTTGCATGCCATCTACTACGCAAGCAAAACTTTGGATGAAACTCAATGCAATTACACAATGACGGAGAAAGAGTTTCTTGCGATAGTGTTTGCATTTGAGAAATTCCGTTCATATCTTGTGGGATCAAAGGTGGTAGTCTTCACGGACCATGCGACAATCAAATACCTCATGAAGAAGAAGGATGCAAAGCCGAGGCTTCTAAGGTGGATGCTCCTTATCCAAGAGTTTGACCATGAGATCAAGGACAAAACCGGTGCAAAAATGTGGTAGATGATCATCTATCCCGTTCGCCCATTGAATAAATGTTGGAGATGGAGGATGGTTTGACTATAGATGATTCAAGGGCAGATGAAGTTCTCATGGGCGAAAAGGAGGAAAGGAAAGGTGGACCGACGAACCAAGTAAGTCGGTCCCGAGGTCTAGAACATCGGACCGAAGGCAGGGCAGGTACGAGTGAGTCGGGACCGAGGTCTTCAGAGTCGGGCCCGAGTGACCTGTGTGTCTGCGAAGCTATACCGGCGTCCAACCATGTCGGGCTCGGTACACTTCAATGTCGATCCGTGGAAGAAAGTAAGTTTCCTAACTCGATTTCCATTCCTTCTCGTGCTCAATTGATTGATTCTTTCTCTCCCACTTGCCTTCTTTCTATTAGTACCGTAAGACGAGGGGTTTCCCCTTGGTTTGCGGATTTTGCTAACTTTGCCGTAGGGGGAGTGATCCCACCAGATTTGTCTTATCAAGCTAGGAAGAAATTCTTACATGATGCTAGACAATATTTCTGGGACGATCCATATCTCTACAAGGAAGGGCGTGATCAAATCTATAGACGGTGTGTGTCAAGTGAAGAGGTTGAGAGCATAATTCACCATTGCCATTCCTTGCCTACGCGGGGGGGGGGGGGGGGGGGGGGGGGGGGGGGCACGCTAAGAGTTCCAAAACCACTTCAAAAATTCTTCAATGTGGTTATTATTGGCCAACCATGTTCAAGGATGTGCATGATTATGTGAGGAAGTGTGAGGAGTGCCAAAGAGAGGGGAACCTATCAAGGAGGAATGAGACTCCTCAAACTGGCATTCTAGAAGTTGAGTTATTTGATGTAAGGGGTATTGATTTCATGGGACCATTTCCCACATCGGGGCCTTACAAGTACATCTTGGTAGCCGTGGACTATGTCTCAAAATGGGTGGAGGCCATACCAACAAGAACCAATGATGCTAGGGTGGTGATGAAGTTCTTGAAAAGCAACATTTTTGCAAGGTTTGGTGTGCCTAGGGTTCTCATAAGTGATGGCGGACCTCATTTCATTGAGAGGTGCTTCGAGAATGTGTTGATCAAGTATGGGGTGTCTCATCGAGTTGCTACTCCTTATCATCCTCAAACAAGCGGGCAAGTCGAGGTGTCAAACCGTCAAATCAAGGCTATCTTGGAGAAGACCGTATCTCGATCAAGGAAAGATTGGTCCTCTAAGCTCGATGATGCACTTTGGGCTTATAGAACCGCCTTCAAGACACCTTTGGGAACTACACCCTTCAATCTAGTTTATGGCAAGGCATGCCATCTTCCAATAGAGCTTGAGCACAAGGCAAAATGGGCTCTCAAGGAGATGAATTGGGATATCAACTTGGCCGGTGAGAAAAGGTTTCTAGAGCTTCATGAGTTGGGAGAATTGAGGTTGAAAGCCTATGAGAACTCCAAGTTGTACAAGGAGAAGACCAAGAAGTGGCATGATAGGAAGTTAATTCCAAAGACCTATCAAACCGGTGACAACTTGGCCGATGAATTGGGACATCTTAGATTGCCAAAATAAAAGCTATTTTGAGGATATTTGTTTTTTTGTTTCTAGTTTGTGTTTGGGATGTTTGCTTCTTGGTTTGTGGTTTGATGAAAGACATGGATGATTAATTTGGTTTTGAATGGATGAGTCTTTGTTTTTTGTTTTAGAAAAAAAATTGCAAAAATCCATAAAAAAAAAAATGAAAAATTGTGTTAAAAACAACAAAAACATATTGTGTTTTGTAGTTTTTGGACTAGAGATTCCCATCTTAGATTGCCAAAATAAAAGCTAACGATGATGTGAGCATATAAATTCCTTTGCATATTTTCGGATGGTGTAGCCTCTAAAAATGATGTTGCTTTTGATGTGATCATGATATCTTGCTTGTTTTATTGAACATGTGAGTTCTAGGATGAGTTCTTATGCAACTAAGTATGAGTGACCCTTGTGAGATTGATTTTTGGCCATTTTAGGGATTCTTGTTCATATTTGCATATCCCTCATGTTTCTTGTGTGATTAGGTCATTCATGCTTAGTAAAACTTGCTATTGCAGTGTTTATCTATTTTCCAAGACCGTCATGAGATTTGTCCTAGCATTGTCACATTGATTTTGAACTTTATTCTTCTAGTCACATAAATGTTCCATATCCTACCATGAAGTTAATCCTTTGTTTGTAGCCCCGTTCTAGCCTAAGCCTTTGTTTGAAACTCCTCAAAAATATTATTCCTAGCCTTATATGACTTGACCCTTATGGGATTGGACTTTAGAAGAGAGGTTTGGATTGTATTTGAAGAGTTGAGATTCTCTTGGGTTTAAGGGGCAAAGAATGGTGTTATGAATCATGTGGGTAGTGCATCTTTGTTGTACAAAAATGAAAAAAGAAAGAAAAGAAAGAAAGAAAATGTTGGAAATGTAAAGTGGAATGAAGGAAAAGGGCCTAAGTGAAGAAAAATGGTCCGACCGAGTTACAAGCAACATCGGGCCCGATGTCATAAGAAAGTCAGTCCAAAATGTAGAAAGTGTGGAAAATCCAACAAAAAGCCTAAGAGCAAAGATGAAGTGGAATGTTAAGTGAAATTTTGGGTTGAAAGGAAAAAAAATGTTAAGTCTTTTGGGTGAGTGTGAAAGTAATTGTGGAATTTTGGTGAAGTTGGTGAGAGTTTAGGTTGTTCAATCCCCACTGTAAGCACCACAAGACCAAATAATTCCCACCTTGAGAAATACCAAAAGCCCCATTACAACCCGACCGAATGGAACCTCTTTGAGGATCTCTATTGAGCCAAGTTCGAAATTCTTTGTGTACTTTGTATTAGGCATCTCTAGGTGGAGGAATTGGAGATATTAGCTTCAGTAGTAAAGTCCTTACTCGCATGAATTTTGAGCTTGAGTGTTCATTGCTAAACCCAAACACATGATGAGTGATACACATTCACATATCCCTAAAGTGAGGCTTAGTTGCATTGACTCTATTCCTTGGAACACTTAATCATGTGTGATGATGTAATCTTGCTTCAATATCAATCACTTGTGCTTAAAATGTGTTTTCATTCGAGTCTTTACTTGAAGATTATGTTTCGGTCTTGCTTACATTGTTATTGCTTGAGGACAAGCAAGTTTAAGTATGGGGTATTTTGATGTCTCTTTATTTGGTTGTGTTTTCATATGTGATTTCCTTTGTAAATATGTTTCTTTTTCCCCATTTTCTTGTGTGTTTTGTTCCTTTTTAGCTTAGTTCCCGTATTTCTATGAGATTCGGAGACTACGCACATTTTATGTGTTTTGTAGGTAATTTGGCATGAATCGAGGATCAATTTGAAGGAGGATCGGAGCATGGAGCAAGGCCCGAGCTAAAGAGGAAAGAGAGGAGCAAGCCATGAAGAAGAACAAGAGAAGCCAACAAGAAGAAGGTGGAACGAGGTCCGGACCGAGTTGCAACAACGCCGGGCCCGACTTGGATGTTTCCAACCCCGGACCGACATGCATAGTAACTCGGGCCCGAGGTCCTCCGTGTCGGTCCGAGTCGGTCACCGGACTACTTGGGCTCCAAGGCACGAAATTGTGGACTTCCACTTTATCCCCTCATCTAATCTATAAAAGGCCCTCTTGTCTTCTAATTTGGGGGTTCCAAAAAGGGGGTTCTCACACACAACAACCCTCAAAAGGATACTTGGACACCAGTTGAAGAAATTCCATGAGCAGACTGATCCAGATGAAGAGATAAGAGTCACCATGGCTCTCACATCAGCAGACTAGCAAGGAAGCTCGTCGGGCTAACGACGTTAAAAATAGCGCTTACGTGAGGCAACCCGCTTTTTAGAATAGGTTTAGTTTATTTTTCTTTTCTTTTCCCTTTTTAGATTATTTCTTAGCTTTCTTTTATTTTTAGTTTTAGTTTTCACTAGGATAGAAATTAGATTTTTTGAGCTAACAAGATTTCAGGAGAAAGGGGTCGAAAAATCACTCAAGAAGGCCACGGCGGCTCGTTAACGACCCACCCAGGCTCGTTAACGACCCGGTTCGGAAGATCCGATTCGTAACAATACGGGGCAGGTAAGTAATTCTAACCTAATCTATCTTTTAAACCTAGCCGCCCTCCCTTCTACCCTTACCCCTCCTATAAAAACACTTCTACCCCTCCCAAAATTCTACCACAATCCCTCTTAAAATTCACTCTCAAACCCAAAACACTCTCAATCCCTCTCCCTTCTCTCCCACCGAGTCGGAATTCCTCACAAAACCGACCACCGAGAGGCCGTCGTCACCGAGCTCGGAAGCTACCCACCGACGAGGCCGTGTTCGTTAACCACCCCGATTTCGACCCTTGTTCTTCAATTTCTCGGTTCTCCGGTATGATTTCTAAACCCTTGCTTGAAATTGCATGATTGATTATTAATAGGGTCGAAATTTCATATCTTGAATCATGATTCTTAGGGAGGTCGATGAGCATGCTTGATTTTGTTCCTAAAAAAAATTCTTGATTGTGCTTCGTTGTTCATAATTTAGGAAAGATTATTCATGTTAGATTAGCTATTGTAATCTTTAGTTAGGAAAGCATGAATTTTTCTTGTTCTAGATCTAAAAGTTCAAACTTTGCATGTCAAAATTCAGGGTAATTTTTAGCATGTTCGGGATGGGCAATTGAGCAAGTATGGGGTGCCTATACCCGAGGGGGGATATGTGGAGAATAAGAGAAGATTGCATGCTTGATTTGTGCTAAATTAGAGGTAGATTAAATTTCGTAAAAATTCTGGTTTTGCTCTCGGCAAGTCGTTAACGACCCACCCAGGCTCGTTAACGACCCTGCACTTCATCATCGATCGATCCGAGCCCAGAATCGTGAACAACCCAATTGGGTAGTTTATGAATAATTCCGGGGTTAATTTTGAGACCAAGTATGGGGTCTCGAACCTATTATTTTTGAGTGGATCTTATCTTGGAAAAATCTTGATTATTTTGTAGGATCCATGGCTAGTTCAAGAAGACCCGCTACCCGAGCCCAAAAGAAGAGGAGGAACCATAGGTCTCCATCTCCACCCCGAGTGGATGATGTGATTTTGAGCAATCAGAGCCAAGTACGGCGCTACCGAGATTTTTTGGAGAAGGACCATTACACCCGATGGTTCTCGAAGTCTAGCGCCGTCTCTATGGGTATCTACACGGATGTCAAGGACGCCTTCACCATCCTTGGGGCCGCCCACCTATTGAAGCAAGAGAGCTTGCCACATTACCTGGCCCTCACATCCGAGTTCTTGGCCACTTTGGAGACCAATTTCTCGTCGAAGCTCTCGGCGGGACGTATTCGGTTCCGCCTCGGTAACGAGGACCGTGACTTCACCATGGCGGAGTTCAATGCAATCTTGGAGCTCCCAAATCCGTCAAGAGACTATAGCTTGAAGGACTACCGAGTGACCCGCACTTGGAGCTACATCACCGGAGAGGTTCAATCCTCTACCGCGGCGCTTTCCGGGGAAAACATAGTCAACCCCATCTTCCAGATTATCTTGAGAGTCCTCGCCGCAAGATTTTGGCCGAAGAAAGAGTTGAACCGGCCTACAAGAACGGAAGTCGCTTGCTTCCGCACCATCCTCTTTGAGGAGCCCGAGCCCTTGAATTTGGGGTACGAATGGCTCTACTACGTCGAGAAGTTCACCAAGTCCAAGGAGGTGTGGTGTGGCAATTTGGTTAGCCTCTTGGCTAAGAACCTCGGAGTAGATCTCACCCGCTACACACCGGCTCACGCCGAACTCCTCAACAAAAACTATTGGTATAGTTCCGGGATTTTCGTGCAAGCCGAGGGAGGCTACAAGGTGAAGGTTCAAGATCGACAAGTCATACCTTCCCTCGACATGTACGAGCTACTCTATGTACCGAATTGGTACGAGGTGTGGACGGGACATCCCTACCCATTGGAGCCAAAACCGGAGGACGAGCTCTCACTTAGGCCTTGTGAAACCCGGTTTGAGCGGGACGACGTGGATGAGTATGAAGAAGAAGAAGATGAGTAAGAGGACACCGAGGTAGTAGGCAACGACACCGAGGAAGCCGACACCGAGGGCGGCACTGAGGAGCTCAACTTTGAAGAAGAAGACATGGACACGAAGGTGCTAGGAGGCCATATCTTCGTTGACGAGCCCACCAGGGTCGTTAACGACCACTTCCAGCCACCACCCAACACTGTTAACGAGGCACCCAGCTTCGTTAACGAGGTGCCGAGAGCTCCTGTCGACCCACCACCAGCTCCTGTCGACCCTCATGCTTATGGACTCATGCCTTACAACCCGGTGATGTATCAAGACCATTTCCAGCCTCACTACCCACCACCTCCTCAGCCCGAGTACGCAGGATCGAGTATACCACCACCATGGGCCGAGGATCTTTCTGCATGGATGCAACAGCTTCACCTCCAGACGGATCACATTCATAGGAGGATGGATAGATGGGAAACCGTCTATTCCGCTCGCATGTCGATGGAGGATGAGAGGCAGCGTCAGAGAGAGGCGGAGGATGCTGAGCGTTGGAGGACGATGTACGACTTCATGGGGAACTTTGAGCACTACTTTCCTCCACCGAACCGTTGATTCAAGCGCAAGATGAAGTTTCTTTTCCTTGTTTCCACTTTTGTAAGTTTTATGTCTTTTCTTTTTCTTTTTTAATTTTTTTTTTGTTTTTTTTAAAGTTTTTTGTTTTCTTTTCTATTTCTTTTCCTTCTTCTTCTTATTTTCCTTACAGTGGGGACACTGTAATTTTAAGTATGGGGTGGGAAGAAAGTAGAAAAATTATGTCCTAGGTGTTTTTGTGTTCTATGTAGTTGTTATTTCTTTAAACCGAAAAAATTCGAAAAAACCAAAAAATTTGAAAAATTAAAAAAAAATCCAAAAAGAGTTTAGAATTGATAGATATCCCTTCTAAAGTTCTATGATAGCAATCACTAGCTTAATCATATAATTCCTTGCAAACATGTTTTTAAAAGTATAGCCAGATTCTTAAACTTGAAATTATTATTTTTTAGAAGAGAATAGCATTTGATGAAATTGAGCACATATACTTTATAGCATAGATGATGCAATCCAACAAAATCTACCTTGTGAGTATTTTTGGCCTTATAGGGAGAACATCATAAATCCCTCTTCTTTTTTGTGTGATTTACTCTCTTTATGCATATTATCTCTTGGAATTGTGATGGTTATCTATTTCTTGAGACCCTTATAAGATTTTTTAGTTCATTACTTGTAAAGATCATATGATGGAGAACTTATTTTTATAAGCCCTATTATTCCCTATCTACCTTTACATTATTCCTTCTCTTGATAACCAATTCTGGCCTGAAACCTTTTATTTTTAGCTCCACAAAAATTATTCCCTAGCCGAGATAAGCTTGACCCTATCCGGGAATTAGGACTTAGATTGGAGAGGTAAAGTTTTGTGTTATGTTAAAAAGAAAAAGAGTTTATGTTTGCTTGAATTGAAGGGTATTTGGGAAGGGTAGATTGGAAGTCTCTTGTTTTTATATGTAAGAAAGGTCTCTTGATAGAAAAAATGCACACAATAAAGTTTTTTATGGATGTAGTAAAAGAAAGAGGAATGTATACGGTGGATCGTTAACGACCCTTATGTAGGTTCGTTAACGAGGCAGCGAACGAAAAAAAAAAAGAGAGAAAAAGAAGAAAGAAGGAAATTATAAAGAGGTGAAGAGTTAAGGTGCATTTGTGTTTAAAGATAACATCAGAGATTCTCTTATTTTTGTTATGAGACTTTCTAGGATGATAAAGGGTGAGTGAAAATGAGTGTGCATAAAGAAGAGTGAGTTTGGTATGTTCTTATATGAAAAGTTTTGGTGAGATGTGAGTTTTTAGGAGTCTTTGATTCCCGGATGTTATTAGCACCACATAGCCAAAATATTTCCACGCCTTATTGTTATTACCAAGCCCCATTACAACCCGGCCGAATGGAAACTTCTATGAAGTTTTTCATTGAGCCTAAGTTCTCTTGATGATTCTTTGCTTGTTTTGACAAATCTTGGGTGGAGAGTATTGGTGATATAAGTTCCAATTTCTATGATTTTTTGTATATAAGATGAGTTGAGAGATTGAATTTATAAGCCCAAACACATGAGAGTTGAGTGAAACACATTATATCCCTTGAGAGGTTGGATTGTATTATTTTATGTCTATTTAAGTGTATATATGTGTGAGGATGTTAATAGTCTTTTGCTATAATTTTCTTATGTGTAGATGTTGCTTTTTAGAAGATGGCTATGTCTTGATGAGCATGATTTGTTTTGGTTTTGGTTAGTGTCTTGTTTATTGCTTGAGGACAAGCAAGTCTAAGTATGGGGTATTTTGATGTTCGCAATTTTAGTATAGTTTTTGATAGGTTTTGTTTGCTTATTAGGTTTAGTTTTGTTTAGTTTAGACTTAGTTTTGAGTATTTTTAGATAGTTTTGCATAATTCTGTGAAAAGAGTGGAATCTACGCTATTTTGTGAATTTTGCAGGTTTTAGCGAGGAAAGGAGCTGAATGGAGCTGAATTTGGAGCATTGCAGTGAGAGACAGAGGAGTGCAAGATTGTAGAAGTCGAAGCTCGTGAGTAAAAGAGGAAGTGTTGAAGAAAACAAAGCCCAGGCTCGTTAACGAGGCTGTGAGGGGTCGTTAACGAGGCCACGAAGAAAAAGATTTCGGAGTATTATTTTATTATTCACCGATCCTGAGCGGGAATTTATTTCCGTATCGGTTGAGTATCTTTTTAGAATCTTTTGGGGTTGTTAGAATATGTATTTTAGGTCTTAATATCTTTTTAGATTTTATTTCTATCTTTTAGAGATTGTTTCTATCTTTTTAGGAAAGTTTATATATTTTAGCCTTTTTAGTTTTTAGCTTTTTAGTATAAATACCCTTATATCTAGCATAGAAAGGGAGGCTTGGATTTAGAGAAGATTTTAGGAGGAGATTTGTGAAGACCGAAGGAGAGAGAGATCGGAACGGAAGAGGATCACGAGGCTCGGTAGACGACGGTTGCCGGGTGGTCGTTGGTCGTGATTGTGGTTCGGTGTTTTTATGTTTTTCGGTTTCTTCTAAATCTCTGTAAGACGATATTTTTCTTATTAATTTGAGTTTGAGTTTTGTTTCAATGTTTATTTTTATTGAAGTTTTTAGTTTCTTAGCTATGATTAGTGAGTAGTCTATTTTTCTAGGGTCGGGGTTAAGCCCGGCATAGTTGAGCATGTTTGATGAGTAAGATTGAGTGTTGAATGCCTTTTATCTTTTATTGAGATTGTTTGTTGTGCTTAATACCAAAACGAAAGTTGAGGTAATTTGAGTTTTTAACTTGATTGAAAGAGAAAGTTAGTAACTTGAAGGTTGATATTGCTTGAAAACGAAAGTTTCAAGCTTTAGATTCAAAACAAGCAATTGAGTGAATTAGGATGCGAAAGTAGATTAATTTACTTACTAAGTCAACGAAAGTGGATAACTCTATCTGTTTAAAGGCATGATCTTATCTTCTTACGAATTCTTATGCTTAGCTATGTTGTGGTGTCCCTTGTCCTAGATTTTTGCTTTATTTGAATTATTTCTGGTGAATTTTCGTTACTGAGTACTTGCCTCGGTACCGAATTTTAATTAGAATTTGATTAGGTCGTTAGTTAATATTTTTATGTTCGGTGGCTCGGTAACGATCCTGACAACATCGTTAACGAGGCATCTCGTGAGTGTTTTGTTTGATTTTTTTTAGATTGATAGACAAACAACCTTGCTTCCTGTGGAACGATCCTGACTCTTCTATACTCAGCGGGGTCTTGACTTACAAATTTATTTGTTGGCCGAGAAACCATATCAACAAATTGGCGTCGTTTCCGGGGGAGCAATGAGTTGTTAGTTTATCTTCGGGATCAGCCCCAGATGTTGTTAGTTTAATTAGAATTTTCTTTGTTTGTTTTCTCAGTGTATGCCGGTAGGACGAAGAAGGATTCAGTATTAACATCTGGGATCTTTGTTGATCATAGTCCCCTACAACATTAACATCAGATGTTGGCTCTTGCATAATAGGACATGCATCAGTAGGATGGCTAGATTCACCACAGATTCCGCAAGCCCTTGAACTTGAAGCTCCATTGCCTACCAACAGTTGCTTCATCAAAGCTTTTAACTCCCTTACTTCAGCATTCAGGGAATCATTGACAGAATTAACTGACCTACTGTTGGATCTCTTTCTTTGATTTCTGCATTGCTCAGCTAGAGTCTCCAACTTCTCAAAAGCTTCCCTAGGAGTGAGATTCTCATAAGAACCTCCACAGGACGCATTCATTAGGCGCCTATCAGCATCACAAAGCCCCTCAATAATATAACAGATTAGATCTTTATCTATTAGCCATGGTAGGGACAGTTGGCTATGAGCCTCTTTTAACGCTCATAATACTCATACAGATTCTCATCATCACCCTGCTCTAGACTGCTCAGCTGCTTCATGATAGACGTTTGCTTGGCAGTAGGGAAATATTTCTCCAAAAAAGCACCCTTCTTCTAAGCCCAAGTAGTAATTGTCTCAGGTGCTAAGTACAGATACCATTCCTTAGCTGCATCAGCCAAAGAAATTTGGAAAGCCCTCAACATAAGCTGATCTTCAGTCACATCAGCTGGCTTCATTCCCAAACATGCAGAATGAAACTCTACAAGGTGTTTATTCACATCCTCCCCACTCAATCCATGGAACTTAGGCAAATAATGGAGAAGACCAGATTTTAACTCCAACTTCACCCCTTCCCTAGGGCGGGAAATTGAAGACCAAGCTGTTGTTGCTCTAGATTAGGTGCAGTCAGTTGCCTAATAGTACGATCTGCCATTGTTTCTAACTGATCTTCAACCTTTGAATCAGATGAGGAAGAAGAAGATGAAATTGGATCAAACTGAATGCCTAGCACTTGAGCCTGAACTTGTCGTCTCAACTCTCTTAGGGTCCTGTTAATTTCTGGATCAAACAGAACAACAGGCGAATTATCAATAGAACGGGTAAGAACAATAAGATAGGTTCTTACGGATTCGGGGATTCAGGACGAACCGAACCGCGAGCGCGGTTTTAAACCGAGGGCGCGGGTCAGGCCGCGGCGCGGTTTTGAGCCGCGAGCGCGGGTCGTTAGAAACGCCGTTTTATCAGAAAATTAAAAATCAATTCCCCGGCAACGGCGCCAAAATTCGACTCGGCTAAAGTCGTTGTTGCCAAGATCAAAAATAAATTACCCTAAACTACAAAATAAGTATAGCATGCAAGTAAGAGATCGAACCCAAGAGAATCGGTATTCTGAACAACCAGCAAAGAACAAAACAGGGTTTGGGGAGTTTAAGCAAACAAGCAAATTTAAGTATCAAATCAATTAAGGAAAAGTAGAGTTCATTCAATCAATTCCACCTTTTTAATCATTCGATCATCAATTCATCCACTTTTCTATTAATTCCCAGGTTAATTGCAATCCTTATAAAAGATTTCCACTTGTCCACGGTCCAAGCGAAATTATGATATGAACAAGAACGCTTAATTCAAATAATGCAAAGTATTAAGGATAGAAGGGTAATAAATCATGCAATCAAGCTACGAGTCTCATGCATAAAATTACAATCAAACACTCTTTTCTCAATTCTAGTCCACGGTCCTACAAAAGAGTTGTTTTAAGAATAAATAGGATTGCACAGACAACAATCAAACTAATCCAAACAGTAGAATATCAATCAAATTCAACAAGTTGCGCACCAATAGAAATCAATTGATAATCATAAAACTTAGCACAAGAGTTTTGATATTAATCAAGGGATAGAAAAGTTACCAAAACCTCATGAATTACATTAAAAGGCTTCCTTGATCAAACAAACTCCAAGGGAAATTAGTTCTCAATATGAAATAAAACCTAAAAAGTAAAAGTATGCTAGATAATGTGTGATTCTCTGTCATCCTAAAGTCTACCACGAAACAAAGCTTAAATAGTAGAAAAACAACCGAAACCTAAAGATATAAAAATAGATAAAAGATATAAAACCGAAACGAAGTCGACGCTGAAACACTACGACCCGCGAGCGCGGTCCACATCCGCGAGCTCCGCTCCATCTATCTCTCGTCGTCCGCGGAACCCTGATCACCCGCAAGCGTGGCCTCTACCCGCGAGCCCGAGTCCTTCTTTCTTCAACTCTTCAGCTTCATTCACTCGGCTCCAAACCCGAGGGCACGGGTCTTGAACTCCGTAAAATCTGTAGTCTTCTATTCCTTGCAACCGTTGTAAAGCGGGTCTTCAGCTCTATTAGGACTTCTGTCTTCAAAAACTTGATTTGTAGGCTTTTTTGATATTACAAATAAACACCCTAATCTAGCCTAAAACACTCAGAAATCTTAATAAAAATACATACTTACGTTGTACTAAAACTAGCGTATCACTTCACTACAAGCACAAATGATGGTTGATTCTACAGCCTACCCAACCTTGTCTTGTTAGGGAGTCTTTATGAGCTTATTTTTTGTTTTGTTTTTTTAAAACGGAGACTTATCTACATGATTGAAAAATTCACATAAATATATCTTGGTGCTCTTTGGCACCCTTGGTGCAACACCCCAAAGAACCGAGTGTATTCTTTTTTAATGGATGTTGGCAACTTCACAAAGGTTAATGACTATGACTCATGTTGGGAACTTTGTTTGTGCCGAAAAAAGTCATATTTTTGGGGAACTCAATACAGGTTGTGGATGTTGACTTCAGAGAATGACAAAAACCGACTCAGTCTCCGCCAATGAATCTCAACAAACCCTAATGAATCTCATGCGGACGTTCCCAAAATCCGTCACAAAACCCTAATGAATCTCAAGAAACCCCACAATCACAAGATACCCAAGAAAATCTACCCGCTTCTCCTAAAAAAATCTCCACCAAATTAACCCAATTTAGAAGAGAAATCGGAGGAACAAGTTGAGATGGAAATTGATTTAGGGTTCACAAATCCCGAAATCCAAACGAGAAACATGAAAGGGGATTTTGACTCAGTCTAGGATGTGGTATAGTCCATCGTTGCGATGGACACCCAAGAAACTGAGAAAGAATCAAACCTAGTGGAGAAGATGACTTCTATTGATTTGGCAAGAAAGGATAGCTAGGTCAACGACCTCCCACATGTTGCTAACTTAGACAAAGTGGTCGACATTGTACACATTCCCAACCCACCTCTCCAGCTGCTGAACATTAGGACAGGTGAAGAGGTTGTACTAGCACCCTCCAAGGGGCGCCCATGCATGGGTCGAGTCAGTGCCAACAAGGGTGCAATAGGCGCATCAGCACCCACAAGTGCCCTTATACGCATCCCTCTGAAGGCATTTATTCCTTCCCTCCTCATGCAATTTGAAATTCATAAAATGCACATTTTCTCATATTTGAATCGTACTAGGAATAAATGAAGTCTACTTAAACTAGTTTGAACATGAGTTAGGCATTGAATTCTAGTTCATAGTCAAGTTCATTGTCTTGCATTAATATCTCCTCTTTGATGCAATGTTTTGGACTTGTCCCTTGGGCTATAAAAGGGGTGTCCCTTAACTTTTAATTCACATCAATTTTAAATAAAAAAAATCAAGCAAGTTCTCTCTTTTTAGTTCTAATTTGAGTGTTGTCTTTTTAAGAGAATTTCGAGAATTTTCTTCAAAAGAGGTTTGTGAGTTACATCAAGCCATCCTATCTTCTTATCTAAGGAGTGTCATATCCTTATTTAAATCTCAATCTTCCCCTAAGGTGCGTTACATCCTCTAGGAGGTCACCACTAGTACAAAAATCTCTTCGCATGGCGCTTTTTTTACACATCATATGGCGCTTTTTTTGGCGTTTTAAGTACGACCGCTATAACGGTTGCGGATGGCGCTTTTTAAAAAGCGCCATAAAAAAGCATACGGATGGCGCTTTTTGTAAAAAAGCGCCATAAAAGTGCCTTTGAAAAAATAAAAAAAAACTGAAACGCATGGCGCTTTTTTCTAAAAAAAGCGCCATGCTTGTAACCCATGCGCATGGCGCTTTTTTATAAAAAGCGCCATAACAGCTTTTCTTTTTAAAAAAAATAAATTCAGGATCTGGCCTATTGCATCCATATCCAAAATAGTAAATTTATAGAAACAAAATTTCACTAAAATAACTCATATAATTGCCTTGATATAAAATTCAATTTCACATATACATATATACGTACAGCTCATCAATGAACATATATTCTATTTCACATATATTCAATTTCACCAACACCACCAGGTTCAACGCAATTTGTCTGACCTTGAGTAGGAGTAGCTGAACATATATTTTGTCCATGAAACTCTCTTTCCTCCAAGTTGCTCAGTTGTTTTGTGGAGCGCTGCTTTAGATCATGAAGGTTTGGTCCTGGGACAACGTGGAACTTTATGCCAACTTTTCCTTGTGTAAATTTGATAGCATTGCTACAATCCATTTAAAAGAAACATAAGTTACAATCAAATCAACAAAATCTAGTTACACACATACATACAACAAACAAAATTTCCCAGTACAACATCCTAAGTTTACCTGACCAAATTCGTAAGAATCTGTCAAATTCTCAAGACATCTCCAATGACCTGAAGAAAAAAAAATGTATGGTATAAAAGACAATGAAACTGAATGTCAGGTCATCTATATTTAAAAAAAGCAAGCAAATTGATATCATCCTGAAATTGAGCTTGAAATTTTTAGAGAACGTAATGTAAGTCCTAATATCCACTCAATTTATGATCTGATTAAAAGATTTAGGTGTGTGCAACCTCAAAAGGGAAGGGGACCTTGAGTAATATGTAAGGTCTTATTTAGCTCTGTACTTCCCTTCAACAACGTGGATAATCACATAAATAGTGCTATAGCAAGGATCAGACATATATCATAGCATAAATAGGCACACATTTTATTCCATCAACAGAACTTGATCTGAAGTGATAAGATGAACACACAATACACACTCATACGCCTAATTAGAATGATCACAACTTTATTAAATATATATAGATTTAGTGCACGGATCATTAATATATATAAACTTACCTTAGGTGATTAATAAGATAACCACTAGCTTGCACAATGAACGTTATCAATTCAACAAGTCAACATATTCCAAGGTATATAGAATTTGACAGGTGATACATTAACCATGCATACATAATTAATTATACGTTATTTTTTTGTTGTACATTTGCACTTATCCTTGCCAATATCCAGTGGCCAGTCACAATCCCAAGCTTAGACTGAGAACCGCATAAGAAATTACCTTATTGGTTATATAAGGTCCTGAAAAATATCAGTGAAGTTGATGAAAGGACCACCATTATTCTGCAACAAAAAAATCTTTCTAAACAGCATGTCTTCATATAAGTATAAGCTTTATGGAGAATTTCAATTGAACATATCATCAGTAAAGTAGAGTATGAAAGTATGAAGAAATTATTTACCTCCTCCTTAAAACCTGGAAAATGGTTATAGATAAACCGGTAGCATAATTCCTTATCCTGAAAATTCAAGTAAATGAAATTTCAGCTAGTTACAACTACAATTTCACATCATATCAGTAAAAGACAGATCATCCATGTACAGGAGCACCACGAAGAAGAGACAAACAAGTAATTTATTGGCGGTGGATTCAATTGGAACACTTATATTTCAGTTTGAACTTCCTCTGATCAGATTACAATAAGTATATTCCAGTTAAAGATTGCAGCTCTAAATCTCCCAAATTTTTGAAGGCCAGCCTACTATTAACATATTTTAGACCAAACCAATCCATACAATTGTTGAATGCATACTGTTTGACACCGTAAGATCAATGAAATTTTATTCCAAGCATTTTTTATCAGATGTATATTGTCTGAACTTTGCTCTTACTATTTCAAATTCAATAGAACTGGAAACCTACTACCGTTTTATCCATAAGATTATATTCAGTAATTTGCTAATGAATAAAATGTTAACATAAACTCTAAACTATATTACTGAAACTAAACAACTGGCACTCTAACAGACCTGAAAAATAGAATTTGTTCATCCATGGCTTGACAGGAGTCGTATCAAATTGACAAAGTTTCAAATTTATCAAACACAAACTCAAATTCAGAAAAAAAGCATAAAAAATAAGGGGGCAAAGGGCATCTCGTGTCAATGCCTCAACTACCTTGAATCCAATTTCTGACCAAACCACACCACACTACAACCCTAGATCTCAAATTGCACTAATTATTAAACCCATGAACTAGATAAGAAAGCAATTCCTGAAATTCCTAATCCACATCTCAGACCTAACCCGAAAGCAGTACAATCGAACCTAACCAAAGGTATGTAACCTCTTCCAATGAGCTTGAGAAGACAAAGGAAGATGGAATGAAGATGGTGTATCCTTTTGTAGTCAATTTCAGAGATAAAAAAGAATGAAGATGTCGCTGACCTTTCGTAGTCAAGACGGAGAGGGGCCAGATTGCCATCTTCCTTTTCGGATCCATCACAGCCTCTTCGTCGTCTTCCTCATTCGCACTCTCCTCTACTTCCACCGCCATCTCCGCCCCGCCACCGCCAGATGCATCGAATCTTCCTCCCCGGAGCCAAATCGCGCCCCAATCTCGACTCGCGAGAACACCGCGTCGTTTGATCCCTCCCTACTCCAGGTCTCCTTGTCGGATCTCGTCGCCGCGACCGACAATTTCCACTCCGGCGCGACGAAGGTCGCTGTCAAGAAGCTCAGCCCGGACGCCTTCCAAGGGCTCCGGGAGTTCCGCGCTGAGATGAAAACCCTAGGAAGGAACTAGTATCGGGGCTCAGTGGGGGAGGCATTTGGGATTTATTGTATTTAGATTTTAGAACGACTCTTATGGCGCTTTTGGGAAGAAAGCGTCATCCGTCTTTTTTATTTTATGGCGTTTTTGAAAAAAGGGTTTTAAGAACTATATTTTTTATTTTTTAAAAAAGATTTAATATCTTATAGCGCTTTAAAAACAAAAGCGCCCTCCGCATTTAATATTTTACTACGCTTTTTACTAGCGCCATAATATTTCCATCTTATATAACAAATTTTATACTAGTGCACCTATCCCAAGCCCTTCCTTTGAAGGTCTATATCAAGTTTACCTTGCCGCAACATTTTTTGAATCTCGACCCTTATCAATATCCAATAAGGACACAAGCTTTGTACCTACGCTCGAGTCTATAATGTGAGTAAGGATGAGGCCAAGGATAGCAGAGGCAATTGAAGTTTCTCAATTTCCTAAATTGGGCTCTTTTTTCTAGTAACCTTGAAAATGGTGAATAATTGTTTAAAATTGGAGTTGGAAGTCGATTTACTAAGTACACTGCCATCATCATAACATGAAGCCAATAACCAAGGGGCATGTTTGAAAAACATAAGAGACTTAAGCATGTTTCTACAATATGCATATGGCGTCTTTTGGACATACCATTGTGGTTCGAAGTATGTGGTGGTGATCTTAGGTACGAGTAAAATGTGAGCATTTGAAATATTTGAGGACTATGTACTCACCTCCATTTCCAAAAAACAAAGTTTTCTTTTTCATGTGAAAATAATTTTTTACCAAGGCCTTAAAGTTTATAAAAATATGTTTGGCGTCAGATTTATGTTTCATAGGATAATGAAAAACATAATGACTAAAATGGTCAATAAAAATCAAATCATAATTATATCTATCATATGACATTAAAACAAAAGTCCAAAATTATAAAATATTATTTCAATAGGATAATGGTATATAACACTAGAATTTGAAAATGGAGCTTGTGGCTCTTTGTAAGATCCGACTATTTTATAGAAGATTATGCTTATCATCATTTTATATAAAAAATGATTCGCTTATTTTCATCATAATCAATTTAAAATCCATCTTAAAAAGAAAATACATAAATTTGACATTTATATTTAAATAATTTAGCAAATATTCACAATAATAAAGATGGGTTTTGGAAAAACTAAACCGAGCAGGCCAATTTAAAATTGACCCACCTAGATTTCTATCAATGGATTAGGCTTGAGAACTTGATCAACAGAAGCCTTCTAGTTAGGCATAGGAGGAAAAAGCTCGGAGTCTAGTTTTGTTGTAAGTTTCAAGACCAATGCAATGACGAAATCCCCATTAACTCCTTGCGTCCTATCTCGCTCTCCTCTCTCTGCCTACAACCCGCCCAATATACCTAACCCTAACCCCCTAGCCTTTGAAATTTGTGTACAAGCTCTCCAGTAAAAAGGGATAGAAAAGGGGGAGAAAATGGGACACACTTCCACTCCCTCTCTTTCACTCGGATTTCTCTTTCAAAAGAAAGCATCCATCAAAAAAAAGTTTTCCCAACCATTTCAGAATTTTGAAGTAAATTCGAGCTTTGGATCCAAAACAAGTGATAAAGTGAATTGATTTATGAAAGTTTATTGATTTGTTTGTTTAGTAAACAAAAGTTGATAGATTTATCTTCAAAGGAATGATCCTTATCTTCATATGAGTTTATATCCATAGCTATGTTGTTGTAACCCTTGTCCTAGAGCTTTTTATCCATTGAATTTGTTAAGTTTTGCATACGATTTCATTCGTTACCCAGGCCCATTGGATTCGGTACCGAACCTGCATTTGCATCGTTAGTTGTCCTATTTTCAGTAGAATTCCAGGGTCGTTAACGACTCTGACAAGGTCGTTAACGAGGTTTGACGTAGCTGTTTTTGCTTTGTTTTGTTTTATTTCTTTGTTTCTAATTGGTAAACAAATAGTCTTGCTTCTCGTGGACAATCTTGACTCTGCTATACTCAGTAGGGTCTTGACTTATAAATTTATTTCTTTTTTTTGTGATTTTTTTCATTTTTATAAAAACAATGACAACTTAACAACACAAACAAACAAACAAACAAACAAAACAGCTGAAAAAACAAACAAACAAGTAGTTTTCTTCCCTTCTCTACCCCATACTTAAAATTACAGTATCCCCACTGTAATAAAACTAAGTAGTAGAAAAGAATAAGGAAAAAGAAAGAAAGTCACAAGATAAACTGAAGCGGAAAAGAAACATCTTCTAAAAGCTGAATCATCGTGGTGGTGGTGGTGGAAACTGACGCTCAAAGTTGTCCATGAACTGATACATGGTCCTCCAGTGCTCTTCATCAACCGTCACCCTTTGCTCCATCGTCCTCCAACGAGCATCCGCTTGTTGGTGCCTCGCATCATCCAAAGCCATGCGAGCTGCATAGACACCATCCCAACGCTCCATCATCTGGGTAAGTTGTGTTTGCTACAAGTTCAGCTGTTGCATCTAAAAAGATAAATGATCGGCCCATGGAGGTGGAACACTCGATCCAGTAAAGCTGGGCTGAGCAGGCGGAGTGTAGTGATCCTGGTGCTGGAAGTGGTCTTGATAGATCACCGGGTTATAGGGCATCATCTCATAAGATTGAGGCACGATAGGCGGTGGTGGTGGCTCGTTACCGAGTTGTGTGCCTCATTACTAGCCTCGAAGTAGTCGTTAACAAGCCTAGGGGAATCGTTACCAATGTTGTCTTTATCACCCAGGACTCAATACCGAGGTCGTCATCATCGTTATTGAGTTCTTCTGTGGCTTCCTCCGTTGATGCCTCCGTGGCATTGTCATCTTCATCCATTTCTTCGCCCTCTTTGTCGAACCTTGACTCACACTCCCTCAATGACGGATCAATTTGTGGATTTTTCTCCAATGGGAATGCATGGCTTGTCCAAGTCTCATACCAATTTGGCACATAAAGCAACTCGAACTTGTCTCGGGTAAGAAGTACATGTCGGCCAAGTACCTTGGCAGCATATCCTCCTTCGGGCATCACAAAGATGATGTAGGCGAACCAATACGTCTTGTAAAGCTTCTGGGCTCAGTTTGGCGTATAACGTGTGAGATCAACAACAAGCTTTTCCGCCAGAAGACTCACCAGATTTCCGCACCATACATCCTTTGACTTATCCCGTGCTTCTCGATGTACTACAACCATTCATACCCCAAGTTCAAGGGGGAGGGATCTTCAAAAAGAATGGTACGGAGGCATGCAACCTCCCTCCGTGTTGGTCTTGAAAGCTCTATCTTGGGCGAAAACGTGGCGCCCAAGACTCGGAGAATGATCCGGACGATGGGGTTAATGATGCTTGCCCCTGGAAGTGCCACTGCGGAAGGTTCAACTTCCCCGGAAATGTAACTCCAAGTGTCGGTGACCTTGTAGTTCTTGATCTTGTAATACCGAGAGTGGTGAGGAAGATCGAGAAGTGCATTAAATTCAGCCATTGTGTACTCCCGATTGACATTGCCTAGTCGGAACTTGATCTTTCTGACTGAAGTTTTGGTCTTGAAGCTTGTTGGGAGAGTGGCCAAGAACTCGGATGTAAGGGTCGGGTAATGTGGTATCTCTTCCTTCTTCAACAATTGAGGTACTCCAAAAATTGCAACGACGTCTTGACGTCCTCATAGGTTCCCAACTGTTTAGCGCTTTGAGAACCACCTAGTCAAGTGGTCTTTTTCAAGAACGGGGTCAAAGATCCTAGCTTGCTCCTGAGTAGCCAATATAACATTATCCATGCGTGGAGGGGACGGGGACCTTTGAGTCCTCTTCTTCTTTCCGGCTCTTGTGTTAGCTCGGCTAGTGCTTGCCATTTGTACCTACAAATACCATGAATTCCTAAGATAAGATCCATACAAACCAAATAAAAGAAAACCCCATACTTGTTTTTAGAAGTGCTCTCGACATGCCTCGGTACCGACCAAATTGGGTCGTTAACGAGGTATCTGAGTCTGGTTTCAAAACTGAGCATATCACGGGTCGTTCACGACCCTCACATGTCGTTAATGAGCCTGGGCGAGAACATCTTGCAGTCTATTTTGCGTACAAAAACCTCAAAAATCTGGGCAATACTCGCAAAACATAACCACACTTCAACATAAAACCCACAATCTAGCACATGCAACCCCATACTTGCTTAAAACCCTACCTAAACATGCCAATAATTGCCAAAATTCATGATGAAGATCAATCAATTCAAGAACAAGCTACTCATGCTTTCTTATCAAAATTTCAATGCAAAATAAGAAAGAATAACCAAATATAGATCAAGATCAATCAACCAACAATAGAAGCAATAGAAGCACAATGCAACATAGACATGCAAACCAATTACTTAATCTAGATCTAGATATGAATTGTACCCCAAAATTACCATGAAATTTGCAAAAAAAGAGTTAGGGTTTAGAAATCATATCGTAGATTTGAAAAATTGAAGAACCAAGATTGAATTGGAAAGGGGTAACGAGGGCTTGTGGTGCGCCGGTAGCGAACTCAAGAGGGTGGGGCTCGTTATCGTGGGGTGCGGTGGTGTGATCGGTGGAGGTCGTTAATGAGCTTGGGTGAATCGTTTTTTCAGCGTTGTTCCGAGCCCGACTTCCTATGCCACGTTAGTTTTGAACAATTCTATCTTGCTAATTTCTAGACTACTAAGAAAAACTCAAAAGAAAGCAATGAAAAAGATCAAAAAAGAAAAGAAAAGAAAACTAAAACTAAAAACCAGGTTGCCTCCCGTAAGCACTAATTTTTAACGTCGTTAGCCCGTCGTACTTACCTTGGCTAAATCAAAGTGGTTCCTTTTCGGCTATGTTGGGGTTTTGAGAGACCCCATACTTAGCTTTGAAGGCATAGTTAGCTCGTCCTCACTAAATTCGGTCCTTCATCTTCTAGCAATATGCCTTGAATTCCTACACAAGGGTTAGTGAAATCCGAAACCCAAGGCGGTTTTGATTCCTCTATAGCATAGATAGTGGGGTATGGTGTATGAATATGATATAAGGAAGGATCATGATTAGTGATTGTGAAGCCGTGGTTAGAATACTCACCTCGATCCATTGCTGAAGGTGTCGGCACCGAGGTAATTGTGGTCGTTAACGACCCATCGAAAGCAAATCCTTGCTCGGTGTCGTGCCATAACGAGCCACCTCCGTCATATTGTTGCATAAAAAGCTCAGTAACGGCCCAGTGAGGGTCGGTAGCGGTCTTGGTTGCACTCTTTTAATCCTTATTTGCTAGAGGAGGGTCTTTAGACTCAGCAATGTCGAGCTCTGGCTGGGTCAACTCGATTTGTGCGACAGCCATTGTGTCGTTGGCATCTTGATTGAGATTGAACTCTACCAACTCCTCTCCTATATTGAAGGTGAGGAGTCCTTTCCGAACGTCAACTCTAGCGCCTGCTGAAGCAAGGAATGGCCTCCCTAAAATGATGGGGACTAAAGGATCTTCAGGCATGTCGAGGACAATGAAATCGCTTGGAATGAAGAATTTCCCCACTTGAATGGGATAATCATCAATGACACCTATAGATTTCACACTTGATCCGTCCGCCATGTACAACCTCATATCCATAGGTTCCAAAGGTTCCATGTTAGCTTTCGACCAAATTGATAAGGGTAGTAAACTTGCACTGGCTCCCAAATAGCATAAGGCCTTGAATCGATGGTCACCTATGCCAATTATGATAGCAAATCGTCCTGGGTCCCCTAGCTTCTCTAGAAGAGTAATAGATCAGACCTCATCTTTAAGCTTTGTTATGGATCTTTTCCTGCTAAGAATGTCTTTCAAAAACTTTGTATAAGCCGGCATTTCGCTTAGGGCCTCAACGAATGGTATAGAAATATTTAAGCCCTGGAGAATTTTAAAAAAATTCTTAAACTTGCCTTCGGATGAGTCCTTAGACTTCTTAGTAAGAAAGGGAAAAGATTTCACCAATCTCGGAGCCAAAGCAGGCTCAAGAGGTGATGCTACCGGGTCGACATTAGGGTCGATTAGTGCATTCGAAGGGTCGGTACCGACCCTGATGGGGTTGGTAACGAGCCTGGGAGTAAGAGAGGAGCTCGATGTAGAAAACTTACCTGGGTTGGGGTCTGTAAAGACACTGGGAGTTTCGGTACCGAGTTGTTTAGGCTCGGTAACGACCCTCTCTGGCTCGTTATCGACTTGTGCCGTGGCATCTTCTTCAGATTCGGGGCTCTTCTCCTCAGCTTTGGCACGCTTCCATAGTGTCTTTTCGCTTCTAAGGTGCATGACCGCTATTTGTCCTCTAGGGTTCTCCTCGGGATGGCCCGGTAGTTGCCCTTGTGGTCTCGAAATCTGAGCGGCCAAGCTTCCTAGCTGTGATTCGACACTTTTCTTCCATACATCAAACTATCCCCATCTTTTCATTTGGTTGTTAAGGTTGTCTTGAACTCCATCAATGCCCTCTTGTAAACCTTGTACCAGGGATGGTGGCTCTTGGTAGTTTGAAGGTCGATAGGCGCGGGCCGTCTATCCGGTGGGGGTGCTGCATAGCTTGAGTTGGGATTTTGATTAACCCATGCCGGATAACTGTTTGGCCTATCAAAGTTCTTAGGTTGGTTCTTGTATTGACCTCTCATGTAATTCATTTCAGCATAAGTCTCAGCGGTTTTAACCTGCTCGATATTAGTGCAAGTAGAAGTACTATGGGCAGAAGAACCACACTCTTGACAAGGTTGAGAGGTTTTCAGAAAAGTTACCTGTTTTTAAGACAGTTGATCTCATCTTGTAGAAATTGATGTTTAACATCGGGATCAACTTCATCCTTGTTAGGCATGTAGAGACGCTTCTGTGGCTGGGGTGGCTGCGGGTACCATACATGGCAATGTAGTTAGATAGCTTGTCCAGCAGTTTCCATTCAGCGGTGGGATCCATCTCTATAAAACCGCACGCAGTATGTGTGTTGATGCGGTTCTTGGTCTCTGCATTGATTCCCTGGAAGAAGATTTCTTGGAGCACATATAGAGGTTGCCCATGAGTGGGGCACGGTCTGAGCATCTCCTTAAAACCTTTCCCTTGTTTCTACAAAGGTCTCGTTAGGCAACTGGTGATACGAGGTGATGCATTTTCTCAACTCCGTTGACTTGGCAGGAGGGAAGAACTTTGTAAGAAATTGATCATACAAAGCCGTCCAAGTCCTGATAGACTTAGGAGGTAAGCTCTCCAACCAGCTCAGGGCCTTTCCAGTAAGAGACCACTTGAAAGCTTTTAATAGAACATATTCAAGTGAGACACCTTCAGCAGCAATAGTGTCACATAAATCAAGAAAATTTCTAATATGTTCCATAGGGCACTTAGTAGGTTTCCCTTCAAACTGAGCCAGTTTTATTAAGGATATGAATTGAGACTTAATCTCAAATGTCTTCTCTATCTCTGGAAGCACAATTGCAGACTCCGGTGCCCTCAATTCTGGATGCATATATTGCTTGGCATTCCTTGGATAGGCATTCGACTCCTCCTATAAACGAGCATTGTTCACTCGTTCACGTTCAACGACGGTAGTAGCAGCATCTCGATCAGCTTGTAATGCTTCCATCTGCCTCTAGAGAGCGGCCATCTGTTGAGCCATCTCTTCAGGTGTAGCCATGGTTTGGTTTTCTCTCCGTCTGCAATGCAAGGTGCGTTCAGGTTCAGAATAGCAACCGATGTTGTCAAATTCAAGCTTGCGACGTCCTACTGGCATACGCTGAGAAAACAAGCAAAGAAAACAAAATTAAAAACAAAAATAGGGTCGGGCTATTCCCAGAGCCACAGATAAACAAACAAACACTGTTGCTTCCCTAACAACGGCACCAATTTGTTGGGAGCGTGTCTATGCAGCTCGCATGGCTTTGGATGATGCGAGGCACCAGCAGGCGGATGCTCGTTGGAGGACGATGGAGCAAAGGGTGACGGTTGATGAAGAGCGCTGGAGGACCATGTATCAGTTCATGGACAACTTTGAGCGTTAGTTTCCACCACAACCACGACGATGATTAAGCTTTTAGAAGATGTTTCTTTTCCGCTTCAGTTTATCTTGTGAGTTTCTTTCTTTTTCCTTATTCTTTTCTACTACTTAGTTTTATTACAGTGGGGACACTGTAATTTTAAGTATGGGGTAGAGAAGGGAAGAAAACTACTTGTTTGTTTGTTTTCTCAGTTGTTTTGTTTGTTTGTTTGTTTTGTTAAATTATCTTTGTTTTTATAAAAATGAAAACATCACAAAAAAATTTGATAAAAAAAAGAGTTTTTAGAATGGATAAATGCCTTGTCTTTCGGTTCTATGATAGTTAATTGCTAGCATGATCATGTCATTTCCTTTCAAGCATGTTTTTGATGGTATAGCCTGATTCTTGGTATGAAATTGTTTTATAGAGGAATAGCATTTTGATGATATTGAGCATGTATAACTTTTAGCATGAGTAGTGCAATCCAACACAAATTGCTACCTTGTGAGTTATTTTTGGTCTTATAAGATTGAGTTAAGAGATTGAATTTATAAGCCCAAACACTTGAAGAGTTGAGTGAAACACATATCCTTGGTGAGGTTGGATTGTATTTGCTTATGTCTATTAGTGCTTATATATGTGTGATGACGTTAATAGTCATTTGCTATTTTCTGCTATGGTTTTGATGTTGCTTTTTAGATGATGGTTATTGCTTGATTAGAATGATTGTTTGGTTTTGGTTATTATATAATGATTGCTTGAGGACAAACAAGCTTAAGTATGGGGTATCTTGATGTTCGTGTTTTTGGTCTAGTTTTAGGTGTCTTCCCTAGGTTGTTTTGTCTAGTTTTGGTAAGCTTTAGAGTTAGTTTTGTGTTTTTTTGGATAAGTTTGCATATTTTGTGAAAAGTATGGAAGTTACTCCGTTTTTGTGTCATTTGTAGGATTTGGAGCGGAAAGGAGCACTTTTCAAGCGAAGTTGAAGTCAAGTAGTGGAAGGTGGAATGCATGGAAGATGGAGAAGAAGATTGCATGGAAAAATCAAGTTAGAGTCCATGTTAAAGCCAAGGAAGAGTTCATAATAAGCCAAAACGAAGGCTCGTTAACGACCTGTGAGGGTCGTTACCGAGCTGTAAATCGGAGTTTTTGTTAAGAGATTCAGCAGGTGTCTACCAACCCTGTGCAGGTCGTTAACGAGGAGACCTGTGTCGGTAGGAGCGCAACCGACTTTCAGGTTTTATATCTTTTATCTTGTTATCTTTTAAATTTGGTACGTTTTTATCTTTTAGGTCTTTTATAGATAGCTTTCTTAGTATAAATACCCTTGTTCTAAGCCTAGACAAGGGGGGGGATTTCGTTCTAGTTTTAAGAGAGAAGTCGAGAGAGGGAGAATCGGACTGGTTCAATCGATAGAAAGGAGTGGTTCGGTGATCAAACTTTAGTTGATTGTTCTTAGTTATTTTCGGATTTCACAAGTGATTTGTAAGACGATATTCTTTCAATTTCAACTAAGTTTTGTTTTTCACATGTTCTCTTTGATTAAAGTTATTTGCTTTGTTTCAATGAAGAGTGAGTAGTTTTCTTTTCTAGGGTTGGGGTTGAAACCCGACATAGTTGTGCATGTTTGAAGGAGTACATTGATGTTTTGATTGCCTTTTATCCTTTGAGTTGCTTGTTGGGCTTATGCTTAGATGAGAGTCGAAGTAATTTGAGTTTGTTGCTTAATCGAAAGAGAAAGTTGTGAACTTGAATATTAATATTGTTCGATAACGAAAGTTTCGAGCTTTGGATCGAAAACAAGTGATAAAGTGAATTGATTTATGAATGTTGATTGATTTGCTTGTTTAGTCAATGAAAGTTGATAGATTTATCTTCAAAGGCATGATCTTTAACCTTCATATGAGTTTATATGCATAGCTATGTTGTGGTAACCCTTGTCCTAGAGATTTTTATCCATTGAATTTGTTAAGTTTTGCATATGAATTCATTCGTTACCAAGGCCAATTGGATCGGTACCGAACTTGCATTTGCATCGTTAGTTGCTCTGCTTTCAGTATAATTCCAAGTTCGTTAACGACCCTGACAAGGTCGTTAACGAGGTTTGTCATAGCTATTTTTGCTTTGTATTGTTTTATTTCTTTATTTCTAGTTGGTAAACAAACAACATTGCTTCCCGTGGACGATCCTGACTTTGCTATACTCAGCGGGGTCTTGACTTATAAATTTATTAGTTGTCAAGAAAACCCTTCCAATAGTACTCTGATCAAGACCTGGTGCTTTACTTCTTTGGTGGATTATTGGAAGATGAACACATAATGGTGAATGCAGCTTGTGGTGGGAGCATTTTGAACAAGACACCAACAAATGCCCTTGAGCTCTTTTCTGAGTTAGATGAGAACTCAAGGCAATTCAACAAAAGAACTGGCGCTAAAGGAGTCAATGCCATGGACTCCTAATCTTCTGCTTTAAGATTTGAGGTGGTGGAGTTGAAAGATATGATGAAGAGGATCATGCTGCAAGGAACCCCTCAAACATTGAAGGCATGTGAAATCTGTGATAATGCATTTTACGTGTAACATCTCGATAATTTATACTGGATTGAGGTGCTCCCCATGTCAATAAGAGCTATTCGTTTTCTGAGTTTGAGTGAGAACAAAGAACTCAGAAGTTAAACGTGCAAGGGCGAGAGTAGTACCAGGAAGGGTGATCTCTTGGGAAGTTCTCGGGTTGGCATGGGATTGCGCTTCTAAGGCCTCTCGGGCCTTACAAATGGTATCAGAGCCGACTCCGGGCTACGAGTTGGCTTGGTCTATAGGACGGTCACTCGACCCGGAGGGCGGTCCTTGGGCCTTGACGAGGACGTCGAGTGCTTAAGTGGGGGATATTATAACACCCCGATAATTTATAAGGATTGAGGTGCTCCCCATGTCAATAAGAGCTCTTCCTTTTTGAATTCGAGTGAGGACAAAGAACTCAGAAGATAAACGTGCAAGGGCAAGAGTAGTACCAGGATGGGTAACCTCTTGGGATGTTCTTGGGTTGGCATGGGATTATGCTTCTAAGGCCTCTCGGGCTTACATCACCCTACTAATGCTTGCCCACAACTCCAAGAACCTCAGGCTGAGGTTAATGTTGTAGGACGTTGTGGACCTCCTAGACCTCGTTTTGATCTTTATTTTAACTCATACAACCCAGGCTGGGCAGCTCATCCAAATCTGAGATATGGGAACCAAAATCAGCCTCAATATTATCAGCAAGGAGGTAATCAACAATAAATACAACAATATGCTCCTAGACCTCTAGTTCAGAATCAAAACAACTCATTCAATGCTGAAGAGATATTTGCAAAACTTGCCAATACAGTTGACCAGTTGTGACAGAGCACATTGCAAACTCAGAACAGTCTCTAGAGCACTCAATCTAGTCTCAAGAACATAGAGACCCAAATCAATCAACAAGCCACCGTTGTGGGTAGATTGGATGTAAGAGACTCGGGAAAATTGCCAGCACAACCCATAAACCCAAGGGAGAATGTGAGTGCTATCACAATAAGGAGTGGAAAAGAGCTGAACAGAGGCATAGAGGAATCTGAAGATCCATGAACTGAGAATTCGGATTTTCTGAAGAACAACTCCGCGATAGCGGTACTGCAACTAAGAGCTCAGAAATTTTAATCGAGGATTCGGTGACGGCGGTGACAAATGTCCGTGATGCGGAGGTGAGGAACTTTCGGAATCCGAAAAATCCGATTTTTCGTACCCGCGGACCTATAGCTGAACATTATTATGGCTACGTTTGACCTCAGTTTCCTCCAATGCATTCACAAAAACTATTGCCTCCATTCCCTGAAGCACTCAAGGACATAAAGAAGCCAGAACATGACAATGAAAAATTTGAGACGTTCTCTAAGTGTGAGGTAAACATCCCTTTGCTTAATCTGAGTTAAAGCGTTCCTAGATTTGCTAAATTTCTGAAAGAGTTGTGCACCATTAAAAGGAACCAAAAATTAAAAGGGAAACAAAAGGTAAAGGTTAGTGAACATGTCTCTGTTGTATTTCAAAGGTGTATGCCTAAGAAGTGCATTGATCCAGGCATGTTTAGCATTCCTTGTATAATAGGAGACACTAAAATTGATAAAGTCATGCTTGATTTGGGTGGACATGTCTCTGTCATGCTTTATTCTGTTTACACTTCACTAGGCTTAGGACCTTTGCATGATACTGGTGTTGTTGTTCAATTAGCCGATAGGTCCACAATCTACCTGAAAGGCATTGTTAGGATGTGCTTGTCATGGTTGACAACTTGATATTCCTTACTGATTTCTTTGTGCTTGATATGGATCATGATGTGCAGATGATGCACCCATTCTGTTAGGTAGACCTTTCATCAAAACTGCTAGAACAAAAATTGATATGTGTAATTGATGGGGAAATATTTGAATATAGCATGGATAATGCTATGAAATACCCCCAAGATGATCACTCTCCGTGCTCCATTGATGTAATTAATCTTATTGTGCAAGAAGTTTTGGATACTACTTGTGTAGATGAATTACATATGTTCTAAAGAATAACATCGACCTTTCTTGCTTGGATTATAAATTGCCTGATAGATATCATGAGATCCTTGTTGATTTGAGTGCTTGTTGTGAATCTCCTGCTGATGCTTTGGCTATTTGTAACACCCCGACTTTCGTCGGGGCATCACGCGGTGGTAGACCCTGTTTGGGACTACTCAGATTAGTTTAACAACAAATCCGCTAGGATCTTGCAATTCGGGCACGGCGAGAAATCAACTAAACATCCAAGTTTTTATTATAAACAGAAGTGGAAAATATGCTAGCATTCTCGAATCCATGAACAGAAGATAACAATCAAATCGTTCTGTAAGTTCAAACTATCCTAAATCAGTTCTATCCAACTAGTAACAAAACAATTCACAAATAACTTCTAGTACATCAATAACTGAAAATCCCAACAGCCCGGCCTAATGACACGTCGCCAATATCCGCTTCACCATTTTTGTAGAGAATTCATCACAATTCTTGGAAAGTACCTGAAACTGTAAAAATATTCCCCGAAGGGTCAGCTACAATTCTAATTCAAGCTAGAAAGCGTGAGATGCATATAGAACGTTTGAAAAACCACACAGAACCCTAGCAATAAATTTTCACACAGAAATCAATAATTATCAATTCATATCAATTCAACACTTAACGTTAAATAGTCACATAGACATCCATACATTCAGACACACAATTAGACAGACACGAATACACACACACACATACACACATACACACATACAAACCACATCACATTAAAATACAACAATACTGCAACAGTAAAATTAATACAGATAGCATCAATAATAGTAACAAGGATAACAATAATATTCATAACGATCTTCCCAACATATATAACCACAAAATATATTACGTTAAACAAAACCCATTAACACAAGACCATTCAACAAAATCCATCGAATAATATAGCAATCAAAACAATCCTCCTCAAACCCAAATGGCACCCTCTGGTCTCTCATCCGTGGCGCACGGTCAGGGCGCACCATATACACGTGTCCATTTCCTCTATTCACCCTTCTTTCCCCGGCTAAACCTCTACTAGAGCGTCTGCCAAAACAATTTAGTTTATTTTTAGAAGGGGGTCCCTTCCAACCGCATGACCATGCTCGGGGGCCGCTCCTTCTTCAGCTTATCCCGTGCTCCATGGCCATACCGGTGGAACCCAATGCACGCATATCGAAAAATGTTTAAAAATAATTTTTCATAATTCCCCAAAATATATATACAAGGACGTAATATGAATTCATTCCAAAATAAGGTTTGCACCTTCAGTTCAATCATTTAACACATAATGGTCGTAGGCCAAGCAAGTCGACAAACGATTAACCTCAAACAACAGAAACGAACACGCAGCGAAAGAAAGATAGATTCGAACAAGTCGCAATCACAATAACAAGCACAACCACAATCACAATTCGAGCGCAACCACAATTCGAACGTAATCACAAATTCAAACACAATTGCTTTCACATTCTCAATTACAATTGCAACCACACTCATAGTTACAGTCAGAATTACAATCACAATCAAACTTAAAACCACAAACCGAATACCGAATCACAATCACAGTTATAGCTACACCAACAATTACAAATACAATTACAACTTCAACACCAGTACAAGCACAAACACAAACACATTTACATTTACAAGGACAATTACAATTACAAGTTTTAAACGCACAATCGCAATCGCAATTACGATACAGTTACAAACACAATTTAAAAATATGAGTACAACACAATTTTCAAATATAATTATAAGATTCACAAGCATAGAGAGAAAATTTTACTTTGAAAGAATTAATATGCAGAGGGACTAGCTCCCAAAAACCAATTCCACATACATGGCACTCAATCTAACAAGAATTGAATTAAGCCGAGCAAGTCGCAGAACGACTTACCTCAAATGAAGCATTCCACAGACAGTAATAACTATGCGACCCGAGCAAAAGCAAAACCTTACAAGCGAAAGATACATCTTGTCCCTACAAAGCTTGGATCTCGGTTGTAGACTGGATCTCGATTGGGAATCGCGTAAGGTCGGAAATCAACGACGAAACAACGGTGGTGAGATAGATCGGGACGAGGCTCCCTCTTCACTTGGATCTCGGCGGTATTCCCCCACACTAGGCTGCGAACGAGACTCTGATCGAAAGGGAGGGAGACGGATCCGATTCGACTAAAGGCGGATCTGTCAGATCCGCGGTTGACGGCGTGGGGTGGCTAAAATCTACAACAGCGATGAAGCAGCAACGGAGTGCGACGAACGACCGACGGGCAGCTTGGATGGAGTGCAGGAGAAAACCGTCGACGAGGTCTAGCGCTCGAGCGAGACGAAAAGGATCAAGGAAGAGGAAAGGTGAGCCGCGGCCAAGGGGGTTTGGCTTGCTCGAACCGAGATGGCGAGATCCGAATTCTTCGAGCGAACGAGAACGATGACGGAGACGCGAATCGGGGTTGATCGGGACCAGACTGGAGCGGCGACGCACTCGGAGCGCCATCTCTCCTCCGTTGTGTGTGGTGTGCGACGTTCCTTATTAGGGTTTTGTTCTCCTCTGGCTAACAGTAAGGGAACGAGGGGGAGATGAAAGAAAAGAAAAGGAAGACTTTTGGTCAGCTCATGGGTTGGGCTACCAAAGGGTTTCTCGGCCCATTTTTTTTTTAAAATAGGACATAGCTTGATGGGTTTTAAGCCCAAAACGACAGAGAAGTAACAAGACTTGGAAGGAGAACCAAATATCGGATTTCCGAAAACTCGGGTATTACATATTATCCCCCTTAAGAAACGTTTCGGCCCGAAACTTAGGGAAAGATGCAGTTTGGAAAGAGAACGAACTACTAGAACCTATTCCGAGGTCTTACAAGTTATGATAATTTTTCACCACAAACCAAGCATAAGTAGTTTGTATCATCCCAATGTAAAATCACAATCATCCATTACTCTAACGTAATCTAGCAGCGAATTCAACAAGTGGTCATCACCAACTACAAATCAACAATAACCGATAACAAAATCATCAAATCCAACAACATACCAATTCTCATATCAAATGAATATAGTCAAACAAAGCAACAAGAAAATTAAAGAATATCAGTTCAGTCAACTCGGCAAATAATCAAAGAGTAATAGTTACACATGTACATATTCTACTGTCTTACAAAAGAAATTAAGGTATTAACGAGCTAAACCATAACTAACACTATGCGCAACTTAACGTACTGTGGGGTTTCCAAGGTTCTACAAATACGCCCCCCTAAGAAAACGGTTCGGCCCCGAACCGTCAATCTGAGATAGCTAAGAATCCAAAACATAAATAAACAACTTGAAATCAACAAAAACCACACGAGATCCTCAAAAACTGAAACAATCTCATCAAAATCCATCACCATAGATAAACTCGTATTTATAGAAAATAGTCAATTCACATAACCATGGAAGCAAGGAATCCCGACTCAATCAGGCTAATAAACAATCAAACCTCTAAGCAAGTACACAAGTGAGTACTCTACTGTCCTGCAATCGAAATTAAGATGTTAACTATAACAGAATGAAAGGTCCTTCAGTTGGTGGCTAAAATCTACAACAGCGATGAAGCAGCAACGGAGCGCGACGGACGACCGACGGGCAGCTTGGATGGAGTGCAGGAGAAAACCGCCGACGAGGTCTAGCGCTCGAGCGAGACGAAAAGGATCAAGGAAGAGGAAAGGTGAGCCGTGGCCAAGGGGGTTTGGCTTGCTCGAACCGAGATGGCGAGATCCAAATTCTTCGAGCGAATGAGAACGATGACGGAGACGCGAATCGGGGTTGATCGGGACCAGACTGGAGCGGCGACGCACTCGGAGCGCCATCTCTCCTCCGTTGTGTGTGGTGTGCGGCGTTCCTTATTAGGGTTTTGTTCTCCTCTGGCTAACAGTAAGGGAACGAGGGGGAGATGAAAGAAAAGAAAAGGAAGACTTTTGGTCAGCTAATGGGTTGGGCTACCAAAGGGTTTCTCGGCCCATATTTTTTTAAAATAGGACATAGCTTGATGGGTTTTAAGCCCAAAACGACAGAGAAGTAACAAGAGTTGGAAGGAGAACCAAATATCGGATTTCCGAAAACTCGTGTATTACAATTGAGCCCATACCACTAACTCTCTCTAGCGAGAAGTCGCTTCCTTCTGTAGTACAAGCACCAGAAATTGAGCTTAAATATCACCCTGAACATTTGAAATATGCGTTCCTTGGAGAGGGTGACACTTTGCATGTTATTATTTCTAACAAACTCTCCAAGGAATAAGAAGATAGATTGGTGCATGTACTTTAGGAGCACAAGACAACCTTAGGTTGGAATATTGTTGTCATTAAAGGGATTAGTCCCTCTAAATGTATGCATAGGATCCTCCTAGAAGATGGTGCCAAGCCATCCAGGCAGCCACAGAGAAGGCTCAACCCACCTATGATGGAGGTAGTCAAGAAGGAGGTGCTGAAGCTCCTACAAGTAGGTATGATTTACCCCATCTCTAATAGTCAATGGGTTAGTCCGACCCAAGTTGGGCCCAAGAAGGGTGGTATTACAGTGGTAGAAAATGTGCATGGGGAGTTAGTCACCACTAGAGTCTAGACATGTTGGAGAGTTTGAATTGATTACCGTAAGATGAACACGATAACAAGAAAAGATCACTTTCCCTTGGCATTCATTAATCAAATGCTTGAGCAACTTGTTGGTCGTTCTATTACCGCCTTTTAGATAGTTAGTTAGGGTATTTTCAGATTGCCATTGCACTAGAAGACCAAGAGAAGACGGCATTTACATGTCCTTTTGGCACTTTTGCATACCGTAGAATGCCATTTGGATTATGTAACACACCCGAGACGTTCAAAAGGTGTATGGTTAGTATCTTTTCTGAGTACATTGATAATTTTATTGAGTTTTTTATGGATGACTTTACAGTACATGGTGATGACTTTGATGCCTGCTTAAACCATCTCTCCTTAGTCCTTCAACGATGTGTAGAAACCAATTTGGTTCTAAACTCTAAGAAGTGTCACTTTATGGTTGAGCAAGGCATTATTCTGGGTCACAAAGGTTTTCTCGGCGAACAAATAAATTTGTAAGTCAAGACCCCGCTGAGTACAGTGGAGTCAGGATCGTTCCACGGGAAGCAAGGTTGTTTGTTTATCAATCTAATAAAAATCAAATAAAAATCAAACACAATCACTCACGAGATGCCTCGTTAACGACCTTGTCAGGATCGTTACCGAACCACCGAACACAAATATACCAATTAACGACCTAATAAAATTCTAATTAATACTCGGTACCGAAGCAAGTACAACGAAGACTTATCAGAAATAATTCAATAAAAACAAATAATCTAGGATAAGGGACACCACAACATAGCCAAGCATAAGAATTCGTAAGAAGATAAGATCATGCTTTTAAATAGATAGAGTCATCAACTTTCATTGACTTAACAAGTAAATTAATCTATTTTCATAAACTAACTCACTCAATTGCTTGTTTTGGATCTAAAGCTTGAAACTTCCGTTTTCAAACAATATCAACCATCAAGTTACTAACTTTCTCTTTCAATCAAGTCAAAACTCAAATTACCTCAACTTCCGTTTCGGTATTAAGCACAACAAACAATCTCAATAAAAATAAAAGGCATTCAACACACAATCTTACTCATCAAACATGCTCAACTATGCCAGGCTTAACCCCGACCCTAGAAAAATAGACTACTCACTACTCATGATTAAGAAACCAAAAACATCAATAAAAATAAACATTGAAACAAAACTCAAACTTAAATTAATAACAAAAATATCGTCTTACAGAGAATCAGAAGAAAACCAAACCAAAACAATCACCGAACCACAAACTCGATCAACGAACCTCGAAAACCGTCGTCACCGAACCTCGTTATCGACCTCAGATCCGGCTCTCTCTCCTTCGGCCTTCCTTCTCCTCCAAAACTAGCTCTCAAATTCTACTCCAAAATTAAGCCTCCCCTTTCTATGCTAGATAGAAGGGTATTTATACTAGAAAATCCTAAAAAACTAAAAAGGCTAAAAGATAAAAACTTTCCTAAAAAGATAGAAACAATCTCTAAAAGATAGAAATAAAATCTAGAAAGATATTAAACCCTAAAATACATATTCTAATAACCCATAAAGATTCTAAAAAGATACTCAACCGATACGGAAATAAATTCCCGCTCAGGATCGGTGAATAATAAAATAATACTCCGAAATCTTTCTCTTCGTGGCCTCGTTAACGACCCTTCACAGCCTCGTTAACGAGCCTGGGGTTTTGTTTTCTTCAACACCTCCTCTCGTTTTCTTGAGCTTTGACTTCTTAAATCTTGCACTTTCCCGTCCTTCACTGTGATGCTCCAAATTTAGTTCCATTTAGCTCCTTTCCTCGCTAAAACCTGCAAAATACATAAAATAGCGTAGATTCCACCCTTTTCGTAGATTTATGCAAAACTAACTAAAAATACTCAAAACTAAACCTAAACTAGACAAAATTAATCCTAGTAAGAAAAGAAAACCTATCAAAAACTATACCAAAAATGCGAACATCAAAATACCCTATACTTAGACTTGCTTGTCCTCAAGCAATAAACAAGATACTAACCAAAACCAAAACAAATCATGCTTATCAAGACATAGCCATCTTCAAAAAGCAATATCTACACATAAGAAAATTATAGCAAAAGACTATTAACATCCTCACACATATATGCACTTAAATAGACATAAAATAATACAATCCAACCTCTCAAGGGATATAATGTGTTTCACTCCACTCTCAAGTGTTTGGGCTTATAATATCAATCTCTCAACTCATCCTATATACAAAAACTCATAGAAATTGGAACTTATATCACCAATACTCTCCACCCAAGATTTGTCAAAACAAGCAAAGAATCATCAAGAGAACTTAGGCTCAATGAAAAACTTCATAGAAGCTTCCATTCCGTCGGGTTGTAATGGGGCTTGGTAAAGACAATAGGGCATGGAAATATTTTTGTCATGTGGTGCTAATAATATCCGGGAATCAAAGACTCCTAAAAACTCACACATAACATCAAAACTCTCATATAAAATAACCAAACTCACTCTCATATTATGCACACTCATTTTCACTCACCCATTTATCATCCTAGAAAGTCTCATAACCAAAAATAAAAGAATCTCTTGATATTATTTTTAAACACAAATGCACTTCAACTTTTCCTCTTTCTTTCCCTCTTTTTTTTTATATTTTTTTTCTTTCTTTTTTTCGCTGCCTCGTTAACGAACCCACATCCGGGTCGTTAACGATCCACCGTATACATTTCTTCCCTTTAACACTTAATTGTGCATCTTTTTATCAAGAGACCTTTCTTACATATAATAACAAGAGACTTCCACTCTACCCTTCCCAAATACCCTTTAATTCAAGCAAACAGAAACTCTCTCTTTTTTTTAACAAAACACAAAACTTTACCTCTCCAATCTAAGTCCTAATTCCCGGATAGGGTCAAGCTTATCTCGGCTAGGGAATAATTTTTGTGGAGCTAAAAATAAAAGGTTTCAGGCCAGAATTGGTTATCAAAAGAAGGAATAATGTAAAGGTAGATAGGGGATAATAGGGCTCATAAAAATAAGTTCTCTATCATATGATCTTCACAAGTAATGAACTAAAAATCTTATAAGGGTCTCAAGAAATAGATAACCATCACAATTCCAAGAGATAATATGCATAAGGAGAGTAAATCACACAAAAAAAGAAGAGGGATTTATAAATGTTCTCCCTATAAGGCCAAAAATTTCTCACAAGGTAGATTTTGTTGGATTGCATCATCTATGCTATAAAGTATATGTGCTCAATTTCATCTAATGCTATTCTCTTCTAAAAACAATAATTTCAATTTTTTAAGAATCCGGCTATACTTTCAAAGACATGTTTGCAAGGAATTATATGATTAAACTAGTGATTGCTATCATAGAACTTTTTAAGAAGGAATATCTATCAATTCTAAACTCTTTTTGGATTTTTCAATTTTTCAATTTTTTTGGTTTTTCGATTTAACAAAAGTAACAACTACATAGAACATAAAAACACCTAGGACATAATTTTTCTACTTTTCTTCCCACCCCATACTTAAAATTACAGTGTCCCCACTGTAAGAAAAAATAAGAAGAAGAAGGAAAAGAAATAGAAAAGAAAACAAAAAAATTAAAAAGCAAAAGGAAGACATAAAACTTACAAAAGTGGAAACAAGGAAAGGAAACTTCATCTTGAGCTTGATCAACGGTTCGGTGGAGGAAAGTAGTGCTCAAAGTTCCCCATGAAGTCATACATCGTCCTCCAACGCTCAGCATCCTCTGCCTCTCTCTGACGTTGCCTCTCATCTTCCCTCGACATACGAGCGGAATAGACGGTTTCTCATCTATCCATCCTCCGATGAATGTGATCGGTCTGAAGGTGAAGCTGTTGCATCCGTGCAGAAAGATCCTCGGCCCATGGTGGTGGTATGCTCGATCCTGCGTACTCGGGCTGAGGAGGTGGTGGGTAGTGAGGCTGGAAATGGTCTTGATACATCACCGGGTTGTAAGGCATTAAGCCATATGCATGAGGGTCGACAGGAGCTGGTGGAGGGTCGACAGGAGCTTGCGGCACCTCGTTAACGAAGTTGGTTGCCTCGTTAACAGTGTTGTGAGGTGGCTGGAAATGGTCGTTAACGACCCTGGTTGGCTCGTTGACGAAGATGTTGCCTCCTAATTCCTCCGTCTCCATGTCGTCTTCTGTAAAGTTGAGCTCCTCAGTGCCGCCCTCGGTGTCGGCTTCCTCGGTGTCATTGCCTACGACCTCGGTATCCTCTTGCTCATCTTCTTCTTCATATTCGTCCACATCGTCCCGCTCAAACCGGGTGTGACATGGTCGAAGCGAGAGCTCATCCTCCGGTTTTGGCTCCAATGGGTAAGGTTGGCCCGTCCATACTTCGTACCAATTCGGTACGTAGAGTAGCTCGTACATGTCGAGGGAAGGTATGACGACTTGATCTCGAACCTTTACTTTGTAGCCTCCCTCGGCTTGCACGAAAATCCCGGCACTATACCAATAGTTCTTGTTGAGGAGTTGAGCGTGGGCCGGTGTGTAGCGAGTGAGATCCACTCCAAGATTCTTAGCCAAGAGGCTAACCAAATTGCCACACCACACCTCCTTGGACTTGTGGGACTTCTCGACATAGTTGAGCCATTCGTACCCCAAATTCAAGGGGCCGGGCTCCTCGAAGAGGATGGTGCGGAAGCAAGCGACCTCCGTCCTTGTAGGCCGGTTCAACTCCTTCTTCGGCCAGAATTTTGCGGCGAGGACTCTCAAGATAATCCGGAAGATGGGGTTCACTATGGTTGCCCCGGATAGCGCCGCGGTGGAGGATTGAACCTCTCCGGTGATGTAGCTCCAAGTGCGGGTCACTCGGTAGTCATTCAAGCTATAGTCTCTAGATGGGTTTGGGAGCTCCAAGATTGCATTGAACTCCGCCATGGTGAAGTCACGGTCCTCGTTACCGAGCCGGAACCGAATGCGTCCCGCCGAGATCTTCGACGAGAAGTTGGTCTCCAAGGTGGCCAAGAACTCGGATGTGAGGGCCGGATAATGTGGCAAGCTCTCTTGCTTCAATAAGTGTGCGGCCCCAAGGATGATAAAGGCGTCCTTGACATCCGTGTAGATGCCCGTAGAGACGGCGCTAGACTTCGAGAACCATCGGGTGTAATGGTCCTTCTCCATAAAATCCCTGTAGCGCCGTACCTGGCTTTGACTGCTCAAAATCACATCGTCCACCCGGGGTGGAGATGGAGACCTGTGGTTCCTCCTCTTCTTCTGGGATCGGGTAGCGAGTCTGCTTGAACTAGCCATGGATCCTACAAAATAATCAAGATTTTTCCAAGATAAGATCCACTCAAAAATAATAGGTTCGAGACCCCATACTTGGTCTCTAAATTAACCTCGGAATTATTCATAAACTATCCAATTGGGTTGTTCACGAGTCTGGGCTCGGATCGATCATCTATGAAGTGCAGGGTCGTTAACGAGCCTGGGTGGGTCGTTAACAAGCCGCCGAGAGCAAAACCAGAAATTTCCGAAATTAAATCTACCTCTAATTCAGCACAAATCAAGCATGAAATCTTCTATTATTCTCCACAATTCCCTCATTGGGTAAAAGCACCCCATACTTACTCAATTACCCATCCCTAACATGCTAAAAATTTCCCGGAATTTTGACATGCAAAGTTCGAACTTTTAGATCTAGAACAAGAAAAATTCATGCTTTCTTAACTAAAGGGTTACAATAGCTAATCTATCATGAATAATCTTACCTAAAACATGAACAACTAAGCACAATCAAGAATTTTTAGAGCGGAATTTAAGCATGCTCATCGATCTCCCTAAAAATCATGATTCAAGATATGAAATTTAACCCTATAGATAATCAATCATGCAAATTCAAGCAAGGGTTTAGAAATCATACCGGAGAACCGAGAATTAAAAGGACAAGGGTCGGAATCGGGGCGGTTAACGAGCTCGTCGTCGACGGTGAATGGCTTTCGAACTCCGGTAACGATGGCGTCTCCGATGGTCGTTAGCGTGGGATTTCCGACTCGGTGGGAGAGAAGGGAAAGGGGTTTGAGAGAGTTTTGGGTTTGAGAGTGAATGTTTGGAGAGATTGTGGTAGAATTTTGGGAGGGGTAGAAGGGTTTTTATAGGAAGGGTAAGGATAGAGGGGGTGGCGGCTAGGGTTAGAAAAATTAACTAGGTTAGAATTACTTACCTGCCCCGTATTGTGACGAATCGGGTCGTCCGAACTGGGTCGTTAACGACCCTGGGTGGGTCGTTAACGAGCCACCGTAGCCTTCTTGAGTGAATTTCGACCCTTTTTTCCTGAAATCTTGTTAGCTCAAAAAAATCTTATTTCTATCCTATTTAAAAACTAAAAAAGAAAAATAAAAGAAAGCTAAAGAAATAATCTAAAAGAAAAATAAAAATAAAATAAAATAAAATAAACCTATTCTAAAAAGCGGGTTGCCTCCCGTAAGCGCTATGTTTAACGTCGTTAGCCCGACGAGCTCTCTTGCTAGTCTCATGGTGGTTCATGTCTGGCCATGTTAGGGTCTTGAGATACCTTGCCTGTAGCTTTACTTCCTCTGTGCACTTGAATTGCTAAATTAGGACCTTCTTCTTCTATCAGTAAGCTCGATATCCCTGGGTTATTGGTGTAGTCCGAAAGCCAAGGTGGTTTGGACTTTTCTGTAACCTCTGTAGTAGGGCCTTTGTGCATGGGAGCATCAGTGATCGACAGATGTGGCTCGGTAGGGACTGTGGTGTCGAGTTCGGGTTGAGTCAACTCTAGTTGTGCCACTCCAATTGGGTCGTTGGCTTTTTGATCTAAATTGAATTCCACCCGTTCCTCTCCTATATCAAAAGTGAGGAGTCCCTTACGCACATCAACTCTTGCTCCTGCTGTGGCTAAGAATGGTCGCCCGAGAATTATGGGGACATGAGGGTCTTCAGGCATATTAAGGACAATAAAATCGTTCGGTATAAAGAATTTCCCGACTTGAATAGGGTAATCGTCCACTACTCCTGTTGCTTTGACACTTGACCCATCTGCCATGTATAGATTCATGTCTACTGGTTCCAGTGGTCCCATATTGGCTTTAGACCAGATTGAGAGTGGAACAAGACTAGCACTGGCACCAAGATCGCATAAAGCTTTGAACTTGTGGTTGCCTATGCCGATTGTGATTGCAAACCTCCCAAGATCTCCAAGCTTTTCTGGAAGAGCTATGGATCTGACCTCATCCTGTAGCTCTGTAATAGATCTTTTCCTGCTAAGAATATCTTTCAAGAATTTTGTGTAAGCCGGCATTTCGCTTAGGGCCTCAGCGAATGGGATGGAAATATTAATGCCCTAAAGAATCTTAACGAAACGCTTGAACTTATTCTCAGTAGAGTCCATAGATTTCTTAGTTGGAAATGGAAGAGTTTTCACCATTCTCGGAACCAAGTTAGGCTCGAGAGGTGAGAGTACCGGGTCGACACTGGGGTCGTTCGGTGTCCTCGGCGGGTCGTTACCGACCCTGGTGGGGTCGTTAACTACCCTGGGATTGAGAGGAGGGCTCGGTTTAGAAAACTTACATGGGCTGGGCTCGTCAGGAATCCTCGGAGCCTCGTCATCCTGGCTTGTAGGTTCGGTACTAGCTCTCGTTGGCTCGTTAACGAGCTGGCTGGCGAGATCTTGTTCCTCCTTCTCTTCAGCTTGAACTCTCTCCGGTAGTGTCTTCCCGCTTCTAAGGTGTACCGCTGCTATTTGGCCTCTAGGGTTCTCTTCGGGACGACCCGGGAGTTGCCCTTGTGGTCTTGGGATCCGTGCAGCAAGGTCTCCTAGTTGGGAATCAACACTACTCTTCCAAATATCGAACTCTCCCCATCTTTTATCCAATCCGTTGATGCTCTCTTTAATCTCCTGAGTCCATGAGGGTGTCTCCTGATGGCCTGGAGGTCGATATGGTGCAGGTCATCTATCTTGTGGGGGCCCTGTGTAATTATGATTTGTATTCTGATTGCCCCATGATTGATAGTTGTTCGACCTGTCATTATAATTAGACTGGTTCCTGTAGGGTCCTCTCATGTAATTCATCTCAGCTATCGTCTCAGCGGTTCTAACCTGCTCAATGTTAGTGCAAGCAGAAGTACTATGCGCAGAAGAACCACATTCTTGATATGATTGAGAGGATTTCAGGAAACTTACATGTTTCCTCAAACGGTTGACCTCATCTTGTAAGAATTGATTTTTAACATCGGGGTCAACTTCATCTCGATTGGGCACATAGAGACGTTTTTGAGTTTGTGGAGCTTGCTGGGTTCCGTACATAGCATCGTAATTCGCCAGCTTGTCCAACAGTTCCCACGCCTCTGTCGGGTTCATCTCTATAAAACCGCACGCAGTATGCGTGTTGATGTGGTTCTTGGTTTCCGCGTTGATACCCTGGAAAAAGATTTCTTGCAATACATATAAAGGTTGCCCATGAGTAGGGCATTGTCTAAGCATCTCTTTAAATCTTTCCCATGTTTCAACAAATGTCTCATTAGGCAACTGGTGATAAGAGGTGATACGTTTCCTTAACTCCGTTGTCTTAGCAGGAGGGAAAAACTTTGTAAGAAATTGATCATACAAAGCTTTCCAAGTCCTGATAGACTTAGAAGGTAGGCTCTCTAACCAGTTCAGGGCCTTTCCAGTAAGTGACCATCTAAAAGCTTTTAACAGAACATATTCTAGTGAGACACCTTCAGCAGCTATGGTGTCACATAAATCAAGAAAATTTCTAATATGCTCCATAGGGCACTCAGCAGGTTTCCCTTCAAACTGAGCCCGTTTAATCAAGGATATAAATTGAGACTTGATCTCAAAAGGTTTCTCTATCGCAGGAAGCACAATAGGAGATTCTGGCACCCTCAGTTCCGGATGCATGTATTGCTTGGCATTCCTTGGATAGGCGTTTAGCTCTTCTTGCAGTCGAGCCTTGTCTGCATCAGCGCCGTCCTTCTCGGCTTTTAATGCCTCCATCTGGGTCCGGAGGATCTCTAACTCTCGAGCCATCTCTTCAGCTGTGGCCATGGCTCGGTTTTCTCGGAATCGTCGGTGCAGGGAACGTTCGGGTTCTAGGTAATAACTGGAGCTATCAAACTGAAGCCTTCTTCGTCCTACCGGCATACACTGAGAAAACAAACAAAGAAAACAAAAAATTAAAAACAAAAACGGGATCGGGCTAGTCCCGATCGCAAAGATAAACTAACAACTCGTTGCTTCCCCGGCAACGGCGCCAATTTGTTGAAAGGGTTTCTCGGCCAACAAATAAATTTGTAAGTCAAGACCCCGTTGAGTACAGTGGAGTCAGGATCGTTCCACAGGAAGCAAGGTTGTTTGTTTATCAATCTAATAAAAATCAAATAAAAATCAAACACAATCACTCACGAGATGCCTCGTTAACGACCTTGTCAGGATCGTTACCGAACCACCGAACACAAATATACCAATTAACGACCTAATAAAATTCTAATTAATACTCGGTACCGAAGCAAGTATTCAGCAACGAAGACTTATCAGAAATAATTCAATAAAAACAAATAATCTAGGATAAGGGACACCACAACATAGCCAAGCATAAGAATTCGTAAGAAGATAAGATCATGCTTTTAAATAGATAGAGTCATCAACTTTCATTGACTTAACAAGTAAATTAATCTATTTTCATAAACTAACTCACTCAATTGCTTGTTTTGGATCTAAAGCTTGAAACTTCCGTTTTCAAACAATATCAACCTTCAAGTTACTAACTTTCTCTTTCAATCAAGTCAAAACTCAAATTACCTCAACTTCCGTTTCGGTATTAAGCACAACAAACAATCTCAATAAAAATAAAAGGCATTCAACACACAATCTTACTCATCAAACATGCTCAACTATGCCGGGCTTAACCCCGACCCTAGAAAAATAGACTACTCACTACTCATGATTAAGAAACCAAAAACATCAATAAAAATAAACATTGAAACAAAACTCAAACTTAAATTAATAACAAAAATATCGTCTTACAGAGAATCAGAAGAAAACCAAACCAAAACAATCACCGAACCACAAACTCGATCAACGAACCTCGGAAACCGTCGTCACCGAACCTCGTTACCGACCTCTGATCCGGCTCTCTCTCCTTCGGCCTTCCTTCTCCTCCAAAACTAGCTCTCAAATTCTACTCCAAAATTAAGCCTCCCCTTTCTATGCTAGATAGAAGGGTATTTATACTAGAAAATCCTAAAAAACTAAAAAGGCTAAAAGATAAAAACTTTCCTAAAAAGATAGAAACAATCTCTAAAAGATAGAAATAAAATCTAGAAAGATATTAAACCCTAAAATACATATTCTAATAACCCATAAAGATTCTAAAAAGATACTCAACCGATACGGAAACAAATTCCCGCTCAGGATCGGTGAATAATAAAATAATACTCCGAAATCTTTCTCTTCGTGGCCTCGTTAACGACCCTTCACAGCCTCATTAACGAGCCTGGGGTTTTGTTTTCTTCAAAACCTCCTCTCGTTTTCTTGAGCTTTGACTTCTTAAATCTTGCACTTTCCCGTCCTTCACTGTGATGCTCAAAATTTAGTTCCATTTAGCTCCTTTCCTCGCTTAAACCTACAAAATACATAAAATAGCGTAGATTCCACCCTTTTCGTAGATTTATGCAAAACTAACTAAAAATACTCAAAACTAAACCTAACCTAGACAAAATTAATCCTAGTAAGCAAAGAAAACCTATCAAAAACTATACCAAAAATGCGAACATCAATAGTGTCGTCTAGGGGTATCGAGGTCGATAAGGCAAAGATCGATATCTTTCATTCCTTCCCTTATCCTACTAATGTGCGTGAAGTGCGTTCTTTTCTAGGCCATGCAGGTTTCTATCACAGGTTTATTAAAGACTTTTCAAAGATCTCTGCCCCATTGTGTGAATTTCTTAAGAAAGATGTGCCTTTTAAGTTCAATGAGGCATGCAAAAAGGCGTTTGATGAGCTAAAAATCCGCCTTACAAGTGCACCAATAATTCAAGCCCCGGATTGGTCTCAACCAGAGATCATGTGTGATGCTAGTGACTATGTCGTTGGGGTTATTTTGAGTCAAAAGGAAGCTAGAGCATCTCATGTCATACATTATGCTTCAATGATGTTAAATGATGCCTAGAGGAACTACTCCACCACTGAGAAGGAAATGCCTGTTGTAGTGTTTGCTTTAGAGAAGTTCAAGCAATATCTTTTGGGGACCAAGGTGATAGTATACTCAGACCACGCAGCACTTTGCTATTTGATGACGAAAAAGGAAGCAAAAACCAACACTGATTAGATGGATTCTCCTGCTGAGTGAGTTTGATATAGAGATCAGAGACAAAAAGGGAGCAGAGAACCTTGTGGCCGATCATCTGAGTAGGCTTGTGCATGAAGAAAATACACCAGGACGCCAAAATCAGATCCAAGGGCGTTTTCTTGATTAAACATTGTTCGCGGTTCGAAAAGCCAAATCTGCGATCGCGGTGAATAATATTCGCGCCCGCGGTGTTTTAATTGACACGGGCGAAAATCTTCACAATTTTCCGCGATCGCAAAATCCTGACCGCTCCCACGGACCTGACTTCGACGGTGATCTCATCCCGCGATTTGAGGAGTTTATTTTTAGGGTCCACTCGTTCAAGGCATTAATAAGTGACAGGGGTACTCATTTTTGCAACAAGATTATGAGTGTGTTATTGAAGAAGTACCATGTCACATAGAAGATCTCTACTGCTTATCAGCCTCAAACCAATGGAAAAGTTGAAGTGTCCAACAGGGAGATAAAAACAATTTTGGAGAAGACGGTGGCACCCTACAGGAAAGACTGGAGCCTGAGACTCAATGATGCTTTGTGGGCTTACCGTACTGCTTATAAGACACCCATTGGGATGTCTCCCTTCAGATTGGTCTATGGAAAAGGCAGTCACTTGCCAATAGAGGTTGAGCACAAAGCTTACTAGGTGGTCCAAAAATGTAATTTTAGAATTGAAAAGGATGGAGAATTTAGAAAATTACAGTTGCAAGAGTTGGAGGAGTTGAGATTGGATGCTTGTGACAATGTTGTAAATTGCAAAACAAAACTAAAGCATGGCATGACAAGCACATCCTCAGGAAATAATTCAAAGCTGGAGATAAGGTCATTCTCTTTTAGTCTAGTCTCACACTCTTCCCAGGGAAACTCCGTTCTAGATGGGCTGGACCATACACTGTTTCTCCAGTTTTTCCACATGGTGCAGTGGAATTGATTGATGGGGACTCCCTAATATTCATGTTTTTAGTATAGTTTTTAGTGTGTTTCTTAGTTTGTTTAGGTTTAGTTTTGATAGTTTTAGAGTTAGTTTTGTGTGTTTTTGGATGAGTTTGCATTTTTGTGAGAAGTATGGAAGCTACTCCATTTCGTGTCTTTTTGTAGGTTTTGAGCAAAAAAGAGTGATTTTGGAGCTGAATTGGAGTGCAATGGTGGAGGTCGGAAGAACATGAAGATAAAGAAGTTGAAGTCCAGGCTGTTAAGGAAGAGAAGTTTCGAAGAAGCAAATTCCAGGCTCGTTAACGAGGCTGTAAAGGGTCGTTAACGAGGCTTAAAGATAGAATTTTCTGATGGTTTTTGTGATTCCTACCGACCCTGTGCGGAAGTCGTTAATAATAGTTTCGTGTCGGTAGAGGTTTTAAGTGTTTTTTTAGCGTTTTAAATGTGTTTTTTTTGTTGTTATATCTTTTATCTTATATCTTGTTATCTTTTTATAGTAAGTTTCTAGTAGATAGCTTTATTAGTATAAATACTCTTCTTTCTAGCTTTAGAGGGGGGGGACGATTCTATTCTTCTAGGAGAGCCGATTGGAGAGGTCGAGTGAGAAGAGTAGCAAGCCAAGGTTGATCGAGAGTGAAACTTGGGTCGTTAGTTGAGTTTTCTATTCGGTACTTATGTATTTTCGATTTCTTTTGAGGTTTGTAAGAAGATATTTCTCTAATTAATTTGAAGTAAGTTTGTTTTGTTTTCAATGTGTTCTTTTGTTGAAGTTGTTTGTTTTATTAATATGAGTAGTGAGTAGTTTTCTTATCTAGGGTCGGGGTTGAAACCCGACATAGTTATGCATGTTTGATGAGTGAGTTGATGTTTTGAATGCCTTTTATCTATTTTTAGATTGCTTCTTGTGCTTATGCTTGGACGATAGTCGAGGTAATTTGAGTTTTCAATTTGATCGAAAGAGAAAGTTGTTAACTTGAAGGTTGATATTGTTCGATTACGAAAGTTTCGAGCTTTTGATCCAAAACAAGTGATGAAGTGAATTAATTTATGAGAATTGATTGATTTGCTTGCTAGTCAGTGAAAGTTGATGAATTTATCTATTTAAAGGCATGATCTTTATCTTCTTATGAGTTTTATGCATGTCTATGTTGTGGTAACCCTTGTCATAGGTTTTCAGTCTTATTTGAGATTTTATTTGTTACATTCATTATCGAGTTAGTTGCCTCGGTACCGAACCTGTGTTTAGGTCGTTAAGTGAGTTCGTAGTGTTATCCAGGTTCGTTAATGACCATGACAAAGTCGTTAACGCAGTTGGTCGTAGGTATTTTATGTTGTCTTACTTTGTTTTATTTTTAGTAGTTGATAGACAAACAACTGTGCTTCTTGTGGAACGATCCTGACTTCGACTATAAATTTATTTGTTGTCAAGAATACTCTCTCAACACTCCCAAAAGGTGTTTAAAGTAAATGGTCAAAGATTGAAGAAATACCATGAGGGAGTCAGCCAAGAGGTGCTAGAAGAGATGGGTCTTGCTGATCCAACCCCAAATGTTGAATAAGAGGGCACTAATGTCGAGCCAACGGCATTAAACAAAGGCTCTACTCGGAGGCAACTCGAGGTTAGTTATCTTTTCTTTTCTTTTTCTTTTCTTTGTTTTAGTTTAGTTTTCCCTTTCAATCTTGTTGGACTAACATTAAGGTACTAGGTTCGAAAGAACAAATTTTGGGGAATTTTATTTCTCTAAAAACAGATGTACAGATACTAGCCTTCAACTCCACGATCGCGGAATTTACCCACCGCACCAGCGATATCGTATAGTCCTCAAATATATATTTAAAAAAGAAAAGGATTTGACAGTGAAATTCCGGATTTGCCCCTACAAATCTGGTCGGCCCTACCTTTTTTCTTTACCTTCCTTCTTCTTCTACATTCACACCTCCACCATTGCCACTCTTCTAACTCTAAAAACATCCATTAACACTCTCAAACCCATTTTTCATACCTTCATAAAAATCATATCTAAACCTGCTTTCTTCATCCTTTCTTCATCCTAAACACAAATCCCTAATCCAAATCTTCAAAAACCCATTCAAAAGCCCACAAGTTCACATCTAAAACTCCATATAAAATTTCCCAAATCTTTCTCAAAACTCTTCAAAAATCACTTGCTCTCCTCGGATTTGTTGTTTGGAGTGTGCCCCAGACCACCGCAATCCATTTCTAAGCTTCTGCTACCACCGCCGTCTAAAGTCTGCAAATCTACGAGTACTGCAAATCCGCAATCGCAGTAAAGAAAATCCGCGCCTGCGGGACTGTTGCTAGAGCCAAAAGTCTCCGTTTTGTGAGTTATGATTTTCTCCTTTTACAGTTAAACCAAGATCATGCATAGCTCAGTCCATTTGAATAGGCAAGAAAGGGATTTATGGAATGAACGTGATAAAAAGGTCATGGTATCAACTAAGTTTTTTCATGTACCGACATTGCATGCTTTAAGATTATATCAATTAGTTCATCAGTTATTACATTAGGGTGGTATGGGAGGATTGCTTGATTTGCATGCTTATTATACACACAAGTCTCTAGTGCTTGAGTTTTTGGTGACTAATAGGCAACTTGATGATGGGAGGATTGGATTGAAATTGTTTGGTAGACAGTACCCTTTATCGAGAGAGGAGTTAGCTGCATGTTTTGGGATAATTGTCCATCCTACAGCTGGTTGGTTGGCAGTTGAGGATAACCCGGGTGTGATGCACTTTTGGACTGAGGTAACCCATACCCCGTATGTCCTTGGGGTTGGGTTGCAGAATTATAGTATTGTTCACCCGGGATTGAGATTGTGTCATAAGGTGAATTCTAACACCTTTTTAGGGAATGGTGAGGTAAATAAGATGGCTGATAGGGATGTGTCGATGATGTGGTGTTTGATGAGGGACCAACCTATGGTTCTTGATTGGGTAGAGCTGTTCATTTATGTTGTGAGGAAGGCCCAGTCTAAGCCCGGTAAGATTGCTTTTGGGGGCATGATCACTCTGAACTCCCTTCGAATTTTGAGCTTGCAGTATATACAGGGTCGTTACAAAGCATCAGTAGGTGAGGGGTTTCATTTTGATGTGTCACAACTGAAGAGGTCTAAGATGTTATCTGAGTCCCAAAATGAGGGCTGGATTTGGCAATGCGGTCAGCTGCATAAGGAATATTTATCTGCCTAGGGAGTTTGGAGTCGAGGAGATGGCTCATGAGTTCTTCTTAGAGTTTGATATTATGGAGGAGGGTGATGAGGAGGAGGAAGAAGAGGAGGAGTATGATCACCATGATGAGCCTCCCCATGGGCATAATGAGGCTAGTACATTTGGTATTGGAGGATCTTCATAGTGGTATGATAGAATGTTCTCTGCAATGGAAAACATGAGCCTCAGAGTCAATGATATTTATGACCGACAGAGCTAGTTTTAGAGACAACATGATGCGATGAGGGGGACTCTAGATGATGTATGAAGGAATGTCAGAGACATGTCCTTGACTATAGACCAGATGAGGGAGCGACAAGAGGCATTCTATCAGCATTATTAGCCCAATACCCTTAGTTTTTTCCATCGCAAGGCCCACCACAGTTAGTCTGTTGTTTCCCTTCCTTTATTTTTATCTGATTTGTCTTTTATTTCATTGAGGGCAATGAAATATTTAAGTATGGGGGAGGGAGTACTTGTTGTGTGTATAATATGTACAGTTGCACTTTGGTTCAGTACTTTAGTTTCTCTTTAAGAAAAAATTTAAAAAATTTAAAAAATTTAAGAAACTGAAAAAACTGAAAAAAATTGAAAAAAATGAAAAAAAATGAAAAAAAATGAAAAAAATTGAAAAAAAATCATTAAATCATATGCTGAGCTGAAAACCCAAAAGGGCGGCTCAGGCAAAAATCAGGGGCCTGAACCAGCAAGAGGCTAAAAAGAGTGAAAGTGAATTGGTGAGCACATCTATTGGAAAATGAAATGAGCAGTTAGGTGAAAACTCGAAAGGGTGCCTAAACAGAATGAGTGGAAAAAAAAGAGTGCCTAGGAACAATTCTGTTGGGGCTTAGGGATTACTGATTATGGGTTTTTACTTTGATTTGTGATATGTTGCTTTAAGTGATAGATTGTGCTAAGATTTTCATTGTATGCACTTTCATTCTGTACATGGGTTTGGGTTGTGAGCTTATTGTTGAGTGCTTTTTAGTTTTAGATCATTTTCTCCCATTACTATTTCTAGACCTTCGTTACATTGTCTTGCTTTATTTTATTTTGAGCTTACTCGAGGACGAGCAAGGTCTAAATATGGGGGAATTTGATATGATGTATTTTTTATAGCATAACTAGGAATAGATAGTACATTTTATGTATAGGTTTAGGTCTTTTTAGAGCTTGTAGTGACAAATTAGGAGAAGACCGAAGAGTTGAAGAATTTCATTTAAAAGAAGACTTGAAGACGTAATTGGAAATTCAAGACAGAACGCCGCAGATTTAAAGCAATTGCGGTGGATCCAAGCTGCATATCCGCGATCCCGGTGTTGGCCGCGGTAGCGGTCAACATTGACTCGGATGATAGGATGTTGGCCGCGGTCGCGGTCAATATTGACTCGGATTCGGGATTTATCAGTTCCGCGATCGCGGATTTTACGCACCGTGCTCGCGGTTTTAACGTCAACGGAGATCTGAGGCAGCGTTCTATCTATCTATCTATTTATTATACTAGTTTCCTTTTACATTATTATTTCTTGTTTTTAAGAGACTACTTAAACCTAGTTTTCAGCCTTTGTTTGGGACAACTTGAGACCTATTTTCCTACTTTGTTTTGTATTCTCTCTTCTATGGAGAACTAAAACCTTATATCTTATTCAAGTTGAAGCTTTTCAGACTCAAGTTGTTGTGAGATTCTTCTATTCAGGTTTATTTCTACAGGTTATTTCAATTCTCTTGGGCATAATTAAATATTGACTGCGTTGATTTCTACTTGATTGATCACCTTGTTGGAATTAATACTCTCTATTGCTAGATCTAGGTTTTCTCGTAGCAATACCTAATCTTTGTAGCAACTCAATTGGTTTAGGACTCGTTGGACTAAAACAATTGAGAAAGAGATTTGAATGCATGTTAATTGTTTCACTCATTGGAATTCAATTGCATGTATCCTGTTGATCCTTGTTCTCATTGCTAATGTCCTTATGATTTATGATCGTTTCATGAGTTGTTTGGATGTTAAGTTTGCATGTCTCGATTTCCATGTTATATATCTGATCAGGATAGGAATAACCAAAAGAAACAACTTGTTTGAATCTATGATCAATAACTTGAGGAAGAAAGTGGATATTTAAATAAGATTGCTTTCCTTAATTTATAAAAAGCCAACCTTTTCTCTATTTAATTGCTTTGCTTGCTTTGAAATTCCCTAGTTTTTTATTACAACTCAAAAATCCCCCCTTTTTGTAACTATTAAGTTGATAACAGTATTACTTTGAATTGACTTGCCAACTATACTAGTTGATAATTAGGGAATTATATTTTGATTTGGCACGACGACTTTTAGCCAGTCACCATCCTTGTATTTTTGCAATAGAGAGGAAATACAACTTGGGAGAGAGTGTTCCTTATAAAAAGAAATAGAAAGTAATGGACAAAGAAGGAAACAAGTGTTACTCCCCTCAAGTGACTTAGTCACGTCGCAAGTCCCCAACAAGGGTGGCTCGGTGCTCTCCTCTGTTCGACCCTTTCTTGAGTCCATTTTTTCAACATAATTAGCCCCTTGGATATTTGGTTCTTTGGACCGAAAAACGTAGTTGGAACTGTCCTAGTTCGGGAAGGGTCCCGATTTCCCTATTTTTGCGCTGCCACGACTGCTTCTTGCTTGAGGCTTTGGCGTCTATCCAGTTCTGGGCACTTCTCCTGAGAGATTTTTCTTTCATTCTGGATTTGTGACAAAAACATGAGCCAAAGGACCTAGAAATGTCGATGGAAGCATCGTGGTCCACAAAAATGCCCGAGTGGTCCTCTCTTGGCGCCGACAGTGTCGTGGCCATGTCCCTAGCCTTCGATCGTTGCCTTTCAGCTTCATATTTAAGAGCTTCACTAGGAGACATATGTAAGAGTGTCATGCGCTTACCATGGTAAGTGAAGATGTAAGTGTTCAAGAATTCATCGTGAAGTACGTGACGGTCAAACTGCCATGGACGACCAAGAAGGAGATGTGTGGCATCCATGTCAATGACATCAAAAAGAAGGGAATTATTATAGAAACCAATAGTCGCCCTCATTCGCAATCCAAGCAAGCTTGTAAGGTGCGGGATGCGGTGTTGTTGGCAATTTGAAGTGATCAACCACCTTGTTTGACAAGAGGTTTCCACAACTTCCCGATTCGATGATCACGCTAAGTGACACATCTTTGACCAAGCAATAGGTGCTCAAAATTGTCTCCCGTTGATCAGTGTTGATGACCTCTTTCACGCTCAAAGCGCGCTGTGCGACGAGCGTCAACTTGGAGGAACATGTGGTGTCCGAGGGAGTGCAATACTCGCCACCCTCCTGTCCGAGATTCTTTCATTCACTCTTTCCTTCTCTCTCTTGTGAGCCAATCCTAACCCTAGGCCGTCGCTCACATCTCCTCTCTTGTCTCTCTTGTATGCATGCTCTTTGCTTATATAACTTTGATCCTACTTGTGTTTAGTTGAGATCCATAGCCACCCAAAACCTTTAACCTCTTTCTTCGTGCATATTAGAGTACTTGGGTTGGTGAGATTTCCAATATCTCGACCATCTTTTGCTTGCTTTTGTGCTTGTGAACTTTTGACTCGTTTATGTCTATGGTGGAACTAGGTGACAGATCGAACATGGAATCACAAGAAACAAACATGAGAAACCAGCAACAAGATCCCTCTTTGGGAAACCAGCGCCAAGACCCACCATCGGGCAACCAACCGGTGTTGTTTCCTACACCCCGGACCGAGTCTACTAACGCGTGCTTGACAACCATGGTGCGCATGTTGGCCGGTCTTATGAATCAAACAAAGAGCATTCTATCTGCCCATAGCCCGCTTACGAACCCATGTGAAAGAGGATCTTGATCTTGGAATGCGTATGGATCTTGTGGCTCAAACAAACTATTTGGTGAATCGGTCGAAATCAACAAGCAATGGATTTTATCCTCATGCCTTGTAAGATCGATGAAGATGGAATGGATTTTGACCCTCCTCCGACCAATGACAAAATGCAATATCAAGAAAAGACTCGAACAAGCACAATAATTGACAATTAAAATCAAGGAAAAGCGATGTGATTCTTATCCACCATGAGCAAGACAACCAACCGGGAACCGACGCCGACATCGACGCCGAGGTTGGATCCGAGGGCACGTCGGTGCCAAGTGAGGAAGCAAATCCTAGGTGAAATGGAGGATCGTGATGATGGACGAAATTGTATGCTGAAATGGCGGATGGAATTATGGTGGTTAGGTTGGATTTGGATGAGCCTTCGAAAGGATGTGACTCACCTCTCAAAACACAAACTAGAAGGGATCAACCTAGGATATGATTCATCTAGATCAAACCTTCGATCTTGGATTGATGTGACTCACAATCCAAGGAATCTAAACTGAAAATTGAAAGGAAAAACAAGAGAAATTCGATTTCTAAGATGAAGGAGACAAGGGTTGCATCTGTTTTTCATCAATCTTGTCTGAAGAGAAAAGGAGTTTTCTAACCCTTCTAACCCCAGATAGGCATATAACCCCAACCTCCCACAAATAAGGTGTTGTTTTCAAAATGAATCAAGGTTTCTAAATGTTTATAAAATACCCTTACAAATCATAAAACAACCACACACACGTGGTGATGAAGCATCTTGTTGTTGATTTCGGTGCAAGGAAATCCCGACACTTGATCCAAAGCAAACTCGGTGGATGAACTTCTCCTGGGATCAAAAGGGTATATCTCCCTCGCTCGGACTCGGAATTAGGTAATTCCAAATGACAGAGTTAGATCTACGAGTCCTATTTAATCCTTCAAAAATTTACGCACTAGATGATGAGTGGATTGAAACTTATAACGATTCTACTGAGATGTCGCAGAATCAACCGAGAAGGAATTTTGAATTGTTTTTATTGAGTTTTCAAAGGGGATTATGGATCCGAGTTTGATGGAGGATGATATGGTGATTTTGAGGATAAAAGGTAATGGAAATTGATGGTTGAAGGCTGGATATGGACAAGCACATGCAAAGGATATGACTCACCTTTGATCCACTCGAACTAGGAAGATCTGTTCTTGGATATGACTCACCAAGGAAGGCTCTTCGATGTTTGGTCGATATAACTCACGATCTAATTGACGAGAACTTTTATGTCAATGTAAAATCACTGTCAAAGAAATATCCTAACTTCCGAACCTAGGTATAGTGGAAGCAAGGGTCGAACCCACAGGGACTCAGATTACTTGTATTTAAATAATATTACTAAGTGAAAGGGGGGTTTCTATGATTTTAGGCTATCAATCTAAGTAAATAAATCAAAGCAAATAATATAATTTAAGATTCAAATATAGAGAAAAGCGTCCAACTAGTTTCGTATCCATTGTATACATGAGTTTTGATCATTGATTATTCTTATTTCAAGTTCCCTTGACTAATCTATTGTGAATTTGTAAAATTCAAGCTTATGGTGGTTATTAATATACACCGTCTTTAACAACCTTTTAACAAATTAACCTAGAAAACCTTCTATGTCAAATTGATCATCCAAATTAGTTCAAAACATTCAATAGAAACATAGTTCATGAATTTCACCGTCTATTCATAAAGTTTTTTGATTGAATTCTCCTCCTTTGATTAATCTTATTCCACCGTCTATAAGTTTAATCAAAGGATTCATCCATGAACAACCAAATTCCAGCGTCTATTTAGCTACCCTAGTTGTAATTCAACCTAGAAATAAAATAGGTGATCAAGCTATTGTAATCCTAAGCAAATCTAATCAATCAAGCATGGAGTAATTCAATCTAGTCAAGGCAAATTGAAATAATTCAAATCTCACAAACAATCATGCATACAACTTCAACTAACTAGTTGGACATGGGAAAATTAGCTAGAATATGACATTAAAAAATAATTAAACTTACAAGAGTTCGATTTCTCTTCAATATTGCAAACTAGGGTTTTTTTTCTCCCAAGAGTTCTCCAATGAAACCCTAAAAGAGTATTTATACCACTATCTAAAAACATCCAAAAATACAAATAAAGTTGACCCAAAGATAACACGGAGGCTCGAAGCTAGCATCGTACAAATGCGTCGAAGCACGGTCAAACTCACTAGAGCGCGGTCGCGCTCCAACTATCCTTCCCGCGCTCAAGCCCCAGCATTCAGGCGACACTTCAGAGACTGTTTTGACCCCCTTCTAGTTGGAATTTGAACTCGGAGTATAAAAAATGAATTGTAGCTCTTCGAGTTAGCTTTCCAGTGATATCAAATTCAGCTTCATCCAACCACTTTAGCTCCCAAACCAAGCATTGCAAGATAGAGGTGTCAAAACAAGACTCCAATGCTTGACCCGGGTTGAAGTGTTTTTATCCCTCAAGCTCTTGGGCCTTATCTCTTCCAATCTTCACTTCAATGCTTTAAGCTTCATCTTGATCCTCCACAATCATCTACGATCCATCTCGTCCATGCTTCACCTTCCAACCTGCGATAAAGCGCATAGATTCCGAACTAAACCGAAACAAAACTAAACTACAACTTAAAAACATGCTCTAAAACCTATACCTATATGCTCTATCAAATTCCCCCATGCTTGAACCTCGCTTGTCCTCAAGCAAGACATAAAATCAATCACACCACAAACAAGCAAGACATGACTTCCATTCATATTCAAGAAACTCAAACTTAAATATGAAATCGTTGCATACATTCAATGAGAGCTTCAAACCAAGTTATTAATCCATTCTAACCCTCACCAAGGTATATGTCTTTACACTCAATGCTCAAGTGTTTAAAAGGGTAAGTGTTTTCGCTCAAAAATCATTTTTGAATGCCAATCACCATATGCTTGCATCAGTGTACTAAATCTCCAACACGGATGTTTAAATGCAAAACGTAGATCATGAGGTCTTTTTTCAAGGTTGTAATGGGGTCAAGGTCTAAACAAGTAGGTGGGGATCATATTTGGCCTTGTGGTGCTAAATCCGGGAATTAGAATCAACTAAAACCCAAATTACAACATCACTCTCTCTCAAAACATCTTCCCAACTTACTCTTCCCTTTCTTCCATTACTTACTTTCAACACTTCTTTCTTTTTGCTCATCTTTTTTTTTTCTTTCCACAAATTCCCAATTGAGATTCATTCTTTTTCATTCTTCTCTCACAAGAACAACTTTGCAATTTTTTATACAAATCTCATCTCAATCAACCATTCATACCAAACTTTCTCTCAAGAAATTTTCAATGAACATTCCCAATATCCTTAACTTTTTTATCATTTTTGCACATTCTCCTCAATTACACCTTTTCCAACTTCTTTACAAACCCCAAAGTACATCATATAACCCACAAAATTTCCCTAGTCAAATCCTAATTCCCGGATAGGGGTCAAGCTTATTCAGCTAGGAACAATTTTTGTGGAGATAATAATCAAGGCTAAGGCTTAAAACAATGGGGCTACAAAAACAAAGGTATAACGTAGGGTAGATAAGGATACAAATGAGCTTAAGAAAATTGCCTCAATCACTTTTACATCATGCATTCAAATCATATAATGTGGCCTCGAAAAAGAATCTAAACACAAGTTCTAGAGTTTAAGCAATCAAAGAGATACACTCAAGAATTTTCATGCAAAAATAGCAAATAAAGGCTCAAAAGATCTCCCAAGGCATCAATTCGTTAGAACTTCATGAATAATCAAATTTCCACTTTCATGCATACTCCTTCATAATCAAGCAATTCTTTTTTAGAACTCTCATCAATAACTAACAAGTCATGGGATATGAAATCCTGCTCTCTCAATAAACAAGTGGCTTCAAGGGGAAAAAAGAATCCTAAAATGAAAACAAAACTCTTTTTAAATTTTTAGAACTTTTGAGTTTATCGGATTTTTCAAACTTTTTAACCGATGCATAACAATAAAATAAACATGCACATGCAACTACATGAACTAACTACTACTAAGCACTTATGACAAAATAAAGAATCCCCTTCCCCCATGCTTAAACTTTACTTTATCCCCAAAGTAAAAGAAAAGTTAAGAAAAAAAGAAACTAACCTCGTCATAAGAGCTTTCATCTTTCAAGAATCTACTCCTCAAGTGGTGGGTATGGATAAGCAGGGTCCGGGTATCCGGTATATTGCTGATAAACATAGGGCGGAATGCCCGAAATTTTTAGGTTTTAATCGCTGAACGTGCAGCGGGGCGCGGTCTGGTCCAAAGGGTGTGCGGTCGCGCTATCGGCACTTTTGCCTGCGCTTACACCCCAGTAAATCATCCCCTCCGACCGTGGCTTGGCCACCCGTAGCATGGTCTTGCTCTTGCTGGTTACGCCTGCGCTCAGCCTCTTCGACATTCTGTTGGCTATACGCGGGAACGAGAACTATGAGTGCGAGGGCGTCTTGGCTTCCTCGGACCGCGTGTACCTGTTTCACGACTTTACCTAAAACTAAGAACAAAAACGAACCAAAAAAAACAAAAAAAACAAAAACAACCCAAAAACAAAACTTATTCTAAAAAGTAAAGAAAACTACACTTAAAGCTTGGGTTGCCTCCCAAGAAGCGCTTGTTTAACATCTTTAGCTTGACGCTTAGCATGAATTGACAAGATTAGACATTGTCAATGCCCTTGACAACATGTCAAACCCCGGTGCACACATCTCAAAAAGACACAAGTAACACAATGATAAATTAAAGATGCATAATATAACTTTCAAAGACCGTTTTAATTTATCAAACATGTGTGCCCAATTTTCATGAGATGACATTTGTTCAAATAAATTCAGCACAAGTAGTGGCATTAGAAAATACTTACCGTATGAATCAAAGCACTTGTCAACAATACCACTTTTATCCAAGATGAACTCCATATGTTCTTGATCTTCAACCTTGTGTTGTAGACTTGGATCCTCATCTTGGAACTCCATCAGATCTAGATGTGAGAAGGTGGGGAAACTGAAACATGGGATGTCAAGGCCTAACATAGGGTGTACCAAGACAGTGGGAGCTTTAACAAATGTATCATGTTGTTTTTCTCCCTCATGGTTGTCTAATTCATCAACAAAGAAGTTATCATTGTCAACAACCGAGTCTTCATCCAAAACCACAAAACCCTTAAGTAATTTACTCCACATGGGTGAAAATGACTCAGGCTCTCTAGGCTCCGTAAGAATCTCTATGCCTGCACAGACTTCTGTAGGCTCTGTGGTGATCTGCTCAGCATGACTTATAGGTGCAAATTCATGTTGGGTGTCAAATTCATCCTCATAACCCACATCAAGTGTCTTAGATTGATCCTCAACTTTCATCCAGGTGTCTGATTCTTGATTGTTTGATTCCAACGTGATTCCACAACTTTATTCAAACAACTCAAAAGGACATGATATTGTTGAATGAAGATATGAAGAACAAGACTCACATTGCTCCAAAGCATCCGCCCCTTTAGAGAGATCCCTGATTATATCCTCAAGAGACTTATCAACCGGCTAGGGTGGTTGGGAAGATGACTCGACCGAAAAGCATTGACGACTCATGAAACAAAAGAAATCCTTGAATTCCTCAGATCCCAAAAATAAAAGCCTCTCATTGCTCATGTAGTCAGCCAATCCCCTTGTCTCAAGATTCATACCATGGATAACTCACTTGTTTATCTCTCTATCATTGTATTGTAATCTCCAAGCACCAAGTTCAAGCACATGGTATTGAAATCTTAAGAAGTAGTCATGGAAGTTTTCATCCGGCAATCCGGCAGCTGTCTCAAGATTGGGCTTCCCGCTTCTTCTTTGTAGAGAAGTCTACGTTGGGCGTGATGTACCAAGCGGCTTTCATTGTTTTGTGGACTTCCAAGAGTAAGTGTCTCTAACCCTAGTTTATGTATCCTTCTGTCGTTACCTGTCCTTTCTTGTTGATTTTTCGGTTTGAATGATTTTATATACAGTTCCATCGAACTTGGATACCCACGTTCTTGAATCAGAGGCATGCAGGAGGCTTTTCGCTCTTCCCGAAGCAAAGAGGACGTATCGGAAGTCCGTGGAGCAAATGCTTGAAGATGAATCTAGCAACAAAATAGCGGCTATCACTGGAGGTCAATCGAATGGCGAAGACGACGCAAAATCGGGAAGTTCGAAGAAGACGATCGAGGACAGTCCCCCTGTGCCCGAGAAGTTTGTTGAGACGATCACAAAGCCTGCGAAAACCTTGCCAGTATGTGTCTTTTTCTGGCCTTTGAGTGTTACAATGACATTACATATCCGTTTTAATGTTTATCTTCCCAAAAGCTTCTTCTTCATTGGGGAGGAGCTTCTCTGTTGCAGCTTTGATTAAAAGCAAATTGCGATCGAGCGACAAGAAGCCTCCCTTAGATCCCAAAGTGAAGATTGAGGTCGCGGTGAAGATAACTTCCATCAAGAGATCATCACCTGGTGACACAAAGGTCATCGATCTCAACGAGAAGGTTCCCTCGGATCTGTGGCAGAAACCCCGCGACGCTCACGGTTCAAAGAAGCCTCGCTGGAAGTTCCTCCTTGATGCGACTCTGCCCTAGCTCGGACCCAGCTCCGACGGACCCGACACGACCTAGACCTTGGAGACCCCCTTGGCTTAGGACTTAGTCTCCTTTATGTTATTATTTATAATTCCGTCATTTATTTCCGTCATTTCCCTTTTAGGCGTGTGTTCCATTCTTATAGGATGGGCTAGCCTTGTTATTTTCCTTTCTAGCTAGTTTCCATATTTAGTATGTTGTCATTTCCCTTTCTAGCTAGTTTCCTTTTTTAGTAAGATATCTTATTGGGCCAGGAGTCGTTGGGCTTTGTTTGCATACAAACCCTAGGCGCCTCTCCCTAGCTAGACTAGGGTTTTGTGTGGCCTCCTCTATATAAAGGAGCCACGCCCCCATTGTACTTCTTACGTCAAAATGAATTAGTCAAATTAAAGTAGAGTAGAGTTTCCTCCTTGTTTGGCCCGACGTCACCCCAGTTCCGTTCTATCATTGTTTTTACCTCGCCCCACCCTCGTTCCGACGAGCATTAGAGGCCCGCGAGTCCACTTTGTGGTCTCGTATTTATCCGGTTACTATCCGTCGGACAAGATCCGGGCGTTTCGAGCCTAGATCCGCCCCTTGTGACCCTAGGGTCGCATCAATTGGTATCAGAGCTTAGGCGGTTCGAACGGTTCCTTCTCCGTTTTCACAAAAAAAACACGTTCGACTTCTGTCCAGATTTCGAAAAAAAAATTCTTTTTTATGCATTTTTTCCATATTATTGTAGGTCTCTTCAATACAAGTCCGGGCATATAAAATTCGCCCAAAACGGACGTCGTTTGCCCCTCCAAAAGGCCGAAATACCAACCAGACGCGCGAGTCCGGCGCCCAGCCAGCAGCAACGTGCCAGGATCCGAGTCCCGGCACAGCTCCGGCGCAGCAACAGCGTGCCAGGATCCGAGTCCCGGCACAGCCCCGGCGCAGCAACAGCGTGCCAGGATCCGAGTCCCGGCACAGTCTCGGTGCAGCAACAGCAGCGTGCCAGACCCGAGTCTTGGCGCAGTCCCGGCGCTGAAGCGCCGCACCAGCAGTGCGCCATCAACGTGCCAGCCCCGCGCCGAATCCGGAAACCCTAGATTTCGAGATTATTTTTTGAGATCTCTTGGGTTATTTTCGGATACATATCTTTATTTATTTTATTTTATTTGTTTTGATTTTATTCCTTTTTGTAAAAGATCTTAATTATAAAAGATCTTCTAGTTATTTTTAGGATAGATTTTATTATTTCCGTTTTTAACGGGATCTTTCGGTTTGTGGAAGATCTCGTAATATTGTAAAAAAAACAAAAAACAAAAAAACAAAAAAAAACGAGAAGCCCGAGCCATGTCTTGGACTTGCTCGGTAGCATGGGGCGATTCGGATTCTTGGGATCGGCCTCCTCGACGAGTCCACACTCGTCCCTATAGGCCGCTTCCGAGGGACGATCCGGATTGGATCCCACCTTATAGAGTCCCGGAGAATCGGGCCCGCTATTACGGCGAAACTGCAAAACCCCGACGTCGATATTACGTTGAACGGGATTGGAGTCCGCCACCTCGGCGCCCGAGTCCCCGATACGAAGAGCGGGATTGGAGTCAACCACATCGGCGCACGCGTACCTGATACGATGAGCGGGATTTGAGTCCGCCACCTCGGCGACCACGTCCCCGAGACCGCACCCCGGAGGCCCCAAGGTCTCCCCCAGCCCGCGCTCTCACCCTTCATTTGAGTCGTGGACCGCCGGTACGGGGCCCTAGCGCCAACACTCCGACCTTCTCCGAGAACCAACGGCGCACACACTACGCCATGACCGCGGAGCAACGGATCGCAGAGCTCGAGCGCCTTCTCGCCGAGGCCAACCGAGAGTCTCAACCGTGGCCGGCATCCCACGTGCCGAGACACGAGTCAAGCCCAGCGACGTCGGCCCCCATGCCCACCGACGTCGGTAGCGAGGTCCTTACCGAAGTCCCTTGCGAGTTCCTTTCCGAGGTCCCTAGCGAGGTCCTTCTTGAGGTCCTTTACGAGGACCCTCCCGAGGTTCTTCTCGAGATCCTCCCCGATTCCGACACTGTCATCGAGCCCAAGCTCGCGCCAGCCCCTGTGTCGACACCACATTTACTCGAGACTACACATGTCGATGGCAAGGCTTTGTTGAGATCGTCGCCTTCTTCCCTTTTCAGACACACGTCGAAGCGAGGACGCTTCAAAGCTAAGCGGGGGGGAATGATGCGACCCTGCCCTAGCTCGGACCCAGCTCCGACGGACCCGAGACGACCTAGACCTTGGAGACCCCCTTGGCTTAGGACTTAGTCTCCTTTATGTTATTATTTATAATTCCGTTATTTATTTCCGTCATTTCCCTTTTAGGCGTGTGTTCCATTCTTATAGTATGGGCTAGCCTTGTTATTTTCCTTTCTAGCTAGTTTCCATATTTAGTATGTTGTCATTTCCCTTTCTAGCTAGTTTCCTTTTTTAGTAAGATATCTTATTGGGCCAGGAGTCGTTGGGCTTTGTTTGCATACAAACCCTAGGCGCCTCTCCCTAGCTAGACTAGGGTTTTGTGTGGCCTCCTCTATATAAAGGAGCCACGCCTCCATTGTACTTCTTACGTCAAAATGAATTAGTCAAATTAAAGTAGAGTAGAGTTTCCTCCTTGTTTGGCCCGACGTCACCCCGGTTCCGTTCTATCCTTGTTTTTACCTCGCCCCACCCTCGTTCCGACGAGCATTAGAGGCCCGCGATTCCACTTTGTGGTCTCGTATTTATCCGGTTACTATCCGTCGGAGAAGATCCGGGCGTTTCGAGCCTAGATCCGCCCCTTGTGCCCCTAGGGTCGCATCACTCCTCTTACTTTGGTCAGCGATGTTGGCCTGTCGGTCTGGATGGTTTGCTTTCACCTAGTTGCTCTTCTTCAGTTTTCAAATATATTCCTCCTTTTTTTTATACCTTATCGCGAATGATGTCCTTCTCTGGTGCATAGGCCTTACAAGATATTCTCTGGATTGTTGATGCCGCTGACAAGGAAGACCAGAATTTGAAAGAGCATCAAGCCAAGTGGGATGCTGAGAAGTCTTCCCCGGAGAGAGAAGTGACTGTCGCAGTTGAACGCCAGAAGATGGATGCAGGCAAGCTTGCGAAACTCACTGAGGCGGTCAAGCGCCATTCTTCTGAAGCTGCTTCAGATCGATCCAAGATTGCCGAGTTCGAGTCCGCGAATAGAAAGATTCTTAAGGAAGCTGGTGAGATTGGTGTCGACTACTCAATGATGTCAAGGGTGGAGACGATCAAGCAGTTCGTAGCTGGCCAGCATTCTAAATGGGATATGGAAGCCAAGATCGTGACCTTCCATGACTGCTACGCCCCCGATCAGCCGGCTCCTGGCGATGAGATTTTTTATTCTCTTGCGAAGGAAGATGGTGGCGATCATGGTCCGAGTGCTGACGCATCATCCGATCAGGGCAAGGGGCTGGACAAGCTTCTAGTGAGCGAGATAGAGCATTCGAGGGAAGCCTCAGACAAGGATGAAGATTAGGGCCGTGTGCCCTTTTAATTTTATTTTGTGATGGTTTCTTTTGAACAACTTCTGTTGGGATGTATTGGCCGTCTAAGGGCCGAAAACCATATTTGTCCATTGCACGGACGAGGTCTCTTCCTGAGGAAGAGAAAGTAGATTTTTTGTGCATGCATGCTTTAAATTTCTTGCGTATTTTGCTTGGTAGTGTCCTTCCTTTGTGTGCAGGTTTTTCAGGATGCTTGGATGCTTCACATTGAAGGCTTTAAGACAAGGACTCCTGCAGAAGTCTCTGGTCACGGGTGGCAGTTGCGCTTATCGAAGGAAGTTTCTAGGTGGGCGACAACGGAAATTGATGGTTGAAGGCTGGATATGGGCGAGCACATCAAGGATATGACTCACCTTTGATACACTCGAACTAGGAAGATCTGTTCTTGGATATGACTCATCAAGGAAGGGTCTTTGATTTTTGGTTGATATTACTCATGATGTAATCAATAAAAACTGAATTTGGATTGATTAAAACAAAGAAAACACGAAATTCTAAGGGGGAGACAATAGTTTGGAATGGTTTTCATCAAATTTTGTCTGACTAGGAAACTAGAGCTCTAGTGGCTTATAAAAAGACCTAAGGGAAAAACTGACATTTGCCTTAGGAAAAGTTTAACAAATAACAAAATGTACCCAACATTTCCAAATGTCATAAAACACTCTCCCAAGCCAAGCAATGAACTTCACAATTCATAGCCTTCTAACAATACAAGCACACCTCACTTTCTCACGATGTGACGACCTTAGCATAGTCACATCACGTGGCCTTCAAAATAAGCACAAATCGAGCATCACAGCGCCGAAGTGACCGGATCAATGGCCACCAAAAGGGAATATGCTTCACTTGGACTTTTCCTAGACACTCCATAGTTCAAAAGGCCAACTTTGATCTCTTCTTGTATGGACCGATCTTTTGCCCGAGTAATTCGACCAAAATATGGAAGAGCGTCGGACTTTGCCCATACCGCCACGGGCCCGAGGCAATAACATCAAAAGGAGGCTCTTGGGGCTTGGCTGATTCAAGACACCTTTCATGGGCATTCTTGGTGTCATTGTTCCTCATTTCTTTAGTAGGAGGCCATCCCAAAAGATAGCCTGGTGAGAAGTGCCTGATGTAATTGGCTCAACATCACCACCCGACACTTGCTCACTTGGCACCAGTGCGCTCTCGTTTCCAACCTCGGCGTCGGTGCGATTTCCGACTATATTCTCACTCATGATGGATCAGAATCACATCAAAAAGGCTCTTAGCATGCAAAACTCTTTAACTTGATGCAAAATCACCACGTCAATGCAAGTTGAGGGGACAAGGATTTTTTTCGTATTTTTGGATGAATTTTTCGAACAAAACAAACAACAATGGACACCTATATAAATCGATGGTAGAGTTGTAGAAACTAGGGCAAACAAACAAAACATAATGGTGGTGGGGAAAAAACTTTCTGCAACAAAAGAGCAAGAGGGTAAGAATGAGACTTACACAATGTCAAGGCTCTAATGCTAGTTGATGTGAACCCATCTTCAAAGAATCCAAATTCATGAGGATCTTGATCTTAAATGCGTATTAGGTCTCGAAGTCGAGAGAGGAAGCAATTGATTGTCGTGAGGACATTAGAAAGGGGATGAGAAGTAGAGAAGATATAAGAATTTGTCCAATTCAAGGGAGAAATTGACGAGGGGAGAAGATAGGAGATTGACGCACAAAACAACAAATCTAGAGTAAATCTGACAGAGTCTCGTTATCATAAAATCATGCGTAAAGAATAACAAGGGGGTGTGGCTCCTTATATAGAGGAGGACACACAAAACCCTAGACAAATGGGAGTGGTGACTAAGGCATTACATGCAAGCAAGCCCAACACCATCCAAACCCATTAACAAGCATACTAAAATAATCAATTTCATATTAAGAATGTCTATAAAGGAAACTAAGTCTCAAAATAGCAATAAAAGGGATAGGGTCATGGTGACCATGTCATGACTGTCATGACAAGGCCGTGACAAGCCATGGCCCGGCGTGGTTGTGTGATGTCGCGCACCAAGGGCTATCGCACACGTTGTGTGCGGCGTGGCGGGGCCTTAGGCGTCGCAGAACGTCTCTGGCGCGGACCGAGGTTGGAACGTCGTTGGCGTGGGCCAGTGGCGTGGTCTCGGGCGTGCCATGGCAGAGATGGTTCGTGGCGCCGATGGTGGCGATGCACATGAGCTATGGCTCGGCCGTGGGCCCGTCGTGGCTAGCGAGGGTGGGTGCCACTATGGAGCTCGTGGTTGCGGCGATGGCGCGGGTCCGTGTTCTAGTGATGGGTCCGTCGGAGCGCACGGACAAGGACTCCTCCTCTTGGGTTGCGTCCATGGATGGGATCACATCACTAAGGCTTTGAACCAGCATCAACATAATTTCCTCTCCAACAAGTTGGGACTCTCGATCGCTTCAACTTGAGGGAAGGATGTGGATTTGAACCAGCATCACCATAATTTCCTCTCCAACTAAAAGGCGTGGGACTTAGCAATGAAAAGATTGGACTCTATGGGTTTTACTTTCAGAGTGGTTCTTTCGGTTTCGAGTTACAAGTCAGACAGGTTTGTTTCATAATAATCAAGGGTCTGGTTTGGTCTCTTTTTGGTTCATTTAAATAGCCTTATCATTTTATTTTATTTTCTTGCGGATTATGATACTCGTAGATGGAGCTGTACTGGCGTCCATGGTTATTGAGAGCTTGATCGTGTAATTTGCCATTTTTGTTCAATTAAAAGCAGTTTTTGTCTCAGAGAAAAAAAAACACAGCAAAATCTAGAACTTCAACGTGGTATTAATAAAACAAAAACAAAATAGGAGCATCCAACCAATTAAGATCTGAAAAGGCAAAAAGGTTGAAATAGATGCAGTAGTACATGATTAGATTAGCTTGTGTGTTTTTCTGATCCTGAGCTAAAATCAAGATCGAGTGGTACAGATACGTACGTATACAGCTTTAATTAATTAAGATGCTAATAATTAATACTCCGTACTAATTAACAGGGACATGGTAAACTGTTCTGGGTTGGATTGGATTCACTTTTTGGCGCCCTTCTCAAACTTATCTCCTCCATTAATTTAGCCTTATCTGAAGCCACCACCAAAGCTTCCATTTTGGGTTTCCTTAGGTTATTGCTGTTCTGATCTGATACAATGAGCAACACCTTTCTTGATTGAACTCTCTGTGTTGTTGCAACTTCAAAGTAGTCGGAGCAGAGGATCAAACACACCAAAACAAACAACAAACAATTTTGGGAAGTGCTGCTTCTGTTCTTGATCTTGCTCATGCTGAGTTGTTTGAGAGTTGGAAGAAGAAAGAGAAGTAACTGATGAGATTGAGAGAGATTTCTTAGGATCAGGAAATGAATAAAATTAATGTTGGCTTTAAATTAATCTCTGTGCACGTATATTTTCGGACCAGAGAATATTTGTCAAATTAATGGCTTAAATTATGGGAAAAAGAAGACTCAAATTATGAGGATAGCATGCCAACTTAGGATAGTACATGTCATTATCATATATAGCCATATAGGGTGGTAGTTAGAAGGTGGCGATCGGTCAACCAGGCTGGTTCCTGTCAAGTCAGATTGGTTCAGGTCATTTCAAATGACAAATTCATGCATCTAATTAGGCCCGTCAGAACTTGACCCGACCCGAGAAACCTGCCCGACCCGACCTGACCCGAGAAAAAAAGAAATTTTTTCAGATCTAGGCTGCTAAAACTTTTTAATTCTAAGATTGGGCTAGGACTAAAATTTTTTACCGATATAGGATGGCTATTTGGTTCGGACTGATTTTTTTATTTATTTTAAAAAAAATGGTAAGTCGCTATCTAGTACAAAGTTTTACATTTTTTTATTTTTTTTTTTAAGAAAAGGCAAGTCGTTAACTCGCTATGTATTTCAGCGACTTACTTTTTTAATCTTTTTTTTATTAGTATGCTCTAGAGCTACCAAAAACTGACCAATTTAGTACAGAGCTACTAATTTAGTAAGTCGCTATCTAGTACAGAGCTACCAATTTAGTATATTTATAGAATTTTTTAAAAATTTTAGAAACTTATAATATATGTTATTATTAAAATAAATGAAAATAATATATTATAAATAAATATTATTATTTAAATAAAAATTGATTTTAACAATGATAAGAAAAAAGGATATTTTAGACCCGTTGGGCAACCCGACCCAACCGAAAAACCGCTACAACCCGACCCGAATTACCCGTGACCCATAACGAACCGGAACCCGATTTCACTCGAACCCGAAATAATCGAACCTGAACCCGCCCGACCTAACCCGATTGACAGGTCTAGATAGACTGATTAATCTTATCAACCAGTAATTAATCCTATCAACCATTCAATTGGGTCGGGTCGGGCCGGGCGGGATCGGGTTCGATTATTCTGGGTTCGGGTGAAATCGGGTTTCGGTTCATTATGGGTCACGGGTCAATCGGGTCGGGTTGTAGTGGATTTTCGGTCGGGTTGACCAGCGGGTCTAAAATATCCTTTTTTCTTATGATTATTAAAATCAATTTTTAATTAAATAATAATATTTAATTATACTATGTTATTTTCATTTATTTAATAATAAAATATATTATAAGTTTCAATAAAAAATTAAAAAATTCTATAAATATAATAAATCGGTCAACCCAACGGGTTTCGCGTTCTATCGGTTTCGGTTTATTTCGAGTTTCGGGTTCAAATTTTTGGATCTTAACCCTAAAATTATCAGACGAGTCGGATCAGGTTAGCGGGTTAGGTCCGTTTTTGGCCGCTCTAGAGCATACTAATTAAAAAAAATTAAAAAAGTAAGTCGTTGGAATACATAACGACTTACCTCTTCTTAAAAAAAATAAAAAAAAAAGTAAAACTCTATACTAGATAGCGACTCACCATTTTTAAAAATAAAAAATAAAAAAATCAGTCTGAACCACATAGCCAGCCTATATCAGTAAAAATATTTAGTCCTAGCCTAATTTAGAATTAAAAAGTTTTACAAGCCCAGATCTGAAAAAAATCAGAAAAAAAAAGTTATATACCCGAGACATATTTGACCGGAACTGATTTGACCCGAATTCGAAAAAACCCGAACCCGAGATTAACCCAAAACCGATTATACTTCAATGGACTAGACTGATGCAACCCGATGTCCGATGCTACCTGACCCAAAGTCATCCGAAAATCCAAAGTTACCTGATCCGAAACCATCCGAAAATCCGAAGTTACCCGACCCGAAATCATCCGAAAATTATATTATGTTTTAAAATATTAATAATAGTTAATATGTATTATAATTATGTTTTTAATTTAAATATTACATTAAATATTTCGACCATAGAGTAGTTAAACTACAAAAAAGCATCATTCGGTATATAGTCTGAATCAAAATCTGGCTTACTCGAAATCAGCTTAACCCGAAATTTGACCAAAGTTGAGATGCGATTCACCCAAAATCCGAAAAACCCAAAACTCGACTCACACGAAATCCGATTAAATCCGAAATCAAACTAAATCCGAAACCGAACTTATCCGAAATCAAGTTGGACCGAAAACCGAATGACCCGACCGAAATTGACCCGAAATCCGACTTTGCCCAATTAATTGAGCACCCGACCAAAAATGATCCAATCCAATTTTTAAAATATCCGAATTTGACCCAAATCCGAACTTACCCGAAACTGAATTGACCCGACCCGGCCCGCCCGATTGACACCCCTATATCCAATAAGATTGAGTCAGATTTATTTATGTTGTAGAGTAAATTCAATCTAATCGGATATGGATATGTATATGAATACATATAAATATATAGGGTCTGGTTCAGGTGCGAATGTCAAGAGCCACTGGATGAAGAAAAATCAAAGGCGCCAATTGTTTCACTTAAAAGGGGGGGGTGACACCGGTGAATTTTTGTCGAATTATTCATGTATTTTTTTAATAAAAAAAAATAGGGCGCGCGCCCAGAGAAAGAACAATTATTATAGGTTAAAGAAAGAAAATGAAAATTAATGTAAGTTGTATTTAATAGGGCATTTTAGTAAGATAGTAGTTGTCCTCGTCGTGCCATGCACAACTATGACTCGATATTTTTTAGAAATACTATAAAAAAGTTATTAATAGATAAAAATATAATATAAATTTTAATGTAAGTAATTTGTTGTCCGTAATATGTATAAAAATCATTTTTTTAAATCAAATAAAACAAATTAAATTTAGATTATTAAGTTTAAAATTGAGAATAAATATAGATTATTAAGATAAAATAATCTCATTACTCATTTTCCTTGACAATATTTCATAAATAGGTTTAGTTTAAAAAATGAGATAAAATATGAAGGCATCCTTAAATATGCAGGTGTAATTAATACAACAAGGTACAAACATATGTGGACAAGATTTCAAGTTTTCAAGTTTTGGCAAGGAATAAGGAAAGATAGATATCATAAAACTTGGACAAGATTTGATTAGGTTGAATGATGGCAAGATTACAATCTACAAAAAGTTGTGGATTCACACACACACCGCACATGAATGGGATTTAGTTTCAGTGAAGTTGTGAAAAAACTCTATCTATAGAGTTTAGAAGCTCTTGATAGTTAAATAACAATTCAATGTCTAAGATTGGATTTTTCTCTTTCCATATTAATTTATAATTTTTTTTCTTTTTAATTTTTTTTGACGGGTTCATTAATTTCCTATAGGGTTTTAGTAACTTCACTCATAGAGTTATTTAACAACTCCACCGGAACAGCACCGGCGTGGAGGGCACAATGATACAACGAGGTACAAACATGTTTGGCCCCCACTCTTGACGTCGTGCACTAATTTCTTACCAGTGGGCGCATCTGTGCCTTTAGCCCATAATTTTTATTATTTTCCTTTTCTTAAAAGATATTTTCTTCTTCATTTTTTTGGTAACTAACTTTTTCACTTTTAATTAAAAAAAAAAAAAGGAACACCCCAATATACGTGTATTCGTCTACCCAAAACACCTCTTCCAATGGTTTTCACTCAATTTGAACACGTCTCTTGGTTCTCATAAAATATTAGGGCTAAAAGAGAGTAGAAATTCAACAAAAAAGTGTGAAAAAGTTTTACGAGAAAAAAAAATTCAATATGCCTTTCTTATTCATCAAAGGAAGCCTTAAATAGAAAAAAGGGGCTATGGTTTCTATCTCTACTCCAAGGCATTGGGCCTCTTTTACAGTTGGGTTTTTGCTCCTAAATACTTTTAATTATCCTCTAATATTTAACTATTAATATAAAGATTAAAAATCATTTATTAATTACCCCTTCAAATGTTCGACTATAGTAACTCTATGTCGAGCGTTTGAATTCGCCTATAACTTCATTTAGCCAGTTGTTTTCTTCTTGTCAGAGGCTTCAAAAACTAATGATGATAGAGTAGAAATCAAAAAACACACAAAATCTAGTGAATTAAACTAAGAACAAAGTAAATCTTAAAGGAGAGAAGCCTTCGATGAACCTATCTCAATGGAGAAAACCTCCCAAAGAGCCCAAAGACCTCAACCTTGATCCTTTCTCTAATTTCTAGATAGGCCGAACGACCGAAAACCACCCTTATAATATGCCATATTGCTCTAAACCACCCTTTTAATATCAATTTACTGAAAGCCACCCCTATTACCCATTCCATTAAAAACCAACCACCCCTACTCAATTTTCCGTCATAAGGTCGTTTACGCGCGCGTGCGTGCGTCTTATATTTCCTATTTCTTTTTACCTTTTCCCTCTTTTTTTACCTTTTCTATCTAATATACTCCACCTCATATATGTAAACGCCATGGCTAATGTGCTCGTTGAAGACTTGAAGCTCGACAAGTGAAGAATTGGCGATTGAGATTGACGATTGAAGAGGATTGTAGAAGTCCGAACACTGAAGACGCCCGACGACGAGAAGGATCCAATTGAGTTGCCAATTCCCACGGCTCTTTCGGTTGTAAGTTTGAATCCCTGTAAACCCTAAATTTTCGTTTTTTGTAAATTAATGATTGGTTTTTTGTTCGATATGGGCTTGGATTGGACGTTCCTCTCCTTCAGAGTTTATATTCTTCATTGGTGTAGGGATAGATGAATTGTTGTTAGTGTGAAATTAAGGGTTCAATCTAGATTGAGTAAAATTGAACAAAACGATTGAAATGGAAAGGGTGATTTGGGGCTGGATTAGTACCGAAGCTCGACTGAGGAATCTCTAAATTGGGGGTGAATATGCAATCAACAATCGTACAAAAAGTTGAATTGTTGTTGATCAAAATCATGGTTTCAGGTTATCAATGTCAAGCTCAAGTATATCATCAACAAATTCTCAACAACGGGCTTGTCAAGCAAAGGAATCCATGTCACATACAGAGAGGAACTATGGTAGAAGGTTTTATGGTTGTCGTCATTATGGATCCCCAAAGAAATGTAATTTCTTTTGCGTGGAGAGATGAAGAGTTTTCTGACAGAGCCATATATATCATCAATAAATTGGTGAAGGAGAAAGAGATGCTAGAAGGAGAGACAAGGCAATTATTGGATTCATGTACATCTCTTCAAATGGAGATGCAAAAGATGAGAGAAGAGCTTGTTGTTAAGAACTCCTTATTGGAGAGGCGGGAGGCTGAAAAGGAGGCATACAACATGAATTCTAAAGCTATGATTAGGAGATTGAAGGATGGTGATCAAAGTCGTTTAATTGTTATTGTTGTTGTTGTCATGTTTATATTCATGTGTCTTAATGTTGGAATGGTCAAGTGGGCAATGTAGTATGAATTCATGTAATTCACTAATTCTGTTGCAAAATTCACTGATGTTGGATTCATGTTTAATCCACTGATGTTGGATTCATGGTGATCAAAACTTTCATGTTTTTGTTTCAACTGTTGCAACTATCAAAACTGTAACAGCATTTTGGCACAACAGAGGTACCAACACAGCATTCATAAAGTCACCTTACCAACACAGCATTCATAAAGTCACATACGTGCAAGTAACACAAGTTTTACAAACCAAACATAAGTGGCATAATTGTAGTTGCAGTTGCACTACACAATGTAACAGTACCAACACACAAGTTTTACAAACCAAACATCAAACACAAAGTCACCTTACCAACACATAGTTGTACTAACACATAAGTTGCAAGATCTAACCAACACATAAGTTCTATCAAAGTTTGGGTTTAGGGTAGTTCAAAAGCACCCAACTTTGGACAATACACAGTTTAGACAAAAACCAACATACACGTAAGCCTATGAGCTAATACACAGTTTTAGGACATGATCATTTCTTCTTAGTGGGGCCACTGGACTTGTGCTTTCTTGGTGAGCGCCTAACTGTAGCAGCAAGTTGCTCTTTAGTTGCAATCATACTTCTTGTGGACCTTTGTTGAGGAAGATATGCCCTTCCTTGAGAGTGGGTCACCTATGCAATCATAATAGGCTATGAGCTAACATATGCTTGACCAAATTTACAAGCATACTTCCAAAATAGGCCATGAGCTAACATACTAACATACATGCACAGAATTCCCAACACCAACACAGCTTAAAGACTGGCTTCCAATTCCCAAACTTCCAAACTACAAATGAAGAACCAAAAGGTAAGTTGATGTTATATTTGAACAACAACAACTTTGATATATGTTGTATTGCCTATGTTTACCTATGTTTGAGATGTTTGAGATGGTTGTGGTGGAAACACAAGTGAAGGACCATGATCAGAGGGCTCCTGCACAACAGTCCCTTGGTCACTTCCAACTTGAGAGGAGTTCTGCATCATAAAGAAAGGATAATATGACATGACAATAGTGAAGAATATGAAATGAAAAGTATTAAGTATGAAGATTATGGTAGGGTTTAGTTACCTTTCTTATGTACTTCCTTTTGGGGGAATTTACATAAACAATGCTTGCATTTGGAGGTCTTCCTCCTTTTTTATGGGACTTTGGTTGCTCATGGGGTTTAGGGGGGTTCTTGCAATGGTTCTTGTAGTGACCTGGTTGTCCACATTGAGAGCACTTTGTTTGTCCAACTATTCTAATCCTTTTCTTCTTGCTCCCAACATCTTCCCCAAGCTCTCTTCTTCTTGACTTCCCTGGCCTCCCTGGTTGAACAACATAACTGGGTGGTTCTGGTGCTTGTTGATTAGTCCTCTCCCAGTCAGCTTCTCCAGGCATAGGGTAGATAATGGGGCTATAAGCCTTCAAGTACATCTCCTTTCTAAAAATGGATGAATATATTCCTCTACTGGGCGCCTCTCCTTCAGTATGCAACACATTCCATGAGGGCAAGGAATTCTAATCAAATCCCACTTCCCACAACCACAGCTCCTCTGACCTAGATCAACAACATACGTCCTGCCATAATGATCAACCTCAAACATGTCTACACCCCCATAGAAAGGTGTACAACTCCTTAGGCATTCTTGCTTGACAAGTTCTATTCTCTTCATTGTGTGAGGTGTAAACTGTCCCTCATATTTCAACATTCCCTCACGCTTAGCTACAAACCTCTTCATCAATTTCCTTCTGATCCACTCACACATTGATAAAATGGGCAGCTCTCTTGCAGGTAGAATTAGAGAATTGAAACTCTCACATACATTGTTAAGGAGCATGTCAGATTTTGTGTCATGCTTGAATCCATGCCTAGACCAAGTGTTTGGGTTTGAATCAATCAAGTATTTATGTGCTGATTCATCAAGCTTCTTTACCTCATCCATTGCATACCCATAATCTGCAGTATTTGATGCCCTAGCAGCTGCCCACACAGCATCCTTGTAAGTCTTTCATGGCCATCTTGTTTTGAAGTTGTTGTACAGATGCCTAACACACACCCTTGTTGGAGCCATTGGGAAAACATCTCTTAGAGCCTCAACAAGACCCTAGGAAAAACATGGAAGATATTTAAGTTAGGTCTTAAGAAAACAAATGTATTAACAAGCATGGAAGATATTTAATGCAAAATTGTACTAACTGCAAACCTTTTGCCTATCAGACATGAAGGTTGGATTGCTCTCTCCAATATCTCTTTCCAGGATGTCTAGGAACCAACCCCATGTTTCCTTTCTCTCTGCCTCAACTATAGCAAAAGCAATAGGGTAGATGTTCTCATTTCCATCCTTACCAACTGCAACCAATATTTGGCCAGTGTATGCACCCCTAAGATGACAACCATCCAGCCCTATTATAGGTCTACAACCTTGTAAGAAACCCTTCTTGCATGCTTCTAAACACACATACATTGTTTGGAATAAGGGTTTCTCTAGATTGTCTAGGCACACTTGAACATAGCTAGAACTCCCTGGATTCCATCTCTTAATTGTTGCTGCATAACCCCAGACCCTTCCATATTGCACCCTAGCATCCCCCTGAGTCATCAACATGGCCCTCTTCCTGGCCTTCCATGCTTGGTTGTATGATATGTTTATGGTATGGTCCCTTCTCACAGCATTCATAAACCCTTGCAGCTTCCATTGTGGGTCATCTCTGTAGTACTCTAAATACTTTCCTGCAAGCCACACTGAAGTCATCTTACTATTCTCATGCTGCCAGCCACAATCATGTTTTCCAGTAATGAACTTGAGTTGAAAAGTTCCATATTTCCCCATTTTCCTAGCAGTGGCCCTAAAATTACACTTAACTACCTTGCATACACACTTTTTCCTTGCATGTTTCATAGAGCAATCACACTTCATTTTGCAGTAAACAGAAATCATGGACTTGTCATTGTGCATATAGTAATAATCGCCACCATTTTCAATTGAATATTGTCTTAGTGCTTTTCTAAAGATGTCATTCGAACCAAATATCATGCCCTCTTTTAGATGGATCCGTTTTTTGAAGTCAACAAGAGGGTTGAATTCAGCATACCTAACATGTTTCTTCTTCTTGCATTCATCATCAGATGACCCACTTACACTCTTCAATTCATCAGACTCATACAATGGTGGCTCATCATCCACATAATCACCTCCACCATCTGTTTCTACAGCTGCATTGAAGTCTCTGAAATGACCAACATCCTCATCAATATTCTCTTGAAACATCTCATCATCTTCATCCTCACTTTCTAAATAGTCAAAATCTCCATCATCATCTGAAGACTCTAAGCCTAACACATCCTCCTCACCCTAATCTGAAGCCTCTGATCCTAAGGGCTCCTCCTCACTTTCTAAATCAAGATTTGTTGAGGTGGGGAAGTCGACTGTTGGTGGAGGATTTAGGGTTCTGGATTGAACAATGATTGGTAGTGAAGAGCTAGATGGTGCACATTGAGTATTGGGTTGTGAAGTTGGGCCTTGGTCTCTCAATGTAGATTGAGCATTGGGCTGTGAAGTTGGGCCTTGGGCTCTCAATGTAGATTGAGCATTGGGCTGTGAAGTTGGGCCTTGGTCTCTCAATGCAGATGGGCTAATCTCATGACTCTGGACCACATACACATGTGCTACTCTATCCCTCCCAACACAATCAACCATCTTCATCACATCAGCATCTCCACTTATTTTTATCAATCCCCTATGAATGGTTGTTCCTGGTTGTATGTACCAAAGCTCTTCTATGTTGAGCTGGCAAACTTCTTCCTTAAATATAGCTTCCAAAACAACCTTTGAAACCATGTCTGGATCAAGATCAGAAGCCTTTGCCTTCTTGTAGCATAGCTCACCAAGCTTAGAAAGGTAGAATTGACCCTCATACATATACCTCACACTTATATCTGCCATTCAAACTGTAAAAAAAAAAGAGTAAAACAATCAAATGCATTTTTTAAGATATTCTACAATGGAGACACATGCTTTCCATGAGTCATATTTTTGTCTATATTGTCCCCACTGCCATTAAATAATGCTCAACAACCAAAAAGAATCTCAACACCCTATTCAATGACATTGCCAATATATAACACAATCTCAAAAGAAAAAGCAATGGGTGTCACTGTGTCAGCAGAAATGCAGAAAATCATCGAGTCTTTCCAATGACTCTTACAAATGCAAAAAATCAACCAAAAAAGCATCACAATTGTATAGGAAAACAAGCTTTCAGAGTATTGCATACTCACCTTGCACGAACGAAAGCGCCTCTCCTCAAATTTGGGTATTCTTCAATGGAGCTCGCATTCGATTAGCTAGGGCCTCGACGCACCTCACCAGCCTATCACTCGTTCGAACACCATCAGTCTTAGCCTCGTCGTGCTCGGAATTTGAATGCACCTCAATTGATTTCACATTCGACTCCAAACCCTAAATTTCTGTGTATTTATTTTGAGCTATTGGATCTGAGTGTCGATTTTGAGCATTGGAACTTCTGTGTGTCGATTTTGGGGGTTTGCCTAATTCATTTCTTTGGAGGTGGAATATATTAGATAGAAAAGGTAAAAAAAAAGAGGAAAGGTAAAAAGAAATAGGAAATATAAGACGCATGCACGCGCACGTAAACGACCATATGACGGAAAATTGAGTAGGGGTGGTTGGTTTTTAACGGAATGGGTAATAGGGGTGGTTTTCGGTAAATTGATATTAAAAGGGTGGTTTAGAGCAATATGGCATATTATAAGGGTGGTTTTCGGTCGTTCGGCCTTCTAGATATCCTCAACAATTCTCTCTCTCTCTCTCTCTCTCTCTCTCTCTCTAGATGCCTCACCACTAGCCAGCATGCAAACTTGTGACTCACTAACTATTTTCTTATTACAACGACCCTTATACCCTTGGCAAATAACTCCTATCTTATCTCGAATATTCTGCCCACTTGGGCTACTTCTTAGCATATTTGAAATATATGGTACTAGCAAGACCCGATAGTGTCATGCACGACTATGATTTGAGAAATTTTTTTATATAGGAACAATATATTAAATCAATAATTATTAAAATTTTAATAAGGGGTGGTACACCTCATATTTTAAAAAAATATGAGGTGTACCACCACTTATTAAATTTTTTAATAATTATTGATTTAATACATTAAGGACAAAGAGATAAATGAACATTTAAATATATCTACATGGCATAATATTAAATTTAATATTTATCATTGAAAAAATTAAGATACATTATCAAAAAGAACGTACATATGATATTAGAAAAAGAATAAAAATCATACTATAACTTAAGGATACAATTGTATATTAATAACATTAGCAATAATATTATATTATATATATATTATTTAATTATTGAAAAGATGATGTTGTACAATTATATAATATTAAAATTTTGTTTATAGAAAAAGTAGTAGATCATTATATATTAGTGAAATTATGTATGGATAGTATCATACTTGTCATTGGAAAAAAAATAACGATACGTATTAAAGATGATGATGTATAATTGTATAATATTTAAATTGTCCATAAAAGAAAGTAGTAGATCATTGTATATTAATAGCAATAGTAATATTATTATATTATATATTTTTAAGGATTGTAAATATTAAAAAGAAGAAAGGGTAAAAAAGTAAATTTAAAAATTAAGATACTTATGTGACATAGTTAGATGGGTGACAAATAGGATAGAGAGATTCGAGTTTAGTAAGAGTATATAGATATGGACCAATCCTCTTGGCTTGATTGCTAACAAGTGATGTCCAAGGGAGATTGGACCTCTTATAAAACAATTTGATAGTCACAATACACATAACACATTTCCCTCGTAAACATGTGATTGTGAATTGACCAACGTTAAATCACGCAAAAACTAACATGTGACCCCGCCAAATGATTCCCAAACTTCAATCCCCATCTCCCCCTTGTAATCATCAATCCAATCTAATTGTACATCCCAAAAATCTTGCACGTACAACTGCTTATATTCTAGTGAGTTGCACTATAAGAGCAACTCTAAGAGATTTTCTATACACATTGATATTTGTGTGTTTTGAAGAATGCTAGACTTTTTAGGCCCAACAGATTCTCTAATATATTCTTTAAAATGGAGATGAAGGGAGATAAGTGAAATGCATTTGGAGAATAAATTAAATGTAGATGTCATATATGTAACTTGTAATTGGTCATATTAAATTTTAGAGTATTTTGTAAAATATTTTATATGCACAAAATAAAAAAATAAATGTTAGGTTCTTTAAAATAAGAAAATTGAAGTAGATCTTTTGTAAAAGAATTTGACTTTAGGTTCCTAGTTATTGAAAAAACTATAGGAAAATTGTTGGGCATGCCCAAAGGCATTTTAAATAGGTTATACTATTTCTACCAAAAAAAAATTGGTTATACTATTAATGGAAACCCCCAATCATCACCAAGTAACAATGCTATTCGATTTTTCCTTATCTTATTTACCAAACATCCCAAGAAGCACAAGAGCATCACCAAATCAATGTCGCATTACAGTGAAATTCATTAGAACACTCCCACACTTGTTATGTACATTGTCATCACCAACTGAATTTGTGATAATGGCATATTTTTACAAAAGAAAGAATCACCGTATGTGCACTCTGAAACATCGTTCAAGAGAACCAACTTTCTCAGTAGTCCATATCCTCCCGATCCGTCACTAGCCCACAATCCAGTGATTTATTTACATAATTTACAAGATGGAGAACGAGAAAGAGTAATCATTTAGAGTGAATTTTAAGAGAGAAAGATGAGGCATTACCCATTGCCATCTGTCCTCGATATTCTTCAGAGATGCCAGCCCCTTGTATCCAGCCAGTGGTTCAACATATCATCAGTATGTAATGCTAGAGAAAGCTCTAAGGAAACCAAAGTATATACAGGCAGCCATAAGAAAAACCTTGCCCTGGAAAGTAAGACTTCTTCAACGGGCATTGATTCAGTGTTTTTTTTTCCTTCATTAATCAGGAATTTTGTTCAATTATGCTGCTGCAGGTAAACGTGAGAGTGCACAATTATGACTTGATAACTGCAAAGGCAATTACCTAAGTATTTTACTTGTGAAATGATCGTGTGTGTCCAGCTTTACCTTCTTCAGAGAAAGCAAACATCGCTCCAAACATGTCGTCTTCGTCTACCTCTTTCTCTTGTTCCCTAATTAGATTTTCAGTGGCTTCCAAACGCTCTTTCGGCCTCTCCCCTCTGATCATCTCCAATTTCTCATGACATAAATCCTGGATAGGTAGAAGACCAAGAGAATCATGCAATGACAATGGTGGGTCCTCGTCTATATTAATGTTACTTGCATCTGTGGCTTCACCAACAACTGAAGGGAGCTTATATGTCATATCCATGTTCGAAGCCGGAGCTTCTTCACATTTTGTTCTTCCAAAAGAAGGGGTCCTAGTTTTTGATGGTAAGTCGCTTTGAACACAAAAATCATCAATGAGAAAATGGCTTTTAGTATGCTGGGTAGCTATGGATAGAGTCTCGTCCAACAAGGAGAAATCACCGAGAACAGAATCTTGCTTATCAAGGTAGAAGTCTTTAGATGCCAGGTGGAAGGAACTGCATGGCTTCTCAGAGTTGATATGATCCAGATCAATTAGATTTTCAATTCTTCTTGATGAGCCTGATGGGCAGAGTATAAACTAGCCATTTCAGAAAAAATAGTCAAGAAGCAGGAAATCAAGAGTTAAGAGCTTATTGACTAGTTTATGCATGCAAGAAAATCACAATTCTTAAGGTTTCATCAGTTAGTCTATATCAACTCTAGCTTATTTTCTATGAAAAACAAAGCCTAAACTTTCATCCTATGAAGAGCTAGAAGCCTGTCGAGTTCTCATACGTGGAAGTTCCGGAATTTGAAGGGTAAGGCCGTAAGGGTAAGTACAAACAGATAGGACTTGAGCATTACATAAACATTCAGAAGATGTTTCAAATAATTATGTATAACTCAAAATTGATTGCTAACCTCCCTCAGAGCTTTCAGTGGAGCTAAGTGAAGCTGGTTTAGAGTGAGACATAATAGTTTCTTCATTTGCTCTGTCTTTCTGATAACTACATTCTGAGGAAAAAGTACCAGCATATTTCCCTCCAGAGATGCCTCTGCAAAAAAAATTACAAAATTCAAAATTTAAAAATGAGTGGGTATTGTTGATTGTAAGCCCACAACAGTGACAAAGGTACAACGAATCAACCTATCATTCTCATATTTATGAACATTCACCAGAAAAATGACCCATCCATCCCCAAAAGGGTAATGGAAGATCTATACAAGGGTATGTTACACTGCCCTCAGTTTTAAGTTCATGTATCAAAAAGTAAACATGCTAAATCCCTATCTTATTTAGGGCATGTTTGGTTGCAGAAGGGTAAACGTAAACGGATTGAAAAAATGAAGGGAAAGGAACCGGTTATGTTACTACAATTAAAAACTGTTTGGTTTTAGTCGTAGAAGCAGACTGAAATCAAAATGCCCAATTTCTAAACTTAGGGTTTTTAATTTCCCCAATCCTTGTCATTTGAATTCCCCCCAAAGTTCTGCCGCTCCTCCTCTGTCGTTCATCGCCAATGTAGGGTGAGCACTTCCATGGTAGTTTGCGTTGTCCAAGAGAGAGGTGGGAGGCGGAGCTCCTGCCATGGAGGTTTATACTGCTATTAGAGCTCCTTCAATTGCGGTGGGCGGCCAGAGAGCTGGAGATAACAAGGCAATGTTTTTCTGCAGCATGTGGATCTCCTTCATGGCGGTGGAATGGCAGAGAGGCAGAGACGACAGGGTGGGCGAGGGAGATGGCAGAGAGATGTTGGAAGCGACATCACAGGTGGACTGAGGTTTTGTTACTTCTAAAATTTTGAAGGAAACAAAAAGGGGTTTATTTCAACTAATGGGTAGAATGAAAAAATTGATAAATGTACCACCAAATGCTTCCTAACAGAAACACGCCTTTCATTCCCTTTCCTCAACCCTATTTTTAGAGAAACAAACGGACCCTTAATCAGATACAGCATTGAAACAGTCTACAGCAATATAATTTAAACAAGAAAAAAAGAGAGCAATTCAGTTTAGTAGCAAGGAAAAAACGATAAACAAGATAAACGAAACATCCCACCAACAATATTTTTGAGGGTTTGATAATATTTCAGATGTCCAGCCATAAAGAATAAGATGGCTAGAAGCAAGTTAACGAGAGCATCTACACAGTAGTAATCTGTCTAGCATATCCTCTAAAAGCATATATGTAGGGGAGGAAGAAGAGAAGGTACAGTGTAACTTGACTTCTATTGTTTTGTAGGAGTTCAATACAGGAAAAGGAAGCCTAAAATTGACACAAAGCTTATGCATTCTGCAGGAAATAGAGAAGTTCAAGTTCCAACTTGCTACTTCGACAAAAAAGACAAAATCCCGTCATTGAGCATTTTAATTCTCTAATATCAAAAGAATAGTTAGTGGTAGGCTTCTGGAGCATGATTTGTTAGCTGCTACAATTGCATAAGCATCTTCATAGGTATGCTCACAGTCCAGACAGGACCTATTCTGCATGCATTAGAACAGACTTGCTACATAGAGATGAATACAATCATACTCGACAATCAGCAGCTACGGTCTACAGAGAGCATGTTTTGAGATGAAAAGATGAGAATGAATGTAAATAAAAAACGTGAGAGTAATGCACTTGATTTTGTAAAGCAGAGAAGAGACAAAAATACCCATGATAACCCACTTATCCCTTGGTTTCAAAGTCAGGCACTATATGTTTAATAATTGATATTTTGTTCACAAAATAAGATATTAATTCTGCAAATAATGCACTACCCACGCAATCCTTCCCTCCACGCCCTTCCTTTCAGAATAGGAAAAAAGAAAAAACATGCAAACAGCGAGTTCTACTAAATATTAATCATCAAAATGAAATCAAACATTTAGAGTCATTAGATAAATGCCAACTTCTAGAAAACATATCCTCTTTTTTTGGTAGAAAATAAACAACATATCCTTGTTAATCACCTTTCGGTCCAAGCAGGTTTGATGGTGTGGAAATGATCAAAAACAGGCAGCAAATCCTTCCGTCTAAACTCAATCTGAGACACAGGAATCTTTTCGATCTCAAACTCCCCAAAGGCAAAGCTACTGAACCTTGAAGTGCCCATCATGCAAGAGAATATCTAGGGAAAGAACAGAATCACAACCACTATTAAAATGAAAAACACTGATTCTAACGGGTCACCAAGGACAGAAGCACCATACCTTAGGATTCTGCCACACCGGTATCCTCCCAGTGTTGTACTGCACTTCTGCATTGGATAGGTACCAGTGGATTCGATCATGAGAACTAGATGAATCAGGATTCAAGGAACTCTTTCTAGCCACATCACTTCTAATCTCCATGATATCCTTATTGTGCATGCTCTGATTTGAATCCCTCAGAAAAAAACCAGCAAGTTCTGGTCTTCGGGAAGGAACCTTGGAGATGCACTCCTCTCTCTCTGGCCAGTCTGATCTTCGACATACATCCCACCATTGAACAGGCTGAATGCAAACACTCAACTCTACATCTTGCGCTTGTGAAGAATTGAATGATTGAGTTCTTGGACCACCGGTATTTTGTTCAGACCCCAAAGATGGGCGAATTTCATGTTGAACTACATGACCAGATGGTGTAAAGACTAATAGATGTTCCAATGAATTTAATCTCATTAATCCTTGCTGATGGCTTCCATGCATGGAGTTATGGAAGATGGCAACAAGAGCACCGGATGGAATTGAAGGCTTTCCAGACACAGAGGCAGCAGCATTGCTAACTGTATTCAGCAAGCCAGAGCTGTTATCCCGGATACGGCTCACCACCACAGGGGAGACGGGTGGTGGAGGTGAAAACGAGAGGTGGTTCATAGAAAAAGTTGATGTTGACCACCATGGAGAAGTTAAAACTGGGGATAAGGACGGCTCTTCACCCGGAGAGTTATGAAACTTGAAGCCAACTTCACCGCCAAAAGGTGACAAAACAAAAACATGGCATGTACCCTTGGAGGAAACAATTGCAACCCATTGACTAAAATGACTAAAGCAAATATCTTGAATCACCTGCCACCAAAAATTAAGAACATAAATAATTGCAAACAAAAAAGAAAGCAAAGGAAGCCTAACGACTCTCCTGAAAAAGTATACAGTGGACACTAACAGCAGTTCTTATTCCACGATGCAGCTTGTAAAGATGTATGTAAGATGAAGATGAATCATGGTTTTCCAAACGTGATCCAAAGTTGTTTGAAGGCATGATACGGAAGATATTGATCGTATTCCCATGTACTGAAGCAGTGACAAGCAGGGTCCCACTCGGATCGAAACATAATGCAGATATTGGACTGCTATGAGCCCTAAACTGAGAGATCACAGCTCTTGAAACACAATCTTTTACCACAACCTGTGCACCAATAAATAGAAAAGGATGTATCAGACAAGCCCAAGAGAAAATAAAAAAATATTTGCAACATTTTTTCGAAACGGTGATCTCGGGGTACTACCCCAAACGCCCAACCGTCGAACCAAATGCCCGAAGGCAATATATTTGCATCATTAATAAGTCATACCTTCTGATCCCAATTTTCTTTTTGTTAGTTATTAGCTATATGGAATTGGATTTGCACAAACTAAGAGAATCAGACCTTCTTTTACCAGCATAAGAATCAGAGTAAAAAAAGCATATACTGTCCATAGATAAAATTAACTTAATTTAAAAAAAAAAACTTCCAGCCTAGTAAAAAACACCCATGGAATGTTCCCACAAAAGATATAAAATGAAATTATCATTATAATGCACCCATAGCTATCACAAAAAATCCTATCATTATGCATAGTAGACAACATTCTCTTCTTTTACCCATGATTCACCTATCAAGAAACATGTATGAGTTACAACCAGATACTGTTAGGTCAAATATAACATGAATAGGACTCACCACACCAGCACGATCTGTTTCTGTTGAAGCAGGTCTACTGGTTATGGAAACAGTGCTAACTAATGTTGGAGCAATAGAACCATCGGGAAGATGCTCTTGGTAGTATTTAGATATGGCTTTGCATCCCTTATCTCCAAGATTTACAATGCCAGCTGCCAAGTGCCAACCAGATTCCATTGCATAGCGGGCCACTACACTGCTGCTGCTTGGTGACGTAGATGGGCTGATATCTTCAGAAGGAATTGCACTTTTTGGGCTAAGACGACCAGTATTAAGTAGAGGTGGGCTATTTGAAGCATATGCTAACCACCTGTGGCCCAAGGCCATTGGACCATAACCAACATTAACGCAAACTCTCCCTTGCCCACCCACTTGAGGAACAGGGTAGGTTAGAACGCTGAACTTGTTCTCCAGAGTCAAAGCATCATAGCAGTGTATCTGCCAAACAGAATTTATTAATCCAACTGTGTCAATAAATTCCTTGCATCCATGAAACATAGACACTTCCAAATTTTAAAAGTAATCAACTTGTTAACCATTAAGGAAGCTCATCAGGAAAAGCTTAGAAAATCATAAGAAATTTTGTTTGAAACAAAGGATTCAAGGGAGTTGCTCTTAGCAACAACAACAACATCAACAACAACATCTACCCAGGTGGAACCCGGTATGAACGGGATCTGGGGGGTCAAGATGTAGCACCCTTACCCCGACTCGACGTCGGGAGGGTATTTAAGGAGGGCCCAAAGGAAAAAGGGGGAGAAAGGGTGGGAAACAAGACAAAAAGCTAGAGGGAGAGTAGAGAACGGGAGCGAAAAAGTACGCTAGAAAAGCCAGAAAACGAAAAAAGAGAAACTAAAAACAAAGAGAGGGGAAAGAGCAAGACACTCCCTCCATGTTGCTCTTAGCAACAATAGATACAAATAATAATCCATAAAGTTTATATCCACAACTCAAAGCAAAGCAAGCAGACCTACAATGCGGCTTGTATTAACAAAAGAGAACTTTTGTAATATTGATTCATGTGCTCAAAGGTACAACACTAAAGGAATCAAAAGATCTATAGTTTTACCTGTGTTGCAAGCCCCACGGCAACTATCCGAGGACTGCATCTAACCATACACACAGCTGATCGAAATCTCAAATTATGAACAAAGGAGTGAGACTTCAAGGAATAAAATCGAACAGCAGTAGGACAGTTCACAGCATTCACAACAGAAGATTCCATGTACCTATCCCCTCCCACTGTTCCTGAATAGCTACTACTTTTAACCAAACTGATATTGTTAGTTTCATCTTCAGCAACAACCAAAAGCAAAGGATGGGATGTCCTGAACCCTTCTTCACTATCAGATTTTAGAGGAATGGGTTGCATCTGCAAGAATGTGACAAGACCAATATCACGCTTTGAGACCAGTTCACTAAAATTTGAAGCGTCCTCGACATCAAGAATTTGAAAGCCATTCCGATACCCAAGCAGCAGAACATGCCTGCATATACAGGGTTCAAGCTCTACTTTGTCAAAGCCAGCCCAAGTAACCTGATCACCAATGTGAAATGGCAATTAAGAATGAGCAAACACTTCTCCAGACATCCAATTGCTGAAAAAGACTATATAATAAAGGAATGAGCTACTTAAGAAAATTGACAGATAAATAAAGAAAAATTCGGGCAGGGTCTGGGCGGCCAATATTTTGCATCTGTTGTATCAAAAAAATGACCTTCATTATTAGAAAAGATCATTCCGTACAGTTTGTTTTGACATCTGCATATTTAACCAAAAATGATTAAGGACAAACTATAACGCATTACAGCCTAATTCCATAGTAATTCGTCCACGGAATTTATGTACTCCCTTCAAAAGGAAACATAGATAAAAAAGAGATGCTAATAATAATCGCACCAATGCATTAGTGCTTTACTGATAAGTTTCTATACATAGAAATAGAATTAACGGAACTAAGCTTTCTTTTTTTTGCCTTCTATTTTCTTTCTTTGAGCTCATAGAAGAGCACCTTTTCAAGTCTTTAAAAGCATCAACAATATTTTCCACTTGAATCATTTCAACAAGCCCAATAATTAAGGAGTATAACCTAGTATCTCAATTCTTCCTTCCCTAATAACCCCAGTGAGAGATAGATGCTTTTTTTAAAAAAAAATCTCTATTTCTATGAATTCAGTGTAGGTTCTATTAGCAAGCACATACATAGCTATCAAGAATGATCGCTGCAAAAATTGAACAGAAACACTAGCAGAAGCAAAAAAAAAAAAAAAAAAAATTAATCAAGCAGAAGAACAAACGGATAGCAATTCCACCACTCATCAGTAAAAAGGGAATATTTGAAAATTTTCAATAGACCTGGTCCTTATGATCAGCAGAAGAAGCAGAAATTGAAGCGGCCACAGTAGCACCGGCCGAGCGAACTGTCGAAGCGACAGTGCTCGCGTTCGCCGATACATTCCTCAGGCACGAACCGATTATCCTGATCGAATTCGGCAATAGTCGACCTCCGCCACCGCTGCTCTTCTGCTTCCCCTTCTTCATCCTCCTCCGCCGCCACTTTCCTCCGCAGCCACCGAAGAAGACGAATCGCCGAAATTCTCGTCACCAGCCTCCGCCGCCGCCAACTGCTCCACCGAATTGCATGTCAGGACAATATTGATCAATAATACCTCCCGAATTCGGTAGGCTTCATGCTTGTTGGGGAATTTTAGGTTTTACTCGCAAGCCCTCGCTAACCCTCTTTCACTCTCTCTCCTTTCTCTACAATCTCTTCTCGGCCAGACCACCAATCCAGCAAAATAAAACCAGAGACTTTTCGATCGTATTAAACTTGATGAGATTAATCAGGATGATTATTTATCAAATTCACGGTTTCGAGCAAGGAGAGATTAATTTGGATATGATTTGGATCCTGGAAACTGAGGAGTAGATTACGAACACGCAAAAAGAACGAAGAATTCAATGCAATTGTTTTAAGTTAACCTTCGTATCTAATCAAAGGTATTTGTTTTTTGAAAATTTAAACTTATTTATTATTTTATAATAATATATGTTTTATGAATTATAAAATAATAAAATTTGCATATCTTAACAAATCTTTTTATCAAATACATTAAAAAATTTATTAATATAAATATATTAACTTGTTATCGTGTTTCAATAATTCTTCATCTAATATATAACTATGCGACGTACATACGCACACATTTTTTATAAGCGCACATAATTTACGCGAAATAAGCTTGCGCGAGATATAAATGCGGAAGGGTAAAACTGAAAATGCGTTTCAGGAGACGGGCCGCGAAACGGCGTCTCCCGCGCAACGCCCTTGCGCGGCAATACTTGTCAAAACAAAGTAATGGATCGAACTAAAGACGACGCACAACGGGCCTTTGCGGGTGCTGCGCAACGAGTCTTCATGGGAGCTGCTCAACGGGCCTGCGCGCCCATTAATTTGCACATTAATTAAGCCTATTATTAATTACTTAATTAAGTGTGGAGGACTTGGTGTGCAGGCTGTTGACCCACAAGCTTTTGTAGACTTACCCATATGTGTGTAGACTAACCCATAAATTATTTTTGTTTTTTTTATAGTCCAAAAAAAATTCAAGCCAACACGTTTGCAATCATTTCAAACTTCATTCATCGTTACTCTAGTAAAACAAAAAATGAAAATGAAAAATTCACTCACGTGAAAAAATATTTAAATTCTAAAAGTATTTAATATTTAACTAATCTTCATATTTAGATAAAAAATAATAATAAACCTTGTTTTATAAAATATTTTTATATAGATAAATAAATATTACTTTGATAGAAAAATTATAGTTTCTAAATATGTTATCTATTTTATAAAATAATAAACTAAATCTTGATGGATGAAAGATTATATAAATATGTTATCTATTTTACAAAATCTAGTAAGATATGTAAGGTAGCAAATTGAGAAATTATACATTTTCATCCATAAAAAATCTGAACCTATTTATTTTTTTTGTAGGTGAGAGATCACAAATATATGATGGTTTATATAAATAATATAGGACTTAGATCTCAAGTCTCGTTAAAAGAATGAACGGTTCTAAACTATTATGATGATTTCTTATAAGTATGAACAATTTTATAATTATAATGAATTCTTGTAAGAATGAACGATTTCATATAATAATGATTCTAAACCCTAAACATTACACCCTACAAACCCCAAATCCGATAAAAATATATAAATCATATTATTTGTGAGAATGATTTTATAAGAATGAATGATTCTAAACCATTAGAATGATTTCTTATAATAATGAATGCTCGTATAAGAATGATTCAAAACCTTATACCATACAAACCCCAAATCCTATAACCTTAACCCTAAACTTTAAAACCCCAAATCCCATAACCTTAATGTCATGTATGAGAATATATGGTAGAAATTGTAATTAGAAGGTTTTATGGGCTAAATTTGTAAGAAGCCAAATCATTTTAAAAGATACATGACCATAAACCCTAAAACCCCCAAATTCCATAACTTTAGTCCAAAGTGAAGGTTTAGGATTTAGGGTTTGGGGTTTAGGGTTTAGGGTTTAGGGTTTATTGGTTTAGGAAATCCTTTTTAACGAAAACACATCATATTAATAGATATTACCAAATGTTACTTCTTTTTTTCAACTAGTGACTGGTTAAATATTACTTTTTTTTTCAACTAGTGACTAGTTAGACCTATTAAATTTCAAGATCGGTCGTTCAAGTAAATTATGCCTAATAAACTACTAAAAACGTGTATTGTGCCTAATTCATGTAATATCTAGGTTCAAACAAATGGAACCGTAAAGGAGTTATGGCTAAGGGTTTAGGGTTTAGGGTTTTAAGGGTTTAGGGTTTAGGGTTTAGGGTTTAGGGTAGTGTATGGTAGTGTATTTTAATTCTCATATATAATACAAAGTACTAAAGAGGGTCTTGATTGTGCTTAAGGGTTTTTGGGTTTAGTTAAGGGTTTTTAGGGTTAAGGGTTTTTGGGTTTAGTTAAGGGTTTTTAGGGTTTAGTTAGGGTTATGGGTTTTTGGTTAAGGGTTTAGGGTTTGGAGTTCATTATAACGATCTCTCTTATACAAAATCGTTATAGTTGTTCATTCTTATACGGAATCGACATAATTATTCATTCTTAATTATTAGAAATCGTTATAATCATTTAGAATCGTTCATTTTAAACCATCACCCTCGGGCATTTCATTATACACCTTATGGACTTCTCGCAATATATCAAACAAAACAAAGCTAAATTGGACCTATTAAATTACCAACAACATAAACAAGAATATCAAATGTGATATAATTAATATTAAAATAAGATTTTTTTAAGAATGTTTTGTGTAATTTTATAATTGGACTAATGAGAACTTACTAAAGTTAAATGCTTTTACTTTACCAATTCAAAAGATTTTTTGACGCAATTTATAATATAGGGACATTATGTTACACTAGTTATACCCGTAGTGTCGTGCATGACTATATGATTTAATACTTATTTAACGAATATGATTTTAATTTAAAATAAAAAAATAAAAAAAACTTATTTATGACTATTATTAAGGTGATCTCAATATGATTTTGATGGCTTATTTAGGATTTTCCAATTATTATAATGTGAGACAAAGCCAAAATTATTAAGGTGAGCGCAACGTGGTGACCTTATTCCTTGCGTCTTTTATATATATATACATAGATTGAGTTAAATTTGAGAATGTTTTGTGTAATTTTATACTATAAATTATGTTTTTTTAAATGAATGATATTCATTCATAATTAAATATAGTAAAAATTTACACAAGACCTAGGCAAGCCCCTTACAATAATGATTTTATACTACAACCACTGTTCTAAAAATCCCTTCTAGGCCCCGTCTAGGCCCCGCCTAGGCGCTGGAAGGTCCTAACCCGCCTAGCCGTCCAGACCGCCTAAGCACCCGTCTAGGACCGCCTAGGCCACCGTTCAGGTCGTCTAGGCGCTAGGCGGTCCCTATCCGCCCAACATCCGCCTAGCGTTTTTAAGAACATTGACTACAACGATGGTTTACATATTATACAGACCAATTAGAAAATCCTTTTTAACAAAAACACATCATATAAATTGATATTTGTCTAGTTGCCCATTGTATACAAAGCCTTAAAAGTTCTCTTCACACCAAACTTATATAGAGAGAATATGCATTTATTTAAAGTTTTCAAAAAAATCTCATATATTTAATAAAATTGAGACATTATAGTAAATTACATTCACTCAATGAAAATGGAATAAAAACGAGCAGCTCACGTCGGGCTGTATCAATACTCCCAATATAACTATTTTATTGACATGTTACATTTTTAATATTAGTCTCGCACACGGGCTTAATTGTCGTTTTCTTTTGTTTTCTCTCAATGAGAAAATCATCCATTTTAGTGGAAGGGAGTGTTCGATCGCTAAAAAGAAGAGGTCTGGGATTGAAAAATAAGGGGTGGTTAGTGAAATAATTTAATATATAGAGCAACCGAATTGACATATTTGAAAAAAAGCAATGGGAATGGGAAGTGGAAATTTAGTTTTATGTCCAAACAGAAAACGCATATGAAGCATAATTCAAAGAAACATGAGCACATTTACTTTATGTCTAAATCCGAAGATTTCGAACTACAAAATTTTAATCAATAAGACACCTTACGCGCGTGTTTTACAAACCGAAGTTTTGCATTTTACAGCTGGCCATTGAGCTTGTATCCATGAAATTGGTAATCGGGAAGTGGGATATTTTCCATATCAACCACCTTAGATGAAAGAAGATCCACATAATCTTCCATGGTCATACCAATTTTGAGTATCATAAACTCTTGCTTCAATTGTAAAAATAGAAAGAATGGAATCTCTAGATATTCCCCTAGGAGTATCAATCTTCACATCAAACTAAATCAACATAATAATTGATAGCATGCATTTAGGTGTTAGTTTTAGGGCACATTTATGTTTAAATCTTAGGTAGTTGCATGCATTTTGTTTAGTTTTTGTAGTTTTTACATTTCAGTGTCTACTCTTGTGCTTTCGTGTTTTTAGGTCGTTTTGAGAAGCAAGGATTGGTTAAGTTGAAGGAATCAAGATTGGACATATTCAAGTGTCTCTTCCAATGATATTTAAGCCACTTTTGATGATCATTAATGCGCAAGAAGTTGTGGAAAATATTGCTTAAATCTAGGCTATCCATTGAAGTTGTTGTTTCGACACCACTTTCTTGTGACGCTTATATCAGAAGATACGGTGGTCGGATGAAGATGAACTTGGTATCATTGGAAAGTTAACTTGAAGATCTACAATTCATACTTACTCCAAGTTCAAATTCTAACTCTAAGTGAGTCAAAACAGCCTCCGAAAACACCGTCAGAGTTTTGTTACGATCAGGTCCGCGATCGCGGAAGTTACTCACCGGGCCAGCGGAAGTCCATGTCAGCGAAGATCCTAAGTGGCGATTTATCTATTTATCTATTATATTTGTTTCCTTTTATTTTATCATTCCGTGTGCTTTGAGAGACTATTTAAGCCTTTGTTTGAGACATCTATCTCTTAGACTAGTTTTCATTATTTCAAACTTTTGTATTTTCTCTTTTATGGAGAACTAAACTCCTTTAATTCTACTCAAGTTGAAGTTTTTAGATTCAAGTTTATTGTGAGATTCTGCAATTCAGGTTTATTTCTACAAGTTATTTCAATTCTCTTGTGCATAATTTATATTAATTGTATTGATTCCTTCAGGCCTAGCTAACTTGTTGGAGTTTAATACTCTCTATTGCTAGATCTAAGTTTTCTCGTAGCAAAACCTAATCCTAGTAGCAACTCAATGTTTTAGGACTCGTTGGACTAAAATCATTGAGAAAGAGATTTGATTGCATGCTTATTGTTTGACTCGTTGGAACTCAATTTGCATGTATCCTGTTTATCCTTGTTCTCATCGCTAATATCATTATTATTCATGATCGTTTCATGTTTGTTTTTATATTAAGTATTTACATGACCCGTTGGCTTGTTTATTATATCTGATCAGGATAGGAATAACCAAAGGAAATAACTTATTTGAATCTATGATCAATAACTTGATGATGAAAGTGGATGCTTGGATAGGATTGTTTCCTTAATTGATAAAATAATCCAACTTTTTCTTTGTTTGATTACTTGCTTTGTTTGTTTCAATTCCTTAGTATTAGTTTAAATAATTAAAATCCCCCCTTCATTACTATTAAGTTGATAACAATATTACTTTGAATTACAAGTGTCTCTTGGGTACGACCCCGACTTACCGACTATACTAGTTCAGTAACTAGAGATTATTTTTGATTTGGCACGACGACTTTCAGCCAATCAATAACATACAAGCGGTAAAAACAAGGCTACGAAAAAATAATAAATTATTGCATAAATTACAGTAGTTATGCTGCATGTATTACTAAAGTTGATATGCTAACTTCTTGAGCTATTTTATTTTTTGATACCTTTTTTCACATTGTTGTCATGATTAATGGATCAAAATCTATCTATATATCTATATCTATACTACATATATAAACTTGTGTACATGCCCACATTTATTGCGTCTAATAAATCCTTAGTCCTTAAATTACATGCCCACTCAATCAAAATATTTTGTATATATTTTGTATTTTTTCCCTTAATAAATTGTATGTAACGAGCTTGCGATGCATTTCAAGTTTATAAAGATCATTTGATATATTCAAAATGTGTATATATAAAATGGATATATACTATATTATTACACATATAGAATATTATTTATATATTCTTCAACTTATAAAAATCATGTAGATATATGTTAGAACTCACATTACACAATAAAATTATAACACAATTTTTAAGGCGAAAAAATTCGAGCAGAAATATAGGATGATTAGAACGTTTCAATAGATATTGATTGCTCATTATCCTTGATTAATATCAACTCTTAGGTTAAAGGACTAATGATTTTGTTGAAAGTATATTATAAGTATGTGAAATACTCCGTAATTTATAAGATTTATAAAAAACAACCAACCCGGTGTATGCATGACCAGTTACATACAAGAGGTTTAAATTTTTAAAAATAATTCAAATTCTCCCTCAGCTTAAATTTTCTTTTCACAAATATAACATTAAAAAATTACGTAGTGTTTATCTTTCATTTGAAATCAAAACTATTCTTCCAACATGGTGGTTATAATGATTAGAATGTACAAAGAATTTTAAGGTTCAAGTCTCACGGGAAATATTCGAATCACATATGATGTTATTTTATAAAAAAGAGCTTAATTTTTGATTAATTTTACAATCATGTTGCTATATATCTTATTGCACATTACTTAATTGGTCATTATAATTCAATTTATAGACCAAAAAATATATATCCACTTTAACATGTATATAGCGGGCCACAAAAAAATCATGCATCGACCATAAAAGAAATTATCATACTCTGTAATAATATACCACATTAACTTCATCTGATCCATAAATTAATTACTGTTTTTAATACTATTTAATTTGGTCAACAATAAATACAAAATCCTTGGGTCTCTTGCTCTCCTAAACGTCTATTACATAATTATCGTATAAATAAATATGATGTAAACCAAATAAATATGATGTTAATTTCTTTGTGAGGCAGGACTAAATAGTTATTATAGTTAAATAAAAAAAAAGAAATTCATCAAGCAGCACTATATAAACGCATGCCTATTGTAACATCCCCGACCAAAGTGCATATGTCATTTTGCATGCATATAAATTTAGTAGCATATGCATAGCATATCGGTATGACATAAGTAATATCTATTTTCTAATTAAGTTTTTATATTTTAAAAAGTTTTTAACTAAAAGTTAATTAATAATTATTTCAAGGTGAAGTTTGTAGTAAAGGAGATTTGAGGGTGAAAATAGCAATTTCGGAAAAAACATTTAGCTGACCTTGCGTTGTATATATACTTATGATCTTCAACCTTAAGAAATGAAAAGCAAACAAAAAAAAAACACAGAGAAGAAGGAAAAAAAAAGAGGTTTGATTTCTTTGAATTTGGTTGGTTTTGCTGGATCTGGTACAAGATCTCTTCTATCGGATTTTAATCTCGAAGTACAAGCTTGATTTGGTAAGTTTTTAATTAGTTAATGGTTTATTTGGATTTCACTGATTTTTCCAGATCTAGATCCACAGTTGATTTTGATTTGAAAATCAGTCGATTTATAGTTCTCAAAGGGTGTTTTCGATATCGGATTTATATTCGGTAAAAGATTTCAGAGTGATTTTAGGGTTTCTCTTTGTAATGATATTAGGACGCCTTTTGATCAATTTTTTCAGAAAGGTTTGAACTAGAAAAATGTTTTTCTATATATATAGTTTATTGTTGTCAAGTTTTAAAGGATTTGAAATTATGCATAAGAAGTTATAATGCATTCTGGCATTTTATTGCATGTAGGGTTAGAGTTTGTAAGAGTAAATAGCCTAATTTGCATTGGGTTACATATAGGAGCCCAAGTAATAGACCGTGGTCAGAGTTAAGGGGGAGAAATATAGTATCTGCCTTAAACAGGTGAGTATAGACCGGAAATTCAACCCTATATGTTATATGGATATATGTGATATATGTGCTATATGCGCTATATGGATATATGTTCTATATGAGTTATATTGATAGATGTGATAGCTCTGAAATTTCCAGAGTTGTTTGCATAGAAAGTATGTTAACAAATGGCATATGATATATAGTTACATGATGCACTTGATTGCATAGCATATTGCAATGAGATTAAAAGGACATGTGACTGTCTCGCCCTTAATTTGTATTACAGGACCTACGGGTCATACATGATCTTCAGATCATATTGGATCTACGAATCATACAGGACCTACGGGTCATAATTCTTACAGGGACCATAAGAGTCCATATACAGTAAACCTGGGGCAGATCAGGCTTGAACAGTTCACAAAATAAAGAATCGGAAACATCAGCATTTGCATTTGCATAGTAAATTCATATATGACATATATAATATGTATGAATATGTATACTGACCAATTGCTTGGCATTGTGTGAAATAATTGATGATGGTTTATATTCACTGAGTATGCGACTCTCGTAAATCACAAAACAATTTTTCAGGCTCAGCTATAACTTTTTGGCATGTGTCTCTTTTAGAGGTCACATTCATACATGTCAGCCAGCTGAAGCTCAATACAACCTTCTCCTCCTCATTTTGCATCTTAGACATATGGGTTCTATTAGAAGTTGGAGTAATAAATGTATTAGCATAAGAAGTAACTACCTATATGTGTGTGTGCAACCTTTTATGGTTGTTACTTTCTGCTTTGTGTTTATGTGGATAGTTGCTATATGTGAATTATATGTTTATATGTGAAATAAGTTATTACAAAGCATACATCATAGGATATAAGGGTGTCACACCTATATCCTTAAATGAACATCATATCTCCATAACATACATACCATAAACCACTTTTCTAAACTTCTACAAATCTGAATTACAATTAAAAATGGTGTTTATCCATGTATGTCATCGAATATTTCTATAGGTTTCAAACTGTGGATACATTTGACGAGGTTCGTGGTTGATCAATGTACCTTTTTTTTTACTGTCTTCCTCTTATGTTATGAAAGCACTTGCAATGTATAGGTTATCATGTCCACCACCAATCAATTATCTCAAGTGAAGAAAATATTCAATCTTATTTTCATTTATTTATAAGTTATGAAGTAACGATAATATTCAATCTTATTTTCATTTATTTATATAGATTTGAGTTTGCACATCAATTGCTCAAGATTCAATATCTTCTATCATTACCAAAATTTAGCTAACCGGTTTGTCCCCCAACATTACAAATTGGGTTTTATCCAATTTAGTTTCCATAACAAAAAAAATTATTCAATTATATTTTTTGTTTGCCTTCATCTTTGTATTTTTCTTTGAGTTAATCAAGTCCCTTACAAATATTGTGAAGAAAACTCAGCCATGAAGAACACACAGGAAGAAGAAACCTGACAATGAAGACTCTTATGAAATGAATAAATTAGTATTTTTAATTAGCGTACTCATCTTTATATTTATTTTATAAACATAAAGTTTCTTATCTAATAGTTGATGATGTCCAAAATGGTAAAATAGGAGGTGGGCCCGGGACACAAAGAATAAACAGACCCGACGGGACTCCCATGGTGGATTCTGAGGCCCACAATCGTACCCGTCATTTTATTAAAACAAAATTCCTATCTCCGCGAGGTCTTCCAAAACCTCGAAACGAAGTCTCAACCTCGTTGCCGACTCTATTGACACACCCGCCCACCTGGACCATTCAGCTGCCGCCGCTTACCCAAACCAATCATCGGCTGCCTCACCTCAGGACCAAACAGAAGCCCGGATCTCGGGCGTCACACATCGGACAATGATCAAAATTCGACTCTCTAATTCTCTATAAATAGAGGAGAACCTCGTAGGTAAAAAGGGTCGAAAAACATCTTGAACTCAAGAACTATCTTGCTCGTTGAAGATCAACGTGATTGAAACATCGTCAAAAGACCTCGCTATAGACAAGTGGAGTCCACAAAAAGACTTCAAGTCACACAAGGCCCTCACTCACATCAAAGACCTCGCTACACAAGCTCGCAAGCCATCTTCACCACACTCTTAACTCAAGCCTCACGCCAAGATCAGTCAAGCGACACCTAGGTGGTAGAATCACATAGCAATTAGGAGATCTCGAACATTGTTAGATCGAGGTCTCGAATACTCGTATGAGGTCTAGGGTGTAAATCTCGTTTGTTTGTAAGCCTCGTTGGCTTGTAACCTCGTTGTAAAGAAACATTAAATAAAAAGAAAGTGTTTGCACAATCGAATAAAATAACCTCGTTTCTTGTCATTTAGCGAAAGGTTTATTTCGGGTTTCATCACTGGCGCCGTCTGTGGGAACTTCTTCATCCTAAGTAGTTTCCCGATTTGTGCAAACCTTGGCTTTGAACCCATCAAAATGGCTTGCCCAAACAACTTTTTTCCCCAACACCCCGATAACATGCCCGAGACCCTGCAATGGATGGACATGGGCCCTCCGGGATGTCCATTCGTGGTCCCTCCAAGCTAGACGTACAACGCCCCACAGAACCCCTACCCATTCCAAGGGTATGAACAGGGAGGTGCACCCACGATCCCGTATCCCTACTCGGGTTATGGAAAGTATCAGCCGGGCCTCGCCCCCCCCATACGTCCCTATCCCCGCTCCGGGCCAACTCCACTCCGAGTACGTACCCGCGTACGTCCCCGAGCATATGCCAAGGCAAGAGACATCCACCAACGGTTCGTCAACGGAGAGACCTCCCCGGGACCCAATGCAGATCTCACAATCCCGTTCGCGACGTTCAATAATGCGGGACACAGAGTTGTCCGAAATGGCAGGGAGTGCTGTGCACCCCATGAAATCGAAGTCGCGCCGCCAACCCGTCGATGTCGAGTGTCGTTCCCCTTTCGTGACCGAGATTCAGGAGGCACCTATGCCCAAGGGATTCCATTGGCCACAAATGGGGCTCTACAACGGCACGACTGACCCGGAGGACCACATAAAACACTTCGCCGTCCAAATGAATGTCAACTCTTACAATGACGCCATATTCTTTCGGATCTTCCCGACCACCCTGGACAAGGCCGCAATGACGTGGTTCATAAGCCTCAAGATAGAGTCTGTGGCCTCGTTCGCTCAACTGTGTGAATCCTTTATCGGGCACTTCAACGGCTCAAGGAAGCGTAAGAAGAACATGCGGGATCTCCGAGGTATTGAGTAAGGAGAGAGCAAGCTGTTGGGCACCTTTTTCACGAGGTTCACCACCGCGGTCGCAAAGATCACACACATTGATGAGGCATCGGTGCGATATACCCTCAATGGCAACCTGTGTCCGGGTCCTTTCAAGAATTTTATTCTCTTGAAGTGCCCGACGATGTACGACAGCCTGTGCGTCCGGATCACAACCCAGGTGTACGCCGAGGATGCCGCCAACCAGAGCTCGCGGCCGAAGACCGACAAGGAAATCATCGCCGAGGCTAAAGGGAAGGCAAAAGTGGTCGCGCCGGCCGCAAGGAATGTGTATGTTACGCAGACCCATAACCCCGTCAACTACAACAACAATAACAACAGCAACAGAAACAACAACAACAACAGGAACAACAACAACAACGACAGCATGAACAACAACCACTATAACAACCGCGGTGGCGGCGGTGGAGGTTGGAGCTGCTTCGGCGGGAAACGACGAGGTTATAGAGGCAAGGGCAGCCCCGCGTACAACCCGAATGAAAAAGAGCACGCCAACCCCGCATCGGGGGCCAACGCCGTGCAGCAAGGCCCGGGCCAGGCTCGGGCCAACTTCGTCGAGCAACAAGCTCCCACGAAGCAGGCGCAGTCTGGGCAGATAGCAACACCTGACGGGTACATCCATACCATCTCGGGTGGACCCTCGCTCTCCGGGTCAAGCCAGGAGGAGAGAAAAAGGTACGCGAGGGCAAGCCACCACGAGCCCTCGGTATTCAGCGTTGCCTAGACCTCGCGGTCCCACGTAGGCTTGGCCTTCACCTTTGAAGATGCCGAGGGACTCCACATGCCGCACTCGGACCCTTTGGTGGTGCATGGTCAAATCGGTTCAAAAATGGTGAAGCGAGTGCTGGTGGACACGGGGTCCTCCGTGGACATCATGTACTACGACGCTTTCGAGCAATTGGGCATCTCCGAGACACCCCTAAAACCCTATGCTGGGAAGCTCACCTCCTTCTCGGGGAACGAAGTCGACGTCGCCGGTCTTATAGACCTTTGGATGACGCTGGGCACCGGCTCCACAAGGAGAACCGAGATGGTGGAATATCCGGTTGTACACCTGCCTTTGGTGTACAATGTAATCATCGGGAGGGTCTCCCTGATGAAGTTCCAGGCGGTGGTATCCATCTACCATCTCAAAATGAAATTCCCTGTTGACGACGGGGTTGGGGAAGTAAAAGGCAACCAAGAAGAGGGCCGCGTTTGCTACGCGACCTCGGCAAAACAAAAATGCCCGGTGTTTATGGTGGAATCCCCCAACGAGGCCGACCTCGAGGTCCGAGACTTCACGATCTCTACCCCTAAGGTAGAAACAAGGGTAATATCCCCCTTCGAGAGCAAATCCGAGAAGATCTACCTAGGAGAATGTCTCTCCGGGACGTCGGCAACATCACTAGAACCCCTGCTTGCTACGTCCCGTGATGTGTTCGCTTGGACCCAAAGGACCTCCACGGCGTCCCACAAACCGTGGCCCATCACTCTCTAAACGTCGATTTCACCACTCACCCCGTGGTGCAGTGACGAAGAAAGATGAATGAGGAAAGGGGAAACGCTGCAAATGACGAGGTGGCAAAGCTGCTGGACGCGGGATTCATCCGCGAAGTCTAGTACCCAAGATGGCTGTCCAAAGTCGTGTTGGTCAAGAAGGCCAGCGACAAGTGGTGGATGTGCGTGGACTTCAAGGACCTCAACAAAGCATGCCCCAAAGATAACTATCCCTTGCCCTCGATCGACGAACTCGTTAATTCAACCGCGGGGCACGGGGTCTTGAGTTTCCTCGACGCATACTCGGGATACAATCAGATCTCGATGAATCCGCATGACGAGGAAGAGACATCCTTCATCACGCAGAGAGGGACGTACTGCTACAAGGTCATGCCCTTTGGCCTTAAAAACGCTGGGGCCACCTTCTAGTGTCTCATCGACCGGGTCTTCAAAAACCACCTAGGGAGAAACGTGCCGGCTTACGTTGACGACATCGTGGTGCAGAGCAAAAGCCCCGAAGAACATTTGGTCGATCTCGACGAGGTCTTAGCTACCCTCAAGCACAACCGTCTTAGCCTGAACCCCAAGAAATGCATCTTCGGCGTATCATCGGGTAAGTTCTTAGGCTTCATGATCAGCGAGCGCGGGATCGACGTCAACCCCGCCAAGGTCGAGTCGATCCTCTCAATGAGGTCGCCAAGATCTTGAACTAAGGTGCAACGGCTCAACAACGCTGTAAACTATCTAGGGAGGTTTTGCTCCCGCTTGGCGGATAAATCCCTTCCCTTTTTCGTTGCTCTCAAGAAAAACGACAAGTTTATTTGGGATGAGGGGCTCGAGTTTGCTTTCTCTGAGTTAAAGACCTTCTTGTCAAAGCTCCCCACATTGTCACCTCCATTGGCGGGTGAAGACTTGCAACTATACGTGGCAATAATCCCGGAGACAATCAGCGCGGTGCTGACCAAACAGGCCATGCACCCGGCATACTTCGTGAGTCGCGTGCTCCAACCTGCGAATCAGCGATACTCCCCGGCGGAGAAGATGGCGCTGTCAATTGTGACCGCCGCAAGGCGCCTTCACCCTTACATCCATGCGCATCCCATTCAAGTCCTCTCTGACCTCCCACTTTGACAAATCCTCCACCAACCCGCCCTCTCTGGGAGAATGACGAAGTGGGCAGTCGAGCTCTCCGAGTTCGACATCAGCTACCTCCCAAGGAGCGCGATGAAGGGGCGGGCCCTCGCCGACTTCATGGTGGAGGTCACCTTCCCCGAAACTGACGCAAGCTCGGAGGAGTGGAAGGTATTCGTGGACGGCTCACGATGTGATGTCGGTGGCAGGGCTGGCGTATTCCTCGTTGGTCCCTCAATCGAGACGGAGTATGCCCTTAACTTCGCCTTCGATGCCACCAACAACGAGACCGAGTATGAAGCCATGATCGCCGGAGTAGAGATGACGCTCTTTAGTGGAGCTCGCAAGATCAGGGTCTACACCGACTCCGAGCTGGATGCGCGCCAGCTCAACAAACAATACGACACCAGGACGGGGTTCCTGCCCGCGTACCGAGAGAAAGTCAAGGCCTTGGTGTCGTGCCTAGAAACCTTCACGGTGGAGTCCATCCCATGAACCTCGAATACAAAGGCGGACGCTCTCGCAAGGTTGGGATCTTCCCTTCCCTTGGAAGTGGGGAACCGTGTGATGGTGGAAAGAAAACTCTCGCAGAGTGTGACTAGCGAGGTTCTCTCTGTTACTAATGAGGATTGGAGGATCCCGATAACACGATATGTGGAAAGCGGTGTCCTCCCAGAGGACCCCGCACAGGCTAGGAAACTGAAAATGCAGGCGGCCCGCTATTGCGTCGGCGGCGGCAAGCTCTATCGCCGAGGATATGTTGAGCCGAACTTGTTGTATGTGCCGACCGAGTCTACAAGCCGCATCCTATACGAGGCCCATGAGGGGGTCTGTGGAGGCCACCCCGGGTGGCGTGCCTAGTCACACAAAATCACCCATTTAGGGTACTTTTGGCCCACCCTCAGGCGGGACGCGAGGTCCTACGTCCAGAAATGTGAGGGGTGTCAAAAGCAGGGTAACCTCAAGCACGCCCCGACCTCGCGTCAACGCTCCATCCACGCCCCATGCCCCTTCGCAATGTGGGGATGGATATTCTTGGCCCCTTCCCCAAGGCCGCTGGAAAGGTGCGGTACATCTTGGTCATCGTCGATTATTTCACGAAGTGGGTCGAGGCGCAAGAAATGGCAAAGATCACTGGGGAAAAGGTCTGCGATTTCCTATGGAAGAACCTCGTTTGTCGCTTTGGCGTCCCCATGACTATCATGACTGACCATGGCCCTCAATTCGACTGCGAGGAGACAAGAACCTTCTGCTCCGACCTGGGCATAGACCTCAAGTTTTCTTCCGTGGCCCACCCTCAGTCCAACAACCAGGTTGAGAATGTCAGCGCCCGCATCTTGTCCGACCTGAAGAAGCGCCTCGGCATGGCCCAAGGTCGTTGGGCGGAGCTTCTCCTACTCGTACTCTGGACATATCGCACCACCGGGCGTCGCTCAACGGGCGAGACACCTTTCGCTCTAACTTACGGGGTAGAGGTGCTACTCCTCGTGGAGACTCTGGTCCCATCGGCGAGGGTTTTTAACTTTAGTGAAAAAGAGAATGAGGCCAACCTTAAGGTCGAGCTGCAATTCAGAGACGAAATGTGCGAGGTGGCCGACTTGCACTCCAGGGAATACAAACGCCGCGTGGCAGTATACCACGACAAGAGGTTTAGACCTCGGTTCCTGACAACGGGTAGCCTCGTCTTAAGGCGTACCGAAGGTGGAAAGTTGGACCCTAACTTGGAAGGGCCATACCTTCTCGGCGAGGAGGTCGCACCCAGAGCTTTCAAGCTCAAGTACAACGAAGGGAGTACCCTGAGCAAAACGTGGAACGTCGATCGGCTAAAAAAATACTATGTGTAAACTCTCTAAGTCCCACTATTTCTCACCAGTTTTATGAATAAAGGGTTGTGGAATTTTCAAAACTCTCTCAAAAATGAAAATCTCGTGTTTAAGTCCACTCCTCGTTTCCCGCTTGGGGTTGAAGAACCTCGATTTTAAGTCCACCCCTCGCTTCCCGCTTGGGGTTGGAGAACCTCGATTTTAAGTTGTTAAGTCCTCCCCTCGCTTCCCGCTTGGGGTTGGAGAATCTCATGTTTAATTCCACCCCTCACTTCCCGCTTGGGGTTGGAGAATCTCGTGTTTAAGTCCACCCCTCGCTTCCCGCTTGGGGTTTAAGAATCTCGTGTTTAAGTCCACCCCTCGCTTCCCGCTTGGGGTTGGAGAATCTCGTGTTTAAGTCCACCCCTCGCTTCCCGCTTGGGGTTGGAGAACCTCGATTTTAAGTTGTTAAGTCCACCCCTCGCTTTCCACTTGGGGTTGGAGAATCTCGTGTTTAATTCCACCCCTCGCTTCCCGCTTGGGGTTGGAGAATCTCGTGTTTAAGTCCACCCCTCGCTTCCCGCTTGGGGTTGGAGAATCTCGTGTTTAAACCCACCCCTCGCTTCTCGCTTGGGGTTGGAGAACCTCGATTCTAAGTTGTTAAGTCCACCCCTCGCTTCCCGCTTGGGTTGGAGAATCTCGTGTTTAAACCCACCCCTCGCTTCCCGCTTGGGGTTGGGAACATTCAATAAGTCATGCGAGGTCCAAGCGAGGCTCGTGATCTCGGCATAACAATCATCATGCGAGATCCGAGCGAGGCTCGTGATCTCGGCATCATAATCATTATGCGAGATCCGAGCGAGGCTCGTGATCTCGGTATAACAATCATCATGCGAGATCCGAGCGAGGCTCGTGATCTCGGCATAATAATCATCATGCGAGGTCCGAGTGAGGCTCGTGATCTCGGCATAATAACAGTCAATAATCATGCAAGATCCGAGCACGGCTCGAGATTGTGACATAAGACCAGCGCCCGATGTGTTCCGAAGGTGCCACAAGGTATTGTGACACTCGGACCATGGAGTTGGATCGGGATATGTATACAAGTAAGATAAAAACAAGAAACACAAACACATCCACAAGACAAAAAGAAATTGCATAGAATAAGGCACAAGGGCCTAAATGTTTAATTACAGACCCCGCGGGGTCACCATCATAACAGAAATAAAAAAACATCACAAAACCGGGGACATCCTTCAGTTCTTCGAGACCTCGGCGGCGTTGTCTTTTGGAGCATCAGCGGCGGGGTCCGTGGGAGCTTCGAGGACGAGCGGAGCAGAGACGGCAGAAGGCTGGGAGCTCTGCGCGTCGGTCGCGGATTGAGGGCCCGTGATGGCGGGGTCCAGATTTCCCTGGCCGAGGTCCTCTACGGAGGGCACCTCGGTAGCCACAGTCCAATCCTCGTTAAGGACGAACTCGCATTCTCCCTCGGGCTCCTCCCCGGTTTCCTCCCCCATAGTCTCTGTGTAGTTGGGGATGAAGAAGGAAATACGGGGGTCGATGTGCTCGTACTTCGCCACCGCCTACTTAACCCCCATGCGGACGGCCTGGCGGAACATCTTGTTCATGCTACCCACCAGCTCCTCCTTATACTCCGCCGACTCCACATACTTGGGCCCCGTAGCCATCACCTACTCGTTAAGCTCGTTGACGCGCTGTCGAAGGTTGGTGATCTCGTCCTTAACCTTCAGGAGCTCCACCTCTTTTTCTTTAAAGAACTTGTGCTCTGCGGAGAGCTTGCCCCGAAGCTCCTCGTTCTCACCCTGTAAAGCCCCAGCCACGGCCTTCGCCTTGCTCACCTCTTCCTTCGCCTTGCTCACCTCGTCCTTCGCCCTCGCTGCCGCCTTGGCCTCGTCCTTCGTCGCAGCCTTCACGGCTTTAACCCGCTTCCCAGCATTGGCGAGCTCCTTCTCGTGCCTCGCACACTCCTCTGTGCGGGCCTTGAGTGCCGCCTCCATTTTTTCCATCCTCGTTTGGAGAAGGGTGAGGCGGTTGCGGTTGTAGTTCTCAAAGAAGGTGATGTTCGTGTTTTTGGTATAGTTTTTGGTAGGTTTTTCTTAGTTTATTAGGATTAGTTTTGATAAGTTTAGGGTTAGTTTTGTGTGTTTTTTGGATAGTTTTACATATTTTGTGAAAAGTATGGAAGCTATTCCGTTTTGTGTATTTTTGTAGGTTTTAGCAAGGAAAAGGTGCTATTTGGAGTTGAATTTGGAGTGCTATGATGAAGGATGGAGGAATACAAGATAAAGAAGTCGAAGTCTAAGTTTTTGAAGAAGAAGTGTTGAAGAAGCCAAGCCCATGCTCGTTAACGAGGTTGTGTGGGCTCGTTAACGAGGTTATGAGATAGAGTTTTCGAGAGTCTGATTTTGTGACTTACCCATCCTGTGCGGGAATTTATTCCGTGTCGGTAAAGTGTTTTTAATGAATTTTAGGGTTATTATATTATTTATTTTAGGTCTTGTTATCTTTCTAGATTTTATTTCTATCTTTTTAGAGTAGATTTCTATCTTTTAGGAACGTTTTTATCTTCTAGCTTTTTTATTTTATAGTCTTATTAGTATAAATACCCTTCTATCTAGCCTAGAAAGAGGGGGGGAGGATTGAAGCAAGCAAGTAGTGAAGGAGGAAGAGCCGAGAGAGAGAGAGATGAGTCGGAAGGTCGAGATCGAGAGCCACGGTGGACGAAAATTTCCGGGATTGTTAATCACGAGATTTTCATTCGGTGTTTTGTATCTTTTCGGTTTCTTATGAATTCTGTAAGACAATATTTTATTCTCAATTTGAAGTAGTTGTTTTGTTTTCAATGTTTTCTCTTGTTGAAGCTGTTTATTTCTTAGTTATGAATAGTGAGTAGTTTTCTTATCTAGGGTCGGGGTTGAACCCGACATAGTTGTGCATGGTTGATGAGTGAGATAATGTGTTGAATGCCTTCTATCTATTTTTGAGATTTCTTGTTGTGTTTATACCTAGATGAAAGTCAAGGTAATTTGATTTTTTAACTTGATTGAGAGAGAAAGTTATAAACTTGAAGGTTGATATTGTTTGAATACGAAAGTTTCAAGCTTTAGATCCAAAGAAGTGATTGAGTGAATTAGTTTATGGAAGTAGATTAATTTACTTGCTAAGTCAATGAAAGTTGATGCATCTATCTATTTAAAGGCATGATATTTATCTTCTTACGAGTTTATGTGCATGACTATGTTGTGGTAACCTTTGTCCTAGATTTTTGTTTTATTTGAATTCTCCTAGGTTATATTCGTTACAGAGTTCGTAGCCTCGGTACCGAACCTGTTTAGTTCGTTATTTTGAGTCATTTGTTTGCGGTGGTTCGTTAACGACCCTGACAACCTCATTAACGAGGCTGATCGTGAGTGTTTGCTTGTTTTTGTTTGATTTTTAGTAGTCGATAGATAAACAAACCTTGGTTCTCGTGGAACGATCCTGACTCCCCTATACTTAGCGGGGTCTTGACTTATAAATTTATTTGTTGTCTAGAGTAAAGGCCTGTCAACAAATTGGCGCCGTTGCCGGGGTAGCAACGAGTTTGTTTGTTTATGTGTGGGTCTGGGAATAGCCCGACCCCGTTTTTGTTTTTAATTTTTGTTTTCTTTGTCTGTTTTCTCAGCGCATGCCGGTAGGACGTCGAAGGCTTGAATTTGACAACACTGGTTATTATTCAGAACCTGAATATTCCCTGCACCGTAGACGCTGAGAGAACCCAGGCATGGCCACACCTGAAGAGCTGGCTCGTCAGTTGGAAGTCCTCCAGAATCAGATGCTGCTGCCGAGGCTGAGCGTCAACAGACTACCAATGCTCGTCTATAGGAAGAGCTAAATGCCTATCCGAGGAATGCCAAACAATACATGCATCCAAAACTGAGGGTGCCCGAATCACCAATAGTGCTTCCGGAGATAGAGAAACCATTTGAGATTAAATCTCAATTTATATCCTTGATAATGCTGGCTCAGTTTGAAGGGAAACCTACTGAGTGACCTATGGAACATATTAGAAATTTTCTTGACTTATGTGACACCATAGTTGCTGAAGGTGTCTCACTTGAATATGTTTTGTTAAAAGCTTTCAGGTGGTCTCTTGCAGGAAAGGCCCTGAGCTGGTTGGAGAGCTTACCTCCTAAGTCTATCAGGACTTGGAAGAACTTGTATGATCAATTTATTACAAAATTCTTCCCGCCTTCCAAGACAACGAAGTTGAGAAAATGCATCACCTCCTATCACCAGCTGCCTAATGAAACTTTTGTTGAAACATGGGAAAGATTTAAAGAAATGCTTAGACAGTGCCCCACTCATGGGCAACCTTTATATGTTCTTCAAGAAATCTTTTTCCAGGGTATCAACGCAGAGACTAAGAACCACATTAACACGCATATTGCGTGCGATTTTATAGAGATGGACCCTACGGCTGCATGGGAATTGATGGATAAGCTGTCCAATTATGATGTCATGTATGGAACCGAGCAAACTCCACAGCTCCAGAAACGTCTCTACGTGCCTAACCGAGAAGAAGTTGATCCGGATGTTAAAAATCAATTTCTACAAGACAAGGTCAACCGCCTGAAGAAGCAGGTAAGTTTTCTAAAATCCTCTCAATCCTATCAAGAGTGTGGTTCTTCTGCCCATAGTACTTCTGCCTGCACTAACATAGAGCAGGTAAGAGCCGCTGAGACGATTGTTGAAATGAATTACATGAGAGGCCCATATAGGAACCAACCTAGCAATTTTGACAGGTCAAACAACTATCAGGCGTGGGGCAATCAGAATCCAAATGCAAACTATGCAGCACCTCCACCGGATAGACGACCTGCGCCTTATCGACCTCCAGGACATTAGGAGCCACCATCTCGGGTACAAGGGTTACAAGAAAGCATCAATGGAGTCCACAACAAGGTTAATGAAGTTCAAGCCAACCTTAACCACCAAAATAAAAGATGGGGAGAGTTCGATGTATGGAAGAAGAATGTTGATTCCCAACTAGGGAACCTTGCTGCACAGATTCTGAGGCCTCAAGGGAACCTTCCGGGCCATCCCGAAGTGAACCCTAAAGGACAGATAGCAGCTTAGGAGCGAAAAGACATTACCGGAGCGTGCCCAGGCTAAGGACAAGTACCGAACCAGCATACCATGGTGACGAGGCTCCGAGGGTACCTAACGACCCTAATCCAGGTAAGTTTTCTAATCCGAGCCCTCCTCTCCATCCCAGGGTAGTTAACGACCCCATTAGGGTCGGTAACGACCCGCCGAGCGTACCTAACGACCCTAGTGTCGACCCGGTAACTCCACCTCTCGAGCCCAACTTGGTTCCGAGAATGGTGAAATCTCTTCCATTTCCCACTAAGAAATCTATGGACTCTACTGAGAGTAAGTTCAAGCGTTTCGTAAACATTCTTCAGGGCATTAATAGTTCCATCCCATTCGCTGAGGCCCTAAGAGAAATGCCGGCTTACACATTTTTGAAGGATATTCTTAGCAGGAAAAGATCCATCACAGAGTTGCAGGATGAAGTCAGATATATTACTCTACCAGAAAAGTTAGGAGACCCAGGGAGATTTGCAATAATGATCGGCATACGCGACCACAAGTTCAAAGCCTTATGTGATCTAGGAGCCAGTGCTAGTTTGCTTCCTCTCTCAATCTGGTCTAAAGCCAACATGGGACCGCTAGAGCCTGTAGATATGAAGCTCTTCATGGCCGACAGATCATGCGTCAAAGCCACAGGAGTCGTGGACGACTATCCTATTCAAGTCGGGAAATTCTTTATACCGAATGATTTCATCGTCCTCGATATGCCTGAAGATCCTCATGTCCCCATTATCCTAGGAAGACCATTCCTAGCTACAGCAAGTGCCAAGGTAGATGTACGAAAAGGACTTCTCACTTTTGATATTGGAAAGGAACGCGTGGAATTCAACTTAGATCAAAATGCCAATGACCCAACTGCGGTCGCACAAATCGAGTTGATCCAACCAGAACTCAACATAGCTGGTACTACCAAACTTCCTCCAACTTCAAAAGAGGACGAGATTCTCACACAAGTCCCTGCCGAACTTCATGAGCCCATTGACGAGTCCCACATGCAAGAGTATAATCAAGGTGAGTGCTCTTGTTCTTACTTTATCCCTACACCATGCCCCACGGTATATGCTACGGAGGAATCTAGACCACCTCGGTTTTCGGATTTCACTAACCCGTATGTAGGAATACCGGGCATACTTATAGAAGACACAGGACCAAGTCTGGTGACTCAAGCGAATAATGCCTACAAGGCTAAGTATGGGGTAACTCAGGACCCCAACATAGAACCACCTTGAGCCAAGGTAAGTACATCGGGCTAACGACGATAAAAATAGCGTTTACGGGAGGCAACCCACTTTTAGTATAGATTAGATTTTTCTTTTTGGATTCTTTTTCTTAGCTTTCTTTTTAGTTTTTTTTATTAGTTTTTAGGATAGAAAAATAGGATAAAATTTTGAGCTAACAAGATGCAGGAGAAAGGGCTCAAAAATCTTTCAAGGAGGCTACGGTGGCTCGTTAACGACCCACCCAGGGTCGTTAACGACCCGGTCTAGTGAACTGACTCAGGCAGGTAAGTTTTATTTTTACCCTATTCTATCTTCTATCTTCTACCCTTTTTCTACCTACCCTAGCCACCGCAACTACCCCCCCCTCCTATTTCTACCCTCTCCTATTTAACCCTTCTAAACTCTCAAAAATCCTACATTCAAATCCTCAAATTCCAAACTCCAAATCCTTCAAAATTCTACACTCCACCGACCCTCGGAATCACCCACGTTACCGAAGCCCGGAACCTAGTTTTCCCACCGACTATACCGAAGCTCGTTAACCACCCAAAATTCGACTTTTGTTCTTCAAATTCTCAATCTTCCGGTATGATTTCTACACCCTAACTCTTTATTGCATGATTCATCATTTTTAGGGTAGAAATTTCATATCTTGATTGTGTTTATAGAGTTGATTTTTAGGCTCGAAATTGCATGTCTATTCTTGCCCATGAGTTTTATTTCATACATTTGTTGTGATTCTCTATCTATGGAAGGTTATTCATGCTAGATTCTCCTTTTCAAAAATTTGATTTGAAAAGCATGAATTTTCTTGTTTGGAAATAGAGTTTGATCTTCACCATGATAATTTTGGGTAATTTTAGCATGTTCGGGATGGGTAATTGAGTAAGTATGGGGTGTGTATATCCGATGGTGTGTCTAGTGAAGGATTATAGAGGATGCATGCTTGATTCATGGCTTGATTTTTGAGTTAATAACATTCGGAATCTGTGAACTGGCTTTCGACAGCTCGTTAACGACCCACCCAGGCTCGTTAACGACCCTGCGTAGCTTCAAAGTTTACAAACCAGTCCAAATTCGTTACCGACCCAATCAAGTAGTTAACGAATAATTCCGAGGTTTATTTTGAGACCAAGTATGGGGTTTCTTGTCTAACCTATTTGAGTGGATCTTATCTTTGAAAAATCATGATTGTTTTGTAGATCACATGGCAAGTTCAAGCAGACCCGCTACCTGAGCCCATAAGAAGAGGAGGAACCAGAGGTCCCCATCTCCACCTCGCATGGACAATGTGATCTTGTGCACTCAAGGCCAAGCGGATCGATACAATGCCATTCTAGACAAGGACCACAACACTCGGTGGTTCTCGAGGTCAAGTGCTAAAGACATGAGGATCTACGACGATGTCAAGGAGGCCTTTTTTTATTCTGGGTGTGCCTCACCTACTGAAAAAGGAGAATCTACCACACTTTCCGGCTCTCACGTCCGAGTTCCTCGCCACTCTAGAGACAAACTTTCCGACGAAGACTTCATCAGGACGCATCCGGTTTAGGCTCGGTAATGTGAGCAGAGAGTACACTTTGGAGGAGTTCAACGCTATTCTGGAGCTCCCGAATCCTTCTAGAGATTACAGTCTCAAATATTACAAGGTGATACGGACTTGGAGCTACATCACCGGGGAGGTCGAGCCCTCCACAACGGCATTATCTGGGGCAAGCATCATCAACCCCATATTCAGGGTCATCCTTCGAGTGCTAACCGCTACATTCTGGCCAAAGAGGGAGTTGAATAGGCCAACAAGGATGGAAGTTGCTTGTCTTCGCACTATCCTTTTCGAGGAGCCCGACCCTTTGAATTTAGGGTATGAGTGGCTCTATTATATAGAGAAATCAACAAAGTCAAAGGAAGTATGGTGTGGTAACTTGGTTAGTCTTCTGGCGACAAACCTTGGAGTCAATCTCACTCGCTACACGCCGACTCATGCTCAACTTATCAACAAGAGTTATTGGTATAACTCTGGTATTTTCATTCAAGCTGAGGGAGGGTTCAAGACAAAAGTTCAAGACCGCATTGTTGTACCAACCCTTGACAAGCTAGAGCTACTTTATGTACCAAATTGGTACAAGGCGTGGACGGGTCATGCATTCCCGTTGGAGCCCAAGCCGGAGGATGAGCTATCGCTTAGGCCATGTGAGACAAGATTCGAGCGAGAAGGAGAAGAGATGGATGAAGATGAAGATGAGGTTAACGAGGTAGCTGGAGAAGAGACTGAAGAGGCCGACACAGAAGGAGGCACAGAGGAGCTTAACTTCGAGGATGAAGACCTTGATACTGAAGTTTTGGGCACCAACGTCCTCGTTGACGAGCCTACCAGGCTCGTTAACGACCATTTTCAGACGTCTACATATGCTCCTAACGAGGGACCCAGCTTCGTTAACGACCCCCCGAGGGCAGCTACCGAGCCTCCGTAGTCTCCTATCGACCCTCACTCCTATGGACTCATTCCATACAATCTAGTGCTTTATCAAGACCACTTCCAGCCGCACTACCCACCACCTCCTCAGCTCGAGTACACTGGATCGAGTATTCTGCCACCATGGGGCGAGGATATTTCTGCTCAGATGCAACAACTTCACCTCCAGCAGGACCATATTCATCGGAGGATGGATAGATGGGAGAGTGTCTATTCTGCTCGGATGACATTTGAGGACGAGAGGCATCGCCAGAGAGAGGTGGAGGATGCTGAGCGCTGAAGGACGATGTACGACTTCATGGGTGATGAAACCCGAAATAACGGCTACGCTACGAGACAAGAAACAAGATTATTATATTTGAGTGCAAACACTTGCTCCTTTATTTATGATTTTTCCGTGGTAGCGAGGTTACAAACCTACGGGGTTGACGTACAACTTTGAGAATTACACCTAGACCTCCTACGAGATTCCGAGATCAAACCTAAATGTTGCGAGGTTGATTCTAGGGCAAGGTAGATCTGGGTACGTGGTGTAGAGAGCTTTGTGAGATTTTGTAGCGAGGTCTTTGGTGTGGGCGAGGTCCTTGTACGATTTGGGGTCTTTTGGTGGACTTCTCCTATCTGTAGCGAGGTATTTTGACGATGTTTCTATCACATCGATCTTTAACAAGCAAGAGAATTCTTGAGTTCAAGTGGTTTTTCGACCCCTTCTTCCTATGAGGTTCTCCTCTATTTATAGAGAATTGGGTAGCCGAGTTTAGGGCAAGGTTCGATGTGGGATGCCCGGAATAGGGGTTTTTGATTGGTCCGAGAATGAGGTCGTTTGTGATTGGTTCGGGAGTGAGGTCACTTGTGATTGGTTCGGGAATGAGGCCGCATTTGATTGGTCTGAGTGGGCGGGTGCGTTAGTAGAGTCGGTGACGAGGTCGAGACCTCGTCCCGGATGGTTGGGAGACCTCGCGAGGGCGTGGGTTTTGTTTTAAATAAATGAAGGGTATGGATGCGGGTCCCTAAATTGCCTTTGGGGATCCCTCCGGGCCCACTTGCTCTTGGTACCCCGGGCCCACTCTTGCTTTTACTGTTTTGGACATCATCACAACCCCATGATCTGGGGACCTCGCTCCGAGGTTCGCAAGTCATAAGTTCCTTGGGGCCACGGGGTATAAGGAGGGGATCCTGCGAGGTTTCTTTTTTTTGCGAGGTTTCTCTTCCGCTCGCGCGGGTGGATTCTCCCGGGCCTGTTCTTCGTGTTCTAGACCAATGGGCCGTTTTGGTAGGGTAGGCCCAATAAACTTTTAGTGGGTGACGTGAGGCCCAAACCTGCTCTTTATAAGGGCGTATCTCACACGCTTCTTCTTCATCTTCTCCTTCAACCTTTTCGCTCTCTCTTTCTTCGTCTTCTCAGTTTTCTGCAAACGGTTCCCGAGACGGTTCCCGACGAACCTCCACCACTTCCCAGCCGCGTCAACGCTCCTTCCACGCCGATTCTACACAAGTAAGTCCCCGACTCCCTTTCTCTCGATTTCTGGTGTTTTTTGCGTCAAATTCTTCCTTGCCTATTTTTTGTTTCGTGCTTTGGTTGGGACGGATTGGCGGTTTTTGCGTGTTTGCGTCAAATTCTCCACCACTTCCTTGCCTGTTTTTTGCGTCGATTTCTGGTGTCGCCTGGCGTTTCGCGCCGGTGTCACGGTGGCGGATTGGCGGTGGTGAGGGGGCGGGTGTTTCTGTGTGTCGCTTGGCGTTCTTCCCTTTTTGCTCTCCGCTCGTTCGCCGTGTTTTTTCTTTCTTTTTTATTTGATGATGTTGTTTTGATGGGTGTCTTTTGCCGGCACTGTGGTGGGGGGACGGTGGTGAGGGGCGGTCACCGCCGTGAGTTTACGGTTGTGTTTTTGGGTTTATTGCTCGTTTGGGGTGGCGGTTAAACTTCCGCTTCTCCGCCCACCACTTTTCGAATTTCGAAACCCTCGGGAGCCCAAACGTCATGATGTTTGACTGACGGGACGTTTGGGTTTCCACCGCTGGCTTCCACCGTTGGTTGGCCTTCTTTCTCTTTCCTTTCTTTTGGCGCTTCAAATTCTTCTTTGACGTCCTATCTTGTCAGAGTAGCTTCTAGGATGCCACGTGGCCTTCCCCTTTATGACCTCGCGTAGCTTTTCTCCCCGAGGTTACGATCTCGTGCTTTTTTCTTTCTGAGGTCGTGATCTCGGGCTTCTTTCCTCCCGAGGTTACGATCTCGTTCTTTTTTCTTTCCCGAGGTCATGATCTCGTGCTTCTTCCCTCCCGAGGTTACGATCTCGTGCTTTTTTCTTTCCGAGGTCGTGATCTCGGGCTTCTTTCCTCCCAAGGTTACGACCTCGTGCTTTTCTCTTTGGTTACCTTGCCCCTAGTGTCTTACTGACCTTTTCTTTTCCAGGTGCTAGCTTCTCGCGGCTTGGACGTTGTCTTTTCATGCCTAGGAGAACTTCTGCGAGCCCACCGCCCGGTTTTGTTTTTAACATTCAAGAGAATTTCTATCAGGAGGTCTCCGAATCTGTAGGGAGTGTAGAGCCTAGTGATTCTCAGAACCCAAGTTCCCCTTCGTTGGTTTTCAGCGAGCCTTCGTCCAGCGACTCCGCTGCTTCGATCAATTCATTCTTTCCCCGTCTGCGCATTTATTCTGGTGTTGAAATGGCCTCCTCTTCTTCTCCTGATGTGATCGCCGCCGAGGTTGAGGTGAGGTTGGACGCGACAATTGCCTCAGCCTCGGCTGCGTACGTGCCTTCGAGCTTTCCCGAGGCCTATATTACTGACGCCGTGGTCTGCGTCCCTGCCATCCTCGAAGAACGGATTCCAATGAGCTCGAGCACCGCCGAGGCTCATCTGTCCGAGGGGGCAGCCACCGATCTAAAGCTGGATGACCTCGCGAAGATAGCTAAGGACTTCCCTTGGCCCGAGGGAGTCGAGCTGGCACTCCCAGAGGAGGAGGGACGACCCTTGGCGTCCTATGAGGGGTGTGTAGTCGTGCACCTCTTCTGTCTTCAAGTGGGCTTCAGGCTGCCTTTGGCCCAGCACATCGTGGATTTCTTGTGGGCCATGGGTGTTTGTCCCGCCCAGCTGTTCCCGAATGCCTGGCGGCTGCTGTGTGCCTACACAATTCGAAGTCGCGAGCTCATGGACGAACCGAACCTCAATGATTTGTCGGCGTTAGTTTTAGCGAGAAGAGAACCTCGATGTTCCCTTGTCAATCTTAGCACGCCGAATGTCAAAATCACCACGACCTAGTCGAACGTCGGGACGTGGAAACCTAAGTGGTTTTTGGTTCGAGATCTCAGCGGGAGATATCTTAATTTCCCTGTGGCGCCGGGTAACTTCGAGAGATGCGTGTGCCTGTACAAGGTCGCTGAGTTCCAGGCACTCAAGGCTCGATACGCCACAGCGTACCAGGCGCCATACGAGATATACCTTTCTCAGGACCGGCTTGAGCGGGCCGGGCCGAGCCTCAGTTTCCCTCCTCGCGAGGGTGGAGAGGGTATGTTATTCTCTTTTTGATTGCTCTTCTTCTCTTTGTAAGGTTACGAGGTTGTAAACCTCGTTATATTTGTTTCTGACCTCGTCTTAACTTGCTTTTTCTTTTTTATGCCTTTTTTCTTTCAGTGGATTTTTTGCACGCTCTTACCACGAAGTCGAAGGGGAAACAACCCTTGACTTCTAGTTCCAATGTTCCTGCTCCCCGGGCTCTCAAGGGGATAATTATTAAGGAGCCGAGCTCGCAGGCGAGGACAGGCACAGCGCAACCTAAACCTGTTCCGCCGACGACCGCGACCGGGGGGTTCCACCCAAGGGGAATGTCGCGAGGGCGTCTCAGTGGGACGTCGCGGGGCCGCCCCAAGGGGAAAAAAGGTCTGAGGTGGTCCCGCTGAAAGGGGCCACTGCGAATGTGCCCTCCCATCCTCCTCGGGGGTCCGACGACAAGGCCAGGCGGAAGAGGAAGGAAGCGGAGTCTCCCCCTGGGGAAAAGAAGAAGAAGTCCTGGACGGGTGACCACCAACGAGGCTCACGGGGTCTGGACATCATCCCCGCCTTCGACTTCGAGGGGCGAAGTCGCGAGGTCGCAGGCCCCCATCCCGCCAGGTTTCACTGTCCTAGTCCTATTAGGGGGGGCCCGTTGGAGTGGACCCGGGGGGATTACAAAGAGGAGATTGCGTGGGCCAATAACCTCACCGAGAAGGCGCTTGATGATGAGGTTGCTCGGTATTCGGCCATGGTAAGCTTTTCGCTTTTGTGCGTTTAATTCCTATCTCTCTCTTGTTTCTTTTCTCACCCTCCTGTAAATTTGAAGAAGAAGTGTTGAAGAAGGCAAGCCCAGGCTCGTTAACGAGGTTACAAGATAGAGTTTTTGAGAGTCTGATTTTGTGACTTACCGATCCTGTGCGGGAATTTATTCCGTGTCGGTAGAATGTTTTTAATGAATTTTAGGGTTATTATATTATTTATTTTAGGTCTTTTTATCCTTCTAGATTTTATTTCTATCTTTTTAGAGTAGATATCTATCTCTTAGGAAAGTTTTTATTTTCTAGCTTTTTTATTTTATAGCCTTATTAGTATAAATACCCTTCTATCTAACCTAGAAAGAGGGGGGAAGGATTGAAGCAAGCAAGTAGTGAAGGAGGAAGAGCCGAGAGAGAGAGAGAGAGACGAGTCGGAAGGTTGAGATCGAGAGCCATAATGGACGAAAGTTTCCAGGGTCGTTAATCACGAGGTTTTGATTCGGTGTTTTGTATTTTTTCGGTTTCTTCTGAATTCTGTAAGACAATATTTTATTCTTAATTTGAAGTAGTTGTTTTGTTTTCAATGTTTTCTCTTGTTGAAGTTATTTATTTCTTAGTTATGAATAGTGAGTAGTTTTCTTATCTAGGGTCGGGGTTGAACCCGGCATAGTTGTGCATGGTTGATGAGTGAGATAATGTGTTGAATGCCTTCTATCTATTTTTGAGATTTCTTGTTGTGTTTATACCTAGATGAAAGTCAAGGTAATTTGAGTTTTTAACTTGATTGAGAGAGAAAGTTATAAACTTGAAGGTTGATATTGTTTGAATACGAAAGTTTCAAGCTTTAGATCCAAAACAAGTAATTGAGTGAATTAGTTTATGGAAGTAGATTAATTTACTTGCTAAGTCAATGAAAGTTGATGCATCTATCTATTTAAAGGCATGATATTTATCTTCTTACGAGTTTATGTGCATGACTATGTTGTGGTAACCCTTGTCCTAGATCTTGTTTTATTTGAATTCTCCTAGGTTATATTCGTTACTGAGTTCGTAGCCTCGGTACCGAACCTGTTTAGTTTGTTATTTTGAGTCATTTGTTTGTGGTGGTTCGTTAACGATCCTGACAAACTTGTTAATGAGGCTGATCGTGAGTGTTTGCTTATTTTTGTTTGATTTTTAGTAGTCGATAGATAAACAAACCTTGCTTCTTGTGGAACGATCCTGACTCCCCTATACTTAGCGGGGTCTTGACTTATAAATTTATTTGTTGTCTAGAGTAAAGGCCCGTCAACAGAAGGTGTGCTGCAAGTTCTTCACAAAATTATTGAAAAAGAGAAGCACGAAATCTAAAACAGAAGCAAGATTCTTAAAAGCGGAACGTACCATGGACGAATAGCGTGCGACCTCGTCGTTAAGGGTCTCCTCGGTGAGATTGTTAGCCCACGAGACCTCTTCCTTCCATACGTCTCGAGTCCATCTCGCGGAAGCACCGTGAGCCGGCCCGGTGCAGTGGAACTTCGCTGGAGAAGGACCATGAGCCTTGAGGGCCCTTCCCTCAAAACTAAAGCTAGGAATGATTTCCTTCCCCGACGGACCATGATGGTCGTCCCCCCTGTGCTTCTTGTTTTTATCCCCACGAGGGGACTCCGTGCCTTTCCTCTTGGACCTGGCTCCGTCTCCGGATCCTCGGGAGGCTTGAGAGGACGTTCTCGCAATGTCCCCTTAGTCGAGGCCCCCTCGTTTGTCTTCGCCCCGGACGTCTTCGACGCCGGGGGTGTCACCTTTGGCTGTGAGGTGGGTGGCCTCGACAGCGCGGTCGGCTCCTTGATCACGACACCCTTTGGCTACGAGGGGCTTGGGTGGTGGAAGTGGAAGTCATAGGTTTCTTTCCCTGTGACCTCGAGGTAAGAGCATTGAAGAGGTCCACTGTAAGAAAAACATAAAAATAAGTTAAGTAAAGAAGCGAGACGTAACAACTAGTCAACCTAGTGTAACCAGCGGGCAAAGGCCCATGGTCGCCACTAGATAGGCGAGGTTCCAACCTCGTTGCATAAAACCAAAAGCAAAAAACAAAAGCGAACAAAAAGAAGGAAATTAAGTACCCTCTTCGCCCTCGCGGGATGGAAGAGTGAGGCTCAGACCGGCCCACTCAAGCCGGTCCTATGTCAGGTACTTCTGGTACGATGCCTGATCCTCCGGGTTATATCAGGCCTTGAGTTCCCTGATTTCAGTGGCTTTATGCGCGCTCTTGGGCCGAACGAAGTTGCCAGGTGCCGTGGGAAAGTTAAGATATCTCCCATTAGGGTCTCGAACCAGGAACCATTTCTTCCACGGCCTGACGTTCGAAAGGGCCGTGGTGAGTTTAATACCCGACAAGCTCAGATTAACGAGGCAGGACTCGTGCTCCCTCCTCGCTAGAAAAAGGCTCGACATGATGACAAGATCCGGCCCATCCCCAAGCTCGCGGCTGCGAACGGTGTAGGCACACAGCAGCCTCCACGCGTTGGGAAACAATTGTGCAGAGCAGACGCGCATGGCCCACAAGAAATCAACGATGTGTGAGGCCAGGGGTAGTCTGAAGGCAGCCTGGAGACTATGCAGGTGCACTACCACGCACCTATCGTAGGGCGCCAAGGAGCAACCCTCCCCTTTGGGAAGCGCTAGCTCGACTCCCTCGGGTGAGGCGAAATCCTTAGCAATATCTGTGAGGTCTTTAAGCTCCAGGTCCGTGGGCACCCCCTCAGGTAAAAAGGTCTCATTTGAGTCTGAGGACATGGGAATCCGCTCCTCGAGGACGGGCGGACGCTGGACACGGCGTCGGTAATATGCTCCGGAAAAAAGCTCGCGAGCTCGTTGGAGTCGGACGACCTCGCAATAACCTCGACAACTTCCTCAACCGAAATCAAGGACGACGCCATTTCGACACCAGAGGATGCGCGAAGTCGGGAGAAGCACGAGTTAATGGAGAAAAGGAGGGGGACCAACGAGGGAGACCTCGGGTTCTGGGAGTCGCTAGTCTCTACACTCCCTACGGACTCGGAAACCTCCTCGTAGAATCCCTCTTGAGCTTTAAACACGAAGCCTGGTCGGGGGCTCAAGGAGGCTCTCCTAGGCATTAAAGAACGACGTCCGGGCCACAGAAAGCGAGCACCTGGAAAAGAAAAAAGGTTTGAGACATCGGGCAAAAATCCAAAGAAAGAGAACGCGAGGTCATAAGGGGAGAAGGCCACGTGGCGCCGTAGAGCTACTTTGACACGATAGGACGGCGGGGGAGAATTTGAAGCGCCAAAAAGAAGAGAGAGAAAGAAGAATGCGAACCAGCGATGGAAGCCAACAGCGGAAACCCAAATGTCCCGTTAGTCGGGCATCATGTTGTTTGGGTTTTCGAGGATCTCAAATTTCAAAACGATGAAAACACAAAAACTCAACCGTCAATTGGCAGACGAAAGGTTCGAAGGCTCGGCGGTCACCACCCTTGCCCCATCGTATCACCGCCACGACACTGGCGAAAAACACCGAGAAATAATCGTGGACCACCAGAGCACAAAACAAAGCAAAACAAGAAAAAACGAAGAAGAAATGGCGAGGACACCGCGCGAAGGTGCACGCCTCCCTCACCATCACCATCTCGCCACTGTGATGCCGGCGCGAGACACCAAGGGACGAGCCGTCGCCCGCCTAGGGCACGAAATGGAGGAAGAACAAGAAAAGAAGAAAATAAAAGGCGTCGTGAAAACGCGAGCGCCTCCCTTACCGTCACCGTCTCACCGCCGTGACGCCGGCGCGAGACGCCAAGGGACGAGCCGTCGCCCGCCTAGGGCACGAAACAGAGGAAGAACAAGAAAAGAAGAAAATAAAAGGTGTCGTGAAAACGCGAGCGCCTCCCTGACAGCGGTGGGAAAGGTACTTCTGTGGGCTTCTTAATGAGGGCGATGGGAGAGAGACGTCACGACCTGAATGGACGAGTAACACGGGAGTACCCAATATGCTTCTATAGGCGTTTCACCAGTGAAGAATAAAAGGTGTGGTCCGCCAAATGGGTAACAAGAGAGAAGTAGGGCCAGATGAAATCCCAGTAGAAGTTTGGAAGTGTTTGGGAGAGAGAGGCCTAGAGTGGTTGGCAACTCTCTTTAATGTCATTTTCAGGACAACCAAGATGCCAGATGAGTGGAGACTTAGTAAGTTGATTCCGATATATAAGAACAATGGGGATGTGCAGCAATGCAACAACTATAGGGGTATCAAACTGCTTAGTCATACAATGAAATTATGGGAGAAGGCTATTGAGATGAGGTTGAGGAGACTAGTCAGAGTGTCAAAGAATCAGTTTGGATTTATGCCGAGAAGGTCCTCTATGGAGGCGGTTCTTCTGTTGAGGAGGTTAACAGAGGCGTACAGAGAGAGGAAGAAGAATCTGCACATGGTTTTTATCGACCTGGAGAAAGCATATGATAGAGTACCGAGAGAGCTACTTTGGGACTGTTTGGCAGCTAAGGAGGTGTTCGACACGTTTATCAGGGTAGTCTAAGACATGTACGAGGGCTCGATGACCAGTGTGTGCACCTTAGGCGGGTACATAGAGTTTTTTAAAGTGGAGACAGGTTTACATCAATGCTCTGTCTTAAGTCCCTTCCTTTTTACGCTGGAGATGGACGTCTTGACGAGGGAGATTAAGGGGGAGATCCCGTGGTGCATGTTGTTCGCAAACGATATTGTGTTGGTAGACGAGTTTAGAGCCGGGGTCAGTAGCAGGCTGGAAACTTGGAGGGAGAAGCTAGAGTCAAAGAGCTTTAGACTGAGCAGGACTAAGACAAAATATGTGGAGTTCAAGTTCGGGCAAGGTACAACCCACAGTGAGGAAGTGCTTTTAGGAGGGGAAGTGGTAACGACGAAGGAGAGTTTTAGGTACTTGGGGTCAATGCTGCAGAGTGATGGGGGCATCGATGAGGACATTACACATTGTATCCAAAGGGGTTGGCAGAAGTGGAGATCGGCGTCGAGGGTCCTACGCGACAAGAAAGTGACCCTCAAGTTAAAGGGAAAGTTCTATAGAACAGTGATCAGACCGGCCATCCTCTATGGGGAAGAGTGTTGGCCCACAACGAAAGCACAGGAACAGAGACTGATGGTAGCTGAGATGAGGATGTTAAGGTGGATGAGCGAGCACACGATACTAGACAAAATTAGGAATGATGTGATCAGAAGCAGAGTGGGGGTGTCAGTATAGAAGATAAGCTGCGGGAATCAAGACTGCGTTGGTTTGGACATGTTCAGAGGCGGGGCCCGGAGGAGCCAGTTCGCAAATGTGAGAGCCTAGCCTTGGGGGACATACACAGAGGAAGGGGAAGACCGAAGAAAAGCTGTAAAGACAGTATAAGATAGGATAACAGGCAGTTGGGGATTTCGACAGAGTTGGCAGCATGCAGGGATAACTGGAGGGAGAAGATTCGAGTGACAGACTGTTAATCACCTGAACAGACAGACCTTGGAGGATTCGTTCCTTTGCTGTGTTTTGCTTCGTTATACCTTCTTTTATGCTTTTTCTTCTTTCGTTGTTGTTTTGTTCCTGGCTCTGTTTTTTGGTTGCTTTTTTTTCCTATCTGAGGTCTTGTCGGGTCTTTTGGTCGCTCCCCATTGCGTTTAGCCAGGGGTGCCCCCATCTTGACCCCTAGATTTCCCGTAAGGGAAGCTACACTAGGTCATTGTTGTTGTTGTTGTTGCATTTTGTTTAAATATGGGTTTCTCCACGTTGGATTGAACAATGTTAACTTATATTCCGCTGCGTATACAACTCTTAAGCTTTATGATTTGTAAAGTCAAGTACAAACTATGTAATGGATACTTTTTAAAAATCTCACATGTGAGCAACTCTCTTTTCTATGTAATGACTTTTTAATTCCGCATGTTTTATTTAATTTAATACCTTATAAAGCCTAGGGTGACTTTTGGTCGCTCGGGAATGCGAGGGTCTAGAGATACAATTTATAACCCGACCCCGTTGTAGCACGTGGTGGGTGTCGAACACTCGGGAAGTCTACTCGATCGATGTGCCTAGACACTAGAAAGCTAGAAAGGAGAGCGTAAAACAAAGGAAAATAAGAGAACAGTCGGGACCGACACTGAGGTCAGGTCGGGTCCGATGTTGGCGACAAGAGAAAGTCGGGACCGACACAGGGTAAGTCGGGCCCGAGTTATCTGGGTTTGTCGAACTTCAAGGATTGAAAGTAGATCTTGGGCTTTTGGGTTTCTTCTCTAGTAGATTTAGGCTTTTCCACCCCAATTCAAGCAATGAGTGATGATCGGACTAGGATCGAGTGCTTTCGCCCTCGTTCCAACCACTTCTACACCTCGATCATTGGGGAAATCCCCTTCGAAGCAAGGTCTTGAGATTGACACATGTTCACTTTCGCTACTTTGCCAATCTGAAGCCTTGATTCCCAACTTTCGCAAGGAATTGTAGCTCTATGTAGAGTGGGTTCCTTAGATCAAACACTCAAGGCTATGGAATTGGGGTTTCTAGCCCAAACCTAGCTAGGGTTTCGCCCATAACCCAAGATCAAGGAGATCTACTCCATGTGGCAAACAAAGAAATCAAACAAATCAAAAGGGAAAGCAATCAACATCATCAATCTCAAAACAAAGCAAAGTTTCATTCAAATCAAAAGCAATCCACAAATTCCAATCAAGGGTTTCCAAATTCCCAAGATCAAAACAAAGCAAGGCTAATCTACCAACAAAACCTATCAAGTCTTCCTCTCCCTTGGCCGATTCTCTCTCTCTTCCTCCTCCTCTCCTTCCTCCTTGCTCTCCAAGTATCCTTTTGAGGGTGTTGTGTGTGAGAGAGCCTCCTTTTTCCCCCAAATTAGAAGACAAGAGGGCCTTTTATAGATTAGATGAGGGGCAAAAGTGGAAGTCCACAATTTCGTGCCTTGGAGCCCAAGTAGTCCGGTGACCGACTCGGACCGACACGGAGGACCTCGGGCCCGAGTTACTGTGCATGTCGGTCCGAGGTTGGAAACTTCCAAGTCGGGCCCGACGTTGTTGCAACTCGTTCCGGACCTCGTTCCACCTTCTTCTTGCTGGCTTCTCTTGTTCTTCTTCATGGCTTGCTCCTCTCTTTCCTCTTTAGCTCGGGCCTTGCTCCATGCTCCGATCCTCCTTCAAATTGATCCTCGTTCATGCCAAATTACCTACAAAACACATAAAATGTGCGTAGTCTCCGAATCTCATAGAAATACGGGAACTAAGCTAAAAAGGAACAAAACACAAAAGAAAAGGGGAAAAAGACCGAAGGAGATTTGGAGGAAGACCGAAGGAGAGAGAACCGGATCGGAAGTCGGTGACGAGGGTCGGTAACGACGGTTTCCGAGGTTCGTTGATCGAATTTGTTCGGTGATTGTTTTGTTTTGGTTTTTCTTCTGAATCTCTGTAAGACGATATTTTTGTTATTAATTTGAGTTTGAGTTTTATTTCAATGTTTGTTTTTATTGAAGTTTTTAGTTTCTTAATCATGAGTAGTGAGTAGTCTATTTTTCTAGGGTCGGGGTTAAGCCCGACATAGTTGAGCATGTTTGATGAGTAAGATAGTGTGTTGAATGCCTTTTATCTTTATTGAGATTGTTTGTTGTGCTTAATACCAAAACGGGAGTTGAGGTAATTTGAGTTTTAACTTGATTGAAAAAGAAAGTTAGTAACTTGAAGGTTGATATTGTTTGAAAACGAAAGTTTCAAGCTTTAGATCCAAAACAAGCAATTGAGTGAGTTAGTTTATGAAAATAGATTAATTTACTTGTTAAGTCAATGAAAGTTGATGACTCTATCTATTTAAAGGCATGATCTTATCTTCTTACAAATTGTTATGCTTGGCTATGTTGTGGTGTCCCTTATCCTAGATTTTGTTTAAATTGAATTATTTCTGATAAATCTTCGTTGCTGAATACTTGCTTCGGTATCGAGTATTAATTAGAATTTTATTAGGCCGTTAATTGTTATTTTTGTGTTCGGTGGTTCGGTAACGATCCTGACAAGGTCGTTAATGACGCATTTCGTGAATGATTGTGTTTAATTTTATTTGATTTTTATTAGATTGATAGACAAACAACCTTGCTTCCTATGGAACGATCCTGACTCCACTGTACTCAGCGGGGTCTTGACTTATAAATTTATTTGTTGTCAAGAAACCCTATCAACAAATTGGCGCCGTTGCCGGGGAAGCAACGAGTTGTTAGTTTATCTTTGGGATCGGGACTAGCCCGACCCCGTTTTTGTTTTTAATTTTTGTTTTCTTTGTTTGTTTTCTCAGTGTATGCCGGTAGGACGAAGAAGGCTTCAGTTTGATAGCTCCAGTTATTACTCAGAACCCGAACGTTCCCTGCACCGACGACTCCGAGAAAACCGAGCCATGGCCACAGCTGAAGAGATGGCTCGAGAGCTAGAGATCCTCCGGACCCAGATGGAGGCACTGAGAGCCGAGAAGGACGGCGCTGATGCAGACAAGGCTCGACTGCAAGAAGAGCTAAACGCCTATCCAAGGAATGCCAAGCAATACATGCATCCGGAACTGAGGGTGCCAGAATCTCCTATTGTGCTTCCTACGATAGAGAAACCTTTTGAGATCAAGTCTCAATTTATATCCTTGATTAAACGGGCTCAGTTTGAAGGGAAACCTACTGAGTGCCCTATGGAACATATTAGAAATTTTCTTGATTTATGTGACACCATAGCTGCTGAAGGTGTCTCACTAGAATATGTTCTGTTGAAAGCTTTTAGATGGTCACTTACTGGAAAGGCCCTGAACTGGTTAGAGAGTCTACCTTCTAAGTCTATCAGGACTTGGAAAGCTTTGTATGATCAATTTCTTACAAAGTTTTTCCCTCCTGCTAAGACAACGAAGTTAAGGAAACGTATCACCTCTTATCACCAGTTGCCTAATGAGACATTTGTTGAAACATGGGAAAGATTTAAAGAGATGCTTAGACAATGCCCTACTCATAGGCAACCTTTATATGTATTGCAAGAAATCGTTTTCCAGGGTATCAACGCAGAGACCAAGAACCGCATCAACACGCATACTGCGTGCGGTTTTATAGAGATGAACCCGACAGAGGCGTGGGATCTGTTGGACAAGCTGGCGAATTACGATGCTATGTACGGAACCCAGCAGGCTCCACAAACTCAAAAACGTCTCTATGTGCCCAATCGAGATGAAGTTGACCCGGATGTTAAAAATCAATTCTTACAAGATGAGGTCAACCGTTTGAGGAAACAGGTAAGTTTTCTGAAATCCTCTCAATCATGCCAAGAATGTGGTTCTTCTACGCATAGTACTTCTGCTTGCACTAACATTGAGCAGGTTAGAACCGCTGAGACGATAGCTGAGATGAATTACATGAGAGGACCCTACAGGAACCAGCCTAATTATAATGACAGGTCAAACAACTATCAACCATGGGGCAATCATGATACAAATCATAATTACACAGGGCCCCCGCAAGATAGACGACCTGCACCATATCGACGTCCAAGCCAAGCTGAACCGGCAAGATAAAAGATGGGGAGAGTTCGATATTTGGAAGAGGAGTGTTGATTCCCAACTAGGAGACCTTGCTGCACGGATTCCAAGACCACAAGGGCAACTCCCGGGCCGTCCCGAGGAGAACCCTAGAGGCCAAATAGCAACGGTACACCTCAGAAGCGGGAAGACACTACCGGAAAGAGTTCAAGCTGAAGAGAAGGAGGAACAGGATCTCGCCAACCAGCTCGTTAACGAGCCAGCGAGAGCTAGTACCGAGCCTACAAGCCAGGATGACGAGGCTCCGAGGATTTTTGACGAGCCCAGCCCAGGTAAGTTTTCTAAACCGAGCCCTCCTCTCAATTCCAAGGTCGGTAACGACCCCATCAGGGTCGGTAACGACCCACCGAGGACACCGAACGACCCCAAAGTCGACCCGGTACTCTCACCTCTCGAGCCTAACTTGGTTCCGAGGATGGTGAAAACTCTTCCATTTCCAACTAAGAAATCTATGGACTCTACGGAGAGTAAGTTCAAGCGTTTCGTTAAGATTCTTCAGGGCATTAATATTTCCATCCCATTCGCTGAGGCCCTAAGCGAAATGCCGGCTTACACAAAATTCTTGAAAGATATTCTTAGCAGGAAAAGATCTATTATAGAGCTGCAGGACGAGGTCAGATCCATAGCTCTTCCAGAAAAGCTTGGAGATCCTGGGAGGTTTGCAATCACAATCGGCATAGGCAACCATAAGTTCAAGGCTTTATGCGATCTTGGTGCCAGTGCTAGTCTTGTTCCACTCTCAATCTGGTCTAGAGCAAATATGGGACCATTAGAGCCTGTCAACATGCGGCTTTATATGGCAGACGGATCTTGCATCAAACCAACAGGGCTGCTAGAAGATTTCCCAGTTCAAGTGGGTAATTTCTTTGTTCCAAATGACTTCATCGTGATCGCAATGCCCGAAGATCCAGTTGTGCCTATTATTTTAGGAAGACCATTCCTCGCCACAACCGAAGCTATAATCGATGTTAGGAGAGGACTCCTAACTTTCAAAATAGGGGATGAGGTGACGGAATTCCGATTCAAACAATCCAGGGAGTCCGACAAAGCTGAAGTCAAGATGCTCTACACCCACGAGGAGATCATTGAATGTGGAGACCCCATAGGAAGATCAGCATAAAATGATGAAATTTCAGGGCAAAGATGGGCAGAAATAACCACTGCAGTCTCAGTAACGAGTCCTCCAGCATCGTTACCGATTCTCCTAGCAGAAGATGCAGGCTCGTTAACGACCCACTCAGGATCGTTAACGACCCTAGCCGAAGATGGCGAAATTTCAGCTTTTGAATGCTTTCATGAAGTGTTGAAGACGGAACCAGAAGAGCCCATTCTAATTCCTGCCGAACCGTCCCCAACACTTAAACCTTTGCCAGATTCCCTCAGGTATGAATTCCTCGGTCCAAATTCTACTCTACCTGTCATCATTAATGTTGGATTAAAAGAAGAAGAAGTAGAAAAACTCCTAAGCGTGCTTAAGATGCATAGAAAAGCTATAGGCTACTCCCTAGATGATATAACTGGCATATCCCCTTCTCTTTGCATGCATAGGATTTACATGGAGGACAATCATAAACCCACCATAGAGCATCAACGTAGATTAAATCCTAACATGAAAGATGTAGTTAAAAAAGAAATTATTAAATTACTTGATGTTGGGATCATATTTCCTATTTCGGACAGCCAATGGGTGAGTCCGGTCCATGTAGTCCCTAAGAAAGGGGGGATGACTGTAATAGAAAACGAAAAGGGAGAGCTTATTCCGACTAGAACCACCACTAGTTGGAGAATGTGCATTGATTATAGGAGGCTCAATAGTGCTACTAGAAAAGATCATTTTCCGCTTCCTTTGATAGATCAGGTTTTAGAACGCTTAGCCCAGCATGATTACTTCTGTTATTTAGATGGCTATAGCGGCTTTTGGCAGATTCCCATTCATCCTGATGACCAAGAGAAAACAACCTTTACATGTCCCTATGGAACCTTTGCTTACAAAAGAATGCCATTTGGGCTTTGCAATGCCCCTGCTACTTTTTAAAGATGTATGATGGCTATTTTTTCAGATATGATAGAGGATATTGTAGAGGTTTTTATGGATGATTTTTCTGTTTATGGTTCTTCATTTGATTCTTGTCTTGCTAACCTTGCACGAGTGCTTAAAAGATGTGAAGAAACCAATCTTGTACTGAATTGGGAAAAGTGTCACTTTATGGTTCAAGAGGGGATAGTATTAGGACACCTTGTCTCTAAAAGAGGGATAGAAGTAGATAAGGCGAAAATTGAGCTTATTGAAAAACTACCTCCCCCCTCTTCTGTAAGAGTCATTAGGAGTTTTTTAAGGCATGCTGGCTTTTACAGGCGATTTATTCAGGATTTTTCTAAGATAGCTAAACCTTTGACTAACCTACTAATGAAAGATGTAGTGTTTGAGTTGTCTCCAGAATGTCTTGAAGCATTTTACAGGTTAAGAGTTGCCCTTGTGTCCGCCCCCATCATGCAGTCCCCAGACTGGACATTACCCTTTGAGATCATGTGCGATGCCAGTGACTATGCAGTTGGCGCAGTTTTAGGGCAACAGAAGGACAAGAAACTCCACGCCATTTACTACGCTAGTAAGACGCTGGATGAAGCGCAAAGTAAGTATACCACAACGGAGAAGAAATTCCTTGCTATGGTATTTGCTTTTGAAAAATTTCGGTCCTATCTTGTTGGATCCAAAGTGATTGTTTATACTGACCATGAGGCCGTTAGATACCTAATGGCTAAAAAAGATGCAAAACCTAGATTGCTTCGTTGGATGCTCTTACTGCAGGAATTCGATCATGAAATAAGAGACAAGAAGGGAGCAGAAAATCTAGTGGCGGATCACTTGTCCAGGTTGCCAGTTGAGCATATCACCGAGTCCAATAATGAAGTTCCGATAAATGATTCCAGACCCGACGAACACCTCCTGCTGAACGAGGTTGAACTTTACAAGACCCTCATCACCGACCCCTTCAGGGTCGTTAACGAGGTGCCGAGGCTGGAAGACACAAATAGAAAGGGAAGTCCCACAAGTCCAAGGAGGTGTGGTGTGGCAATTTGGTTAGCCTCTTGGCTAAAAATCTTGGAGTCGATCTCACCCGTTACACACCGGCCCACGCTCAACTCCTCAACAAGAACTATTGGTATAGCGCCGGGATTTTCGTGCAAGCCCAGGGAGGTTACAAGGTGAAGGTTCGAGATCAAATAGTCATTCCTTCCCTTGACATGTATGAGCTACTCTATGTACCGAATTGGTACGAAGTGTGGACGGGCCAGCCTTACCCATTGGAGCCAAAACCGGAGGATGAGCTCTCGCTTTGACCATGTCACACTCGGTTTGAGCGGGACGATGTGGATGAATATGAAGAAGAAGATGAGCAAGAGGATACCGAGGTCGTAGGCAATGACACCGAGGAAGCCGACACCGAGGGCGGCACTGAGGAGCTCAACTTTACAGAAGAAGACATGGAGACGGAGGAATTAGGAGGCCACATCTTCGTCGACGAGCCAACAAGGGTCGTTAACGACCATTTCCAGCCACCACCCAACACTGTTAACGAGGCAACCAACTTCGTTAACGAGGTGCCGCAAGCTCCTGTCGACCCTCCACCAGCTCCTGTCGACCCTCATGCATATGGCTTAATGCCTTACAACCCGGTGATGTATCAAGACCATTTCCATCCTCACTACCCACCACCTCCTCAGCCCGAGTACGCAGGATCGAGCATACCACCACCATGGGCCGAGGATCTTTCTGCACGGATGCAGCAGCTTCACCTTCAGACCGATCACATTCATCGGAGGATGGATAGATGGGAAACCGTCTACTCCGCTCGCATGTCGATGGAGGACGAGCGGCAACGTCAGAGAGAGGCGGAGGATGCTGAGCGTTGGAGGATGATGTATGACTTCATGGGGAACTTTGAGCACTACTTTCCTCCACCGAACCGTTGATCAAGCTCAAGATGAAGTTTCCTTTCCTTGTTTCCACTTTTGTAAGTTTTATGTCTTTCTTTTTCTTTTTAATTTTTTGTTTTCTTTTCTATTTCTTTTCCCTCTTCTTCTTATTTTTCTTACAGCGGGACCACTGTAATTTTAAGTATGGGGTGGGAGAAAGTAGAAAAATTATGTCCTAGGTGTTTTAGTGTTTGTGTGTAGTTGTTATTTCTTTTAAACTGAAAAAATCGAAAAAACCAAAAAATTTGAAAAATTTGAAAAAATCCAAAAAGAGTTTAGAATTGATAGATATCCCTTCTTAATGTTCTATGATAGCAATCACTAGTTTAATCATATAATTCCTTGCAAACATGTCTTTGAAAGTATAGCCGGATTCTTAAAAATTGAAATTATTGTTTTTAGAAGAGAATAGCATTAGAGGAAATTGAGCACATATACTTTATAGCATAGATGATGCAATCCAACAAAAATCTACCTTGTGAGAAATTTTTTTGGCCTTATAGGGAGAACATTTATAAAACCCTCTTCTTTTTTGTGTGATTTACTCTCCTTATGCATATTATCTCTTGGAATTGTGATGGTTATCTATTTCTTGAGACCCTTATAGGATTTTTAGTTCATTACTTGTGAAGATCATATGATAGAGAACTTATTTTTATGAGCCCTATTATCCCCTATCTACCTTTACATTATTCCTTCTTTTGATAACCAATTTTGGCCTGAAACCTTTTATTTTTAGCTCCACAAAAATTATTCCCTAGCCGAGATAAGCTTGACCCTATCCGGGAATTAGGACTTAGATTGGAGAGGTAAAGTTTTGTGTTTTGTTGAAAAGAAAAGAGTTTCTATTTGCTTGAATTAAAGGGTATTTGGGAAGGGTAGATTTGGAAGTCTCCTGTTATTACATGTAAGAAAGGTCTCTTGATAAAAGATGCACAATTAAGTTTTAAAGGGAAGAAATGCATACGGTGGATCGTTAACGACCCGGATGTGGGTTCGTTAACGAGGCAGCGAAAAAAAAAAAAAGAAAGAGGAAAAGTTGAAGTGCATTTGTGTTTAAAGATAATATCGAGAGATTCTTTTATTTTTGATTATGAGACTTTCTAGGATGATAAAGGGTGAGTGAAAATGAAGTGTGCATAAAGAAAAGTGAGTTTGGTATAATCTTTTATGAGAGTTTTTGGAGATTTGAGTTTTTTTTAGGAGTCTTTGATTCCCGGATATTAGTAGCACCACATAACCAAAATATTTCCATGCCCTATTGTTATTACCAAGCACCATTACAACCCGGCCGAATGGAAGCTTCTTTGAAGTTTTTCATTGAGCCTAAGTTCTCTTGATGATTCTTTGCTTGTTTTGACAAATCTTGGGTGGAGAGTATTGGTGATATAAGTTCCAATTTCTATGAGTTTTTGTATATAGGATGAGTTGAGAGATTGAAATTATAAGCCCAAACACTTGAGAGTTGAGCGAAACACATTATATCCCTTGAGAGGTTGGATTGTATTATTTTATGTCTATTTAAGTGCATATATGTGTGAGGATGTTAATAGTCTTTTGCTATAATTTTCTTATGTGTAGATGTTGCTTTTTGAAGATGGCTATGTCTTGATAAGCATGATTTGTTTTGGTTTTGGTTAGTATCTTGTTTATTGCTTGAGGACAAGCAAGTCTAAGTATGGGGTATTTTGATGTTCGCATTTTTGGTATAGTTTTTGATAGGTTTTCTTTGCTTATTAGGATTAATTTTGTCTAGTTTAGGTTTACTTTTGAGTGATTTTAGTTAGTTTTGCATAAATGTACGAAAAGAGTGGAATCTACGCTATTCTGTGTATTTTGCAGGTTTAAGTGAGGAAAGGAGCTAAATTTGGAGCATCACAGTGAAGGACGGGAAAGTGCAAGATTTAAGAAGTCAAGGCTCGAGAATACAAGAGGAGGTGTTGAAGAAAACAAAACCCCAGGCTCGTTAACGAGGCTGTGAAGGGTCGTTAACGAGGCCACGAAGAAGAAGATTTCGGAATATTATTTTTATTATTCACCGATCCTGAGCGGGAATTTGTTTCCGTATCGGTTGAGTATCTTTTTAGAATCTTTATGGGTTATTAGAATATGTATTTTAGGGTTTAATATCTTTCTAGATTTTATTTTTATCTTTTAGAGATTATTTCTATCTTTTTAGGAAAGTTTTTATCTTTTAGCCTTTTTAGTTTTTTAGGATTTTCTAGTATAAATACCCTTCTATCTAGCATAGAAAGGGGGGGCTTAATTTTGGAGTAGAATTTTAGAGCTAGTTTTGGAGGCGATTTGGAGGAAGACCGAAGGAGAGAGAACCGGATCGGAAGTCGGTGACGAGGGTCGGTAACGACGGTTTCCGAGGATCGTTGATCGAATTTGTTCGGTGATTGTTTTGTTTTGGTTTTTCTTCTGAATCTCTGTAAGACGATATTTTTGTTATTAATTTGAGTTTGAGTTTTGTTTCAATGTTTGTTTTTATTGAAGTTTTTAGTTTCTTAATCATGAGTAGTGAGTAGTCTATTTTTCTAGGGTCGGGGTTAAGCCCGACATAGTTGAGCATGTTTGATGAGTAAGATAGTGTGTTGAATGCCTTTTATCTTTATTGAGATTGTTTGTTGTGCTTAATACCGAAACGGGAGTTGAGGTAATTTGAGTTTTAACTTGATTGAAAAAGAAAGTTAGTAACTTGAAGGTTGATATTGTTTGAAAACGAAAGTTTCAAGCTTTAGATCCAAAACAAGCAATTGAGTGAGTTAGTTTATGAAAATAGATTAATTTACTTGTTAAGTCAATGAAAGTTGATGACTCTATCTATTTAAAGGCATGATCTTATCTTCTTACAAATTCTTATGCTTGGTTGTATTGTGGTGTCCCTTATCCTAGATTTTTGTTTAAATTGAATTATTTCTGATAAATCTTCGTTGCTGAATACTTGCTTCGGTACCGAGTATTAATTAGAATTTTATTAGGTCGTTAATTGTTATTTTTGTGTTCGGTGGTTCGGTAACGATCTTGACAAGGTCGTTAACGAGGCATTTCGTGAGTGATTGTGTTTAATTTTATTTGATCTTTATTAGATTGATAGACAAACAACCTTGCTTCCTGTGGAACGATCCTGACTCCACTGTACTCAGCGGGGTCTTGACTTATAAATTTATTTGTTGTCAGGAAACCCTATCAACAATTGACACATGTTCACTTTCGCTACTTTGCCAATCTCAAGCCTTGATTCCTAACTTTCGCAAGGAATTGTAGCTCTATGTAGAGTGGGTTCCTTAGATCAAACACTCAAGGCTATGGAATTGGGGTTTCTAGCCCAAACCTAGCTAGGGTTTTCCCCCATAACCCAAGATCAAGGAGATCTACTCCATGTGGCAAACAAAGAAAGCAAACAAATCAAAAGGGAAAGCAATCAACATCATCAATCTCAAAACGAAGCAAAGTTTCATTCAAATCAAAAGCAATCCACACATTCCAATCAAGGGTTTCCAAATCCACAAGATCAAAACAAAGCAAGGCTAATCTACCAACAAAACCTATCAAGTCTTCCTCTCCCTTGGCCGATTCTCTCTCTCTTCCTCCTCCTCTCCTTCCTCCTTGCTCTCCAAGAGTCCTTTTGAGGGTGTTGTGTGTGAGAGAGCCTCCTTTTTCCCCCAAATTAGAAGACAAGAGGGCCTTTTATAGATAGGATGAGGGGCAAAAGTGGAAGTCCACAATTTCGTGCCTTGGAGCCCAAGTAGTCCGGTGACCGACTCGGACCGACACGGAGGACCTCGGGCCCGAGTTACTGTGCATGTCGGTCCGAGGTTGGAAACTTCCAAGTCGGGCCCGGCGTTGTTGCAACTCGTTCCGGACCTCGTTCCACCTTCTTCTTGCTGGCTTCTCTTGTTCTTCTTCATGGCTTGCTCCTCTCTTTCCTCTTTAGCTCGGGCCTTGCTCCATGCTCCGATCCTCCTTCAAATTGATCCTCGATTCATGCCAAATTACCTACAAAACACATAAAATGTGCGTAGTCTCCGAATCTCATAGAAATACGGGAACTAAGCTAAAAAGGAACAAAACACACAAGAAAAGGGGAAAAGGAAACATATTTACAAAGGAAATCACATATGAAAACACCACCAAATAAAGAGACATCAACTTTGGGTGGTAAAACCCGAGGTCACTGGCGGTAACACCTATCGTTGCAAAATAGGGGTGTTACAATTATGGTATCAGAGCCGAACATTTTGTTTTCAAAACCGAAAACTTTTGAAATCGAAAATTTCAAAACCAAAGTCCTTATCTTCAAACCAAAATTTTTTATTATTAAAATCTTCTTTTCTATCTTCCAAAACTTAAGTAATAAGTCATTGAACTTTCATTACTTAGTCATTTTTATTGAAAACTTTCAAAGTTTAATTCATGCTAAGAAAATTTATAAGTTAGAAATTTCTTCTATGATCAAGTGTTACTTAATCTATTTCAAAAAAAAAATTCTAAGTAATTCCATGAAAAGAAAAGTTCTCTTAACAACATTCTTATGTTTAAATACTTATTTAAATTTCCTTACTTCCTCCAAGTATCTTCGTCATATAGAATCAAAGGATATTCTATATAAACATCTTCTTCTCCTCTACAGAAAATGGTACTCACAAGAAGTTTAACCCGAATCAGGGATGAAGCGAAAAAGGCCGCCCAAGAGCTTGATGAGGCTTTCGCTCAATGGCCGCCTTTGCCATATGGATACCCCGAGGACAACCCCGAGTTAGCAATGCAAGAGGAAATGCATGAAAATGCACCTGAGATAAATCTCGAGAAGGAGAGCCCTGAAGAGGAGTACCTCGAGAGGGGAAGTGATGAGTCACTTCATGGCCAATCAAGTCAAGAAATCACTGAGCAAGACTGCTCAGGACATCATCCATGGGGACATATGATGGAGACTCCACACTACAAAGTCACAAGTCAAACTTCAATGGCCTATCAAGTGGGTGGATGGGCTAACTGGACTATAGCTGAGTCATCCCATCATCAAGCAAATAGTCAAACAAGAAACCCATCTCCATTCGGTGGTCCAAACCCAACAAGGATTCGTCAGCCAAATTATGACTATCTCCTCCAACGTAAGGGAGTGCGGTCGGAAGAAATAAGGTCCTACCAAAACGTGAACGCTCTTCCCCCTGTAGACGTCCGTCCAAGCCGAACCCGTTACATGAACTATGACCTCTTGGAGAGGCATAAAGAAGGCTGGCTAAACAAACAAATGGTTGAACAAGACGAATAGTTCCAAGTTGAAGTCCGACTAAGCGAACTTCGCGCAGGGAACGTGTATCATCGCAGGCGGATTGAGTAGGCCGACTTAGTGTTGGACAATGAGAGCGGGATTCTTGATGAGAACCTCTTTTACGACGGTTTCCTCGATCAATATAGTTACCCCGATCATTCCTAGGCTTTCTCTTATTTGTACTGTCTGTTTTAAAGGAGTGAGCTAGTCCACTCCTCTCGACTTTCGTTCTGTCTCTGAAAAGTTGAGTCGGCATTATTCCTTTTTCCTTCCTGAGTGTAATGGCTTCTTATATAAAGCTTGTTGTAATCTTGCTCCCCTAAAAGTTCTAATAAAAGTAATCCTTCCTTTGTAAGAATGTGCCTAATACATGTCTAATACAAATGTTAAATAACTAAGGAAAACATTTGTGTATAATTTCAAATGGTGGATACAAGAGGTAATAGCCACCGAAACCGAACTCAAGTGGGAGATGAGCACGAGGAAAGCCAATCGGAGGTTAGAGGATTGCCTCGAGTCAATCATCCTCCTGTGCCTAACCCTCCAGTAGTGCAACGAAGGCACTATGGAAACCTTTTGGGCCATGTTTCGGGAAATAGTACAAGAGGTGATTCCGCCAGTCGTGCCCAATCCAGTTAATGAGGAGAATCAAGAAGAAGGACAAGGAGAAGTTGATGCTCGTGGGAAAGAAGTGGAGACAAGCTTTGCAAATGGCCTTAAGGTCTTCAACACTATGAAACCAGAATCATATGACGGAAGTGGAGATCTTGCCGGAGTTCAATATTGGTTCTCCCATGTAGAAAGGTTGCTAAGGAACGTGCACTGCTCTGAAGCTAAAAAGGTGCACACGGCTACCCTAAGATTTAAAGGCAAAGCCGGAGAGTGGTGGGAGAGCTCAAGCTTGGCTAACCAACCAAAACTAACTTGGAATATGTTCAAGGATAAAATGATGAATCGTTTCTTCACTGCTGCCATGAAAGACGAGAAACTGGACGAGTTGCTTTCACCAAAGGTCCACGGGCTTAGTGTTCTGGAAAGAGCAAAGAAGTTCAACCATTTGCTACAATAAGCCGAAGAGGAAATAACTACTGAGCGGCAGAAGATCCGACGCTTCCTTAATTGGATGAGCGACTCCATCAAACCTTGGATGTTAAACCGTCACTTCGCAACACTCGAGGAGTATGTAGATGCAGCCTACCGAATGGAGACCACTTTAGGTGAACCTGAACGCAGAAAGAACGGTGATGGAAAGCCTCATCACTCAAATCAAAGTGGGTTTAAGAGACCAACATCCCCACAAGGTTCAAGATGGTCAAACGAGAATAAAAGGAGACCTGAGTCAACTAAGGAAAGGTCCTTTCAAGGATCCGAATCTAAGAAGGGTTTGATAGTCTGCCACAACTGTGGAGAACAAGGACACATCAACAGGAATTGCTCTAAAGACCGCAGAACTTGCTACAATTGTGGAAAACAAGGACATCTCCGCTTTTACTGAAGGCAAACGGGAAGCAGATCAGGTCAAGCACGCTCCAACTCGGTATCCCAATACCCTAAGACCTCAAATAGAACTGCCGAAACTGCTTCGGTACAGTCAACTGCTCATAATAAGGGCCAATGACATCTCAGAGTCAAGGCCAACAACTCCATGAGATGCACCGCAGTGACGAACCTTTTGCGTCAGATGTTCCAGAGGAATAGATGGATACTCCTTCCTATCTAAGTATGATACTCGTAATCACGTTAGTTTTGCCAGTAAGGCGCTTTTGTATCCCCACGGTAGTTGGAAATCTCGGACCATGCATGTGATACTCTTCCTCGTAAGAGTGTCTTATTTTGAATTCTGTAATATGATTTGGGTTATCATATAATATCCTTGCGCGTCAAACCATAAATCGTTTTCCATCGTTATCCTAGTATAGAAAAAGTTTCGAGCCAATACATTGTTTAAATTTACGACATATTCATCGTATTACGAAGTTCACCTCAAAATTTTACATTTATATCGGAATAAAGTTGTAGGTTTACAAATAAAAAAATGTCAATATAGATTCATGGTGGTGAATAAGAATGGACTTTTACCTCCCATCTTGATCACATGGTTGAGGTAGAAATTCAGGTCTTGTTCCTGTGAAGATATACACATTAAGCGACTATGTTGGAAATAGTTCTCCGATATTGATCACATTGGTGGAATGAAACCACTTAGTCCTTCGGATTCAGACTTGTTTAGAGAGAGAGAGAGAGAGAGAGAGAGAGAGAGAGACTACTTTCTTATAAGAATTTCAAAGTATAATATAGAGGGATACTCAACCCACTTCTTGTTAGTTAATATGTTCGGATGCAATATCATAAGATGGTTACCTTCTCTTGCGACATAACCATCGCTCATTCCAATAGTAACTTCTTTAGAAGTTCAAAATCGAAATTCTCCTTCCAAGGCATGGCTCTCACTTTTCAAACCTTGATTCCATCTCGGGAATTCATTTAATGTCCATCTTAAATGAATCCATCCGCTTTGATTCTATTTTGGAAGTATAGAATGGATTGGTCATTTTCGTACTCGTCTCCTAGAGACACTCAAGTGCTCGTTTCAATTAAGACGCTTATTCCATTAGTAACTTAAAAAAAAAGATTCTTCTAGAACTTGAGTAAGTTTGGAGAACCTTGCACTAACCCAACGAAAGGTTGTTGAGTACTTAGATGCGTCAAGTTCGTGAAACATCGAGTAGAGAAACTGTAATAAATAAGTGCCCTAGTCAGGTACCCTAGCCAAAGGATGATGATGAGGGAACGACTAGAGAAATTTGGGAGACAGAGCAAAAGATGCAGAGATGTTTTCCCAAGTTATTATCGTCTTAAGTAAAGAATGAAGTATTCTTTAAGGGGGTATTACAACTTCTGTTGTCACCTCACAGTAGTGAGTGTTTTTTTTGCCATTCTCGTCTTATAACATTATACCGCCCTAAGCTTTTTCTAGTTTCGTGGACGAAACTATTTTTAAGGGGGTACTATTGTAATAACCGCTATTTTTATGATTAATTTTTTTAAATTTTAATCATTAATTGTTTATTAAATAAAATAAATTCATAATATTCCTTTTTATTCGAAACATATTTCTAAAATAAATGGAGTATAATTCTTATGAAATAATTAATCGAACAAATAAAATTTATTAAAAATAGAATTTAAAATTATTATCCTAACGGAAATGATATTATAAAAAGGTAGTCATTTCTTAAAAAAGAAGGCAATGGGCCTTAGCCCGGCCCATCTAGAAAGCTCATAATTCATTAAATGGGGTGTTTATAAAAATTAAAGACAAGGGGTGGGATTTGAAACCTTGACCTCCTATCCACTCTCCCACTCCTCTACCATTTATGCAAGTTAGTTTTTATGATATACTAAGACAACCAGTTGTATTTAAACCCATTCTTTTCAGTGAAATTTTTGCCAAACCGAAATCTCGATCCTATTGAGGCTCGATTTGGGCATTGAAGAGAGGGGATTTGGGTAGGATTTTATGCAGACAATATTCTCCTCCCACTTTAGATTTTAATAGATTATTAATTCAATTCTCCCACTCACCATTGAAGGTGGATGAGAGCAATGATAAATTTGATTCCCTTCTCCATCCACCACTTGTTTGCCCATTTAAAGGCCTCTCTAACATCAGAAAATCACCCTCTACTCTCTAAAACTCCAAATTTCTCACCCAAAAACCCTTCCAGAGCAATCTGATTTTTTTTCCAAAAATCAAAGAAATTGGGTTTTATTTCTTTTGGGTGTTCCGACCACCTCCGACCACACCTGGCTTCCTTGCATGGCCGCGCCGCCCATTCCGCCGCCCTAGTGCCTGGCCGGAGCCACCAGCGAGCCGCTCCCTTGCCCTGCGTCAAATGTCGTCCGTCCTGTACTCCCTCTGGTTCCTTCCTACGTTTTATCAGACAAAGGAGGAGAAGGGTAACTCTTGGGCTTTTAATCTATTCTTTTTGGGCTATTTTACTTGTATGTATTTTAATAAGCCCATTCTACCTTTTTTTCTCTAAAAAATCATATTTTATAAATATCAAATTTGTACATGTTTTATTGAATAAGTAGCATGCATGCAATAAATTTTATAGGGGATTTATTTTTACAAGTGGTAAAATGAAATCTAATAAATCCTAGATTTATAAAAGTAGTTATTTACTTGGAAAATTCTAATTTTATTTAATTTAAAAAGCGTAGACCTTTTTTCACTTTTTATACATAAAAATTCCTTGATTGTAATAGTGTGACTTGTTAATTTTATAATGTAAAGCTTTCATGCATGCAATCTTCATGTATGTTCTTTATAAGCATTTAGGTTGTTTTTATATGAATTTTTTTTAAATAGATAAGTCTAATAAAGACAAGTTTGATTCTGTAAATTAAAATTGTCTTTGCATATACTCCTCTTAATAAAAGAAAAGGAATTTTCATAATCATACCCTATTTAATTAGTATATTATTTTGCATGTGGAAAAATAAAGTATTTTTATAAGGTAATATATACATGCATGTCAATTAGAGACTTTATTATATTTTTATAATATATCATTCATGACATTTGATATTAATGTTGATCATAATAATAATTCTTACTAAGTAGTTGGTATAAAATGTTGATAGTTGTAAAAAAGGGTTTATTCGTAATTAAAAATATGATTTCATGTTAAAATTAGCCTTGTCAAAATTTTTTTTTGAAGAATAAAATAAAGTTTGACATTAAAAATAATAAAATGCATGCAAATCATATTTCAAGTATATTTTAATTATTGCATATGGTTTAAAAGGAATTTCCGTTATATTTAAATAAGATTTTACATGTGTCTTTAAAATAAATATTTTAAAATCATAAAGAGTATTATCTTGCAAATAATAATGAGGATTGTTTGTGTGGCCTTTTTTGTGTGGCCTTTTTTTACATAATGCTAGGCTTGTTTGTGTGGCCTTTTTTTTTGTTAAAAATCTCTTTTCGAGATTCGTTATGGAATTCGTAGCTAGATTAATAAGGTGTGCCGCCTCGGCCCGAACATCTCTATATAAAAATGTCGAGTGGTATGGCACCATGCCCTCTATTCCCTCGACTATACGGATCATGATCTATGTCTGCTCCTACTTGGAGGAGGGACGTGCGCACCCTAGCTAGGTGCCGGAACTCAGTTCTCGTAAGTGGTACGTCGGCCCATTCATGGCCTCCGACACTCTTACAAATCGTTAACTAATGTGAATGTTTTGATCACGAAAGAATGTAAGTGCTAAAGCACACTAAAAGAAATCAAAACCGGACCGGTCTCAAATGATCGATTCGGCTCTCGGTCCGCAAGGGCGCGAGAGGTTTTATAACAGCTTATGTGTAATTAACGTTCCCAACATTCATTCTATTCTAAGAAGTTCTACAATCTCGTAGTTCGTTCTTTCGGTTTAAGAGTTATCTCATCTCGAGGTCTACTCAATTCCATTCTTAATAGCTCCACTTAAAGTATACAATTTTCGAAACACATCTCGAATACTTTGAAATAATATTTTTGATACTTACCAAACTACCTTAAGTATGTCCGTTCTCGCTTGCTTAGTCTCTTTAGACTAATTCTATTTTCCGCATCTTTGTTCGACATTTCTCCCCTTTCGCGCCAAATGCCAGACGCTAGGAAACCTCCACCGAAGGCATAAAAGACGAAGAATACTCAAGTGAAGGAAGGAAGGTCGGGAAATTTCAAGAATTGCATTTTGTTTAATTATGGGTTTCTCCATGTTGGATTGAACAATGTTAACTTATATTCCGCTGCGTAAACAACTCTTAAGCTTTATGATTTGTCAAGTCAAGTACAAACTATGTAATGGATACTTTTTAAAAATCTCACATGTGAGGAACTCTCTTTTCTATGTAATGACTTTTTAATTCCGCATGTTTTATTTAATTTAATACCTTATAAAGACTAGGGTGACTTTGGGTGGTAAAACCCGAGGTCCCTGGCGGTAACACCTATCGTTGCAAAATAGGGGTGTTACACGTAATAACCGACTTTTACCTTGCAGAATGAAGTGAGAGAAAGCGGGCACTTAGATAGTGCTTGTTCAACTCATATGACGGGAAGCCTTGAGTCATTCATCTCACTTCATCAACAAGAAGGTAGCAACATCACCTTCGGTAATATTAGTTAGGGACAAGTCGTAGGTATTGGTAAGGTAAAAATCTCTAAGAACCTTTGTGTCAACAATGTCAGTTATGTCAAAGGTCTTAGATATAATCTTTTAAGTGTTTCCCAACTATGTGCTAACAATCTCTATCAAGTAGTTTTTGATTCTCATGGATGTCAAGTAATTGACGTTAGCTCAGGTAAGACTCTTCTGAAGGAAACTTGTGAGAACAATCTCCATAAAGTTGTTCCTGGCTCTTGCCTGAAGAAAAGTTGTGTTTTCAAGTGATCAAAGACGTTGCCAACTTCAGGCACAACAGAATGGTGTAGTTGAGAGAAACAACCGTACTTCGGAGGATATGTCGAGAACTCTAATGATCTCGAGTGGTCTACAAAGGAATTTCTGGGGAGAAGATATCAATGCTGCTTGTTTTGTGCTAAATAGAGCTATGGTGCGCCCTCTCTTGGGGAAGACACCTTATGAGCTGTTGAGTGGAAGAAAATTGAACATCGCGCACCTAAGGACGTTTGGCTGTAGATGTTGTGTGCACAACAACGACAAGGATAATTTGGGAAAGATTGACACTAGAAGTGATGAAGGAACTTTTGTGGGCTATTCTCAACATAGCAAAGCCTATAAAGTCTTCAATAAGAGAAAAAGGAAAGTAGAAGAAAGTGTTCATGTTGTGTTCGATGAGAAAACAATGGGAGGAACCTTTATTGAAGAAAATGATGAAGGAGATATAGGTTTTCGTCTCTGTGATGAGTTTGGAGATGAAGTTGTTGAGATTGTCCAAAATCCAATAGTCAACAACCTAGAACAAGTGAATGACGCAAAAAATTCTGATATGCCTGCTTTGGAGGAGACAAAAGAAAATGAAGATTCTGATCCAAGTGAAGAAGCTAAAGAAACAGTTAATTCTCATACTGAGCAGGGTCATAATAGTGAGGTGCTTGACCTCACTCAGCTTCAGTTGAACTATCAGCAAAAAGATGCTCATCCAGTAACCAACATCATCTCTGATTACTCAAAAGGTGTTCAAACACGTTCTTCACTACAAAATTTTTGTGCCTTCAACGCTTTTCTCTCTATCATGGAACCCAAGAACGTGGATCAAGCCTTAAAAGATCATGATTCGGTGTGTTCTATGCAAGGGGAACTTCATCAATTTGAGAGAAACAAGGTTTGGCACCTAGTTCCACGACCCAAAGATAGAACTGTTATTGGAACACGTTGGGTATACAGAAATAAGCTTGATGATTCTGGAAACGTTGTGAGAAGCAAAGCTAGACTTGTGGTTAAGGGGTATAACCAACAAGAAGGGATTAATTATGATGAAACATTTGCTCCCATAGCACGTCTAGAGGCAATTCGCCTCTTGATTGCTTATTCAGCTCATCATGGATTCAAGCTTCAACAAATGGATGTTAAGACTACCTTTTTGAATGGCTTTCTTAAAGAAGAAGTTTTTGTAGAACGAACCCCAGGCTTCGAAGACGTCACCCACCCGGATCATGTATTCAAACTCGACAAAGCACTTTATGGATTGAAGCAAGCGCCACGAGCTTGGTATAACATGCTCTCTCAATTCTTGCTACAACACGGATATATTCGAGGATAGGTGGATAAAACCCTTTTTCTTCTTAAAGAGGGAAAGAACACTCTGGTTGTGCAAGTCTACGTTGACGACATCATCTTTGGTTCCACAGATGATAAACTTGTGAAGAAGTTTGTTAACCTCATGGCTAGTGAATTTGAAATGAGTATGGTTGGTGAACTTAAGTTCTTTCTAGGACTTCAAGTTGTTCAATGAAGTGAGGGTACAAGATTTCATCAACAAAAGTACCTCAAGGATTGTGTCAAGAAGTTTGGCTTGGAAATTCTAAATCCTTTGATACACCTATGTCTCCCACCACTTCCTTAGGAAAAGATGAAAATGAAAAGAATGTTGACCAAACTCTATATCGAGGTATTATGGGTTCACTACTATACCTCATGGCAAGTAGACCAGGCATCATGTTTAGTGTTTACTAATGTGCTAGATTTCAGTCTGATCCAAGAGAATCTCATCTCAAGGCTATTAAGATAATCTTAAGGTATCTCAAAGGTTCTGATGATTTGTTCTTATAGTATCCAACCTCTTATGACTTTGGTCTAGTAGGGTACACAGATGCTGATTTTGCTAGGAACAAAGTTGATCGTATGAGTACCTCTGGGATGACTCAATTTCTTGGACCATGTCTTGTCTCATGGGGATCCAAGAAGCAGAATTCAGTTTCTCTCTCTACTGTAGAAGCTGAGTACATAGCCGCTGCCGCGTGTTGCACCCAACTTCTATGGCTCAAGCAACAACTCCATGAATTTGGGTTAAAGTATGATGGGATACCCATTCTATGTGACAATACAAGCGCCATCAATATATCAAAGAACCCTGTACAACACTCACAAACCAAGCATATTGAGATTCGTCATCACTTTCTTCGTGATTGTGTTGAGGAAGGGTTAGTGACCATGGATTTCTACCGGACAAGTGAACAACGTGCTGACATATTCACTAAAGCTCTCAATTGTGAACCCTTCGTATAGTTCCGCATGGAGCTAGGTATGATTTCCCTAAATTAATCTATTTCCCATTTATTTTCCCTCAATGATTGGCTAGATTAGATGATCTATTTATGATTCAAAAGTTTTATGATCTTGAGGTGTTAAATTTGAAAGTTTCCTAGTTACATACTCATGAACCATGCACGTCATAATGTCTTCATTCTTTGCTTCTTGAGTTATGTATTAAGTGCATATTGAAACCATTCTTTGAACCCAAAAGAGTCTAAACCTGATGTTCCTCTCCCTCAATACAAGCACAAATGACGGTTGACTCTATAACCTACCTAAGCCTATCATGTTAGGGAGTCTCTATGAGCCTATTTATACATGTTTTGACATAAACAAAGACTTATGTACTTGATTGAAAAATCCACATAAATTATTTCCCCTGGTTCTCTTTGGCACCCCGTGCAAAACCCCAAAGAACCAGGGGTATTCTCTTTTCAATGGATATTGGCAACTTGAGTGAAGTTAGTGACTGTATGCGGAATGTTAGTTCTCTGGAAAATTTGTTGGTTAAGTGGTTGACGCAGAACAGGTTAAGAACGTCAGTTTCAGAGTATGACAAGAATCACCTTTCTCCAACGGTATCTTTTCAAATATCTGGAAATCTTTTGCCAAAGGAAATTGCCTTTTCAGTTGCATTGATTAAAGCTCTTGAGAAGATCTAGTTTCTATCCTATCAACTACAGTTCAAGAATAAATAAGGAGAAGGATTTTGGTTAAAAGATACACTTTGTCTCTCACTCGTGCATTCTCTCGCTCTTTTTCTCTTCTCAATCTTTCTGCAAAACACTCTCTCTTTCTCCAAAAGCTTCAACCTTTTTTCATCAATGGCGTCAAACCAAAACCCTAACCCCTCATCCCCCATTCGTGGTACTAAATCCCCGCGAACCCTAGCCCTAAAGCTCGGGAAAGTAGTTGATCCTCAAACCCTGGCTATGCTTTTAGCAGCCATCCAAACCGCCAACAAACTTGCTTCACCATTGTTGCTCGAAGGCCCCCAAATCAATCCAACTCAAGAACCATGCCAATCCTCTCTTAATCCCATCGAATCTATGCCTAATCCTCAAGAAAACCTTCCTACCTAAACCCTCACGGACACTCTCCCTCAATCTCCACAAAAATCTTTACCCAGCTCTTCCAATCCCGTAGAGGAAGAGCGAGTTGAGTCCGAGAACTTGTGTCGAGTTGAAAGCCCCAAATCTCAAGACATGCAAGAGAAATTTGACTCTGTACAAGAGGTAGTGAAGTCGATTGAGGCTATGGAGTCAGAAGACAGAGTTTCTGAACCATTCGTTGTGGAGAAGACGACTATTGTGCTTTTGGCGAAAATTAACGCTCGGTTCAATGACCCGGAATAGGTCGTTGACCCAAGCAAGGTGATCGACTCCACTGAAAATCAAGACTCACTTATTCTACCTCTAATCATCGAAGGACATGATGACTCTAAACAACATACTCCTAGTGATCCTAAGCTGTGTTTGCTCAAATCTGTAGCATCCTCCTCTATGGCAAAATCCAAAGAAGAAATTGCTAGGTAGCTTTTTGAATATGAAAAATCTGACGAGGATGACGTGTTGATAACTAAGGAATCTATAAAACCTAAGACTAGGGAGTTTAGTGCTAAGGTTACTAGAAAGAGAGGTAGGGAAGTGTCTCCTATGCCAGTAGGATCCGAAGGTGGTGACTCTGTAGTCTCCAAGAAAACTGTTAGGTCTACAAAGAGTAAGAAGGCGCCCACTCAGTCAAGTGGACAACTAGTTGCAAGTGGAAAACATAAAAAGAGTAGTGGAGAAATCAAAGGTGACGGAGGGAATATGGCTGAGCGTGAATTCATTAAGGAACTCATCATGGACGATGAGTTCATCGAGTCAACAAGTTTATAGGGTGTTTCTGAGTTGCTTTCTGTTCAATGTTGGGATAACATGTTTCATGAGGAAGAGAAGTTTAACCCTGGGTTGGTCAGGGAATTCTATAGGTCATTGATTGTAGAGGACAAGGAAAAGACAACCATGGGTCATTATGAGCTTAATGGCGAAAGTTTACAATGTCGAGCATGGAGTTAGCCACTCTTATAAAAGTGCCGGACAAGGGATTTGCTGAATATCATAGAGGTCCATGGCCTGAGGAAGTTGATTCAGCTGAGTTGCTCAAAAAGGTCACACAGGTCGATGACGTTGACGGTGGTTCCTTTGCCACCAACTTAATGTGCGCCGAGAGAAAGGTTCTTTTTAATTGGGTGATTAGTAACCTGATTCCCCGAGAGCAAAAGAGGAGCACTACTATGATCCAAGACATTCTTGTCATGGATAAAATACTCAACAAGGATCTTGTCAACTTTGCTAGATTGATGCTTCTCCACATGGAATCTGTCAAGGACAGTACTCGACATGCTCTTCCCTACTATTCAATCATCAAGAAGGTGCTTCAATATCATGAGGTTTATGAGGCTGATGAAGAGGTAGAGCACATTCGTCACCTGAACTCTGACATCGTTCGCAAAATGGGCTATAAACTGGTGAATGATCAACGGGTGTCCAGGGATGCAGACAAGGATGTTGTTTCTGATGCTGAGATTGAAGATGCTGAGTTGGGCATCAACGCTGAAATAAGGGAAGGTTCTCAACCTGGTTCAATCATGAAGCTGTTATTTGATCTCCAACGTTAGAACCAGGATTTGCTTGAGAAGGTTGGACAACTCATTTCAGGTCAAAATGCGGTTAAAGCTGACGTTCGTGACTTATCTGTTGCACTTGATGACCTGACTAAGTCAGAGTGACTTAGCTTGTGTAGCCGACATCCAGTTCCCTTCATTTTTCCTAGCAAATCTACTATCTCAAAAACTTCTCTTCGGTTTCATTCATGTGTTTTTGCTTTCTTTGTGGCATGTTTAAGACTTTTTTGTTTTTGTTGTTATGGATTCTGTGTGTACGTTGGATAATTTTCTATTTACCCTTGTTTGATTATCTCTTTTTGCTTGATTATTTAGATAGCTATTTTTGATGATGCCAAAAGGGGGAAAAGACTGGGGTAGATAAAATAATGAGAATATTTATGCTAAATTACTTGTGGGCTATCCAACTTAGGGGGGACTTTTGGCAAACTTGGTGTTATTGCATATCTTGTTCGATATTTGGTCTTGCCATGTTTATACAGGTTAAATAGTGTTTGTCACCATCAAAAAGGGGGAATTTGTTAGAAAAGATGGAGGCTTTGATTTTGATGGTTCCAAACGTCTAACACGTGAACGACCTTGAGTCTTTGAACAGAGTCGCCAACGTCAGTCAGGTCGTCGATGTGTGTTGAAGGCAAATCTCGGAGATCTTGAAGACGCGTGAGATCTTGGTAGTTTGGATAGTATAATCTTGTTTTAGGAAAGATCTTATGCAGATTACATTGTAAGACGATTATTGCCTTTGCCCTAAGCCGATTTTATTGTAATCCTTTTATATACTTATGATGTTTTTGTAAAGATAATAAGAATAATATCTTACCATAACCGAATTGGAAGATATTATTCTCTCTTATCTGACCTAGTTTGTGTGTATTTAATCTAAGGTTTTAGGTTAGATAGAGCACAAACTCATACTCCAATTTGTGCTAAGAAAGAAACGAGAGTTTGAGAGAAAGACGTAGGCTTTTGTTAGATTGAGTGCGGGTTGTAGTTACTCGGTTCACAACGAGTTCTAGAGTGCTTGGGAAGTATGTCTAGATCTAGGGTGTTCTTGTAAACAATCCAAAAGATCAATAAAGCAAGCTACGACTTTTAATCCTTCCAAGCGAGAACTTGGAAGGGAGTGATTTTCACGCTTGGTTGATAGAGTTCATCAATCAAGTGTTTCCACTATAAAAAAACATCGTGTTCAAGTAAGTCTTTCTTCTAGTTTATTTCCGCTGCATTTACTTAAGAGGTTGACGACTTAGTTGAGGTCGACAACCTAGACGTGCTAACGATCCTACAATATAGAATACCAAAAGTAAAAAAATATTAACTTCCAAATATATCATCAATTTTACGGTTTAATTTCAATAAATCACAAATTAATTTCCAAATTTTTTTCACCAAAAATATTACACAATCAATTATATAAAATATATATTAAAATTAGTAAATTTCTTCTTATCTATCTATCTATCTATATTATATAGAAAAAATTCAAATAAATAATTTAAATATTTAAATACACAATCATGAAAAAAATTTAATATTTAAATACATAATTTAAATATTTAAATATTTATATATAGTAAAATAAATACACAATCATGAAAAAACATATAATTTAAATATTCAAATATATAAATATATCTTTAGGAATAAAATTGACTCGTGCGTATGCACGGGCATCACCACTAGTTTCATATAAAGTTAATGCTAGGAGTTGATATCAATTTCAATTTATTCATAGGAAAAATAATAGTGAATTATCATGTGATCGTTTTATGATTGAATAACTCTATCAATTCTATTAATTTTCTTTCGTAATGTTATTTTACAACTTATGTGATTTTTTTTATTTTGAACTAATACCTTCATGTGATGGAATATTTTGTTCAACATATATTTTGTGATTTGAATAATTTGTAACTTTAATTTTAGGGTTTCAAGATTTTAGGGGTTTGTCATTTAATGATTTTTCAATTTGGGTGTTCACTATAGAGTTTCTAATTTGTGGAATATTTGATGGTATTGCATTGTTTTAAAGATAAAAAAAAAAGGGAAAACCCCTGCATATTTGTTTATTTTAAAGATTTTTTTTGCATATTATGCAAGGAAAAATTAAAAAGTTAGTGTCTTGAGATGAAAAGTTTTAACATTACATTGTCTAAGTAAATTGTAATGATGTAAAAGATATTTTCATGTTGTTTAGTGTCTTTTTGACAAGTATTGTTGAGTATTACTCTTATTCGGCGAAAATAAATTAATTGACCACGATTGCTTATGATATATACATATGGAGATTCCAATTGTGAAGAACAACTCCCAAAGATAAGATTACGACGATCAAAATCATTTACATCAAAGAGACTAAGTAAAAAAATGATAAGTACAAAGAAAATTGTATATTTAAAATCTTATTGATGACATCTAAATGTGAATAATGAATAACAAATAATTTAGTTCGTATTGGTTTATAAATTATTTATTTTTCAAAGTAGCAATTCATTAATTAATATTATTATATAAATTATTTCTTTCTTTGTCAATATCTTAATAACTTAAATTTCATATTCTAAATGTAATCGTCGTTAATTATGGTATGTACATTTGATATATTTATTGGAGTACATATTAATTTTTAAATAATTAGATGTCCCATTTTTTTAACTCTTACGAACTTAAGTCACAAAAATACATCGTAGAAAACATTAAAATTACTATAAAAATAAGCATGTGTAAAATACATGTCCCGTGCGTACGCTCGGTCCCTAATAGCAGAAGATGATGTAGGGTTATTTAGCTCACCTGCAAGTTTGCAGCAGAAAAACAAGCTTCAAGATTTGATGAAAAGGAATAATCTGCTAGAAAACCTGAAGCCATGTAGAAGAACAAGTTTAAGAAAATCCAGCAGTAATTTCCTGAGTTTGGATCCGGATTCAAAAATATTGGTTGACATATATATTTCCATTACCGAACAACCTGGATAGTCACTTGGGCTTTTAATATGCTTATGAAAACCAATATGAGGTTTTGCAAGAAGCATTACATCACGGTGGATGCCAGACAACCACCAATGATCTTGATCTTCAAGGTAAGATCCATCGCTCCACTTAAACACTTGAACTGTCAAAACATTTCTCTTCCCTGAACCAAAGGGATGACAATATGATACAAGTTATTGCTAACCTGTACAATTCCGTAAACAATTGAAGGGGAAGTGGAGAAAAGCCAAGCGGCCGGGGGAAGAATGACGATAGACGAGAGAGACGAGAAAGACAGATTAGGGTAAATTACTTAATTTCTGGATAATGATAAATATAACATCATGAGAGTATTTATACCAAGCCTACCACTAAACCCTAATCTAACGGTTCAAGAAAGGCGTACCGGGAAAGAACCATAAAGAAAAACCCGAGAAGAGAATTATAAAATTCTAACTTAAAAAATAACAATAATAATAATCCTAAAAAAATACTTAAGAACAATAATCCTGAAATCGAGCCGGAGGCCTGCGTTCCCGAATAGGTCGTGCATTCGGGTCCAATTGCGTATCACAATACTCAGTAATCTCCAACTCAGGAGGGAGTCTACTTTCCTGACTGGTCTAACATGGTAAAATAATTTGTTACTCAAACCATTAGTCAGACGGACGCATGCTAACAAACTTAGGTACACTGAATCTTTGATGGATAAATTAATAAATCCAAAAACTATCAAATGCTGACTACAATGACATAACTTAGAATGCTTCAAGGACTATGGAACTCACATCGCACCTAAAAACAAAATGAAGATTTGAAAAGGCAGATACGGAAAGGTGCAGAAAAGCTAGCAAGGCACTGGACAAATAGCCATAATTTGTTTATCTGTACCCAATAGAAAGTTCATTTATCCAGACTTGGTAGGCAGAATCAACAGGTTCAACGTATACCAATATCCCTCGATCTATCAAGGCCAAACAATCCATTTATTAATACGAAATTAAATAAACTAAATATTGTCATACTACAAGTCAAAACTAAGGCAATAGAACCATTTTGTATCTATTTCTAATTTGGCAACTTAGATATTTCAATTTTTTCCTATTAAGTGAGAATGATACCTTTCCATTCTTTAGGTATGTTAAAATACGTCATGTAGCAGCCGGTGGGATTCTCATTTGGAACTCGGGGTGGGTCAAGTTTAAATGGATACTGTGTATTGGTTTATATAGGATGACCATAGTTGTGCACCTAATTGGATGGAACTGCTCAATGAAAAGGTAGGAAATATGTGCAAAACTTGTCAAGAGTGCATCACTCTTTCAAATGCCAAGAAAGTATTCCCTTCATATAAGCAACAATTGATCATTTAAATAGGTGTTCCATACACTACAATGACATAGCCTCTCTCTAGCTTTCAGTGACATTATATGGATGACTGATTGTTTTATGAGCGTTGTGTTTTCATCCTTGAATCCAATTGCATCTAAAATGAGCGATTGTAATTTGAAAATCGAAATAAAATGTGTTAGGCCCAAAAATAAGTCGTCCCATTTTAGATTATTAGCCCAAAAGCAAATGAAGAACCACGAAGAACGAGAAGATAGAAATCTCAAAGGGCGAGAAGAAGTTAGCAATCATAAAAAGAACGAAGAAAACTACGGTCACGAGAAGGGGATGCACATACGAGATTCGACCATTCATGTCGGCTATTCATTCCGACGAACGTGGGAGGTGGCCGGCAATTGGAGATATGCCCTAGTAACGTGGAGATCGTTGGCTACTTGAGAACAACGGCTAGTTTAAGTAGTTATAGGCTAGGAAAAGAGGATCTATTATTCATTCAGTGGTACGCACCAAAAGAACCATTATCTCTTGAAGAGAAAACACTTGTAACCTCTGATCATAATCAATATGATTGTTCCTTTCATTGATTCTTTGAGTGCTAATTCGAACGTTGCCCCAATCTAGCATAGGAGTTTGGTTGTCTAATTGTTGTCAAAAACAATTTGACGCCCACCGTGGGGCCCTACGATATAAAGAGGCTCTTGTTTCCAGATCAGAAGAAATAAAAAAATCACCATGAGCAATTCCAACGAGAGAAACCAGGAGCAAGATGCTGGGGGTGACGGAGGCGCACGCTAGGATGCATCGGTAGCATTCCGCATTGAGTTGTTTGAATTCGCCCAGAGGCTTCATGCTCTTGAGAAGGAGTTAATGGATCAACTTGCTTGGAACGAGAAGCAAAAAAGTAACATTGAGCAACTAACCGCCGATAATGAAGTTTTGCGCTCTCAACTCCGATCTGTCTCTTCTAACGGCTTGTGCGCCCTAACGACGAACTGAGTACGAACCAGTGGGGGAGAAGGTTCCTCTAGAAACCCTACTGGTCGGTGTGAGAGATCTTTCAGTACGGAATTCGTTACCCCTCTAGTAACTGTCCCCTGGGTACCGTCCTTCACCCCTGCACAGGACAACCATACTTGTGAGGAGGCAAGAGCGCCCATTCGCCTTCGATCGGCGCGAGAAGTTAGTCCTTGATGTTTTGAGCATGACATCATGAACGATGAAGAGGATTAGGACCGGCTTCGTCCCCAACATCTAGAAAACATCATCTGAAACCAGTTCAAGATGTTCACCGAGCAACTAGCGAAGATACCTGGGTCCCTCGGCCCATTGAGAAAGAAGCGGTTAACGATTACGACGAGTCACCCTTCGCTCCCCACATTGCCTAGGTCGAAATACCGAAGAAGTTCTTGGTACCCAACCTGAGTCCTTATGACGAAATGAGAGACCCCGATGAGCATGTGGCTATATTCGAGAAGAAGATGATGACTAGCGTTGTCCCTTATCACTCTCGGGAATTGTTGACGTGTAAGGGTTTCGGAGCAGCTCTCGTAGGGCCAGCTCTGAAGTGGTTTGTTAATCTTCCACAAGGAAACATTTCTTCCTTCGCCGAGTCAATGGAATCCTTCAGGGTCTAGTTCACCAGCAATCGAAGATTCGAGAAACAGTCTAGTGACTTGTAACGGGTTACCTAGAAACCTGAAGAATCCACCTGGGAGTACCTAGACAAATTCAACCGAGAAAAGATTTCCATCCCGCACTGTGACGTGCCAACTGCTATGGAAGCCTACCGTTAGGGGGTTAACCAAGATGGAGATCTTTACAAGGAATTGACCAGACACCCTTGCCACAGTTTCGAAGATGTTCAAACTAAGGCTCTAGCTCAGATCAGAATTGAAGAAGATCTGAAAATGAGAAAGCCCGTTAGCATTTGGGAAAGGGTGGAGAAGAAAGAAACGCTAGATCATCGTCGGGAGCGCCGCGATCAACCGTATCGACACCCTCACCCCGACGCAGTGACGGTAAACATTGTCGAAGCCAGACCCACCAAGTCATTACCACCGAAGTTCGACGAGTTTAACCTGAGTATATCCCCCAGGGAACTCGTGAAAATATAGCTTTGGCGATACGGGGCATCATGTGGCCGAAGAGAAACGAGAAGCCCTACGTTACAAGGATATGAGCAAGTGGTGTGACTTCCATGATGATTATGGTCATATAACCAAAGAATGCATAGCGTTGAGAAGAGAGATTGCTTACCTCGTATCCCGAGGAAGGATTACAGAAGTAGCGCCCAATGCACAAGTCCCTCCGGACGTGGTAGAAGCCTCACACGCGGGAAGGCCTGCGTCGCCAATATTGGCCAAGTTTGTGAACGTGGTCACCGGAGGATCGAGCATATGCGGTCTTACGTACTCGATAGCCAAAAGGAACGCACTATAAAATACTTTCCATCATCCCATGTAGATGAAGAGAGACGTCATCAATCTCGCAATACACATCGACGAGGATGACTTCAATGGTCTTGAAGGACCTTACCATGATTGTCTTGTCATTTCTCTCTCGATAGGGGAAGTCTTGGTCAAGCGGATTCTCATTGACACCGGAAGTTCAACCAACCTCATGATGCTGGGAGCATTGAAGGAGATGGGGCTAAGCGAGAACGAAGTGGAGAAGAACCCAACTACGCTGGTGGGGTTCAGTGGAGAAGTGAAGCACATGGTAGGTGACATCATCCTTCCTACATACGCGAAGGGCATGAACACCCAGGTTAGATAATCCGTCATAGATTGTCGTCCTTCTTATATAACGTGATAATGGGGAGACCATGGCTCCATGATATGAGGGAAGTACCCTCCACCTCCCACCAGACATTAATGTTCCCAACGCCCTGGGGCGTTCAAGAGATTTGAGGAGATCAGAGAACGTCGAGAGAATGCTATAAGTCAGCTTTAAAGCCGACCGCCAGTCAAATGTCAGCGTAGCAATTAAAGGAAGCCACTAATTCTACCACTCCAAAAGAAAAAGAAAAAGAAGACGAGCAGGTAGAAGAAGTGGTCTTAGACCAATCAGACCTCAATCAGTCCGTAAAGATTGGAATAGACTTGGAAACGTCTATGAGGGATGAGCTAATAGACTTCTTGAGTAAGAATAAGGATGCTTCGTATGGTCCCACGAAGACATGGTAGATCGACCCCGAGGTCATCACACACAAGTTGAATGTGGATCCAAATCACCCGCCAATAAAGCAGAAAAGAAGAAAATTCGCTACGGAAAGGAACAAGATAGTAGACGAGGAAGTAGGAAAGCTAATGGAGACTGGCAAGAACAAAGAAGTCAAGTATCCGGAATGGGTAGCTAACATAGTCGTCATACGCAAGAAAAATGGAAAGTGGAGGATGTGCGTGGACTTCACGGATTTGAAAAAGGCCTGTCCCAAGGATTCATTTATGTTGCCTCACATAGACTCCCTAGTAGACGCCACGACGGGCCATGAGTTGTTAACCTTCATGGACGCCTTCAACGGGTAAAACCAGATTCAGATGGAAGAAAGCGACCAGGAGAAGACATCTTTCATAACCAGCAAAGGAACTTATTGCTACAAAGTCATTCCTTTTGGACTACGGAACACCAGCGCCACATACTAGAGACTTGTGAATAAAATGTTCCATAGTCAGATAGGAGAAACCTTGAAGACGATCATGCACAAACCCGAGTTTACAGGAAGAATGGCCAAGTGGGCAATCCACCTAAGAGGATTCGATATCTAGTATGAGCTCAGAACCGTGCTAAAATCCCAAGCGTTAGCCGACTTTGTGGTTGATTTTAGCCCTATTATAGAAGAAAGAATGGAGTCATCTGAGTTGATAACGCTAGAAGCTAAGTCTCCAGTCAAATGGATGCTTTGCACAAACGGCGCATCCAACGGTGGGGGAACAAAGGTAGGAGTAGCCCTAAAATCAACACAGGGAGATATGGTGGCATAATCTGTGGGATGCACCTTCATCAATGAACAATGAATTCGAGTACGAGGCTTTAATTTTTGTCCTAAACCTTGCAAAGGACCTGACCATATAGCAGATTGAAGTCAATTGTGATTCCTTGCTAATAGTCAATCAAATCATGGGGTTGTACGAAGCCATGGAGGAAAGAATGGCGACTTATTTGAAAGTGGTGAAGGATATAATCCCTCAGTTCGGGAACAAATCCTTCACACAAATCCCAAGAGAGAAGTACGCTAATGCAGATTCTCTTGCCCGTTTCGCTTCGGTCATCGACCCTGATGAATATCCTGTGATTCCAATGCTTCATATTGTAACACCCCCTTTTTATACAAGGATATTACCGCCAGTGACCCCGAGATTAAACTCTCGAAGTCACCCAAGGCTTACAGTAATTACAGAACTTAACCAAAAACTTTAAATTGCGGAATATATATATATAAGTTGTGGAAGTCTATTACAAAAATTGAATAAACTATAAAGGATACAAAGGTTAAATGGGAAGGGTCTCACAAATCGGAACCTCGACCCTTAAAATTATTCTAACTTATCCCAATTCAACCAACTTCAATTCAACTACTCCTCAAGCTTTCTCCTCATGGTCCTCGACATAGAACTCCAGTCGTGATGTGTCGCGACGAGCAACGCGATGGACACCAGCCGACCATGCAAGGAATATAAACGGTCGGTTAGTCTTGTGACAGACTAAGCAAATGGGGTTTTAGAAGGTGGTTCAGTTTTAGGAAGGAACGAGTTGGGATGTCGGGTACCGAATGAAAGTCGGTCCCATCCTCGGACCTCAGACCTCCTATGAAAACTATGAGGTGAAGAAAAGAGTGAGAACGTCACCCAAGGATGAGTCTCGGTTTAGAAAGAAAGATTTACTTATGTTGGGAACTTGGGTTTCACATATTTAGTCAGGTGGGTGATTAAACCCCTTGTTGATCACGTTTCCCTCTACCAACCTCACCGCATACGTGTTGTGCGAATTCAGATTTGAGCTAGAGAATTACGGAACCCGAGAGTAAGGATGGCATTCCATTTTTTACTAGCCTTCCTATCATTTTAATTGTCTCCAACGGGCGCCTATTTAATCTCTACGGATTTTATGAATCACAATATCGTTCCACTTGGAATTAAGCATATTTTTTAAGTAAGACAAAATGTGGGTTACGACCCCACGAAAATACTCAAATGACAAAATGTGGGTTACGGCCCCACGAAAATACTCAAAGGTTGGGTTGCAAGCCCAGACTAGCACGAGCTACGTGCCATCACCCCTCATTGAGCGAGCGGGTATTGACCATGGTCTTAAAGGTAGAGCAACTGCTCAAGATTAAAGTCGAATAAATCGACGCGTATAACATAAAGTATGCAAACACAAGCCTACTCATCTAGGCACAAATATCACAAGGCAACACCCTACAATTCATCTACCGTAACCTAAGTACGACTAGGAATAACATGTCATTAAATCTAGACAATAAAAATCCTAGATTATTTTTATTACATACAAGAGTTCCCAACAAAGTCATAATGATTATAGGCACAAGAAAACATATAAGAAGACCTGTAACATGCTTGATAAAACGAGTGATGCATAAACGACTTTATATGGAAATCGAACCCAAACCACTTGCCTCGTAATTGACGTAGATGGGTTACGAAACCATCACTCACGATTAAGAACTTATTCTTGTTCAATCAACCACAAAATAAATTGTCGTCAATTTATTTTGTTCATTTGATAGCGTTGATTTTCCGAGGAATGACAACAGATTTATTTTTATAAAAAAAATATAAACTTTAAACATTATATTAATAATTTCCGTTTTTATTAATATAATGACACTAAGTTATGAATTTTATAAATTCTTCATATCATTCAATTTAAACTTTTCCTTATAATATATTAACCTCAACATATGTGTGTATATATATATATATTAATAGTAATCTAAAGGAAAACCTTATTACTTTATAAATATTTAAAATATTATTAATAATCTTATTTATCCATAAGAAATTCTTCCTCTTATTAACATCCTTTTGAAAATACCAATTTATTCATGAATACTAAAAATACCCATTTAAAATTCACAAGTTAGTTTAAATACTTATCAAAGACCAAATTCCTAACATTTGTCAATTTAAATAATTTTTTTACCCATTTTAATTTACCAAAAGATTATTTTTTTTATCAATTGAATTAAAATGGAATATACTTACAAAAGTGAGCAGCCTGGTCGGTCCGCGTCGAGCCCGACCTGCTCACGGGCTCACCAACCAAACGGAACAGCCCACGCAAAAACAGAGCGCAAAACAGCACCAACTTCAATCGCTTCCTTCTCCTTCGTCTGGTATTGGATCAGAGCATATGAGTAGGCGTTGGAACCGTGAGAGAGAGAGCTTCCAATGATACATAATGAGAAAATTTTGGTTGTGTGTGGAAGAAGAACGGGCCAGAAAACCGAGCCTTGCTCTGTTTTTCGCTGAACCGAAGTGATTTCTTTCCAAGCCGATTTGGGCAAATTTGAGAGCGTTTTTGGAGAAAGTTTCTGAGTGAAAAAATGTGTATAACGGATTTCTCTTTCACATTGGTCTTTTGTAGCACTCAAAACGATCCCCAATCGACACATATTCGGAGCTTGAACAGCCAATCCCGACAACCAAACGTCTCCCCACTTCAATTCGAGTTTATCCACAAATTAATGGTCAATTTCAACGATTCCGATCCTCCTATTACTCCCTCCTTGAATGATGATTGTTTTTTTAGCAAAAATAAACGCCTAATTGATTGTTAGCCATCTTCGAAATATTGAACGTTTTAGGTCGATTGAATTCCTCGACCCTTCACTCTTAGAAACCGAATCAACACCCCAAATTTATTGAGGGTTATTAAAGAAAATGTGATGGGCTTTTCGGAACATCTTTCGGATCGAAAATCCGTTGAGAAACGAGTGAGGTATGGCCGTTTGAAAATTCAGGCTCAAGGTTGAAGACAACTCAATCGGGTTTCAATCCATTTCCGAGAAATTGCACAAACAACCTTCTTGTTTTGCAAAAGTGATAAAAATGTCCTTCCACCTTAACTTTTGCCTCCCAAATAATATAGCTAGTTATCATTTGAACTTTAAACAAATTATTTGATTAAACTTTAGCTTTTAAAAACACTTATATAAAATTTATAAATATTATTATAATACTTTTCCATAAGTATTATCACTTGTAATTACTCTCTCATTATTTTAAATAATAAACAACTCATATTACTCAAGATTGTATTTTCTCATATTATAATTATCACACAACCATAATTTTATGGTTCGTATATAATATGAGAACATAATTTTTATAACCTTTACTATGGGGTTTGAAGTTTTAACCTTATAAACCAACCTTATAACATGTAAAATGTTATAACATTATAACTTTAAGAAATAACATATGTAAAAAGTTATTCCTTTTGGTACCCTTCTAGTTTTACAATATAATATGAGAACATAATTTTTCCTTTTGGTACCCCTGAGGTTCGGACTTTTCCTCTTGGTGCCCAGAAAAAAAAGTTATTCCTTTTGGTAGCCTTCTAGTTTTACAAAAGTCCCAACTGTAACCTAAAGTAAACATACATCCAAATTCCATCCAATTTTTACAAACAACCGTAAAAAATTAATCAGAAAAAACTAAAAAGGGATTTTATCCCCACTCTCAAAGCAAAACCTGTAAAGAAATCAGAAACAAAGGGGAGCATTTTTTGTTCTGCTTTCATTATCAAGGAAGAAGAGGGACTCCAACAGTGGAGTTCAAGAGGGATTTGGAAATTCTAGAAGAGCTTGGCAAAGGTCTCGCCGGCGATGAAATTGAACAAAAAATTGAAGACGAAATTGAAAACGAGGAATAGCAAGGTTTTAGAGTCTGGCAAAGGTCTCGCCGGCGACGACGGTGGAAATGGGAAAGTGGTGCCGTGGTGGTGGTTGGTGTGAAATTAATTTGAGCAATAGAGCTATAACACGATCTTTGGATGTAAAGAGAACTTTTGAGATGAAACGAGGTTTTTTGCCACCTCTGCTTGATTTTCGGATCACAATTTATTGCTCAAATTGTGCTGAGGAGAGAAGTGGGACGATATGTTGTTATTGGGATTTACTGAAAAAAGGGATAAAATCCCTTTTTATTTTTCTTAATAAATTTTTAAAGGATGTTTGTAAAAATTGGATGGAATTTGGATGTGTGTTGACTTTAGGTTACGGTTGGGACTTTTGTAAAACTAGATGGGCACCAAAAGGAATAATTTTTTTTTCTGGGCACCAAGAGGAAAATTCCGAACCTCAGGGGCACCAAAAGGAAAATCCCAATATTTTATCATGATAAAGGAAAATGTAAAATTACATTTTTACCCTTTATAAAAATGAGGGATATTATACATATAATGGTTCCTGCCATCAGAAGAGCTCGCGCCGATGATGGTGATAAGTCTCTTGAAATGATCACAGACATCATCCCTCTTGGATCCACGCTTTCCGATGACGTCTTCGTGAGTAGTGATGATGTTGACGCTAGGAGCTTCCTGGATGACCTAGATCCAGACCTTTCTCTGGACGATCTGGGTCGTGAAGAAGATCCCCTCGTTCCCTCCGAAGTCAATGAGGAACCATGGACCCATCCGTACCTTGATTGGTTGATCGAAAGGAAACTTCCAAACGATAAAACAGAAGCCATGATGCTGAAGATAAGAGCCACAAGGTTCATAGTTGAGAATGGGATGCTCTTCCATCGATCAATGGTAGGCACACTCCAACGCTGCTTGACCAAGGGACGCGTTCAGAAACTGCTTGAGGAGCTTCACGAAGGAGATTGTGGGAACCATACAAGAGGAAGAAGTCTACCCAATAAGGCCCTTCGTGAGGGGTGGTACTGGCCCAACATGTGAAAGGATGCTATTGACTATTGTCTTAAATTCGACGCCTACTAGAGACACACACCAACGGCTCACCAACCTCCAGAACCACTCTATCCCACACTCACACCGTGGTCGTTCATGCGCTAGGGAATGGACATAGTCGGGAAGTTACCCCCTTCGTCCGGGCAAAGGGTATTTTTCCTCGCCATGACTGATTACTTCTCCAAGTGGATCGAAGACGAGGCTTACCGAGAGATCAAGGATAAACACGTGATTTCCTTTATCATTAGAAATATGCTCTGTCATTTCGGAGTGTCTTTTGAGATCATATGTGACAACGGTTCTCAGTTCATAAGTCAGAGAACCATAGATTTTTGCAGTCACTGGAACATCAGCTTGGTCACTTCGACACCTCGCTACCCCCAGTTCAATGGGCAAGTCGAAGCTAGCAATAATATGATTGTGAACAACCTGAAGAAGTACCTCGCAAAAGCCAAGGGAAACTTGACCGACGAACTACCTTACTTCCTATGGGCCGACCGAACAACGCCTAAGGTAGCAACTGGCCAATCTCCTTTCTCTTTGACACATGGATGCGAAGCGGTCATTCCCGCCGAGATTCTCATCCCCATAGATCGCTCCAGTTTGTTGACTGATGATCAGAACCAGCTGGAGTTGTCGACCGATTTGGATACCTTAAACGAGCTCCGTGACAAGCCCGACAAGAAGTATCACTTCTAAAAGAAGTCTCCCTTCCTCGAATCATAAACTTCTTAGGCACTCCCGACAAGAAGCCCCCGCACGTTGTACGCAAGACGTTCGAGGCCATCTATCCTTAGTTTTTAGTTTATTTCAGCTTGTTCCTTCATTAGTTTACTAGTGATCAACTTGACTTTGTGAAAACTACTTGTTACGTGATTATCATGTTGCGGTGTTACGTCAAATGAATGACATGTGCTTGTGTTATTGCTTGCTCATATATGTTTCCTTTTTTTCATAAGTATTAGTAGCACATAAAGCATGCTTTATTCAATTTGTCTTTGATAGAATACATCGTTTGGGGAAACACCCGTACAACTGAATGTTTTAAACAACAAAAGTATAAAACCCTAGACTTAAGACGTCTTCAATCGATGGAACATCCCAAGCGCACGCTTCGACGCGATAGCCGTCACTCACTTAGAGACACTCTTCGGTAAGAACAACTGCTAGAAGCAACGAATGACTTCTATAGGAGTCTTCATCAAAAAGCCTTCAATCAGAAGCACTTAATCATCCTGGAACACCTGCACACAAAGGTAGGGCACAACCAAGCAAAAATACGCAAGAAACATCATGCATGCACACACACAAACTAAATTAAAACCCAACCTAGCGATACAATGCTCCCGGAATGGGGCAAAACTGTCTTCGTCCTTGAACCTGGCCTAACCCATCACAAAAAAAAGAGTTGTGCAAAAAACTTGTTCAAACACGATAGAAATAGCAAGAGAAATCACAAGGGCACGTAACCCTAATCCTCGTCCTTGTCAATAAGGTCCTTCAACCGGTCGCCTTTCTCGTGGAATGATCATTATGACTTTTTCCAACCTTGACCACAGCGTCATCGTCTATTCCATGATCACCATCGTACTCATCATCGTCAAAATCCCCATCAAGCCCAGAGAAGCAAAGATTTCATCTCCAGGGGCTGGTCTGTCAGGTGGATTGCCCTCGTGAAAGGTCCTCACTGATATGCTATTTTCCTACCCCGCAAGCATACGTGATCGATTGTATTACCAAGGTGTCAAACTCAGAGAACTTTGTAGTATCGATTATAGCTCAATTTAGTAGACTAAGCCAAAGATAAGAGAAGAAGAGTTGCAATTGTATTCAAAAATAACTAAAATTGAAAATAAGAAGTAACTATCGATGGAGAAAAACATTTCAAGGTTAGGATTCCCACAATGATGTTTCAATAGATTTTAAGTGATGTTTATTTGGATTTCAACTTGAACGTCGTTTGAAGGAACTCACTATCTAAAACCAACACAAATCACTTTTGAAAAGATATGTGCCTAGACTCAACTAACAATCTCTTTCTCGTAAGGTTAATCAATATTAGACCCTTTAATCTCTTTAGAGACTAAGGTCAAACAAACCTAGCATTACCTGTCGCGTTCCGCTAGAATCATTCAACCCTAGAACTACTACGATAGTTGAAATTCACACAAGAGAAAATTAAGTTGTTGTCATATAGAAAACTCCCTAGTTTAATACATAGGGATCTTATTTAGAACCAATTATTGGTACTTGTCAAATCAATATCCCGTTATGAGTATCTCCTGTCAGTCTCAAATTTTTGGTACTTGTCAACAAAACATCACAATTTACATCTACCTATTTCATCATTGGGTTCACCCAACCTCAGAATAAAAGAATTAGCCAGACATGGAATGGAAGGAAAGCAAATCTAATTGAATAAGCAACATACCGTAGAATGAAAATATATTTTCTTCTCAAAGGATTCAAACTTCAATCCAACACTACTAGAAAACGCGCGTATAGCCTGGAAAATATAGCCAGGAAATTTGGGTATGATTAAGTTTGTGGGTAACAACCGCAACATCCCCCACAAATCTCAAATTTTCTGGTTGTTTACCCATGAAATTCAGAGTTGGCGCTACATTTGGGGGAATATTGTCGCGAAATAAACACACAACTAAGTTTGATTCTAATTTTGTGGCCATATAAAAATATGGGTTGCGGCTATAGTTGTGGCCTTATTGTCGCGAATATATTACGAAGCTAAAATCGGTTCTAAATTTATGGGAAATTTGTCGCGAAATAACTATGAAGCTAAGTTCGATTATAAGTTTGTGGCCATATAGCCATGAAGATATATGTTGTGGCTAAATTTGAAGCTATATTGACGTGAATTTATGACGAAGCTAAAATCGGTTCTAAATTTATGGGCAATTTGTCGCGAAATAATCATGCAGCTAAGTTCGATTATAAGTTTGTGACAATATAGACATGAAAATAAGTGTTGTGGCTATACTTGGAGCTATATTGACGCAAATATATAACGAAGCTAAGTTCGGTTCAAATTTCTGGGCAATTTGTCGCGAAATAATCATGCAGCTAAGTTCGATTATAAGTTTGTGGCAATATAGCCATGAAAATGTTGATTGTGGCTATACTTGCAGCTATGTTGACGCGAATATATTACAAAGCTAAAACCGGTTCTAATTTATGAGAAATTTCTCGCGAAATAATCATGCAGCTATGTTCGATTCTATGATTGTGGCCACATAGCCATGCAAACATGAGTTGTGGCTATAATTGGAGCTATATTGACGCGAATATATTACAAAGCTATTGGTTCTAAATTTATGGGGAAATTGTCACGAAAATAAGCATGCAGCTAAGTTGAATTCTAAGTTTGTGGCATAACTATGATAAAAAAATCTATTAATTAAGCAAAAAAACAAAAAACAAATCTTGAAACCTATTATTCAAAAACCACATAAAGACCCCAAATTACACAGCAACTGCACAAGGACCTAGTAGCTCAGATCCTCAATTTCTATCAGAAATCGTAAGATGATAAACAACAAGAATTTTAAAAAACCCAACACTGCACATAAAAAATTTGCCAAAACTTAGCCTAAAAATGCACATACAAAACTCAAACAATACACATGCAAAACTGCTCATATAAATGTCCAACACAATCTTAACAAATGTCTTCAACACAATCTTAACACAATTTCAATGTCTTCAACACAATCCTAACAAATGACTTCTACACAATAAGATTGAAACACAATTTCAATGGGCAACACAATCCTCTAATGTCACTACAACCAAGTAAAGGCATACAAACAAACTACAAGTCTAAAATCACTAAAGCCAATACAATCCGCTAAATTTCTTCCTCTTCCTCTTGTTTGCTACAACCTACTTCCTCATCTTCGTCACTAGTTAGGTAAATCTCCACATCTTCATCTTCCATGGTTCGATAGTAAAAGATTTTGTTCAAAAGAGTACTCATATAGGGATCCATGCCATTTTTCCTGAAAAACTTGTAAGCTTTGCACTCCTACCATACAAGATATTTACAAGTTAAAAATGATAACAGAACACCATGGAACACGAGAGAAATTAAACCTACTAAGAGTCCAAAAAATGAAAAAAAAACAGCATGGAACACAAGTCCAAGTAAACCTTAAAAAATGAAAGTAAATGTCCAATACTAAAATCTCTTCTATTACTTTTGACAAAGTAAACCCTAGATGAGAAGTAAGGTAAAATTATGACCTTGAAAACAAACATCATTCATTAGATCTAATAGACTTGAAGTTATCAATGACTGGTTCAACCTATAAATGTGTTTATAATACATTCTAGCAGAATATTCATTACTCGACAGTAAGATGTCACAGGCCCACAACTTCTCTAACTCTACAAGTCAAGTCTTAAATAAACATAAATACCAACCATAATCAATTAAGAAATAGGAATACAAGTAACTAGATGATATAGTCACGTACCCTTAAAAAATAAAAGCATGGTATTATTTTGCTAAATATGACCTTGTATTACTTTTGCTAAATAAGATGAAAGTTTGTACCAAAAGGGGAAGTGTAAACTTGGTATTATTTTGGAGGGGTAGAGTACAAGTTTATATTAAGTTAAAAGGTGAATTTGCACTTACTTTGTATTTCCCCGCCCACCACTCGTCGTGACCAATAATTTGCCAAGTACTTGAATCCCACATGACACCCCCTTCATTTGTTGGAAAAGACTCCATATCTTCCAAAGCCTATAATAGTGGTTATACCTTGATTGCGCAGTGATTCTCGTGGACAAACACCTAGTCTCAGCCTTGAATCGCTGGTGGACATCAACCCAGTTAGGGGGGTGGGATCATCAAGGTGAGGACTAAGCTCTAAAACAATTTTGAGGAAGATCATCTCTTGGTCATGATTCCAGTTCATTGGCATTGCAACAATCTGTGAAGAAAAGTAATGGAAAAATATCAATCGTAATTGACAAAAATATGTGGGAAAAATAGTCATGACATCAACCAATATTAATGTCAATAATGTCAATTGAAAATTATTCATGAAATATTCAATGGAAACCACCTTGATTGATCCTTATCCACTGAACTCGCCAATAATGTCAATAATGTATACAAAGTGGCTATATACACAAATATCATGTTCAATGAAAATGCCAACAATTAACCAAAAAAATGAAAATGCCAACACACAAACTCTACTTCTACAACAAAACACCATGAAGAGTCAGCGAATCACAACAATCATCTACATAAACTATACTTCTACAACAAAACACCATGAAAATCAAACAGAAATGGAACACAACAAATTTCATACACACTCTCCCTTTGTACAAAAAAGAGTGTTTACACCGAAATTGATCAATCAAGGTGGTTTCCATTGATCAATCAAGGATCAATTAAGTTGCATTTTCAAGGTGGTTTCCGAAATTGATCACATACCAACTCAAATAAGTAACATAATGTTGCATTTTTAACTAAGTGTCAACAAAAAATCTAGATTCATACCTGTATAGAGAAGGAGAGCGAGAGAGATGTGTCTCCGATCTGGTGGGAAGCGTTGTCGGTGTGGTGGACGATGTTTTCGATATTGTCTATGGTGTAGCCGGTGGAGAGCGAGAGAGAGGTGAGAAGAAGTGGCTCGAGAGAGGGAGAGGGAGAGGGAGAGGGAGATGGCGCTCGAGAGAGAGGGAGAGGGAGAGGGAGAGGGAGATGGCTAGGGAGGGGCTCGAGAGAGGGAGAGGGAGATGGCGCTCGAGAGAGATGGAGAGGGAGAGGGAGAGGAAGATGGAGATGGCGATGGATGGCGGAGAGGGAGGGGATCGAGAGAGATCGGATGCGTTGGCGATAATGAGAGGCAAACTGGCATGAATGATAATGAGATCGGATGCGTTGTCTCTGAAACCCTAACTTTATTCAATTGGATCAGACCTTTTTATGGGCCGGTAATAAAACTAATCTCATTCAATTATATGGGCCGAATTGGATCTGGCCTTTTTAGTGAGCCCAAAATGTATTCATGGCCATATTTATGGCCATTTTCCTGGCTAATTTGAACTTGCATTTTCATTAAATGCTTCTCGTACCAACCTCATTCAATTCTCAACTATCATTGCCTATGATACGTCAAAAACCTCATTCTCACCACTTGTTTCTCAATATTCTCTCTCAAAATTCTCCCTCTCAACAATATTCTCTTACAAAAAAAACAAACTCAAATCTTGAAGATAATACTCTACACATTTTGAAGATAAGATTAAGAGGTGCATATTTGATTTGCATCAGGTAAGTTAGTTGCAAAGAGGTTTTAGGGTTACAAGTTTTAGATTTAGGGTATTTAGTATATATTTGTGGGTTTTGCTTTTTTGTTGATGTTAACTTAAGTTTGTTTCGACAAATTTATAGAATTATCGATGGAGAATCATGATTGGATGTATGATAGATGGCTTCCTGGTGGTGGTGTTTACAATAGCGAATTTGTTGATGGCGTTCAGAGATTTCTTGATTTTGCAAATTCTCAAAAGCATTTCATGGATGGGGATAAGATAAAATGTCCTTGTTTGAAATATAAGAATGGGCGATTTGAGGATGTAGATAATGTCCGTGTTCATCTGTTTAGAAAAGGCTTCGTTGACAGTTATTATTGGTGGACTGCACATGGAGAGTCACCATTTGCCAATGCGCCCCCTTTGGAGGAGTTTTCTTCCACCTCAAATCCTAGTGATATGAATCTCTTTGGGATTGTGATGCATTTGTTTGATAATTTGAATCCCACCCAAAGAATGGTGTTTGATGCAGCTGGTCCAAGTTTTGTTCCACCCTCGTGGTTTGACACAAACACTTCTTATAATGAGCCAAGTAGTAGTCCTTTAGAGGTGGGTGAAAACCATGACCTTGAAGAAGGACGTTACTTAGAACAATCGGCAACGGTGTTTGGTCCTAGAAATGAGGACATGTCCTTCTTATCTGAGCGCTTTTTTCTGATGTATTGAGAGCAGCAAATCGATCATTATATGAAGGTTCTCACATGTAACAATTAGCTGCTGTCGGATCTTTTATGGAGTTGAAGACCAAATACAACATGTCACAAGCTGGATATGGTTGACTACTTCAAAAAGTCAATGAGGTTTTGCCAAGGGACAACAACTTCCCAAAAAGCTTCTATGAGCAGAAGAAGATAACTAGAGAGTTAGGATTGCCCCAGCAAAAGATACACCTATGCCCCCAAGGTTGTATGTTGTTTTGGAAGGATGATACTGATGCAGTTGAGTGCAAATTTTGCCATAGTCCAAGGTATCAATCTTGTTTGTCCCAAAAAGGAAAGCCAATACCCAATCAAGTGTTACGATATTTGTCATTGATCCCACGGCTGCAATGATTGTACGCTATGGAAGAAACGACTTCAAAGACGCGTTGGCATGCCGAGCATCAAGAAGATGAAGGATATATGAGTCACCCGTCTGATGCGGAGGCTTGGAATCATTTTGATCAAATGTACCCGAATTTTTCCGAGGAGATTCGTAATGTGAGATTATGCTTGTGTTCAGATGGATTCTCCCCCTTTGGTAAGTTTGGAAAGACATACTCGACATGGCCGATGATTGTCACCGCTTACAACCTACCACCAGATATGTGCATGAAGGCTCCTTATTTGTTCTTAAGCACTATTGTTGCAGGCCCAAAAACGTTGAGTGAAACTTTGATGTACTAGTCTTATGTTGTTCTTTCCATGTGCAAGGAATTTTAACACACTATAGAACAAGGAGATCTGCTCGGACTTGCCAACTATTTTTGTACATGGTTTCATGAAATTGTAAGTACTAGTGCATATTGTGTCAACAATACAAAATTCTAACATCACACGTGCATTATGTCAATATATATATATATATATATATATTAATGTGTGTCTATGTTTTGTAGGTTTTGGTTGCAAATTCCCTACACCCCCCACTTGAGGATCATGATTTGATAAATAGCTTTAGTTTAGCTTGGAGGCCATCCCGAAAGGTGTTGTTATGGCCATCATATTGCATCCATGGCTATAAATTTGAGACGTTACAACGAGGAGAAGGAAAGTTAACCATGAATAGTGGTGTGTGTGTGTGCAAGCTTCTAATGGTGATACACAATCAGATTTCTTTGGGTTGATAGAACAGATTTTGGAGTTTGAGTTCACTAGGATGCTGTGTAGGAAGATTGTATGTTCAAGTGTTTGTGGTTTGACCCTAGCCCTAATGGGACAAAAGTCCATCCAGATTACTATTTCCAAGAGGTTAATGTGAAGAGATGTTACAACAACCATGATCTTTTCGTCTTTGCTCAACAATGCATCCAAGTTTACTATCTTGACTACCCTGGTGCACCCCGAAGTCGTGTATATTGGAGATATGTGTGTAAGACAAATCCAAGAGCCAATGTTGAGCAATGATGGGCATAGAGCAATGTTGAACAACCAACGTTTGAACCATTACAACCGGATAACTTTGAGATTGATGGCTTCGTAGGGTCGATAATTCAATCTTTACCTACAAATCTTAATGATCCAGTTTCTTTGCATGAGGAAGCATACGATGTCGAAAGTGGCGATGATAGCTTCGATATTGCAAATGACAATGAAAAAGATGATTTCCCATCGGATTCAAGTTTTGAAAAATATGATTGGTAAATTCTTTTTTCTCCTCATTCTATCATCTATGTAATATTATTTGTTACTTTTACCATCTAGATTTTTGGTTTAGGAGGGGAATATTGAGTTAGGAGGGAAGAATTGATGTAGGATGGAATTATTCATTTAGGAGGGAAATTTTTGTTTGAGAGTGAATTGGAAAAATTTTGAGTTTTGAATGGGAGGGAAATTCCAAAATTTTGGGCTTGGAAGCATTTTTGGGCTCAAATGTAGGCCCGATAGTGGAAGTGAGGATTGAGAGTTTAGGGTTGAGAGAGTTCACTCACACCACACGCGTTCTTTCACATTGAGAGCTTCTTTCAGATTGTTAGGGTTTAGGTTGAAGCCGCGGCGCCCTCTCTCGGTGATTCGGTTCGATCTCCCCGGTAAGGCTCTCGCTGCTTTCCTTTCTTGATGGTGTTCTTTCATGGATAGATAACTAATCGAGATTGTGTTTTTCATGGTAAGCTCTTTGGTGTTTTTGGAGTTTGATTCTGGAAAAGGCAGCCGTCGATTAGGTATGTCTCTCTCCCTCTCTCCCTTGCTCTCGCTCAATCCTCTCACTTTCCTTTGAAATGGTGTTCTTTCATGGCTCTATCTAATCGAGATTGTGTTCTTTCATGGCAAGCTCTTTGGTTTTCTTTGGAGTTAGATTTTGGAACAAGGATTTCGTCATAGATTTGGTATGTCTCTCCCTCGCTCTCGCTCAATCCTCTCACTTCATGGGTCCATTTCTTTTTTTGTTGGTTAATTCATCTCTAATCCCTCTCTCCCTTGTTCTTTGGTGTTCATGGCAACCTTTTTTTGCTGGGGTTTCTGGTTATTCATTCAAAATTCTCTGGCGTTCATGGCAACCTTTTTTTTGCCGGGGTTTCGGGTTATTCATTCAGTAAAAGGTGCAAGTCCCTAATCTCTCCCTCTTTCTTTTATTGTTTTGCATTTCTTGGATCAGTTGCATGCTCAATTGCTCAACTTGAGTTCTATTGATGTTTCCTTCTATTTCTCTCATTCAGTTCATCATGCGACACCTTCAGAGCACAACTTGTGGACATGCTGGGGTCACTAGCTGCAACTTTGCGCGTGGTCCACCTCTTTCTGCTCCATCTGAGGGTGCTTTAAGCCCTAGAAGACCTCCTATGAAACGAGCCCTCTAACTCCTTGTTCGTAGTAGCCCAAGGTTTAAAAAATCAACACCACCTGCATCCCCTCCACCACGAGCTATTGCACGTTCAAAGGCTCCTTCAAAAGCTTCCCCACCATCTCCACCACAAAGAGTTCCTTCAAAAGCTTCCCCAACAGCTCCACCACAAAGAGTTATCCCTACTTCAAGAACATCTAGCCCTAACATTACTCCTACCCCTCCTGTCCGACGAGCACTCAACTCTTCAAAGGCTCCTCTAAATGCTCGTGTAAGAACTCCTAGCCCTATTCCAAGACCACGAACAAAGCAAGTTGTTGTACCAGCCCTACTACCAGTTGAGGAAGAAAGTTATGACCAACATAGTGAGGATGAGTTCAATGTGGATAATGAGCCAGGGGTTGATTTGGGAGGAGATGCAGAAGCTGAGGAAGAAGAAGAAGTTTACAAAGAAGGTCAGGACCAAGATGATGAAGTCGTTGAGGAAGAAGAAGAACTTTACAAAGAAGGTGAGGACCAAGATGATGAAGTCGTTGAGGAAGACGGTGAGGATGAAGGTGAGGAAGAGGAAGACGGTGAGGAAGAAGAGGAGCAAACTGAAAGAGAACAACATGTAGGTGATAAAGAGCAAGGAGGTACAGAAGAAGGAGATGAAGATCAGGAAGGGGAAGAAGGTACACAACGGAAGCTTATATTGATCGCTGGGAAGGCATCCGGTCAGTGCTAAAACTCTTCTTTATTAATCCTAACTTTCATTTTATAGATTACTAATAATTGTATCCAATTCTTTGTAGGGACTATGAACTAAAGAAGTTAGCATTTGCAAAGGCTAAAGAAATCGTCCATGGCCATTATAGAGGTCCTTGGACCAGTATATCTAGAGTGCCAAAACATGTGCAACCATGTGGTTTCAAGAGTTTTAGGTTATTTTCTACTTCTTAAAATGCAAAATCGTTTACCCGTTGTTGTCTTGGTTGTTGGCTTCATAATGGCTTCATAAATTGGCTGATTTGAACAAAATGTAGTTTATTTATTGTGTGATTTGAGCATAATGGAGTTAATTTGCCCTAAATGAGTTAAATGGGGTGGTCTGTTGATCTGATTTGATCTGATTAGTTGTGTGATATGTATTATAGTCTAGTAAGGAAATAATGATTGAGATCTTCTTGGTAATCTTTTGTTTGAAGTAAGAAATTAATTAGGTTGATAAAAAAAGAGATTAATTAGGAAAGCAATTTAATTTAGTGCTATAACAATGCTCACATGAGCCTAGTCGTCAGTCAATTAGGTTTATTAGTAGGTTGCATCTCATATGCCGAGTATCTATTTATGAGAGTCATTTCGAGCTATGATTTTCATGTAACAACAACTAGGTTAGGTCACATGAACCTTGTCGTCGGTCAATTAGTTAAAATGCTTTGACATGTGCAAACTAATAATGTGCAAACTAATCACTCTATTGCTAAAATTCTGCCTTTCTTTCTCTTTAAAAATGAAAGAACAATACGTTTTAGTTTAAATCAGCCTATTGATGTAACATGTCCTCTATTTCTTTAAATTAATGAACCAAAGGCTGTCTTATTTCTTGTTTCTCAATGTAGAGGTATTTCTGTTGGAGGGAGACGGATGAGCTAATGAAGGGTGCCTTTCTACACCAAATTGGAAGGCACCTTAGCAATGTCTTCAAGAATGCGCGTGCTAGAAATGTACAACCAACCTGGTTAGCGAATAGGCACTGGAAAGGATGAAGACCATGTGGAGAAGTGCTCCTAACTTGGTGGGCCAAGCTCAGGTGAATAGGGAGAACAGGAGATCAAAGAAATCACTCGAGTTTGGACCATACCGAGGGGGTTCTCGGAAGTTCACAAAGTGGATTGAAACGATGGTAATTGCAATCAGATTTCACATATTACTTATGATTGTTTTGATGTTATTGAACTCAATATCACTCTCTGTTTTTCAAGGGTGGTGAGTCTGGTACCATGCCTATGATTTTTGAGGTTGTAAAGAAGTTGTGGTCAACCAAAGATGGACAAGGCCTTGGTGAACGACCAGCTGCTATCATTGTAAGTATTAGGCTGAATATTACTTCTCATTTACAAATCTGATTGGGTTGCAATTTATTGTGAAAATATGGCTTTTATGGTTGCCTATTATGATGGGATGTACTGTTGACTTACTCTTCTAGTCCTCTCTAGTTGAGCCTTTATGGTTTCCTTTTATGATGGGTTGCTCAATTTTACTCTCTGTTTCACATAGATTTTTATGCTAAGATTTTGATGCTATTATAAAATTGTTGGGTTGTTTGGATTATGGAAGAAGTCATCTTTATATTTTGAAGCTAATGCTCCCTTAGTTAGCAAGTAATGATTGAATGAAGCTTAGATGATGTGTAAATGAGAAGCAAGTCATGTTTATTACTCCCTCCGTTCTATTCTACTTGTCCATGAAGGCCTAATACACATATATTAAGGCATGGTATGATCTTACCAAAGTACCCTTATTAATTATACCGTCCTCTTTTTTTTGAGAGACTTTTCCCAAGTGTATTAATTACAAACAAAGGGTACAAATGGAAAATCTTGTACAAATATAGCTTCAAGGACAAATAGAACTGAAAAAAAGTTTAAGGCTTCATGGACAAATAGAATAGAACGAAGGGAGTATTGTTTTTCATGTGTAATGCTCCTTTAGGTAGCAACTCCTGTTTATGAATGCAATTTTCTATAAGTTATGTGCTTTGTGCTCGTGCTATATGTGATCTGTCTTGTGCCAAAGATAGAGATGTTTGTAAATCCAATCGGATGTTATCTTGTGTCAAAGTGATGTTTGTGAATCTTTTAACCATAGCGAATTTTGTGAATGAAATCTATTTGTCAATGCAATGTGCTCTATCTTGCATACTTGTTTATTTTACATTTGTTTTTACAGCTTGTTCTTAATGTCATATATTGCTTTCATATCTTCATTGTAATGCATTTTCATTCTATTCAATGCTGAGTTTGAACGGCTGGTTGCTGAGGAACAAGTGAACAATGCATCGGGTCAACCATTGTCAAACACAAAGATGATAGAGCTATGGATCAAAGTTGCTAAGGGCATAAAGATCGGAAGACATTTGCATTTTCTGAGCATGAGATAGCCTTCCTTCGCAGCGGCAAGGTTGATGCATGCTTTTCTTCTCCTTCCTCCAGCCTTGTCCACCCACAACCATCTACCGAGCCTCTCAAGGAAGAGATGAAGGAAATGTGGGACCAGATGAAGGCTCTTCAAGCTCAGAATCAAGAAATTCAAAGCCAAAACACGGATTTTAAAGGCATGCTTGAAACGTTGATGGAACACATTGCTAGCAATTAGCTCTGTCTCTCCATGGTAATTTAAGGTCTTTTGGGAAACTTGTTGGCAGTTGGTGATGCCATTTTCTCTCTTTATGGATTTCATGTAAGGTTGATGGATTGTTGGATTGCTCTTGGTTTTTTTTTCAGCACACTTTGGCACTTAACAGCAGGTAGTATCTAGCTAAAATGGTCTTGGTTTAGCTAGAACAATTGTGGAGGTTTTGCTTGGAACAATTGTGGATTTGGCCATTTGCCACATGGTTTGATGATCAAACCATTTTTGTATGATATGATGCATGTGGTATATATAGTTAATATTGCATTTAATTGCATGGTGTAGGTTAATATTGCAATTAAACAGGTGGATTATACTGATTTTTATGACCATAGAATTTGACACAAAATGCTTTCAAGGCTAATTTTGTGACAAAAGGCCACAACTTTGGCTATTAAATTCACTCAATCAATTTGTACCCAATTTTCATCCTAAATCGCCAAGACACTGGCCATTAAATGTATTTTGTCAATTCGTAGCCAAATTACTACTAGAATCACGATCTTTAACGACAAAACTATAACGATGTAATGAAAAATCCGTCGTTAAAAACATATATATCCATCAATAGTGAGAAAACTAGGTGTTGATCGTAATAAGTATTAGACTATCTTCTTACCTGTTGTCGTTATTGTTAGTGATTAATAAACTTAAATTAAATAAAAAGAAAATTTCATCGTTAGTGTTAAAATAGCTACACGCAGGTTATCTTGAAGGGACAAATTTCGTTGAATTTCAAAATATCAAAAACTGCGGGACACTTCCATAAAAAATGCACTAAAACTCGATCACCCTCTCGTAAACCTAAACAACCTGCTCAAAATTCTCACATCTTGCCTAGTCGATCTCTTCCGCCTTCTAGACATCTTCTTCCTAGTCGATCTCTCACTTGATCTTCCTCTCACTCAATCTTCTTACTTCATCTTCCTCGCACTCTCTTCTGCTTATTTATCAAAATTCCGACTCTTAATTTCTTCCTAAATCACCGTCTGATTTGTGTTTTTCATCCGAACGCTTATCAACTCAAAATTTGCGTTGTTGTTAAGGTATGGCCTTAGATTCTCTTGATTTTCATCAAATTCTTATAGATTTTGTGATTCTTCTATAATTTTTTTTAATCGAACTTGGTGGCTTGCTAATTAAGAAGAGCGATCAATAGAAGAGAAAACGGGGGAGAGCCTTGAAGCATAATTCTGAAAAAGGTATTTTCGAATCTCTACCTAATTTGATTTCTAGGTTGAATTTGTGATTCGTGTCGGTGATTTTTTAGGCTTAGGGTTATAATTTGAATACACATTGATTGCTTATGGAAAGAATAATTGAACTCTATATTAACTAGGCTTATAATCGAATTTGGCTTGAAATTTACAAGAATTGGCGAGATATCAGATTGGGAACTCCTTCAATAGATAGAATAATAGAACTCTGTATGTGTTTTAGTGATGTTGTGATTCCTACTGCTTTTGAGTTTTCTACGTCCAGAGTTGGTTGATTTTTCAATCGCTACTACTGTATAAAAGATGTTGCTGCTATAAACCACTTTTGATGGCTTGAATCGCTCACACTCAAACATGAATTTGTGGGCTTTTGATATTGTCTTTTTTCTGTTGTCATGGTGCCTATGCTGTCACGCTGACTTGGATGAATTAATTTCCTCTCTTTAGAGTTGCGATTGAGAGTAATTATTGTGAATTTGGTCCTTTCATGTCCTCCTTGCCTACTCTAATTTGTGGGATCCTTAGATGTCTTAGATAAGAATAGGTTGATATTTATCTTCAGAATATGCTAGACGAGGTGATCCCAATTGTAGCCACATGGAATGCCTTTGTTCAATGCTTGTTCAGCAGAATTGGAAGTGTAGACCTTTCGGATTTTAGATGTTTGCTATTGTAGATGAAACAAAGGATTTTTTTTTATGTACCAAACCTGCAGTAGTCCATTATGAAGGCCAAATTGCTAATTGCTCAATGCTGCATTGTTGGGGCAGAATAGACATTCTATCACTTTCAACTTTCAAAAATTTAGGCATTGCAAAATTCTATATTTGAGACTAGTTCCTTCTGAGATAATTTTCCTATATTTGGAGCAGAAGGGACTTGCTTTTTCAATTTGCATCCTTCTGTTTAATTCTAGATTTTGAGTAGATTTTCCACACTATCATTCTTAAAGCATCTCTGCTAACTAGTATTAGGCTGCTTTACAATCTAAATAGAGAATCCTTAGATGAGCTACTTGCTTCCATGTTTCTTTAATGAGGAACCCTGTATAATGTAAGCCTTAAAAGCGAAACTATACTTGCGACTTGTGATTATATGAGAACAAGTGTCTTGATTCTGTTACAAAAGACTAGGTTTTTAGCTGATGAAAGTCTGACATCAGCTTAGTATCATATTAATAAATTTGAGGTAACCTTTTTCATCTTTATCTTTATTGGCTTTATTGTGCTTGAAAATAGACCTCCTTGTGGAGCAAGTTATTTGTTTCCCTTGACTGGTTAAGTATATACTTATATGTATTCTGCTTTTCTATTTCTTTCAATGCACATAAACAAAAGGAAACTAGGCCATAGTGGTGCTATGAAATGGATTGAATGAGGGCATATAATATGGGATCTAAATTCTTAAGCATAAGCTGTATCATGTCGCTCAGGTACAAAAGAAGATGAAGATCATCAACAATGAGAGGAGAATATAGAGAACATCTGAGGAGGTGAGAGCTTTGTCCATGTTATTTTTATTAATGAAGCTTCTAAACGGTTCTTCCAAGAACTGTTAGAAAAGCCATTGTGATACATTTTTCTTATCCTTTAAATCTACTTGTTGACATCATTGTGAAATTTTTTTGATGAGCATCTTCAAAAGGGGATCTGAGTTTGAGGGTTATATTGCTTTGATCCATTTGTTGATGGTTGGGAGTGCTAAAGTATGTGCCTTTTCCAAGCCTTGTACAGGCAGAACCTTCAAAATGTGACAACCCAACTTGCAACTGTACTGATCTTCCCTTGTTGTGATCTATTTCCAAGGATTTTGTGTGGTCTTACCTATGAAATAAAAAAAATGCACTTAGACAACAAGGGTTGTGTCATATCAAGTTATTTTACTCATTGACATGCCTAACATTCTCTACTCTTCTCTTGTATCCAACCCTTACTTCATCTCACATTTACCACGGTCAATTTTATTAGATTAATCTACTTTGAAGTTGGCTTGTCTTTTTATCATGCTCTAAGCTGAACTATAAAGCCACCTGAACTATAAAGCCAAATGAATAGTACTCGGATTGAGTACTTCTCCCAGAACTCTCAAACACCCACACGTGAGAAAAGAAAGAAAAGGAAGAGAAGTCCCCGCCGACGAGTGTGTGATCTCAACGACGGTGAAGCCGAAGTTCCCAAGGACAAGGGAACTGAGAAGTCGGTGCAAGGTTTGAGTTATTTGTAATTTGCTGTTGTGAGCTTAGGAACTCAGTTGAGAGGATTTACTAGTGTTGCAAGAGTTAGGAAGAACTCGTAGGAACAGAGAAGTGTGAATCCGGCTGTTGTAACTAAGGAACAAAGCAATCAATACAAGTAAGTCATTCAAAATCCTCCAAGCGGAGGTAGAGGTTTACCCATACAACTAGTTGGTTGTAGTGGGGTTCCTCTATAAAGGAACTGTGTTTTTACTGTCTTTCATACTTGCGAACTGTTTACTTCCGCTGCCTTGGGAACAGCTTAATTGCCAGTTCCCAAGCTCTTTGCTAACGGTTTACGATCCAACATGAATGTAGTGTTTGGTCTTATACATTATAGTTTGCAATATATAACTCATTCAAAATCTCGCTCATGATTTAAATTATGATTTAAATTTGAAAGCTGGCAACGCGACATGAAGGATTGGATGCGTGGCCAAGACTACCAAGCCTGGTGTGTTATCGTGAGAGGCAACTTCGAAATCGATCCAGCTATAGTCAACGACCTCTCATAGTGGGGACCCAACGAATACAAGTGTATGGAGGAAAACTACAAGGCCAAACAATACCTGAAGAGGTCCATGTGCGTACAAGACTGTGACAGGGTAGCAAACCTTGACACAGCTAAGGAAATGTGGGAAGCCATCCAACAAATGCACGTTGGGAACTCAGATCTCCGAGAAGATCTTCAGATGAATGCAAAAAGGGAGTTCTACAACTTCCAAATGGAGATGGGAGAGTCTGTCGATAGCTACCAGTCCCGATTTGAAGGACTTTGCACCAAAATGGAAGGCTTGGGGATCACCAAAGAAGAAATCACCCATAAGATGAAGGTCCAACAACTCTTCAACGGATTGACTGGAGAATGGGAAAACGAGAGAACAATGTTCAAGGAAAATCCGGAAAATAGAACACTCATGCTCCATCAAGTGTTTGGAAAGCTAGTGGGACACGAGAAGAGAAAGATCGATGATAAGGAACAGACTCGAGCTCATCGAGGAATCGCACTCAAGATCGAGAAAATGCTCAAATCAACCCAAGAACAACACAAAGACTCCGAAGAAGAAGAGGATGAAGAGCTAGTTCTCGTAACAAAGGCTCTTGGAAACTTCTACAAAGGGAAGACCCAAAGGAACAATGGGAACTGGGGAAAAGGACAGAGTTCCCAAAGAAAACCCGCAAAGAAGGATCTCTCGGATGTCACATGTTATAAGTGCAACAAGAAAGGACACTTCGCGAAGGAATGCCCACAGGGAACTGATGGCCGGAAGCAAGGGAAAAAGGCCTATATCGCCACCTGGAGCGATGATGAAGACGAAGATCCCGAGTCATGGGCACTCCCAGACATGTGTGGCATGGCCATAGGAGAAACCACTGGGGAACAACCCAGTGAGGTAACCACTGAAACTGTTCTTGATTCTCTAAATAACTATGAAAAACCGGAGCTGTTGAAAATTCTTTCAAGTCTTGTTAAAGATAACATAAAACTGCAAAACAAGTTGGAAGAAAGGAACACATAAATGCTCAATTAGTTGGTCTTGAACCCTGTCACAACTGCATATCCCTTCTCGAAAAACTCAAGTCCCATGTGTCTCACATCGTAGATCTAGAAAGAGAAATCAAAACTCTAGAGAAAGATGAGAACACCCTCTTGCAAAACCTGAGTAAGACTCCCGAACATCTTGAAGCCTCTAGTTCCCAAATTAAGTTTGTCCCAGCCAGATATGGCATAGGATACAAAGGAGAGTGCTCAAAGAACGGTAAGTCACCCCTGAGTGAACATGAAATCCATGAGTGTAGGGCCTTAGAACTTCAATGTGAGAAACAGAAAAATGCTCATCTTGAGGAGAAAATCAAGGTCCTAGAAAGTGGGAACTGTGGTGAGAGAGATTATTACACTGGGAACACTAGACATAGACTTTATGTCCAAATTGCTAAGGGAAATGGGTCACGTATGTATAACAAGGAAACCATGGATAGGAACAGGATCCAGAGACCACACCCAAAGTATTACTTGGGAGAATACTATAAGCCGTGCTAGAACTGTGGTGCTCATGGGCACTACAAAGAAGCATGTCCCAAAAAGAGAGCCCAAACCCTTAGAAACCGTGAGTTCCTAAACAAACAAAAACATCATGTTAATCACCAAAGGAAAACTCTCAAAATTCTCAAGACATCAACATTGCTGACTATATCTTGAATGATAATGTTTTCCCTTGCAAGGGACCTAGCAAGAGTCATCTTGCCTGGGTCTCAAAACACTAACTTTTCCTTGTAGGTGGCTGTGAGAGGGAATAATGCATGGTTCATAGATAGTGGATGCTCGAACCATATGTCCGGAAACAAGGATATCCTCATCTCACTCCACACTCATGCCGAAGGAGGCCATGTCTCATTTGGCAATAAAAACAAGGGAGAAGTAATTGGAAAGGGAGAAGTATTGATAAATAGATCAATCAAAATCAGCAATGTCAACTTGATAAAAGATCTGGGTTACAACTTGTCGTGTTGCCCAGATATATGATCAAGGGAACAACGTTGTCACCTTCGACTCAGACGAATTCCTAGTCATCAACAAAAGGACAAACAAAGTGATTCTGAGAGGAAGAAGGCACAACAACGTTTATGTCGTAGATACAGAATTTGAACCACCAATGAAGCTGTGTCTTGCAAGTTCCCAAGATGACACGGAACTCTGGCACCGAAGACTGGGACATGCAGGTGTCAATCAAATCCTGAAGCTCTATCTACAGGATCTGGTCATTGGTCTTCCTCGAATCAATCTTGAAGGAGTCCAAATGTGTGAGGCATGCGTTCGAGGGAAACAGACTAGGAACTCCTTCAAACCCAAAAAGGTGGTGAGCACAACCAGGCCTTTAGAGCTAATTCACATGGATCTCTGTGGTCCCATGAGAACGGCCAGCTACGGTGGAAAAAGGTACATGTATGTTTTAATTGATGATTTTTCAAGATTCACCTGGGTTATTTTCTTGAAGGCAAAATCACAAGCATTTGAAGAATTCGAGCCCTTCATCAAAAGAACAGAAGTAAGCTTGGGGCTAAAGCTGAAAGCAATCAGATCTGATCATGGAACTGAGTTTCAAAACTCAGAGTTCCTCAACTTTTGTGACAAACATGGGATCTCTCACAACTTTTCGGCCCCTCGCACTCCTCAGCAAAACGGAGTGGTCGAGAGAAAGAATAGGACCTTGGAGGATATGGCCGGAACCATGATGATTGAAAGCGGAGTTCCCGAGTATTTCTGGGCTGAAGCCATCTCTACAGCTACATACATCTTGAACCGAGCCATGACAAGGCCTTTGATCAAGAAGACATCCTACGAGCTCATCAAGGGGAGAAAACCAAACATCTCCCATCTAAGGACCTTCGGATGCACATGCTTTGTCCATAACAATGGCAAAGACAATCTTGGAAAATTCGATCCCAGAAGCGACGAAGGGATCTTCCTGGGATACTCATCTCAAAACAAAGCTTATAGGGTTTTCAACAAAAGGACCAAGAAGATAGAAGAAAGCATCCATGTCGTCTTCAACGAGAAATCTATAAAGATGGGAACAGAGACCCAAGGGAAAGGAACTCTGTTCAAATTGGTCAGACAAGAAGATGACGATGATGATGATGATGAGCCAAGGAAGAGGGATGAAGACTATCCAAGTGCAAGCAACATCCCACAACCAGGGAACAACGACGGAGATCCAACTCTCACTGATCAAGTCTCCCTCGAAGTTCCCTCCTCAGAAGAATTACAAGACACCTCCAACTCTCTTGTTCCCCAAGATAATACCCTGCCAGAATCAAGTGTTCAGGGGGAACAAAGAGGGAACTTGCCAGGAATATCTGAAGAAACACTCAATGAAGAAGCTGAAGATGAGTGTTCCCATGACAAAGAAACCTCCACTGAAGATGACACGAGTGCAAGGGAACCCACTCATACAAGAAACTTTCAACAAAGGAAGGACCACCCCATTGAGAACATCATCTCCCCTTATAATAAAGGTGTACAAACTCGCTCCTCTCTCAATAATTTTTGTGCTTTTAACGCGTTTGTTTCAATGGTGGAACCCAAAAATATCAAAGAAGCTTTGAAGGACCCAAATTGGATCTAAGCCATGCAAGAGGAGCTCCACCAGTTCGAGAGGAACAAAGTTTGGAAGCTAGTTCCTAGGCCCAAGAACAAGAACATTATAGGAACTCGATGGGTCTTTAGGAACAAACTCGACGATACTGGGGTTGTAGCAAGAAACAAGGCTAGGCTAGTGGCACAAGGCTACAGGCAAGAGGAAGGAATCGACTACGATGAGACCTTCGTACCGGTTGCTTGGATTGAGGCCATCAGACTTCTAATTGCCTATGCTGCTCACAAGGGATTCAAACTTTATCAAATGGATGTGAAAACAGCCTTCCTCAATTGACATCTCAAGGAAGAAGTATATGTGACCCAACCCCCAGGATTCGAAGATGAGAAGCTGCCCAACCATGTCTACTTCCTGGAGAGGGCACTCTACGGACTCAAACAAGCTCCCCGAGCTTAGTATGACAGGTTTGCTCAATTCCTCTTGTCCCATGGATACCTTCGAGGTTCCATAGACAAGACTTTGTTTTTAAAGAAAGAGTCTAAAGACATTTTGATCGTGCAAGTATATGTTGATGACATTGTTTTTGGAGCAACTAACGAAACTCTTGTAGAGAACTTTAAGGACCTCATGAGCAGTGAGTTTGAGATGAGTCTCATTGGGGAACTCACGTTCTTCTTGGGACTTTAAATATCCCAAACCAAGGAGGGAACTAAGATTCATCAACAGAAATACATCAAGGAAATGCTCATGAAGTATGGGATGGAACACTCCAAGCCCATCGACACCCCCATCTCACCAAATTCAAGGTTCAATGCGGATGAAACAGGTATTAGTGTGGACCAACGGAACTATCGAGGTATGATCGGGTCCCTTCTCTACTTAACAGCTAGTAGACCAGATATCATGTTCTCCGTATGTCTTTGTGCTCGTTTTCAAGCTAACCCTATGGAATCACACCTGAAAGAGGTGAAGAGAATTTTCAGGTATCTCAAAGGGAACGATAACTTGTGCCTTTAGTATCCAAGGAACAGTTCCCTTGAGCTCATTGCATACACAGATGCGGACTTTGCAGGGCACCTGGTTGATAGAAAGAGCACATCTGGAATGGCCCAGTTCCTAGGGTCATGCTTAGTTTCATGGGGATCTAAAAAGCAAAACTCAGTGGCACTCTCCACAGCTGAAGCAGAATATGTGGCTTCCGCATCGTGTTGTTCCCAAGTTCTATGGCTTAAGTCACAACTCCAGGATTATGGTATGTCTTTTGGCCCAGTTCCCATACTTTGTGATAATACTAGTGCCATAAACATTTCCAAAAATCATGTGCATCATTCTAGAACTAAGCATATAGATATAAGGCATCACTTTCTACGTGACAATGTTGAAAGTGGGAACATCTCGATGGAACACTGTAGAACTGAAGAGCAAATTGCGGACATTCTCACCAAAGCTTTAGACATACGTCCCTACCAGCATTTTCGAATGCTCCTAGGGATGATAACTCTAAACTAAACAAGTCCCTGTTTGTTTCTCCCTCAATGCCTGACTAGTTTATACAAGATTGCATGATAGGGAACTTGGACTTATTGCTTTCACTGTGCCATGATTACTAGTCTAAAGATAAATGTGTACAAAGGAACTTTATTTCTTTTGGCCCAAAATGATCAACCAGAGTTCCCCTTATCCCTCTTTACAAGCCACTATGACGGTTGATCATATAACCTACCCCAAGATAGGGACCAGACAAACGCTTCTCATGAGCCAACATGTTTCCTTTATCGAGTTGTAAATTGTCTGGTTCCCTTTGAGTTCCCTAGCCTCACAAAAGGATGAGTGTGAAGTTCCCTTAACCACTTCACTCTCCCTGACCTTGATAAGATCATGGGAACTGATGCATTCTAGCAAGGGAACGCTGACTCATCTACTAAGTAGAACCGTCACTTGTGAAGCGGACTTTTGTGTCAGAATCTCTGAAGCGTTAAAAGCCAAGTATTCAAATTTTGAAAAGGAATTCCCAAGAGATCGTGACGCGTGTCCAGAGGCGTGCTATGGAAGTTGAAACGATGCCCCACGTTCATTGGGCAACGGTTATCGAGGTTTTCCACTTCCCTTTCTACCCTTCGCCCCTTCTCTCCTTAAAACCCTCATTTGCCATTTTTAGACTCTTATTCCATCTTCCACCACTGTCATTCGTCTTCCTCACATCCCTTTCACTCTCTTTTTCAAGAAACCTCCAAAAACCTCCCAAAACCTTACAAAAATGGCCCCTCAATACACTTTCGCTCAAATCAAAGCGTGGGTACTTGCCAACCCTCGAATCCTCTTCATCTCTCAATTATGAGAGATCGAAAAAGAGCAAGACCCCGTCATGAAAGACGTCCTAATCCAAGGGCTTTACAACCAAGTAAGCCCATTCTTGCCCCCTCCTCCGGCCGACGACATTGTGGCCTGGACCTCTTCCTCCTCTGAATCCTTTCCTCCTCCCTCAAACACCAACACCTCCTCCGGAATTGTCATTGTTGACAGTTTCAGAGATGCACGACCATCCATCAATGAAAAACCCAAAAAATCCAAACATCGCCATTCATCCAAACGACGCCACTCCTCCAAGGACCCCTCAAAACCCAAAAAATCCAAACATTCCCATGATCCCTCCAAATCCAAAAAACGCAAACATACTGAGGTCTCCGAATTCTCGGAGCCCAGGAAAAAGCCCCACTTCAAGTTTGAGAAATACTTGAATTGCTCTAAGGAGAGTTCCTGTATGACCAAACCTCCTTACGCTTTCCCTTCCGACGATGGGACCTCCCAATCCCAGAGTCTACTCCCTTCTTCTTCCTCTCTCCCTCTTCCCATAACTGAGGGACCTCCCCAACCTCCTCCCACGAAACAACCCACTCCTCCACCACCTCCTTCTGCTCCCACCCCAAAGGGAACTCCACCTTCTTCACTCCCTTCCGTTCCCACAACAACGGGAACTCCAACTCCACCTCCACCTCACAAAACTACTTCTCCTCCTCCCTCACTAAAACGCACATCCACCTCTCTCATTCCTACCTCGGGGATCTCTACTCCCCAGGTTACCAACATCATTCCTCCTCCTTCTACCCAACTCTCTACTCCCATTTCTTCTTCTCTTCCTTCTTCCACCACTTCCCCCACAACCACAAAACTCCCCTCTCCCTCACCATCCAAAAGTGTCGTAGCCCTTACCTCGGACGACGATGATCTCCCTCTCTCCGTGGTCATCGGCAAAATGACCAAGGACCCTCCTCCTATTATCATGGGAACCGTAGAGGAGGAGGCCCAGCTCAAGGCAATAGAAGAAGAGCTCAACAGGGACCCCTCTAAGCACACAGCTGACCAAGGGACAAAGTCCCCAGAGAAGGTGGCTCCTGAAGAGCCCACGGAGACAAGGGACCCCGCACCAGCTGGTGGGGTTGGGGCAACAATAAGTCATCCCGAAGATGGCGCGGAGGGCTCAAGCTCGAGCTCCTCCGAGGAAGAAGGGATCTCCCATGATGAGGTCGAAGAAGAAGAAGAGGCTCCAGCTGCTAAGGAGCGAGCACGGATCCCAACACTTGGACACCAAATGGTGGTGTCCACGAGTTCCCAACAACCAAGGGACCGCGTGCTCATGATTGAAGTGGCTGCACCCCCTCAGCAGAAAGGACCTCGAACGGTCTCTAGGGGGAACACGTCCAGGAGCACTACAAAGAAGGGGAAGGGGACCTCTTCCACAAAGCACCATGTGGATGAGCGTAGGAAGCTCCTTCCTCCACTTATCGTCTCCGAAGACGTGCTAAACGACAATGGCCTAGGGGAACTGTGGGACCTGATCAAGGCCTAGGGCTGGGAGAATCTCTGCAAAGAAACTGTGAGCGTAGATCCCTTACAAGTGCGTCAATTCTACAATAACTTCACTATCACCAATGACTGCACTCAGGGAACTCTCTCCCACGAAGGCGACGAGTTCATTTTTACCACGTTAACGATCCGCCTTCAGCTCTAGGTCCCAGGTCAAGGGCTCAACGAGTTGCCCAACAAGCTCTGGGGCGACTTCAATAGCGCCAAGGTGTGCAACACTATCTTTGAGGGTCGAGTTCCCTCGAAAGTGCTCTCGACGCACCATCTGTCCCTGGTCGCCAAGCTCGCTCACCAATTCATCATCAATATGGTGATCACTCGCCAGGAGAAGCGTTTGGTCGTCAATATCCCTGATGCCATCATCCTCTATCACTTCCTCCTCAAGAAGCCCATCAACCTTCCTAGAATCATCCTTGGGCACATGGAGAAGTGCATGGCTTCCAATTCCCATTCCCTTCCCTACTTTGGGCTGATAAAGAAGCTCTTACAAAAAGAGGGTCTCTACGACGCCTCTAAGGACGAAATAGAGCTTGGAAGGGAACTGGACATTTCAGTTGTCCAGAAGATGAGGCACTCTGAACCTGTAGAGGAAACGGCTCAACTGGAGTTTGGTGAACAAGAGGAGAACTCTCAAGTGTTGCTCCATATCGCCAACACCCTCGACCAGATTGCCAGGGACCAAGCCGCGTTGGCCAGGAGACAAGAAAAGCTTACACAAGTCCTGACGCGCCTCTGTGACGCCCTGTTCCCTCAAGCCCCATGATTTCTCCCTTCTTTTCCCCTTCATCCAAAAATGACCACAAATTGTACTTAAGTTCCCTTGTATATATCTTCTTAAGTAATGAATTGGTCTTTAATTTGATTGCGTGTTCCCTTCTTCCCTATTATTGCTTTGCTTGTTTTCGATGATGTCAAAAGGAGGAAAGACAAAAAATGCGAGATGAGTTAGAAGTTTAAGTTATCACAGAACACGCATAAGCTAAGGGGGAACAACTACATAAAAAGCTAAGTAAGAACTAAGTGTCTCACCAGAAGTGGCTCCCTAAATCTAATTGTTTCACTAGAAGTGACTTCCAAAATCTTACTTGCATATCATTCATTGAAATACTTGCATATTTTGTGATGGGTTTGTCATCATCAAAAAGGGGGAAATTGTTGGGACGTTGTTGGGACCTTTGGTTCTAAACAACGGATCAACGATGACATTCTCCGAGTTTTGATAACGACAAACACCATAGAGAACTAATGTGTTTTGTTCAAGTATTTCTAAGGAACACAGGTACAGCCAAGAACTCCTATGAATGACCAAAAGCCACAGAAGCTCACAATGCAGAGTTTCCATCAAGGGAACTCTGAAGAGGAAAGTTCCCATGAAGTGGGAACTCCCATTAATGATCAAGAGAACACAAGCTTACAACGATGAAGAGTTTCCATCAAGGGAACTCTGAACAAGACAGTTCCCATGACATGGGAACTCACATGTGAGGACAACGACCGTTCAGCGCAGATTGCAGGATTCTGTCTCGGACAGCCCGAAGGAACAGTCTGAGGATCAGACTGTCACGCTTCATCCAACGGTCCGATTGATCCAAGAAGTTGACCTAGTTCAAACCAAAGTCACATGTGAAGAAAGTACAACTTGGGCATCAATCAAAGGGCATTTTGGACACAAACGAAAGATGCGACTGCCCAAGCTCACCTGAACTATAAAGCTAAATGAACAGTACTCGGATTGAGTACTTCTCCCAGAACTCTCAAACACCCACACTTGAGAAACGAAAGAAAAGGAAGAGAAGTGCCCGCCGGCGAGTGTGTGATCTCAACGACGGTGAAGCAGAAGTTCCCAAGGACAAGGAACAAAGCAATCAATACAAGTAAGTCGGTGCAAGGTTTGAGTTATTTGTAATTTGCTGTTGTGAGCTTAGGAACTCAATTGAGAGGATTTACTAGTGTTGCTAGAATTAGGAAGAACTCGTAGGAACAGAGAAGTGTGAATCCGGCTGTTGTAACTAAGGAACAAAGCAATCAATACAAGTAAGTCATTCAAAATCCTCCAAGCGGAGGTAGAGGTTTACCCATACAACTAGTTGGTTGTAGTGGTGTTCCTCTATAAAGGAACTGTGTTTTTACTGTCTTTCATACTTGCAAACTGTTTACTTCCGCTGCCTTGGGAACAGCTTAATTGCCAGTTCCCAAGCTCTTTGCTAACGGTTTACGATCCAACATGAATGTAGTTTTTGGTCTTATACATTATAGTCTGCAATATCTAACTCATTCAAAATATCGCTCATGATTTAAATTATGATTGGCATCTTGGTTAAATCATGCAAGCTCAAACAGTTCAATGTAAAATAATCAAAAGAAGAAAAAGGAAGCACAATGTGATTATGTATTTGTATTTTCCTTAAATGATATCTGATCCACCAAATTATGTTATTTTAGGAGCAAAGTGATGCCCTGCCACCACTATTCTATCTTACAGAAGGAGCTGAGTCGTTACTCTTACAACAGTTGACCTTGGAGGGACGTGTATTGGTGCTTTGCATGTACAGGCTGGCTTCGTGGGTGCTATCAATTCATGAACCTCGTATCTTGCTTGTTGTGAACAATCATCTACGAATACTTCTAGACCTTTAAGATGCAGAGAGCCAACAAACTTGGGATCCTTGGCCTCTATTTCCTCTTACATTGTATATTTATAAATAAAAGAATGGTGACACAGAACAAGTTTGTAATGTAGAGATAGATGCAAGCAGGCTATTGATAGAGAATGGGAATTTTAGGGCTACTTTTCACTAGATTTATTGACTAATCTTTTAGAGCTCCGTGCTTTTTACTACTATGGTTATTGTATACTTTTAATAAATTTGGGTTTGATAGAATATGTTTTTATAATTGGTGATTTTTTCGTTATTGCTTATAATTTTGTCATTATTGATTAACTAACAAAGAAAACAAGTTGTTTATTGTTAATAAGTAAAAACAAAAAAGTATATCATCGTTAATAATTAACGACAAGTAGGTATGTATAATAATAAAGCAAATAAAATATTATGATAAATTTGTTTATCATTAACTAATAACGACAAACATGGTTGCTCGTACGATGGTCGACTTAGTCGTCATTGATATCAGTCAACGACGAACATGGTTACTCGTCTTTAACTAATTAACGATGAAATGGGTGCTCATCGTTAATCAATTACGACGAACGACCAGTTCGTCGTTAATAGTTAACGACGAACGGCCAGTTCGTTGTTAATAGTTAACGACGAACGATCAGTTCATCGTTAATAGTTAACGACGAACAACTAGTTCGTCGTTAATAGTTACCGACTATTAACGACAAACATGGTCGTTAAAACCAATAACGAGGGAAGGAATAACGACGGACACACGACGAAATTTATTTCATCATTAATAGTTTTAACGACGACATTTTTAGCCAATAACGACGACTTTGTTCATCGTTAAAGACCCCTTTTCTAGTAGTACCCACCAAATGTATTCGCGAAAAACTTTGATACTAAATGGGCACACCATGTGGATGTTGAACACGACTTATTTCTACCGAATTTAGCCAGAAAAATACTTCGACGCTAAGTTTCTGGAAAAATAGACTCAAACTTAGCCACAATATGTTTCTGGCTATACCATGTATTTAGCAGAACATGATTTTCGTACCCAATATTGTGGTTACATAGGCACGAATCTATGGTTTGTGGCCAGTTTTCACGGTATGCTATACCCACGACCGTTTTAACCACAAACTTTTCGTCCTGGAAAAACCGGTGGCTAACTTTGTGGCGAAGCGTTATTCCTCGCTAACTTTGTGGCTTATCGCGTGCCAAAGCTCCTGGCTATAGACGCGTTTTCTAGCAGTACAAACACACACAAGAGTAATCTCTTCAATTCTCCAACTAGGGGTCTTATAAAGAGAGGCTAGAAAGAATAAACCTAATAATCCTCATAAAACTAGGGTAGAAGTATTTTTACTAACAAAATATTTAGAAAACTCAGCCAAATCTCGACGAGGGGAATTGCCCGGGCAACTACCGGTCACGTACCAAATCGGGTAGTCTTCTGTGGCCCCAAGTACGAGTTTTTAAAGAACCTTGTCTTAAACCCGGGCAAGAACCCGGTCAGGTAGTTAAGTACCCGGCCACGTACTCGTTCACGTACTCGGCTGGGCTATCTTTTCTTCATTTTTCTGCTATTTCTTCGTCTTGGCACCAGAGCAAGCACTTGTAAGCTCCGTCCTTCATCACTTAGGCTCCATGAAATACTCCTCTTAGCTATGATCCTTGAAACACTTGAATCTCTGCCCAAAATGACCAAAAATCCACACAACTAGAGAGTAGTTACCGAACGAAAAAAATAACGATGTAAGCATGAAACTAACTTAAAAATAAGCTAAAAAGACTCAAAGCATGAAAGTAAAAATGTCATAAACTATGTCTAATTGCATGCTATCACTCACCTCAGCATCCATGTCCCAACCCGAATGTTGACCTGCCACGAATTGCTTGATCGTTTCTACCCGCGACATTATTAAGAAGTAAGTACTGATCTCGCTAGCTTCCTTGAGCATCCTCTTATTCACAGCTTCAAGCTCGGCAATTTTAGAGCAATCTAATGACACCTCAGAAGAGTGATGTTTGACCGCCTCTGTAAGCTTGGTAATCTTGCTAGCATCCACCTTCTGTCGCTCGGCAGCAATAGCCACTTGCCTCTAAAGGCTAGCCCTCTCGACGTTCCACTTCAACTGGTGCTTCTTCAGACCTTTGTCTTCCCTATCAACGACATCCTCTATCCATAACACACCTTGCAGGGCCTACGAAAGGAGTGTAAGTTACAACATAATATACGAAGGAAAGAATAACTAGGTAAAGGCGAGCACCTACCTTCCAGACCACTAGACCAGACGAGGCTTCTTGGAACCATGAGCATCACGGAGCTTTTACCACAAGTCTGAGGGAACTTTGTCTTCCAAATCGATGATTTTGGTGGCATCCGGTGACGACCGCTTGAGAGGGGTTACCTTAGCGCTAGCTTCCATCATCAACTTGGGGTCTAAAGGGGGTTTCTTGCCACTTGATCGCAACTTGCGCTGGATCATAGCTGCAGCGGTGAAACTTCATCCTAAAGAAGAAGAGCCTTACATAAAAAATAAAAGTGGATCACACCTTCTAAGACAACGAGTATTATACAACCCAAGAGAGGCGCTTACCAGTAGGGTTTTCCGAGGGTTTCGTGGGTGCCTTGGTGATTTCCCCAGACGTTGGGACCTCCACCTCATTGGCTTCCCAAAATTTCCTGATTGCGCATCATCGCCCTCTTCAGATTGGTCCCTAGACAGTGCCGTCGTCTGGTTACTAGATTCACCCTCCAACGTCGCTTCTGATGGTTTTTTATATGTCCTTCGTGCCTCCGGCAAGGCGAAAAAACTTCCTTCATGCCTCGGATTCCAAAAGTGGGTGTCTAAATCCAGTGGGACTATGTGCAGAGATAACCCAGAAAGAAAGATCGGTAAGGGGAGTAAAAATTTGCAAAGAAAAATGAAGAGTAAAGTCATAAATATTCACCTTTGGAACTCCAAGAGTCAGGGAAGGACGCTTGATACATTGAGCTCAGTGTAGACCTTTCCACGAAAAAGAAACAGGTAGCCCAATCCTTATCGTTCACCTTTTGGAACTAGGGGGTTCTTGGCATCCCTAGAGTGAAGGGTTAAGCGACCAGCTCTCAAGGGACATACCTCGGTAAGCGCATAAAAAGTCAGAGATTGAAAAATCGATCTTCTCCTCTGATCACACTTCGCTGATCTGGTACAAAGTATTCCAAGTAAACGACATCAGTAGTGTCGGGGATTCCCTAAGATCTAGAAGGAAGTTGAGTATTAGATTGGAAAAGGGAAACTAGGCCCTAGGTGAAAGGGTATTTCAAGAAATAGACCTATCCTTCCTTGACCCAGTATACGGCCTCATGCATAGGGCAATGGAAGTTAGTACTCGCCGGAACGCCATGAGTTTTGATGATTTTCTCCACCTCCTCGAAGGACATGGAGCAGGGGCGACAATTGTGGGTTCGAGGGTATGAGAGGACTCGAAACCTAGGTCTACAATATGTGCCCTAACCATGGTGGGATGGATCTGGAATGATTGGAGAAGAAGAAGACGAAAAGAAGCCGAAGGAGGAAAGAGACAAGGAAGACACATATCTTTGAAAGAACTTGTGCACATAGTAATTACAGCCAAGTTGACATGACTCTTCGCTTCCCCAAGAATGATTGGATGGATGGGGTGAAAACACATGTCACAAATCAATCGTGGGTCACACGAAAAATCTAAGCAAAATCCCGTCGAGAGATTTGGATCAAGATTTGGGGGTATTGTCAGGCCCAAAAATAAGTCGGCCTATTTAATTTTATTATCCCAAAAGCGAATGAAGAACTAGGAAAGAACGAGAAGATAGAAATCTCAAAGGGCGAGAAGAAGTTAGCAGTCACGAAAAGGCTGAAGAAAGCTACGGTCACGAGAAGGGGATGCGCGTCCGAGATTCGACCATTCACGGCGGTTATTCATTCCAACGAACGTGGGAGGTGGCTGGCAGTTGGAGATATGCCTTGGTAACGTGGAGATCGTTAGCTATTGGAGGAAACGACTAGTTTAAGTAGTTATAGGCTAGGAAAAGAGGATCTATTATTTATTTAGTGGTACGCACCAAAAGAACCACTATCTCTTAAAGAGAAAACACTTGTAACCTCCGCTCATAATCAATACGATTGTTCCTTTCATTGATTCTTTGAGTTAAAATTCAATCGTTGCCCCAATCGAGGACAAGAGTTTGGTTGTCCAATTTTTGTCCAAAACAAAATGCAGTATCAACAATATTTAGTGATATCACAACTACAAGTTGAATCAGCTTTCAGTTAGCTGATTTCTCATAGAGAACTTTCTTCAAACACCCGGTAGGCACAATCAAATCAAATACTTTAAACAATTGGCACACATAAAACTACAAAACCTAGAAATCCATCAGTACAAACATAAAGGATCAAAACCCCAACAAGACGCCATCACTGTGTCTCCTCCCATTCTACAAGCCTACCAATCTCTGAAATCAAAGCATTTAATTAACCATTGAAACTATTGTAAAATGAGAACATGTTGCAAATCTTCATAAAAACCTCAATTTTTAAAACCCTAAATTCAATTCGAAATTAAGATATTCAAGAGATTGTAAAATGTCCTAAATCTCATAAACCCACCCTAATGCGTTGAAACCTTGCAACATAAAATCCCCAGTCTAAAAACAAAACCCTAGAACACAAACATATCCAAAAATGGAAAATATCCAAATTGAGAACATATTAGATAGGAACAACATTGAAAAACTTGTCAACTTACATGAAATTGTAGCCACATCTTCAAACAATTGAGAAACCGTTGCAAGTTCTAGCTAGACCACCGCCAACGATAGAGAGGCAAGAAAGAGCAACCTAAAAGAGAGAAATCATAAAGGGAGGAAGAGATTTCATAGACTAGATGAAGGAAGAGACGAGAATGAAAGGGGGCGAGAGAATAAGAACGACATCAACGAGAGCTTGAAGTTGGAATAGCTAGAAGAAAGAATGAATGGGAGAGTTCAGTCCAATAGACAGAGGCAGCTAAGGCTCTGTTCGGCATTTCCTAGCTGAAGCTTAATGGCCCATTCGGCTAGCGGAAAAGCAAGAAGCTTGGGTGTAGGAGTGATAGCGATAAAAGGACCATGAAGATTAAAGTTGAAAAGAAGGTGTCTAGAAGGTCGAAACCGAGACCTTTTCCAAGGTCTCGAGCATTCAAATTCAAAGAGGTGTTCATGGAATTGATACTATCTCTTCAAAATATCCATCCATGGCGTCCAAGGCCAGCAAGGAAGAGAATCAAGTTACAAAAGTTCGGAAAGTAAGAAGCCCGTCAAATGGAAAACAATGCTCAGTAAACGGGTCATATCTTGGGCTAGCAAATTCATCTAAAGTCGGTTAAGTACTCGTTGGAAAGATAATTAAAAGTTCTACAACTTTGAAGTTCACATCAAATCCAGAATCCAACAGTAAAGGGACAAAAACTGGGTTTTACGGAGAGTTGTTCAAGTCTTGCGGGAATCTTATCTTTAGTTTAAATTTCTATCTTATTTATTTTATTATGGACGATTTCTATTTTATTATGAATCTAGATAGATATACTTATAGATATTTTATTATATCTTTGGAAGCAAGATAAGAGGCTATCTTCTATCTATAGGGCCAGCCTCCTAGTTGCCTTGCTCCCCAAGTATTAGCTTTTGTATTCTCTATAAATACTTTTCAGTTTCATTAATAAAAATCAGCTTGAGATTAGATAAACCCTAAGAAAGGTTTATCTAGTCCTTGGGCTCAAAAATACACGTGTGAGAGTTCTTAATTTCAGCAATTGCAATCGATCATCAACAAGACCATTCGATCATCATCATTCTCGATCTCTTCTCTCTTTGTTCGATTCTGATTGTGTTTAATTCAATTAGATTGTTCTAGTTGTGATTGTTAAAGATCAAACTAGTTAATCAATCGGATTTAGCGTTAGAGCCAATCCGTTTGAACTATTAAGTTGAACTATTCTATCAATCTGATCGGTTCTTTTGTTTCATTCATTCGAATCAGTATGTTACTTGTGTCACAAGAAAGTTCTAAAGTTGAAAGCTTTGTAGGTTTGAAGTGTTTACTGGCAAGATCGGGATCCTGTGTGGTCAAATACGAGGTTTCTGAGGAGTAATCCGAGGCGATCACGTATCAAGTGGTACTCAGAGACCATCAAGTGGTATCATAATCCAACGTCTCGCCAAGTAATTGTTTCTTTCCTTAATTTGCTTTCTAATTGATTTGATTTAGTTTTTGATCCCAAAAATCCCACCTTTACCTAAAGTTTGAATTTTTGAGACCAAAGATTGAATTTTTCACCATCAACCACCACATCTCCGCTACACCTTCATCACGAACCACCACCAGCGCCACCAACTGGTGTCGCTAACCACCGTTGCTCACCTCACCACCACCAGCCGAAACTAACCCCACCACCCCCATCCAATTCGGACTAGCCTAACCCTAATTCGCCCACCCCAGCCTCGTAACCCTAACCCTAAATTGGCGGCTAGACCCATCCGAACCCTAACCCTAGTTCGAACCCAAACCCTAATCCCAAACCTAGTTCATCAATTGAATTTAGCGTTAGAGCCAATTCAATTGAACTATCTCTTTAATTATCTTAACCCTTCAAATCAGATTCATTCTCATTTATATTTCAAGTTTCTTGCTCATTAAGTTATGAACTTTGAAGGCAAATCAGGTTGGAAAGAGATTACTCGTCAAGGTCGGGCCAAAACAAGACCGAATTGTCATCATCGAGCAATCGAGGAGATAATTTCGTGTCAATTGGTATCAGAGCCAGCCTCCTAGAAGTCGAGGAGATATTTTTAGATATTCTGAGGAGTAATTTTTCGGAACCCTACCCCATCAAACCCTAGAAGTCGAACCCTAAACCCTTCGAACCCTAGGCAATCGAGAACACCAAACCCTAATTCCTTAGTTGATTACTTGCCCCTCAAGCAATTACCCAATTAGGAGATTTTTATGGGATTTGTGTATGTTTATTGGCTGAATTGGTTGAGTTTTGTTGCAATTAAGATTAGCAATTGTCTTCCTACAATTTTTATGAGTTTTTATTTCATGTTGCATGATCAATAGAGATTCATATTGCTTGATAGTAATTGCTGATTTTTGCTATTGCATCCCATCAAATTCGACATTCCCCTTCTTCTTTTGTTAATTTGGCTTCTAGTTGGTTTCATTGGTAGTTTAAAGTCACTTAGTTAAAAAAAAAATCAGATTAGTTTCGTTTTTGCCCTTGCATTCAATTATTGCTTTGCTTTACTTGTTTCTCAATTCTAGCACAAGAGTAGATTGTGCATAAAGTCAAAAAAAAATCAGAAAAGAAAAGTGATCTACCCCAGCTAGTTTTAAGCCACTTTCAACCCTAGTGACTGCTTGCTTAAAAAAAATAGCTAAGTAGAAATCACTTTGAAGAAAAAGAGTGATGAAATAAAAGTCACTAAGCCTACCATATTTTCTGTCCTTGCATGCTGAAATTTGGCTTTATTAACTTGCATAGAGTCAATTGAGAGATTGCATGTGTTTTAGAGCTCATAGAGGGATTATTTGCATTGCTTGTCTTATTGCATACTTGCCATTTGCTTAAGCTGCATATTTCCTTATTAATCATTAGTGTACCATACCTATACTATATCTACCCATTTACTCCCTCAATCCAACCCAAAAACTGAATTAAGTTGATTGGATTGCTTTGAGGCAAGTTTTGGCTTGATTAAGGTGTGGTATTGCTTGTGTGATTTGCTTTTGGAACACACTACTCTCTCTCGTTTTATTGCTTTGTTTTCAGGATTAAGATGTATTGGTGTGATCCCCTTCATGATATTCCACCAACTCCAAGGGTACAAAGACCTCCAAAGATTGAGCCTTTTTCTGGAGAGTATGGACCGAATGATTATTTGGCATGGGAGCGAGTTGTTGATTACTACCTTGACTACTATGGTTATGATGAATGGGATATCCTTCCATGGGTGACTAACTACCTTGTTGGTTCTGCCCGTTCCTTTTGGTTATGGATATGTCAGTCTAGAAGACGTCAAGGCTTGATTCCAATTACAACATGGGATCAAATGAAGTTTGTAATGCGAAAGATCTATGTTACAATTGATGAAAAGTTGCATAGACGTTATAAGGAATCTTGTGCTCCTGCTTGCCAAAAGAGAGCTCCAATCCGATCCTTGAATCACAAGTATGAGTCTTTGGACTTGACTAAGGAGGATTTGGCTAATTCTAGTCAAATGAGGTACATTTCTAACTCTTCTTCCATTGTTTTGGATCCTAACTCCTTTTAGCAGGAATTGGGAGTTTCTGACTCACCAAAACCAGGATTGTTCACTCAAGGAGAGAAAGTTATAACCTCACATAGCCAAGAGACATCTAAAGAAGAAAGTAACCTCCTATGTGATCTTCAAAGCCATATTGATGAGGAAGGTTTGAAGGAAGAGGTGCCAGCTGAAGAAATCAATCAAGGGACGAGCATGGAGGAAGAAACGGATCTCTCAAATGAAGTCTTTGTCAAAGAGAGCCTTAATGTCCAAGAGATGATTCAATGTCTTCCATCAACTATGTTTGCTCCAAAACCTTCTATACTAACCATGGTGCCTTTAGTATCTCCAGCATTTCAAGATATTTCTCCTCTTAATCTTACATGCAACTTCGAATCGAGGACGATTCGAGGTCAAGTGGGGGAGAATGATAGCGATAAAAGGACCATGAAGATTAAAGATGAAAAGAAGGTGTCTAGAAGGTCAAAACCGAGACCTTTTCCAAGGTCTCGAGCATTCAAATTCAAAGAGGTGTTCATGGAATTGATACTATCTCTTCAAAATATCCATCCATGGCGTCCCAGGCCAGCAAGGAAGAGAATCAAGTCACAAAAGTTCGGAAAGTAAGAAGCCCGTCAAATGGAAAACAGTGCTCAGTAAACGGGTCATAACTTGGGTTAGAAAGTTCATCTAAAGTCGGTTAAGTACTCGTTGGAAAGATAATTAAAAGTTCTACAACTTTGTAGTTCACATCAAATCCAGAATCCAACAGTAAAGGGCCGAAAACTGGGTATTACGGAGAGCTGTTCAAGTCTTGCGGGAATCTTATCTTTAGTTTAAATTTCTATCTTATTTATTTTATTATGGACGATTTCTATTTATTTAATAATGTGGAGAAATCAGCCAATAGGCTTATGTTAGTTGGTTGATCTTCTCTCTCCTGGTTGTTAGAGATATTTTTAGATATTTTTAGTTTGTTAGAGATATTTTCTTAATTAAATAAGTCAGCCATGATTTATTTAATTAAGGGAATCTAGATAGATATACTTATAGATATTTTATTATATCTTTGGAAGCAAGATAAGAGGCTATCTTCTATCTATAGGGCCAGCCTCCTAGTTGCCTTGCTCCCCAAGTATTAGGTTTTGTATTCTCTATAAATACTTTTCAGTTTCATTAATAAAAATCAGCTTGAGATTAGATAAACCCTAAGAAAGGTTTATCTAGTCCTTGGGCTCAAAAATACGCATGTGAGAGTTCTTAAATTTCAGCAATTGCAATCGATCATCAACAAGACCATTCGATCATCATCATTCTCGATCTCTTCTCTCTTTGTTCGATTCAGATTGTGTTTAATTCAATTAGATTGTTCTAGTTGTGATTGTTAAAGATCAAACTAGTTAATCAATCGGATTTAGCGTTAGAGCCAATCCGTTTGAACTATCAAGTTGAACTATTCTATCAATCTGATCGGTTCTTTTGTTTCATTCATTCGAATCAGTTTGTTACTTGTGTCACAAGAAAGTTCTAAAGTTGAAAGCTTTGTAGGTTTGAAGTGTTTACTGGCAAGATCAGGATCCTGTGTGGTCAAATACGAGGTTTCTGAGGAGTAATCCGAGGCGATCACGTATCAAGGAGCTTCTTGAAAAAGCTCAAAATTCCGCTCCAGCTAGCGGAATTCCGCTCCCATTCTGCTACTGCGAAACACAGCCTAAGAACGAGAAGGTTAGGGCCGTAAATAACACGAGCAATCAGGGTTTGATGGGGAGTGCATTGTTTTTTAAAAGATAGATTGTTCATAAGAGTTTTACTGTTCACAAGAATTTACGTTCGGTTATAGGTTTTTGATCTACATAGAGTCACGCTCGGGTACATTTAAATGATAGGGTAAAAAATGCGAGCAATTATAGATCGTTAGATTATATGTGTGGACGGACGAGATTAAAATAAAATGATTCAGAAAAAAGGGGGTTGTTCATTAAAGATGGCACGAAATGTATTTCCATTAAAGTTGAATAACAAGACCAAAATACCCGTATGAAAATTTGACCTAAAGGTGTCTCTCTCACTTCTCTCAAACTTTATTTTCTCCATAGCCAAAACCTCTTCAGAGGAGAAAGTGGAAGATCCAAGCCAAAACCATACCATAAATTCAGACCTTCTAGCTCACATAAAGTCATCCTAAGCCGGGGGTGCTTGTGGGAAGGGAGTGCCACGACAAAACAAGGGAATGAAAAGCCAAAAACTGGAGCAAGAGCTCCCTCGTTTACCTTGTCTCCAATCATGGTTGACTTTATGGGATACGTCTTAATTTCAGCATCCGCACAATGCCACCTTAAATTGTTTTTTTAGTCTTCATCATTTACTCTCTTTATTTTAGTAGACGCCAATCTTCTTCATCTAGCCGCAATTTCTCTTTATACATTGGATTTTAGTTCATAGAATCAAGTGAGAAACCACCACAAAAAGGTATGTATAAATAAAAATTCCAGGGTTTGATTTTTATTTCTAGGGTTCCAAGATTTGTTTTCGAGTATTAGAAATGTTTATTGAGCTTTAATGGGTGCTTATGGTTGATTTTATGGGTGTTTGTATTCGATAGTGTTTACTGTTTCGGTTCGAAATTTCTAGGGTTCGCGATCTCAAATTTTATGGTTTGGAATATTTAATGCATAGGTTCAAAATATTGAATATATAGGTTCATAGTCAAATTGAACTTACCTTATTGTGATAAGGATAGTGACATTCATTCCCACCATTTGATTTCACGAGTAGTACGTTCTCGCATGATTTTGTTACTTGTTTGCTTCAATTTTGTGTTTTAAGGTGGGAGTGAGCCCGAAAACCTTGAAACATTAACCTTATTTGATTCAATGTTGGTTTGGGGGGGCATTTGCACATCTTTCTTCCTTTTTATGAAAAACACTCGCACTTAAATGACAATTCACTTATAGAAATCTATATAGTTAACACTTCCAATGAGCCGTGGAGAATACTAACTTATAGATCCAACTCTTAGTGTAAAGAAATGAACAACAAAGATCCATGAGTTTTGTTGGTTCGTAACTTTCTATGTTAAGGTTCATAATTAGTGTTCTTATAGTTCATGCTTTGTACTATGTTTACTAATTGTGTGTTGAAATTATTTGGTAGCCTATAAGCATGATTTAAAAATTTATTTGGTAGCCTATTAGCTCAAATGATTTGAAAAGAGAGCCTAATGTACTTCTTCTCTAGTGAATGGACATGACAGCTGAGAGTTTTCCTCCCGTTACAAAGTGCAGAATTCTTTGAGGAGCCATTTCAATTTGTGTGTCATGATCGATTTTAAACAACCCCTTGAAATAATCCACAACCACTCTCTCCGTATTACAATGATTCCTCCGATCCACTCCATACCATCAACATTCACCAACCTCTTCAATTTATTTCTTTTTCGCCTACTAGTTGCTTTAGCATGGAAGAAGGTCGTATTTCTATCGCCCCATTTGAGGTTGAGTTCTTCTGCTCTTTGAAACCATAAAAGCTCTTCTTTTGCCAACAATTCACTCTCCTCCTACTCTAGGGAACGCCTTCTTCTAATCAATTCCCCTTTCATTCCATTTATTTAATTTCAAGCCTCATCCAACTCTTCTATAACTTTTCTTAAATTTTCTCCAATATGCCCGAACTCCCTCTTATTCAAACTCTTCAAATCTTGCATACACTTATCCAATTTTCCCATGACTTCACCTACCTCCCTACTCATTCACGGATTCATCCAAGCATTAGCGACTACAATTTGACACCCCTCGTGGTGGGCCCACATGGCCTCAAACCTACTCGGCCGAGCTCTCATAACCTCCTCCTTTGGCCCTTCTTCACACTTAAATTCCTCTAAGATGATGGGAACATGATTCGAACCCACCCTCTCCAAATGTCTAATTCTGCCCCCCCCCCCGGATGGAGATTGACCCACTTTTCATTGGCAAAACCCATATCAAGTCTTTCCTAAACAAAGTCATCACCTACTCTCCCGTTATCCCATGTATATCTATGTCCCGAGTAAGGAAAATTCTCCAAATCACACACCATAAGTGGTTCCTGAAACGCCCTCATTTTTTCAAATTCAGGCGGCAAGCCATCTTCCTTATCTTCAGCACAAATCACTTGGCTAAAATCTCCAATGCAAACCCACCCCTCATGGTCGTCTTCTACAACCCCCTCTTTCTTTTTGCCTTCTCCCCCCTCTTCAAAGTTACCATTTCAACCAAGCAACCCTCCTTTAAAGAGAATGTCTCTAACCTATTTTGTGTTTCCACCATCTCATCCCCTTCTGCTCTTGATCTTTGTTCACTCTCTCCTTCATCACTCCCATTATTTTCAGCGTTCCCTTTTTCTATCCCTACTTTTGAAATAATCTCCTCACTTTCATTCCCCTTTCCACCCCTCTGCCCGCCCATTATCAACAGTGTCCTCTTCCCCCTCCAAAAGGTGCAACAAAGATTTTCTAGCCCTCACACCCTCCCCTGAACTTTGTCCTAAACCCTCACCAAAGTGTTTCTTTTAACCTCCTTTTTTTAAGGATCATCATCTCTTGCTCCTTCTCATACTCATTCCTTACATGATATTTTCGCATGGGCGAGGCTCTCAACCAATCCCCATACTCTCCTTGAAGTTATTTTGCCTCTCCATCCTCATAATCCAACTCCAAATGCCTAATTTGCCGCACAAGTAACAAAAGTTTGGTAGCCTCTCATACTTTATTTCCACCAACGCTTCTTCCCATTAACTCTCATCATCAAACCTCTAATCAAAGGCTTTGTGATATCAACCATCACACGAACTCTTAAAAACTTGGATCGCACCATCAATTATTCCTTAGAAACTCCCTCAAGCCCACCGAAACCTTTCCTAAGCTTTCGTCGTTTACATATTCATTGCAGTCAGCGACAAGTCATAAACCCTAATCCAGAATAGCCACCTTAATTATCTCAATCTTAGATGGCTGCTCCAATTCGGCTTCCTTTAATTCCAACAACATTTTGTCGAAAGACCATGGTCCTTCCGCCAAAACTTTGTCTTTCTCCTTCGCATCAGCAAACTGGAAAAGAAACAGATTCGATCGAAGTTCCCGAAAAATAAAGCCTTCCCTCACTTTCCAAGCTCCCTTCATTGTTGATTTCAAAGCATAGACATTAAAAGGACAGTCCATTAAGAGACTACCAACCAGGATCGCTCCTCCTCCATTGTCCTAGTGTCCCTTCTTCACTGCCTCAACCACCTCTAAGCATTCTTCTTCCGTTAAAACAATGTCTCCCTTTGCCCAGTGCTTTGTAAAATATTGTTTTCCTCGTTGATATATTGGATCTTTCCGAAGAACAAAGACTCGTTTAATAACAAGGCTTATATTGTTTTGAGATGTAATGACAAGAAGGGCTATTGATAATAATGATCCGCATAATTCGCCATACTTCCTTTTCCGTTGTCATAACTGATCACGAACAAATAAAAGAAAACGGTGAACTCGCATGTAACGACGGGAAATCCCTAGCCCCCACGGCCAGACGCTAGAGAGATGCTGCGATCGGCAGAAGTAACGCCAGAAAACGATCATCCTCAATCGCCTCTCACGCTCTAGGTTTTTTTGTAGGTTATTTTATATGTGAACTTGTCTTATAATAGCGTGAACATATGCATAAAATATAAAAAACGTAATGTAAAAAGACAAATTTCATGGTTTTGGCAAAAACAAGCGAAAATAAAAAAATATTTTATTTTATTTGTTTTTATTTTTTCATCAAAATTACCATTTTGCCCTTATCTCTTTTAGGGCTTTCTACACTTACTATTAGAAAGTGCTTTTCTATAATAAGTATACTTTTTCACCTTGAAATGTGTAAAAAGTACTCCCTCCGTTCTATTCAACTTGTCATTTTAGCTAAATTCACACATATTAAGACAAAATAATATCTTACTCAAATGCCCCTATTACACACAACTTACATTAATTTTCAATTTCTTTGTTTAACCTATAAAATTGATCCACATAATGATTGTTCATAGAAAAGTAAAATATAATTAAGTTGGGATAGAGATTTAGGTAATAAATGATGGAGTATATTTGGAAAATTATGAATAAAATATCTAAAATGACATGTTTTATTGAACACAAAAGCAAGGTTAAAGTGATAAGTAGAATAGAACTGAGGGAGTAACTAATATTTACATATTTGAAGGCAATTAAGTATACTTTTTGGCAAAAATTACTTTTTAAAAAGAAAATGTAGCAAGACTTTAATATTAGGCATTCATTTCTCAAATCCAAAGATCCTTATTTGTTTCTAATTTTCATGAATTAAGACTCATTTCCAAATGAATTAACCTCTAATTTATTTTTTTATTTTTTTGGTGGAATCAACCTCTAATTTATTAACATGTGTTTTTGTAAGCTTGGCTCTGTCACTAGAGTGATTTGATAAATTTTTTAAAAGTAGGTATGAGTTCTGCTATTGTTTCTCATTTCCCATATACATTCATAATCATGAAAAACGTTTACATATTTCCATTATAACTCAATTCACCCTGCCCCCTCTTGAGACAGAGCTCGAACCCGCAACAAAATTACATGCCTTGCTTTAACGGCATGCTGGTGTTTCTTCTTCTGTTTAAGCATTTGAGATAAGATTAAAAACAGGTTTAATTATACATTATAAAATACACATAATATCAACTCATTGTTCCACAATTCCATCATCGTTGTGTCTTCTCCAGAATGACGGTTTTCGAGTTTTCTTCCAATCCAGGCTGCTCAGATTTCCTTTCAGAAGCTCTAACACCTGTGCAAAGCAATTAAAAAATGTTGACTTGAGACCAAAGTTGTAATCTTTAAAATAGCCATCATACTATTTTGCCTTTAAAATCAAGCAAAGTTAGTCTGTATCCTTTTACAAGTAATTTACTCCACAAGATGCCTTTTCTTCTACTTCTCTTATCTGTTAGCATAGAACTTTTTTCCAAATGTCTTGTAAGGAATGGCGTATGATTTGCTATGGATTTGTTTGGTGGTATTGTTTTTATTTTGTAGTTTGAAGTAACTACTCTACCAACTAGGACAAAAGAAAGCTTATTAGTTGTACTAAATAAGCCTTGTTCATAGTCTTAAAATACCTAAAAATGAATGAATACCTGGCTCATTGTTGGACGACGAATTGAAGAGCGTTGTACACAAAGAGAGGCAGCCAACAGCATCAGATTCATCTGTCTCGAGTCGTAGTGTCTTGCAAGACTAGGATCAATGAGTTCCTTCACGCTGCTATTCTTGAGCAATGGCTTAGCCTACATTTATTTACAAAAAGGATCAGAGTTATTTATTTACAGGAATCTTGATATTATATATGATTAATAATTAAAGAGTTCCTTAGTGGGAAAAAAAAAATGAAGTGTATACCCAAAGAACAAGGCTCTGCTGTGAGCAATCCAAGGCTCTACGCCCCGTGATAAGCTCCAAAATCAGCACACCAAACGCAAAGACGTCGGTTTTCTCATCAACGATGCCATGCATCAAGTACTCTGGAGCAAGGTACCTACAAGTTTCAAGAGTAACGATGAGCGAAAGCACAATTGACATCTGAGATAATTAAGTATGGGTTGTTGTTGCATACATACCCAAATGTGCCTTCAAATTTTGAGATTGTATGGTGAGTCCATTTCTCTGGTAACCATTTCGCAAGCCCGAAATCACAGATCTGCAATTGCAATGTAATCTCATCTCATATAACATTATTAATTTATTTTTGCACGAAAGAATCTCACATGTACATTTCGGAATCAAAAGTTCTCACCTGAGGCTCAAAGTTGCTAGACAACAAGACGTTTGCAGCTTTGATATCTCTATGAATGATTCGCCTTTGGCAGCGTTCGTGTAGGTACGTTAACCCCTCTGCTATCCCTAGCGCCACCTTATACCTCACATGCCATCTGATTTTCTCCTTTTTTGAACCTGTCAAAAATAAACATATAAGAAAGATCTGATCAATTACTCTACCTGCAATTGTAAAAGAGAAGCCAAAGCAATGCGCTTTAGGCTAACCATGTAAAACGGAAGCCAAGCTTCCCAGCTCCGAGTACTCAAGAACAAGGTGCATTCCGCCCTCAGCTCCATACCCGAGTAGCTTGGTAGCGTTAGGATGGTTGACATGGGCCATGATTCCAAGCTCGGCTAGAAAATCTGCAATCTTCTCCTCGGCAGTCCCCTTTATAAGGCGCTTGATCGCCACAATTCTTCCATCCTGCAACCGCCCTTTGTAAACCTCAGCATAGCCTCCTTTTCCAATCAAATTCTCTACAATTTACACAGCAAGAAACTGGGAATCAAAGCTGTACCAAACAAGTGCTTGCTTTGTATTAGCCTAGTGGGGTTCAATTGGTAATAGGAGCAGTAATCCGCTAAGGTATATACTAGTCTAGTTAAGTCCCAACTGTCAGATAAGAAGAACATGCTGAATTGAACAGGACAAAAAGTGTTTACCTTGGCTGAAATTTCTGGTGGCAGATTGAAGCTCGGCTAAGGCGAAGTTCCTAGAGGGCGAATTGCATTCATGGATTCCCCGACTACTACCATAGTAATCTCCAGTGGCAAAGAGTCTTTCTCTCATGCTACTGCTCCACCTTGACAGTTTAAGGATGCTCAAAGGAGGCGGAGCCGTTGAAGGGGATTGTTGGCTCTTGGATTTGATTCTCAATAGCTTGATGAATCCTTGCCAACGCGATGGGGTTTGATTGGATGATTCAGACTCCGAGGTGTTTGAATTTGAATAGGTGTCGTCTGTTTCAGGGGTTCGGAAATAGTCCTCTAGAATTCCAACTGGGGAGCTTGATTCCTGTTTTTAAGAGAACGTAACTCAGCCAATACACATCACATTAAGTTAAGACCCAATTCGATGATAAGCTTATATGTAATCAAATTGGCACGGCAATTTCACTTTACCTTGGACATGTTGGATTTTCCTATACTGAAATCAACCCAAGTAGTGGGTAGCCCTGAAAACATGGAAACAAACGGATCAGAACAAAAGAAGAAAGGATATCTTTATATATGGAAGGTAAGAGAAAGTGACTGAAGAACACAAAAGAAAAGATAGCATTACAAGCAAATGGGTATCTTAAAATCCAAACACTTTGACCTTCTGGGTTTTGAGAGATGGGTTTCTTGTAAGAAAAATAAACCACATGTCCGCAGGAAACAGAGAGAAGAGAAAAGTCAAGAGAACATATATACCATGTGATGAGAGCAAGGAAAGACAAGTGAAGAAGAGAGCTTGGTTCTTGAATCTTGAAGAAGCCTGTTTGAGTGTTTGGCTTCTCCTGAAGCGGTTACCAGTTTACGAATTTGACAAGTCTTCCAAAGATTTTAATGTGCTGAGGCTGCTGAATTCAATCCTTCTTTACTCTTTTTAAGTAAAAAGAAAAAGAAAATGTAAGTTGAGAAAATCGGGAAGCAATTATGATAATGATATATAATGGAGTGAGTATGAAGTGGAGGAGAAGGGAAGGGTGCGAGTTGCCGTCCGTACGTGCGTGTCTGCGGTGTCGACCCCCCTCAATTTTAATTTTTAAAGGAGGGAGGCAGTGAGGCTCTCAGCCATCCATCCGACACGTGGCACTCCCAAAGATCAGTGGGGCCCGTTTGCCCTGTCGGTAACGGTAACTATCCCTTGTCTTCCCTCTACTCTTCTCACTTCATATATACTGCTACTGCTAGTAGCTTGTGCGGCGGCCCCGCTTTCTTGTTCCTCTGTGATTCTATACATTTTTTTTTTAAAATGAGCTACTAGCTCATTACAAGACAAATATTAGGCTGTTTTTACATTATAAGATGAACCTAAATTATCACTACGAATAATTTTGAAGAAATTAAAAACTAAAGGTTGAAGACGAAACAACAGTCTCAATCTTTTTAGGGAGAAAACATCAAAACACAAATATTGGCACGAAAAAGTGATAGCATGACAAATATGAGGAACACTGACATGTCTTCTGGCGAGGAAGTCAGCAGCCGAATTAGCCTTCCTAAGACAATAAAAAAAAAACACAACAGGAAACCCCGACACCAACTTACGGATGTCTTGAATAATTGTGTAAATTATCCAAGACACTTTCCAAGTATTCTTTAAAGAATTAATAAGAATTAAATTATCACTTTCAATAATTAATTTATCAATCGGTAAAGAAGCTGCAAATTTCAAACCTTCCAGAAGAGCAATAGATTCGACCATTAAAACTGACATTGGTTGAAGAGAAATTCGATCACAACCAAGAATTGGACTAGCATGATTTCTAATAATAAAACTTGCAAAAGTTGAGGAATTTTTCTGTTTAGAGGCATCAAAATTAAGTTAACCCATAAAGGAGGCGATTTAATCCATGAAACACCGTTTTTCCTTTTCGCTTATTCCCATTAACTTCTTTTTTTCTTTTCGAGTTTGCGGAATCACATTGGAGAAATTGAGAAAAAGCCAAGTCACTTGGCAAACTGTTCGGGTTAATTCTTGATGGGAAAATAAGAGAATTTCTATTATTCCAAATGTGCCACCATAAAAAACAAAGAATTTCTTTGTTTTTGTTTAAATTTAGAGTTGATATTAAATTCTCATTAAAGCACCCAGAAGTATCAAACTCAAAAGAAAATCTTAAGATATTTTCCAATTTTGCAACCATTTTCTTCGTAAACGGATAATGGAAGAAGAGATGATTTAAATTTTCATTTACAATATCACAAAGAGAACAACAATTAGGTACACAATTATAAAAACGGTTTAGTCTATCCGTGGTAGGAAGGCAATCTGCATAAGTTTTCCATATAAAATTTTGAATTTTAGGAGGTACATTATAATCTCCAATCCAAGAGAAGCCTATTGAATCAATATTTCGATTTGTATTTATTAGAACCAAAGCTGATTGGACTGAAAAGCATCCATCCGAAGAAGGAAGCCAAACCACTCGATCTTCACAATCCGAAAGCGGAATCCTAATATGAGTAATAACATCTATGACTAATTTGAAAGAGCTTGAACATCCCATGTTCTATCTGTAGTAATGAAACTAGCAACTTTAAGAGACGGATCTTGATTATCAATATAGCAAAGTAGATTTGAATCTCCAATCCACCTGTCTACCCAGAATTTGATAGATTTACCATTTCCTACAATCCATTTGACTCCTTTGGAGAATATATCCCTGATGCTTAGTAAACGGCCAAATTTCCAAGAGCAAGATTTCTTTTGGAATTGAAAAAGGTCTTGATTTCCCAGATATTTATCTTTGATTAATTGTACCCAAATACTATTGGGATCCGCTATAATTTTCCAAAGAAGTTTCATTTGAAGAGAAGTGTTCATATTTTGAGCCGTGCGAAGGCCAACACCCCCATTTTCTTTCGGAGTACAAATTTTTTCCCAGCTACAAAGAGGGTGATGATTAGGAGTGAATTTATTCCAAAAGAAGGACTTATTAACTTTATCAATTTCATCCCATACCCCTTTAGGGAGCAGGAATAACTCTGCATTAAGTAACTAACATGTCCTAAGAAAATGGATTGAATTAAAACCGTCCTACCTGCTTGGGAGATCGAATTAGCTTTCCATTTTGATAACTAAGATTTTAGTTTGTCTTATTGTTTCTGAAAACATATGATTTTGAACCCTACCTTTAAGAATAGGAATGTCGAGGTATTTTTCCATGGAAGAAGTAATTATATATTAAGAATACTTGCTAAAGAGATTGCAGTAGGTTTGGTAACATTTGCCGAAGTTTGGAAAGAGTTTTTATGATAATTAATAGTTAATCCAGAAACTCGAGAAAAAGAAGCTAAAAATTCTTTACCAAAGGTCATATTACTCTGATAGGCATTTGCAAATATAATTGTATCATCCGCAAAGCTGAGAAAAGGGATACGAGTACCATTCTTAACTAATTGGATACCTACATGAGGATTTTGGTGCAAAGATTCAGTTTGAAGTGATCTGGCAAGATATTCTATAGCAATTACAAAAGTAAAAGGAGACAAATGATCTCACTGTCGAATTCCACAAGTAGGCGAAAATTCCTGACCTGACATTATTAACTAAAATCGAGGAGGAAGAAGTAGAGATGCAAGACATAACTAAATTAACCCAATGTGAATTAAAGCCAAATTTAAGTAGAATTTGTTCAATGAAATCCCAGTCAAGCTTATCATAAGCCTTTTCCATGTCTATTTTTATTGCCATCCAAGCTTTATTTTTGGATTATTTTTTATAAAAAGAGTGAAAAATTTCATGCGCTATAAGAGTATTGTCTTGGATCAGTCTTCCTTGAACAATGGCTCCCTACAAAGGATGGATAATTTTTGCAAAATATGAAAAATTTGATTAGCAAGTATTTTAGTGATTACTTTATAAACTGTATTGCACAGGCTTATTGGACGGAAATCACCAATTTTTTGTGGATTAGAAATCTTAGAAATTAAAGTAATAAAAGTTTTATTTATTGAACGTAGCATATGTCTTGAGTGAAAAAAGGCGTTAACTGCTAATATTATAGATGATCCAACAATAGGCCAATAATGTTGAAAAAACTCAGATGTGAATCCATCAGGACCCAGACTTTTATCTGCCGACATGGAAAAAATTGCATTCTTAATCTCAACATTGGAAGGAGATTTACATAGTGCACTATTTTCATCTGAATTGACTATTTCAGGGATGAAATCCAAGTCATGAATGCAAACTTCACACAAACTACTTTTTTGAAATCGAGCTTTCATTTCTTCTGAAATTTGATGTGAGATTAACTCATGATCAAAAATAATCGTTCTAGCATTGGTTTGGAATCTCAAAAAGCGTTGTTTAAAGGATCTAATTTTAGAAACAGATTGAAAATATTTTGTCTTTTTATGAATATTTTGTAAATGTTTTACATTTGCCCTTTGTTTCCAGAAATTATGTTGAAAATGTAAGAGCATATTATATTTATTTAAGTGTCTTTGAAGTTTTCCTAAAGTGTAATTGTTGGAAGGATCATATAAAAGGTCATTTTGCAAAGACTGTAGCTGGCGTTCAACTATTTGTAATTGTTCATTATTATTATTGACATGATGTTTCGCCCAAAATTTTGAATATTTCTTTAGAAGTTGAAGTTTCATAAAGACCCGAAACATAGTAGAACCTTGAAGGCTATAGTGCCATACTTTTTGCACTAATTTTGTATAGGAAAGGTTTTGAATCCAAGCATTTTTAAAGGGAAAAGGAAATTTGTGAAAAGATTTTTCTTTAGAGAGACTAAAAGTTATAAGGCAATGGTCCGAAGTTGTAAAAGGATGTTGGTGAACAATTATATTTGGATAATTCTGTATTAATGAATGGTAGATCAGAATTCTATCTAGTTTTTCAAAAGTATTTTCAGAAGCACTTGAGCTTTTTCTCCAAGTGAACGGAAAACCCGAACAAGTAACATCTACTAAACCTAAACGTTTTTTAATATTTAAAAGTCCAGAGAATCTAGATTGAGAAGGAAACAAACCTCCTAATTTATCTGAATTATGACAGATTTCATTTAAATCTCCGACTATAATAAAAGGCAAGCAAGCATCCTCTATAATCTGGAATAAAGAGTTCTAAAACCTATTCTTACAATCTTCCCTAGAAGGAGCATATATAAAAACAATTAATTAAACAAGATTATGTTTGTAATACCTTAGAATGATAATGTTTGTTGATTTGAGAAAAAGGTCACAAGAGTTGGTAAATCCATTTTGACAAATAAGAAGTCAAAGACCTCCTTTCGTACCAATATTTGGGAAACTAATGGAATTTTGAAATCCACTTTTTCGAACCAAAAATAGGGATGGTTCGATTTCTGTCTTAGTTTCGGCTAAACAAAGAAAATTCAATTTGTTGCGTTTTCTAATAAAACCAACTTCTTCCTAGAAATTGGGTCTGCGTACCCCTCTAACATTCTAATAGGTTATACTCATAAAAAACCTTTTAAGAAATGATGTTCATATAACCTTTTAAACCAACCTTTTAACATTATCCTTTGAAGAACAAAAGGAGAATATACCAAATACTAAAACTTAAAAAATTACAATGCACAATATAAATAAAGAACGCGCCGCGAGAGTGAATAACTCATCTATAGAAGGAAGAGTCTGAAACAAGCAACACCAGTCATACAACATACAATCCAAATTAGTCACAATAAAGCTGGAAGAATTTGTATGGCACACACAAAGATATATATCAACAAAGCAATGCCACTGACGGCTCAAATCTTTAAGAGACTGCCCTGCAGCAAGCAAGAAGCCCCAGATCCTGAGAATAACAACATCAAGATCACAGGAATGATAACAGCAGTAAAAATGGCAAACAATACAAACCATATAGATAAATCTTGAAGCTTCAGTTTTTTCTTTTTAAAAAACAAGCATATAGGAGATGACAAGTTTAGAAGGAAGAGCTTCTAAGTAAAACAAAAGAATTAAATAGGTGATTTCAAGACCAATTCTCAGAGGGAGTCTATCAAAGATATAGAGAACCCAATTTTCATAATTGAATTTTGCACTAATCAAAGAAGAGGTATGAGGCCAAGCTTCAACTTTTTCAAGAAGAATAAGGAGCCAAAGCCAACATACATCAACCTGGATTAGTAAATAGGTCAAGTCATGGTTCAAACACATCCTCAACAAAGAAGGCAACAACACCTCAACCAAAAACATCATAAGATAAATTAAAAAGATAGGGAGCACTTGCTGCCAGTTCCAGGAAGAGGGGGAACCAGTAACAAGACTGATCAAGAAAGCTGAAAGAGGCAGCCAATAAGAAAATTTAGTCACGATTCCAATCTCACAAAACCGTAAATACCCAATCCGAAAAGATAAGGACATAGAATGAACCTGCACAAGGCTCACCCAAAAAGGGGGAATAAGGTTTTGAATATGAAATAGGAACACGAGTAAGTAAAGAAGAAGATATTGAATTATCAACAAGGATTCACACTCTGAATATAGATCAAGATATACAATTAAGTTCCAACAATTATGACATAAAAGTTTCATTAACGTTTTAGGGGATAACGGTTCATTCTAAGGATGCAACATGTATGGTAAGATCTCAATTTTAACAGAACAAAAAGTCTGACAAGAGAGATGGACGCCACAAAGAAGCAACCAAGAGAAAAGTTTGATAGAAGCAAATACACAAACTAAACAAGGAAACGGAGAAGAATCAAGCAGATAACCTGGAGAGGCCGGAATCCAAGAACCGCAAAGAAGGTAAGATACAATCTCGCCCTCCCATTGAAGCGCAAAACAAATCCAATCAACATGTATAGCAACGAAGAAGGCGAACATCAAGGAGCAAGAGAGGATGCTTAGGATAGAGAAATCAAGACCACCAGCCAAGTATCTCTCAAATAAAGAGAAATCCCAAGACAGGAAGCAACACGAACACCCAACAAGGAATCCGTTGTTATTAGAACAAAGAGATCCAAAGATCTCATCATTCCCGAAAGTAGCACGCAAATACTTCCAGAAATCAAAGAGAACGCTGATTGCCAACAACTCATCCAAGCAAAGATCAACATAGAACTTCGTCAAATTCCAAATCTCAAATAAAGAGATCCAGAACCACCAGGGATTAAAAGGGTCACACGAATTTGGACAAATGGAAAAGAACTCACAACCATCAAAGAAGGATCTAAGAAAATCCAGATCCACTTCGATAGTACAGAAAAGATCTAATCCAAAGAGTTCATAGGAAGGTTTTGACTCTACACATTTTGTACTTACCCTAGTCTAGCACTTACATCATCTAGGTCTACTAATTAGTTGCCAACTCACACATTTACTAAAATTTACTCCATGCCTTTAAAATTGGGAGATGAAATATAAACACGGGTTTTTTATAAGCTTACAATACTCTTTCAGGACAAGTGCTCATTCTGAAAAAATGCCAGTGCAAAGACTATTTTTTAAATAGAGCTGTTAGGCACGCTTTCCTAGCGGCTTATATTTAACGGTTCAATTTTTGCCTATATATACATCTCTAAATTTCTCGTATCATTTCAAAAATGTATCCATCTAAAATCTTTGCGAAATGTCATCGTCTCAAGAGTGGGTGTCTTCAACCTCTTCTGGAGAGGAAGACAGAGAATACGAATCTGATTTGAGTACCGACGCGAAAAAAAAAATTCATAATATCGTGATCATAGCTGATGTTATACGATTAATCAATTTATGTATAGGTCATTTGGATAGATTTCTCAAGCGAAAAAAAAAAATTTCATATAACGGCTTATAGTTATTGTTATACTTAAAGTAGAATATCTTGAACCTAATTATAGTTATTGATAGTTTAGATATTTATATTATTAAATGTCAATATTTTTTTTAATTTAAGTAGATATTTTTAGAAGTTGTAGGAAAAAAAATCATAATATCGTGATCATAGTTGATGTATTACGATTAATCAATTTATGTATAGGTCATTGGGATAGATTTCTCAATTGCTTTTTTATAACGAGCATGTGTGGGATGATCGACAAGACATGTTTGACTGGGCTAGAGAGCTTGGTCGGGAAAAGAACTTCGTATTGGTCATAAAGACATCAAATAAAATTATAGTCAAACTAACATGCGATCAGGTCGGTAAGTATAGACCCAGAAAGAGGATATTGCTTGGAACATAACATAGGAGTATCTATCAACCACTTGCCAGAATTGAGTTGCTTGGATATCGAAGTAAGTCAACTATTCAATGGGCCTTAATGGTCAAATGAAAATTGCACGACCATGATCTTCCAAGTAGCTTGCATGGTCATCCATATGCGGGTTGATTAAAACGGGAGAAAAATAGATGGTTATTGAGAGGTTCATCATGTTCGCCCCCAAGACTATACTTGTTGAGTTGAGGTAGCGATATCCGGGTTATGTGACTTCAATTAGACATATCTACAATGTGAGGGGTAAGTTATTACTACAAGAATGCAGAGAAATGACAATAACACAATGGTCGTTGTTATGCCCAAAAATAACGAGCGCATTTAGCATAAAGGCCCAAAAACATACGACCTGCGCGCCGTGATCGAATGAGAAGATAGAAGTCGAAAAGATCTGGAAGAAGTTAACAGTCACCCATATGACGATAGAAGGTTATGGTCATAGAAAAAGGATGTACATGTATCCTAGGGATCAACCATTCATGGCGGTTATCTTCTCCGAAAAACGTGGAAAAGTGGCTAAGCGGTTAGGATATGAGAAAACGACATGGAGATCGTGGGTGAGAGGAGAGAAATGGCTAGTTTAATGTAAAAGGACATTTTTTTGGCATTCATTCATATGTATGATGTTCATGTTTTTATTATAGTTTTTAAGTGTTTTTCTTAGTTGGTTAGCTTGAGTTTAGTGTTTGTTTGGTATGTTTTTGGATAAGTTTGCATATTTTATGAAAAGTATGGAAGCTACTCTGTTTTAGTGTTTTTAGTAGGTTTTCGAAGCAAAGTAGGAACATTACGAAGAAGTTGAGATCGGGAGGATGATGGTGGAGCATGGATGAGTCAAGGAGAGAAGAAGACGCTTTAAAGATCCAGGGAAATCCAAAAGAGGCTATGACAAAGTACAAAAAGGTCAAGAAGACAAGCTTGATACCGACCTTGTGGGTTCGATACCGAGGTATGCAGCAGAGCCAAGTTGTGAAGAATTCAGCAAAGCATCTACCGACCCTGACAGGTCGACACCGAGGTGATGTCCTCCTTTTTAGTCATGTTTTTAGGGTGTGTTTTTGTGTCTTTTGAGTCTTTTTCTTTACTTTTGTGTTTTATTTTGAGTCGTTTGTGTAGTTTTTTGTATTTTCTTGAGATATGGAGTCTACATAAGCTTTTTTGGTGTTTTGTAGGTTTTTAGAAGCTTTTTGGAGCATATTTTGAAGAAAGGAGCAAAGCCGGTGAAGATAGCACTCAAGAAGGAAGTGAAGATGAAGATTATGTGCTCAAGTAAAGTTATTGAAGATCAAGTTTGATCTTGTAAAGAGATAGAGAAATTCGTTACAAGAACATAGGAAAAAGAATCGAGTCAAACGGAGTTGTAACGAATCTTCTACGCAAGTTTTACTCAAGAGTCGTTAACGACCCTGTCAAGGTCGTTACGAGGCAGCGAGAGCAGCAGAGATCCGAGTCGGTGCTATTTATGGGCTTCTATCTTGTTTCCTTTTTTATGTTATTAGATAGATAGAAGGGGTATATCTTATTAGAAGATATTATTTCCTTATAGTTAGATTTAAGATAGATTTATTTCCTTAGAGATAGATTTAAGATAGAATAGTTTCTCTATAAATACTCTTGTCTACCCTTTGTTATTCTGGACACAATCAATTGCCTTGGAGGGCAAGTAAGAAGAGGATGAGGAGGAGAGAAGAGAGAGGGGGAAGAGACGAGTTTTTGTGGGGAAGAACTATCGTTTGGATTCGGTTGTAAGCTTTCTTTTTAATTTAATTTGGATGTTTTCAATTATTATGCTTTGTGAGTAGTCTCTCTTTCTAAGGTTGGGGTTGAACCCAACAATGGTTGTGCATGCTTGTTTGTGATCATGATTTGATTGTTTTTTATTGCATGAATCTATTCTCTTGTTCTTAATCCTTGAAACGAAAGTTGAAAGGAAATTCTCATTCATAGTTGAAGCGAAGGCGAAACCTTGAATCAGAATAGTCAAATTAGGGTTTTGAAGCGAAAGCAGATCTATCCTAGTTGAAGTAGAAGAGATAGATAGTAAGTTTATTAATTTAAGCGAAAGTTGATTGATTTACTTGCTTTGGTTGACAAAAGTTGACACCTTTATGTGATAAAAGCATGATCTTTATGTTTCATTAGCGTTTGGCATGCATAATTGTTGTTGTGGTGACACCTTTACCTTAGATTCTCTCTTTCCTTGTTAAAAACCCTACCTTTAGTTGATTGCTTGCGTGAGAAGTAACAAAACTTGATACTGACTTTCTCCCTGCGGACGAACCTGACTCTGCTATACAACAGCGGGGTCTTGACTTACAAATTTATTTGTTGGCCAAGAAACCCTCTCAACACGAGGTCCCCTGTGTTGGTAGGCGCGCCGACTTTAAGATTTCTATCTTTTTATTTCGCAGTCTTTTTAAGTTTGGAGAGTGTTATCTTTTGGAAACTTTTTAGATAGATTCTCTAGTATAAATACCTTGTTTTTAATCTAGTTTAGGGGGACTTGACTTGGAGACAGAGAGAGAAACACGTGAGACCAAAAGGGACGATTTTTATCTTTGTTCTTAGTTTCTAGTTTGCTTTTGTGGATTACTTGGGGAAGAAGATTGTATTCTAAGACAAGTTTCGACTTTTAATTCAAGTAAGATTTGTTCTGTTTTCATATAATGTTCTCATTCAATCTTTTTGTTTGCTTCTTTTCAATCATGTGTGAGTAGTTCAACTTTTCTAGGGTCGGGCTTGAAAACCCGGCATGGTTGTGCGTGATTGAATGTGTGATGAATGTTTGATTGCCTTTTTATCTTTTATTTACTTGTTTTGTGCTTATACTTAGACGAAAGTTGAAGTAATTCGAGTTTATTGCTTGATCTAAAGAGAAAGTTGTAACCTTGAATGTTGATATCATTCGATAACGAAAGTTTCAAGCTTTGGATCAAAAAATAAGTAGAAAGTGAATTAATTCATGAAAGTCACTTGATTTGCTTGCATAAATCAACGAAAGTTGATAGCTTTATCTTCAAGGCATGTTATTCATCCTTCACAGCATCTTGAATGCATGATTATGTGGTGGTAAACCCTTATCCTAAATCTTTTTCTCCTTCGAAAACACCTTCGTAATACTCTATTTTGCTTCGGTACAGAGGTAACCAGGTCGGTACCGAACCTGCTTTGTCTATGTTATTTGCCCTGTTTCAGTCGAAAGTCAGCATCGATACCGACCCTAACAAGGTCGTTACCGACGTAATCGTAGCCTCATTTTTTTTCCTCTCTACTTTATTTTATTTCTGAACTTTCCCGCTTTCTAGAATAGTAATCAAAGATAAACTTGCTTCCCGTGGACGATCTTGACCTCCCTATACACAACGGGGTCTTGACTTCAAATTTATTTGTTGTGGGGAAACCCTATCCACAAATTGGCGCCGTTGCTGGGGAGACAATAGTGTTGTGTTTTATTATTAGTGGGTTTGGGAATAGCCCGACCCCGTTTTTATTTCTAACTTTGTTTTCTTTTGTTTATTTTCTCAGTTTATGCAAACAGGACGACGTCAGCTTGAATTTGATCACACTGATTACTATTATGAACTCGAACGCGTCCTTCATCACAGAAGACGAGAAAACCAAGCCATGGCCATGACACCTGAAGAGATGGCACAACAGATGGCTGCTCTCTAGAGGCAGCTCGATGTCGTGCAAATTGATAGAGTCGTTGCCGCTGTAGAGGCCGAACGACAACGAGAAGACAATGCCCGTCTAAAGGAGAAACTCAATGCCTATCCAAGGAATGCCAAACGGTATATGTATCCAAAATTGAGGGTACTAGAGTCAGCAATTGTGCTTCCGGAGAGAGAAGAATTTTGAGATTAAGTCTCAATTCATATCCTTGATAAAAAGGGCTCAGTTTGAAGGGAAACCTACTGAGTGCCCTATGGAACATATTAAAAAGTTTCTTGATTTATGTGACACTATTGCTGATGATGGTGTCTGTTTAGAATATGTTATGTTAAAAGCATTCAGGTGATCTCTTACATGAAAGGCCCTAAGCTGGTTAGAGAGCTTACCTCCTAAGTCTATCAAGACTTGGAAGGCTTTGTTTGATCAATTTTTGACAAAGTTCTTTCCTTCTGCTAAGACAACGAAGTTAAGAAAACGTATCAACTCCTATCACCAGCTGCCTAATGAGACCTTTATGGAGACGTGGGAGAGATTCAAGGAGATGCTCAGACAATGCCCTACTCATAGGCAACCACCATATGTGCTCCAAAAAATCTTCTTTCAAGGGATTAACGCCGACACAAAGAACCGCATTAACATGCACACTGCTTGCGGTTTATTGAGATGGATCCCACTACTGGACAAATTGACCAATTACAATGCCATGTATGAGACCTAGAAATAACCCCATCCTAAAATATGTCTCTACATTCCAAATAAAGATGAAGTTGATCCCGAGTTTAAACATCAATTCTTACAGGATGAGATCAACCATCTAAAGAAACCGGTAAATTTTTTGAAAACCTCTCAACCTTGTCAAGAATGTGGCTCTCAAGTCCATAGTACTTCTGCTTGCACTAAAATTAAGCAGGTTAGAGCCACTGAGACATATGCTGAAATGAATTATATGAGAGGGCAATACAGAAACCCACCTAATAATTATGATAGGCCAACCAATTATCCCAGTTGGGGAGGTTACAGTCAAAGGAAAAATCAGGTACCTCCACCACAAGAAGAGAAGGTTCCTCCTTACACACCACCAGGATATCAAGAGGTACCTTCATAGGTATAAGGCCTACAAGAAGGCATCCACAATAAGATTGATGGAGTCCTCAACAAGTCCGAGCTGACCTAAATCATCAGATGAAGGTTGTACAGGCACAATTGGGAGAGTTATAGACATGGAGCAAAAGCGTCAACTCCCAATTTGGCAACCTTGCTGCACAAGTTCCAAGACCTCAACGAGAACTCCCAGGCCGCCTCGACGAGAACCCGAGAGGACAAATAGCAGCCGTACACCTCCGGAGCAGAAAGACGCTACCAGAACGTGCCGAGGCCAAGGAGAAAGAACTCGGTACCGAAAAAACTGCTTGGCCAAGATCAATAACGAGCCAAAAAGGATCGATATCGAGCCTAACAACCTCGGTACCGATGCTCCAATGTTCGTTACCGACCCCAATCGAAGTAAGTCCTCGACACCGAGCCACTCCCTTAGTCACAAGCTCGATACTAACCCCACTAGGGTCGGTACCGAACCTTCTGCAGCACCACTCAACCCTGTTGTCGATTCGGTAGCACCACCTCTCGAGCCCGCTTTGGTTTCGAGATTGGTGAAGACTCTTCCTGATGTGACCCTAGAATGGCAAGGGACGGATCTAGGCTCGAAACGTCCGGATCTTCTACGACGGATAGTAATGGGATAAATACGAGACCACAAAGTGGACTCGCGGGCCTATAATGCTCGTCGAAAAGAGGGCGGGGCGAGGTAAAGGACTAGAACGTTGATAAAAAGAAGGACTCGACAAAAGGAACTGGGGGTGACGTCGGGCCAAAGGGGAGGAGGAAGTCAACTCAAAGCTCTGTCTTAATTCATCTTGACGTGAAGATTACAATGGGGCGTGGCTCCTTTATATAGAGGAGAACCACCAAACCCTAGTTTAGAAAGGGAGAGGTTCCTAGGGTTTGTATGCAAACAAAACCCAACGACTCTTGGCCCAATAAGACAACATACTAAAAATGGAAACTAGCTATAAAGGGAAGCTAGCCCATACTATAAGAATGGACACACACCTAGCTAAAAGGGAAATGACGGAAATATAAATGACGGAAATATAAATAATAACATAAACGAGACTAAGTCCTAATCCAAGGGGGTCTCCAAGGTCTGGGATTCTAGTCATTTTCTCCCCCACTTAGCTTCGAAGCATTCTCGCTTCGAAGGACCTCGGTACCGAAGGGTGATGCCTCATTATTGACGGTCGCATCATTCTCCCCCGCTTAGCTTCGAAGCATCCTCGCTTCGACGTGGGTCGAACAAGGGAAGAAGGCGACGATCTCAGTAAAGCCTTGCCATCGACATGAGTAGTCTCTAAATATGGTGTCGACACAGGGACAGGCTCGAGCTTGGGCTCGGGATCAGTGTCAGACTTTATGGAGGGCGCCGGTGTAGGTAAAGGCTCAACAAGATGGGGCGGGTCCTCGACCATAGGTGTCGGCGCGGGAAGGATTGCATCCTCGGTATGGATAGGCATTGACATGGCGATAACCTCAGTAAGGACGAGTATGCTCGGTACCGGCTCGGGGATGGCAAGGGTCTCGGTAAGGACGAGCACGCTCCGTACTAGCTCGGGGCTGTCAAGGACCTCGGTACCGAAGGGTGATGCCTCGGTATCGACGGTGCTGGGCATGGGTGCCGACGGTGCTGGACTCGACTCGTGTGTTGGAACGTGGGGTGCCGGCCATGGTTGAGACTCTTGGTTGGCCTCGGCGAGAAGGCGCTCGAGCTCCGCGATCCTTTGTTCCGCGAGTATGGCGTAGTGCGTGCGCCGGTGGTGCTCGGAGAGCGTCGGTGGTGTGGCGAGGGATTCCATATGGTGGACTCGAGCGCGGACCGAGGGAGACCTTGGGGCCTCCTGGGTGCGGTCTCGGGTACGAGGGCGCCGAGGTGGCGGACTCCAATCCCGCTCTTTGTATTAGAGATGCGGGCGCCGAGGTGGCGGACTCCAATCTCGATCAACGTATGAGCGACGTCGGGGTCTTGGAGTTTCGTAGTAATAGCGGGCCCGATTCTCCGGGAGTCGATATGGTGGGATCCAATCCGGATCGTCCCTTGGTAGTGGCCTATAGGGACGAGTGTTGACTCGTATATGAGGCCGATCCCAAGAATCCGAATCGTCCCATACTGCCGAGCAAGTCCAAGACATGGCTTGGGCTATCAGTTTTTTTTTACAATATTATGAGATCTTTCACAAACCGAAAGATCCTGTTAAAAACGAAAATAATAATCTATTCTAGAAAGAAAATAACTAGAAGATCTTTTATAAGATAAGATCTTTACAAAAAGGAATAAAATGAAAACAAATAAATGTAAAAGTAAATAAAAATAAAATAACAAGATATATATTCGAAAATAACCCAAGAGATCTCGAAAATAATCTCGAAATCTAGGGTTTCTGGATTCGGCGCAGGGTTGGCACGAGGTTGTTGCGGATCGGCGCGTTGATGGCGCACTGCTGGTGCCGTACTGCAACACCGGGGCTGGGCCAAGACTCGACTCTGGCACGCTGCTTCTGGCTGGAAGCCGGACTCGCGCGTCTGGTAGGTATTTCGGCCTTTTGGAGGGGCAAACGACGTCCGATTTGGGCGAATTTTATATTCTCGGACTCGTATCGAAAAGACCTACAGGATTCTAGAAGAAAATTACAGAAAAGATCTTCTATTTATTTTCTTTATAGGATAGTTTATTATTTCCGTTTTTAACGGGATCTTTCGGTTTGTGAAAGATCTCGTAATATTGTAAAAAAACAAAAAAAAACTAGAGCCCAATCCATGTGTTGGACTTGCTCGGCAGTATGGGACGATTCGGATTCTGGGGATCGGACTCATCGACGAGTCAACACTTGTCCCTATAGGCCGCTTCCGAAGGACGATCCTGATTGGATCCCACCATATCGACTCCCGGAGAATCGGGCCCTCTATTACGACGAAACTCCAATAAACCAACGTTGCTCATACGTGGAACGGGATTGGAGTCCGTCACCTCGGTGCCCGCGTCCCCGATACGAAGAGCGGGATTGGAGTCCGCCACCGCGGTGCTTGCGTCCCCGAAACTGCACCCCGGAGGCCCCACGGTCTCCCCCGGCCCGCGCTCGAGTCCACCACTCGGACTCCTATGCCACAACCCCGATTCCCCCTACGCACCAATATCCAACATTGGATGCCACGATGGCACGGATCGCGGAGCTAGAACACCCTCTTGCTGAGGCCAACCGAGAGTCTCAACTAAGGAAAGTACCCCACGTGCCAACTCACGAGTCTAGCTCAGCACCGCCACCAAATCCGGCACCCGTGCCAAATGTTGATACCGAGGAACTTGCCGTGTCCGCGCCTGAGCCAGTGCCGAACTCGCCAGTCCTTACCGAGGATCCAATCCTTCCAGAACCGACACCTAAGGACCCGCCCCATCTCGTTGAGGCTTTACCTACACCGGCGTCCTCCTTAGAGTCCGACGTTGAAACCGAGCCCAAGCTCAAGCCTGCCCTTGTGTCGACACCATACTTATTCGAGACTACACATGTCGATGGCAAGGCTTTGCTGAGATCGTCGCCTTCTTCCCTTGTCCGACCCACGTCGAAGCGAGGACGCTTCAAAGCTAAGCGGGGGAGAATGATGCGACTCTGCCCTAGCACGGACCCAGCTCCGATGCACCCGAGACGACCTAGACCTTGGAGACCCCCTTGGCTTAGGACTTAGTCTCATTTATGTTATTATTTATATTTCCATCATTTATATTTTCGTCATTTCCCTTTTTAGGCGTGTGTGCATTCTTATAGTATGGGCTAGCCTTGTTATTTCCATTTATAACTAGTTTCCATTATTAGTATGTTGTCTTATTGGGCCAAGAGTCGTTGGGCTTTATTTTCATACAAACCCTAGCTCTTCTCCCTTGCTAGACTAGGGTTTCGTGGTTCTCCTTTATATAAAGGAGCCACGCCCCATTGTAATCCTCACGTCATAATGAAATAGCCAGAGCTTTGAGTCGACTTCCTCCTCCCCTTTGGCCCGACGTCACCCCCGGTTCCTTTTGTTGAGTCCTTCTTTGGATCGACGTTCTAGTCCTTTACCTCGCCCCACCCTCGTTCCGACGAGCATTAGAGGCCCACGAGTCCACTTTGTGGTCTCATATTTATCCCGGTTACGATTGTTGGAGAAGATCCGGACGTTTCGAGCTTTGATCCATCCCTTGCCAATCTAGGGTCACATCACTTCCTTTCCCTACTAAGAAGTCTAAGGACTCAACAAAAGGAAAGTTTAAGCGTTTTGTTAAGATTCTTCAAGGCTTAATAAATCCATATCATTCGCTGAGGCCCTAAGCGAAATGCCTGCTTACACATAATTATTGAAAGACATATTTAACAGGAAGGGATCTATGTCGGAGCTAAAAGACAAGGTTCGATCTTTAGAGCTCCCGGAGAAGCTAGTCGATCCAGGAAAGTTTGCAATCACCATCAGGATAGGAGCCCACAGATTCAAAGCTTTATGTGATTTAGGCGCTAGTTCAAATCTTCTACCATTGTCAATTAGGTCCAAAGCCAACATGGGACCATTGGAGCCTATTAACATGCGGTTGTACATGGCAGACGGATCCTGTGTCAAACTTACGGGGGTTGTGGATGACTTTCCAATAGAAGTGGACAAATTCTTTGTTCCAAACGATTTCATTGTTATGGAAATGCCCGAAGATCCGGTAGAGCCTATCATTCTAGGGAGACCATTCCTTGCCACAGCCGGTGCCATAATTGATGTTAGGAGAGGACTCCTAACTTTTGAAATTGAGGATGAGGTAGTAGAATTCCATTTCAACCCCACAATGAAAGAGACCAACGAAGCCGAAGTTAAAATGCTCTATACCCACAATGATTTTATTGAATGTGGGGACCTCATCGAGAGGCTTTTGGCATTTGATGCATTATTTGGATGAAGATGGGCCGAGACAGATCCTGCAGTCTCGGTACCGAGCATGTCTACATCGGTACCGAGTCTCTTGGCATGTAAAATCAACTCGGTACCGACCCCCTCTGGATCGATACCGAGCCTTTCGACAAAGGATGAAGATGATGAGGTTCCCTTAAGGATCAGACTCGATTCTGGCTCGAGCGAGTTCGTGATGATGCTTGAGAACGTTCTTGTTGAAGCCGCTTGAAAAATGGGTTGTGTTTGTTGGATTTAAAGGTATTAAGAATGAAGATTTCTCAAATAAAATGGAGTTTTGGTCTTTTTATTATATAAGGGATAAGTAGTTGACCCCTCTTGGATAAACGCACCAAGAGAAACCAACTAAAGGATACAAGTGTGAGGAACAACTAATCCGGACCCAACTATCCCAACCCTCATGGATATACGCACCACGAGAACTAAAATACAAGGATCGAAGACAAACCATTCCAAACCCAACTATCCCAGGGATAAGTAGACAACCTCACTTAGATCAACGCACCAAGCAAGGTCGTCTATGGACAACTAGGCTAAGGCTCGAGTCACACGAACCATAACCAGCCATCCAGGCCGTCGAATCTCACGAGGACTACGGCTTGAGTCCCACAAGCCGGGAGAGCCCAAAACCCGAAACTAAACAAAGTTTTTCAAGTTCAAGTTCAAGCTAAAGAAATAAGAAAAATTACAACCCTTTATATAGGATAAAATTAGGACAAAAATTGAATGCTTGACTTGGCTTCCAAGGCCGTAATTGATGGTTCTTCAAATTGAATGCTTAACTTGGCTTCCAAGGCTGTAATTGATGGCGGCCTTTACTTGGAGCGAAAGGAATCCGTCATTGAAAGCTCCTTCTTGGCGGCCAAGCTATCTTGAGGAGGTGGAGGCGGCATGGGCTGGAAAAGAGGAGTGAACGTACCTTGGGTTTGGGCCCAAGTGTTGCTTGGATGGGCTTGAATGGACTGGTGGCGGTGTGGCTTGTGGCCCATGGGGCGTTGCTGGTGTCGGTTCCTCTTGATCTTGAATGTTGGCGGTGTGATCACATCATCCACTTCCCCTTGAAGAGGATTCAACCTCGAATCCTTGGGGCCATACATGAAAGTGGCCGTGGCGAGGTGACTGAGCCGGGCCAGTCCTCTGTTGAGAATGGGCGCCACCTCATGGGAAGCCATGGGAAACAAGAAAAAGTGCTCGTCGTCGTGGAAGAACGAATGGGTGTTCCACCTCCCACTGTGCATCACTTTCTTCTCCCACTGTCAGGGACGCTCGAGAATGACATGGGCTGTCCGCATGGGCACCACGTCGCAATCAATGAGGTCATGGTACCCACCAATAACGATTGGCAAGGACACATAGTGGGTTACGGGGATAGCATCCTCATCGGCGAGCCACCCAAGAGTATATGCCTGTTGGCGTCGTTGTAGGACAAAACCCACCTGTTTGATCACGTCTTCAGATACCAAGTTGGAGGCGCACCCTCCATCGATGTTGACTAGGCACTCAACGCCTAGCACCATGGCACGACAATAAAATAGGTTGTGCTTTTGGTCCACATAAAGCTCGTCCAGCGCGAACCAGCCATCAACTTCTTCAACTGCTTCTTCGGAAGGCTCCCCCTCCGCCATCATCTCATCACCACCCATAAATTCTTCCTCGAGAAGCTCTTGACATGCTCCATGTAAAACTACTCGAATTCGGTGAGATCACCCATGGGAGCCACATCATTCATAATATCCACTTCTTCGCTCGCTTCCTCAGCGGACTCTTCGCTTGAGCTCGAGTCTTTATCACTTAACTCGTTGCTCGCACTGTAACCACCCTCTTGGCTGATTTTAGGGTCATTCTCCTCACCAAAACTGGCGTCACTTTCTTCTTCATGGTTCTCGACCTCATGATCACTCGAGATATCGATGATCTCCTTCCTTGTAGCCATGCCACACACAAAACACGGGCCAGCCATACTCTTGCTTAGAACTACCTTCTTGCCAAGCAACATCTCATAGGCCATTTTGGATCTAAAGAAGTCGGATCTTGCCTGAAAATAATGAACACACACAATGTATACTCGTAAGAAAGCATCATGGATAAGGTCATCCCGAAACTTTGTATGTGCCCTCGTTTTCTCTTCTTTTTTTTTTGAACACGACCCTCTTAGCTTAGGGAACTTTTTCGAGCCTTGGACTCCCCACCACAGCCTTTGATGTCCACGATCCCTTTTCGTGACCAATATAATCACTTGCATGGGTTATGTTATCTCATCCAACAACAAGTATATGAATATATAACGACTAATCACGAAAAGCTTTCATTGCTCAATTCAGGTTCGGTTTTTGGCAAAGGTTAGAGGGGAAAAGAACAAGGTTTTGCTCGAGTTTAGTTCGACCCCACCAGCCCACAACCTTGGCTAAAGTCGACTCACCCTAGGTTGATTTTAGAAACTCACGGCTAGACTTTACCTTCAATCTAGCATCCCGTGACTTTAGGCTAAAGAAAACCAAAATTTACACATGATCTAAACTCGATCCAGCCATCAACATCAAAATAAAATGACTTTGCAACTTACTTGGATTGTCTTGAAAGAGTGGAATGAAGAGACTCGAAAACAGTCCAAGTAAACGACACAAATGACTCTTAGGATCAAGAAGATGGAGGCTTACACTCTTACTAACGAAAAAGTGGTGTTTTTGAGGGGTGATCGGCTGGATGCTTCTTCCTTGAGGCGCCTTTGGTTTCTCTCTTGGTTGGGGAAATTGCTCGAATGAAAGGCCTCTCTTTATATAAGAAATTGGGAAGTAGGTAGCAAGGAAGTCGACTAGGTGCAAGGGAATTAAAATGGGCGGGTTCTTAAGAGAGGAAAGGGAAGAGGTGGTCGTTAATTATGCCCTCCAATAACTCAGAATTAATCAGCCCCCACCTCTTGGCTTGCACACAAAGCTGAATTTAATGAAGTGGTAAGTAATTAAGAAAGTGGAGCTTATTAACTTCCTTGGAAACTAAAGAGCTTCATCTCTTTAATATCCACGCATTAAAGTTGTGGGAAGGGCAAGGGGTGCGTGGCATTGAGTGGGTGCCAAATAACTCTTGGTTCAACGGTTTAATTCAAAGGTTTACTTCTTCTCTTTAATAGCCATGTTTTTTTTTTGTACGACCTTGACTCCCAACAATGGATCACGTACTCATGGTTAAGGATGGGAAGGAGATAGGCTTAGAAAAATTTTCTCACTTTGAGTTTTAGCCACCTCAAAGGGTCAAGAAAGGGTTATTGATGGTTCGGGTATCGGCTTGGCTAAAAAAAATAGATATAGAAAAATTTGAGCATATATGAAAGTAATCATGATTAAGCAATTATATACCCAAAACTTACAAAACTCGCCTCGAAAGGCTCTGATACCACTTGATGAGGTTCCCTTAAGGATCGGACTCGATTCTAGCTCGAGCGAGTTCGTGATGATGCTTGAGAACGGTCTTGTTGAAGCCGCTTGAATAATGGGTTGTGTTTTTTGGATTTAAAGGTATTAAGAATGAAGATTTCTCAAATAAAATGGAGTTTTGGTCTTTTTATTATATAAGGGATAAGTAGTTGACCCCTCTTGGATAAACGCACCAAGAGAAACCAACTAAAGGATACAAGTGTGAGGAACAACTAATCCGGACCCAACTATCCCAACCCTCATGGATATACGCACCACGAGAACTAAAATACAAGGATCGAAGACAAACCATTCCAAACCCAACTATCCTAGGGATAAGTAGACAACCTCACTTGGATCAACGCACCAAGCAAGGTCGTCTAAGGACAGCTAGGCTAAGGCTCGAGTCACACGAACCATAACCAGCCATCCAGGCCCTCGAATCTCACGAGGACTACGGCTTGAGTCCCACAAGCCGGGAGAGCCCAAAACCCGAAACTAAACAAAGTTTTTCAAGTTCAAGTTCAAGCTAAAGAAATAAGAAAAATTACAACCCTTTATATAGGATAAAATTAGGACAAAAATTGAATGCTTGACCTGGCTTCCAAGGCCGTAATTGATGGTTCTTCAAATTGAATGCTTGACTTGGCTTCCAAGGCTGTAATTGATGGCGGCCTTTACTTGGAGCGAAAGGAATCCGTTATTGAAAGCTCCTTCTTGGTGGCCAAGCTATCTTGAGGAGGTGGAGGCGGCATGGGCTGGAAAAGAGGAGTGAACGCACCTTGGGCTTGGGCCCAAGTGTTGCTTGGATGGGCTTGAATGGACTGGTGGCGGTGTGGCTTGTGGCCCATGGGGCGTTGCTGGTGTCGGTTCCTCTTGATCTTAAATGTTGGCGGCGTGATCACATCAGAAGAGATCTCGGCACCTTGGGGAAGTCTTGAAGACGGAACCCAAAGAACCCATCCTTATTCCGACTGAGTCTACCCCAACGCTCAAGCCGCTTCCAAACTCCCTCAGGGTGCTTAAAAGATGTGAAGAAACCAACCTTGTGCTTAATTGGGAAAAATGTCATTTCATGGTTCAAGAAGGGGTTGTACTAGGATACCTCATCTCAAAAAGAGGGATAGAGATAGATAAAGCTAAAATTGAGCTTTTTGAAAAACTACATCCCCCCTCTTCTGTCAAAGACGTTAGGAGTTTTTTAGGACATGCTCACTTCTATAGATGTTTTATACAAGATTTTTCTAAGATAGCTAAACCTTTGAGTAACCTACTGATGAAAGATGTAGTTTTTGAGCTGTTTCCATAATGTCTTGAAGCTTTTCACAGGTTGAGAGAGGCCCTCGTTTCCGCTCCTATCACGCAGTCCCCAAATTGTACCCTTCCCATCGAGATTTTGTGTGAAACCATCGATTATGTTTTTGGCGCAGTGCTAGGACAACAGAAGGATAAAAAGCTCTATTATGCAAGTAAGATGTTTGACAAGGTGCAGAGTAAGTATACTACGACGAAGAAAGAATTCTTCGCCGTGGTATTTGCTTTCGAAAAATTCCGTTCCTACCTTGTTAGTTCAAAAGTAATAGTTTATACTGACCATGATGCCATTAGATATCTAATGGCCAGAAAGGATGCCAAACCTAGGCTACTCCGTTGGATGCTCTTATGACAAAAATTTGATCACGAGACCCGAGATAAAAAAAGGAGCAAAAAACTTGGTGGCGAATCACTTATCTAGGTTGCTAGTTGAACATATTACCCACTCCAACAATGCGGTTCCAATCAACGACTCCAGACCGGACGAACAACTCATGCTTAACGAGGTCAAAAACAGCAAAAGGATCGTTATCGACCCCAATTGGGTCTGTACCGAACCATCACCGAGGTTGCAGGATGCCGATCACACCGGTACCGAATCAGGACACATCGATATCGTAGCTGGAGAGCTCAATACCGAGCCACAAGAGGTCGTTACCGAAGGGAACAATGAAGCCTCAGGATTGATACCGACCCAACAAGACTCGTTAACGACTCATCCAGGTACATTTTCTCAACCTTATTTCATTACTTTTAATTCAATTTCTTCTTCATCTCTTGCTTCTACTTCTTTTCATTCTATTCATGCTGTTAAAGGGTCAAAAGCCCCTTGGTTTGTAGATTTTGCTAACTACATTGTAGGAGGCATGATCCCGAGGGGTTGACACCACAAAAGAAAAAAAGTTTCTCCATGATGTTAAAAAATACTATTGGGATGATCCTTACTTGTTCAAACAAGGGAGTGATCAGCTCTTTAGTCACACCTTCCCACCGGTGGCCATGCAAAAGGATTATTCAAAACCTAGAGGTGGGTTCGGTTCCACGGAACCGAACCGGATCGGAATTGGAACCGAAACCGAATTAGAGGAACTGGTAGTATATCGGTCTCGGTCCCGGTTCCTCCTTGAGAAGAACCGGAGAACCGCCGTGGTATTTGCTTTCGAAGAAAGAATTCCGTTCCTACCTTGTTGGTTCAAAAGTAATAGTTTATACTGACCATGATGCCGTTAGATATCTAATGGCCGGAAAGGATGCCAAACCTAGGCTACTCCGTTGGATGCTCTTATGACAAAAATTTGATCACGAGACCCGAGATAAAAAAAGGAGCAAAAAACTTGGTGGAGGATCACTTATCTAGGTTGCTAGTTGAACATATTACCCACTCCAACAATGCGGTGCCAATCAACGACTCCAAACCGGACGAACAACTCATGCTTAACGAGGTCAAAAACAGCAAAAGGATCGTTATCGACCCCAATTGGGTCTGTACCGAACCATCACCGAGGTTGCAGGATGCCGATCAGACCGGTACCGAATCAGGACACATCGATATCGTAGCTGGAGAGCTCAATACCGAGCCACAAGAGGTCATTACCGAAGGGAACAACGAAGCCTCAGGATTGATACCGACCCAACAAGACTCGTTAACGACTCATCCAGGTACATTTTCTCAACCTTATTTCATTACTTTTAATTCAATTCCTTCTTCATCTCTTGCTTCTACTTCTTTTCATTCTATTCATGCTGTTAAAGGGTCAAAAGCCCCTTGGTTTGTAGATTTTGCTAACTACATTGTAGGAGGCATGATTCCCGAGGGGTTGACACCACAAAAGAAAAAAAGTTTCTCCATGATGTTAAAAAATACTATTGGGATGATCCTTACTTGTTCAAACAAGGGAGTGATCAGCTCTTTAGTCACACCTTCCCACCGGTGGCCATGCAAAAGGATTATTCAAAACCTAGAGGTGGGTTCGGTTCCACGGAACCGAACCGGATCGGAATTGGAACCGAAACCGAATTAGAGGAACTGGTAGTATATCGGTCTCGGTCCCGATTCCTCCTTGAGAAGAACCGGAGAACCACGACCGCGGCGTATAGATGTCGTGGTCGCAGTTTTGCTAACAGAATGTCTATAGAGTTTCTGTTGGAGCAATGCACGGTCGCGGTGTGGTATACCGCGGTCACGGTATTTGTCGCGATCGCGACTTTCGCATCCATGATCGCGGCCAGTATTCCAACGACTATATTTACTTTTCCAACGATAATATTCCAACGTTCACATGAATTCCAACGACTATTTTCCTTCCATTTACCCATATAAATACCATATTTCACCTTCAATTTCATTCACACCAATCTCATACACTCTGTTGGGACGTTGTTGGTACCTCTGGTTCTAAACAACGGATCAACGATGTCATTCTCTGCGTTTTGATAATGATAAACACCACAAGGAACTAATGTGGTTTGTTCAAGTATTTCTAAGGAACGCAAGTACAGCCAAGAACTCCCATGAATGACCAAAAGCCACTGAAAGCTCACGATGAAGAGTTTCCACCAAGGGAACTCTGAAGAGGAAAGTTCCCATGAAATGGGAACTCCCATAAATGATCAAGAAAACACAAGCTTATAACGATGAAGAGTTTCCATTAAGGGAACTCTGAAGAAGACAGTTCCCATGACATGGGAACTCACATGTGAGGACAACGACCGTTCAGCGCAGATCGCGGGATTCTGTCTTGGACAACCCGAAGGAACAGTCTGAGGATCAAACTGTCATGCTTGATCCAACGGTCCGATTGATCCAAGAAGTTGACCTAGTTTAAACCAAAGTCACATGTGAAGAAAGTACAGCTTGGGCATCAAACAAAGGGCATTTTGGACACAAACGAAAGATGCGACTGCCCAAGCTCACCTGGACTATAAAGCCAAATGAATAGTACTCGGATTGACTACTTCTCCTAGAACTCACAAACACCCACACCAGAGAAAAGAAAGAAAAAGAAGAGAAGTCCCCGCGGGCAAGTGTGTGATCTCGACGACGGAGAAGCCGAAGTTCCAAGAGGCAAGGGAACTGAGAAGTCGGTGTAAGGTTTGAGTTATTTGTATTTTGCTATTGTGAGCTTAGGAACACAGGTGAGAGGATTTGCTAGTGTTGCTAGAGTTAGGAAGAACTCGTAGGAACAGAGAAGTGTGCATCCGGCTATTGTAACTAAGGAACAATGCAATCAATATAAGTAAGTCATTCAAAATCCTCCAAGCGGAGGAAGAGGTTTACCCATACAACTAGTTGGTTGTAGTGGGGTTCTTCTATAAAGGAACTATGTTCTTTACTGTCTTTAATACTTGCGAAATGTTTATTTCCGCTGCCTTGGGAACAGCTTAATTGCCAGTTCCCAAGCTCTTTGCTAACGGTTTACGATCCAACAATTGGTATCAGAGCAGGCTTGCTCAAGATTTGTGTTAGCATCGCAGGTATCAAATGGCTCAAGAACTTACTCAGGTGGAAAACAACACTAGTAAGCCGCCTAGGCTTATTACAGGAAGATTCGAAAGCTGGCAACGCGACATGAAGGATTGGATGCGTGGCCAAGACTACCAAGCTTGGTGTGTTATCGAGAGAGGCAACTTCGAAATTGACCCGGCCATAGTCAACGACCTCACCAAATGGGGACCCAACGAATACAAGTGTATGGAGGCAAACTACAAGGCCAAACAATACCTGTAGAGGTCCATGTGCGTACAAGACTGTGACAGGGTAGCAAATCTTGACACAGCTAAGGAAATGTGGGAAGCAATCCAACAAATGCACGTTGGGAACTCAGATCTCTGAGACGATCTTCAGATGAACGCAAAAAGGGAGTTCTACAACTTCCAAATGGAGATGGGAGAGTCTGTTGATAGCTACCAGTCCCGATTTGAAGGACTTTGCACCAGATGCAAGGCTTGGGGATCACCAAAGAAGAAATCACCCATAAGATGAAGGTCCAACCGCTCTTCAACGGATTGACTGGAGAATGGGCAAACGAGAGAACAATGTTCAAGGATAATCCGGAAAATAGAACACTCATGCTCCATCAAGTGTTTGGAAAGCTAGTGGGACACGAGAAGAGAAAGATCGATGATAAGGAACAGACTCGAGCTCTTCGAGGGATCGCACTCAAGATTGAGAAGATGCTCAAATCAACCCAAGAGCAACACGAAGACTCCGAAGAAGAAGAGGATGAGGAGCTAGTTCTCGTAACAAAGGCTCTTCGAAACTTCTACAAAGGGAAGCTCCAAAGGAACAGTGGGAACTGGGGAAAAGGACAGAATTCCCAAAGAAAACCCGCAGAGAAGGACCTCTCGAATGTCACATGTTACAAGTGAAACAAGAAAGGACACTTCGCTAAGGAATGCCCACAAGGAACTGACGGCCTGAAGCAAGAGAAAAAGGCCTACATCGCCACCTGGAGCGATGATGAAGACGAAGATCTCGAGTCATGGGCACTCCCAAACATGTGTGGAATGGCCATAGGAGAAACCATTGGGGAACAACCCAGTGAGGTAACCACTGAAACTGTTCTTGCTTCTTTGAATAACTATGAAAAACCTGAGCTGTTGAAAATTCTTTCAAGTCTTGTCAAAGATAACATAAAACTGCAAAACAAGTTGGAAAAACAGAAACACATAAATGCTCAATTAGTTGGTCTTGAACCCTGTCCCAACTGCATATCCCTTCTCGAAAAACTCAAGTCCCATGTGTCTCACATCGTAGATCTAGAAAATGAAATCAAAACTCTAGAGAAAGATAAGAGCACCCTCTTGCAAAACCTGAGTAAGACTCCCGAACATCTTGAAGCTTCTAGTTCCCAAGTCAAGTTTGTCCTAGCCAAACACGACATAGGATACAAAACTGAGAGCTCAAAGAACGGAAAGTCACCCCTGAGTGAACATGAAATCCATGAGTGTAGGGCCTTAGAACTCCAATGTGAGAAACAGAAAAATGCTCATCTTGAGGAGAAAATCAGGGTCCTAGAAAGTGGGAACTGTGGTGAGAGAGATTATTACACTGGGAACACTGGACATAGACTTTATGTCCAAATTGTTAAGGGAAACGGGTCACGGGTGTACAATAAGGAAACCATGGATAGGAACAGAATCCAGAGACCACACCCAAAGTACTACCTGGGAGAATACTATAAGACGTGTTGGAACAATGGTGCTCATGGGCACTACAAGGAAGCATGTCCCAAGAAGAAAGCCCAAACCCTTAGAAACCGTGAGTTCCTAAACAAACTAAAACATCATTCTAATCACCCAAGGAACTCCAACTCTCAAACCTTTCATGATATCAACATCGCTGACTATGTTGTAAATAAGAATATTTTCCCTTGCAAGGGACCAGGCAAGAGTCATCTTGCCTGGGTCTTAAAACACTAACTTTACCTTGTAGGTGGCAGAGGGAACAATGCATGGTTCATAGATAGTGGATGCTCGAACCATATGACCGGAAACAAAGATATCCTCATCTCACTCCACACTCATGCCGAAGGAGGCCACGTCTCATTTGGCAATAAAAACAAGGGAGAAGTAATTGGAAAGGGAGAAGTGTTGCTAAATAGATCAATCAAAATCAGCAATGTCAATCTGGTGAAAGATCTGGGATACAACCTCTTAAGTGTCGCCCAGATGTGTGATCAAGGTAACAACGTTGTCACCTTCGACTCAGACGAATGCCTAGTCATCAACAAAAAGACCAACAAAGTGATTCTGAGAGGAAGAAGGCACAACAACGTTTATGTAGTAGATACAAAATTTGAACCACCAATGAAGTTGTGTCTTGCGAGTTCCCACGATGATACGGAACTCTGGCACCGAAGACTGGGACATGCAGGTGTCAATCAAATCCTGAAGCTCTATCTACAGGATCTGGTCATTGGTCTTCCTCGAATCAATCTAGAAGGACTCCAAATGTGTGAGGCATGCGTTCGAGGGAAACAGACTAGGAACTCTTTCAAACCCAAAAAGGTGGTGAGCACAACCAGGCCTTTAGAGCTAATTCACATGGATCTCTGTGGTCCCATGCGAACAACCAGCTATGGTGAAAAAGGTACATGTACGTCTTAATTGATGATTTTTCTAGATTCACCTGGGTTATTTTCTTGAAGGCAAAATCACAAGCTTTTGAAGAGTTCGAGCCTTTCATCAAAAGAACAGAAGTAAGCATGGGGCTAAAGCTGAAAGCCATCAGGTCTGATCATGGAACTCAGTTTCAAAACTCAGAGTTCCTCAACTTCTGTGACAAACATGGGATCTCTCATAACTTCTCAGCCCCTTGCACTCCTCAGCAAAACGGAGTGGTCGAGAGAAAGAATAGGACCTTGGAGGATATGGCTAGAACCATGATGATTGAAAGTAGAGTTCCTGAGTATTTCTGGGCTGAAGCCATCGCTACAGCTACATACATCTTGAACCGAGCCATGACAAGGCTTTTGATCAAGAAGACATCCTACGAGCTCATCAAGGGGAGAAAACCAAACATCTCCCATCTAAGGACCTTCAGATGCACATGCTTTGTACACAACAATGGCAAAGACAACCTTGGAAAATTCGATCCTAGAAGCGATGAAGGGATCTTCCTGGGATACTCGTCACAAAGCAAGGCTTACAGGGTCTATAATAAGAGGACCAAGAAGATAGAAGAAAGCATCCATGTCGTCTTCAACGAGAAATCTGTAAAGATGGGAACAGAGACCCAAGGGAAGGGAACTCTGTTCAAACTGGTCACACAAGAAGACGATGATGATAACGACGATGAGCCAAGGAAGAGGGATGAAGACTATCCAAGTGCAAGCAACATCCCACAACCAGGGAACAACGACGGAGATCCAACTCTCACTTATCAAATCTCCCTCGAGGTTCCCTCCTCAGAAGAACTACAAGACACCTCCAACTCTCTTGTTCCCCAAGACAATACCCTGCCAGAATCAAGTGTTCAAGGGGAACAAAGAGGGAACTTGCCAGGAATCTCTGAAGAAACACTCAATGAAGAAGCTGAAGATGAGTGTTCCCATGATAAAGAAGCATCTACTGAAGATGACACAAATGCAAGGGAACCCACTCATACAAGAAACTTTCAACAAAGGAAGGACCATCCCATTGAGAACATCATCTCCCCTTATGATAAAGGTGTACAAACTCGTTCCTCTCTCAATTATTTTTGTGCTTTTAACACGTTTGTTTCAATGGTGGAACCCAAAAATATCAGGGAAGCTTTGAAGGACCCAAATTGGATCCAAGCCATGCAAGAGGAGCTCCACCAATTCGAGAGGAACAAAGTTTGGAAGCTAGTTCCTAGGCCCAAGAACAAGAACATCATAGGAACACGATGGGTCTTTAGGAACAAGCTCGATGATATTGGGGCTGTAGCAAGGAACAAGGCTAGACTAGTGGCACAAGGCTACATGCAAGAGGAAGGAATCGATTACGATGAGACCTTCGCACCAGTTGCCAAGATCGAGGCCATCAGACTCTTAATTGCCTATGCTGCTCACAAGGGATTCAAGCTTTATCAAATGGATGTGAAAACAGCCTTCCTCAATGGACATCTCAAGGAAGAAGTATATGTGGCCCAACCCCCAGGATTCGAAGATGAGAAGCTACCCAACCATGTCTACTTCCTGGAGAGGGCCCTCTACGGACTCAAATAAGCTCCCCGAGCTTGGTATGACAAGTTTGCTCAATTCCTCTTGTCCCATGGGTACCTTCGAGGTTCCATAGACAAGACTTTGTTTTTAAAGAAAGAGTCTAAAGACATCTTGATTGTGCAAGTATATGTTGATGACATTTTTTTTGGAGCAACTAACGAAACTCTTGTAGAGAACTTTAAGGACCTCATGAGCAGTGAGTTTGAGATGAGTCTCATTGGGGAACTCACGTTCTTCCTGGGACATCAAATATCCCAAACCAAGGAGGGAACAAAGATTCATCAATAGAAATACATCAAGGAAATGCTCGTGAAGTATGGGATGGAACACTCCAAACTCATCGACACTCCCATCTCTCCAAATTCAAGGCTCAATGCGGATGAAACAGGTATAAGTGTGGACCAAAGGAACTATCGAGGTATGATTGGGTCCCTTCTTTACTTAACAGCTAGTAGACATGATATCATGTTCTCCGTATGTCTTTGTGCTCGTTTTCAAGCTAACCCTATGGAATCACACTTGAAAGAGGTGAAGAGGATTTTCAGGTATCTCAAAGGGAACGATAACTTGTGCCTCTGGTATCCAAGGAACAGTTCCCTTGAGCTCATTGCATACACAGATGCAGATTTTGCTGGGCACCTGGTTGATAGAAAGAGCACATCAGGAATGGCCCAGTTCCTAGGGTCATGCTTAGTCTCATGGGGATCTAAAAAGCAAAACTCGGTGGCACTCTCCACAGCTGAAGTAGAATATGTGGCTGACGCAGCGTGCTGTTCCCAAGTTCTATGGCTTAAGTCACAACTCCAGGATTACAGTATGTCTTTTGGCCAAGTTCCCATACTTTGTGATAATACTAGTGCCATAAACATTTCCAAAAATCTTGTGCATCATTCTATAACTAAGCATATAGATATAAGGCATCACTTTCTACGTGACAATGTTGAAAGTGGGAACATCTCGATGGAAAACTGTAGAACTGAAGAGCAAATTGCGGACATTCTCACTAAAGCTTTAGACAGACGTCCCTACCAGCGTTTTTGAATGCTTCTAGGGATGATAACTCTAAACTAAACAAGTCCCTGTTTGTCTCTCTCTCAATGCCTGACTAGTTTATCTAAGATTACATGATAGGGAACTTGGACTTATTGCTTTCACTATGCCATGATTACTAGTCTAAAGATAAATGTGTACAAGGGAACTTTATTTCTTTCGGCCATACATGATCAACCAGAGTTCCCTTTATTCCTCTTTACAAGCCACTATGACGGTTGATCATATAACCTACCCTACGCTAGGGACCAGACAAACGCCTCTCATGAGCCAAAATATTTACTCCTTTATCGAGTCGCAAATTGTCTGGTTCCCTTTTGAGTTCCCTAGCCCCACAAAAGGATGAGTGTGAAGTTCCCTTAACCACTTCACTCTCCCTGACCTTGATAAGATCATGGGAACTGATACATACTAGCAAGGGAACGCTGACTCATCTACGAAGAAGAACCGTCATTTGGGAAGCGAACTTTTGTGTCAGAAGCTCTGAAGCGTTAAGGGCCAAGTATTCAAATTTTGAAAGGACTGCCCTAGAGATCGTGACGTGTGTCCACAAGCGTGCTATGGAAGTTGAAACGATGCCCCACGTTCATTGGGCAACGGTTATTGAGGTTTTTCCCACTTCCCTTTTTACCTTTCATCTCTTCTTTCCTTAAAACCCTCATTTGCCATTTTTGGGCTCTTATTCCATCTTCCTTCTCTGTCATTCTTCTTCTAAACATCCCTTTCACTCTCTTTTTCGAGAAACCTCCAAAATCTTCTCTTCCAAAAACCCTTACAAAAATGGCCCCTCAACACACCTTCGCCCAGATCAAAGAGTGAGTGCTTGCCAACCCACGAATCCTCTTCATTTCTCAATTGCGAGAGATCGAAAAAGAGCAAGACCCCGTCATGAAAGACGTCCTCATCCAAGGGCTCTACAACCAAGTAAGCCCTTTCTTGCCTCCTCCTCCTCCGACCGACGACACTGTGGCCTGGACTTCTTTGGCCACCTCTTCTGAATCCCTTCCTCCTCCCTCCACCATCAACACCTCCGGAATTGTCATTGTTGACAGTTTCGAAGATGCTTGTCCCTCCATTAATGAGAAACCCAAAAAATCCAAACACCACCATTCCTCCAAACGACGCCACTCTTCCAAAGACCCATCCAAACCCAAAAAATCCAAACATTCCAAAGATCCCTCCAAATCCAAAAAACGCAAACACTCTAAGGTCTCTGAATTTTCGGAGCCCAGAAAGAAATCCTTCTTCACCATTGACGATTACTTGAACTGCTCCAAGGACAGTTCTTGTATGACCAAACCACCCTTCGTCTTCCACTCCGACTCTGGGACCTCCCAATCCCAGAGTCAACTCCCTTCTTCTTCTTCTCTCCCTCTCCTCATCACTGAGGGACCTCCCAAACCTCTCCCCTCCAAACAAAAGACTCCTCCACCACTCCCCTCTGTTCCCACATCAAAGGGAACACCACCTTCATCACTCCCTTCCGTACCCACAACAAAGGGCACTCCCCTTCCACCACTCCCCTCTGTTCTCACAACAACGGGAACTCCAATTCCACCTCCACCTCACAAAACTCCTTCCCCTCCTTCCTCACCACAACACACATCCATTCCTCCCACTCCTACCTCGGGGATCTCTACTCCCTAGGTTACCACAAACACTCTTCCTCCTCCCCCTACTACACAACTCTCTACTCCTCTTTCTTCTTCTCTTCCTTCTTCCATCACATCCCCCACCACCACAAAACTCCCCTCTCCCTCTCCATCCAAAACTACCGTCGCCCTTGCGTCGGACGATGATGACCTCCCTCTCTCCGTGGTCATCGGGAAAATAACCAAGGACCCTCCTCCTCTCATCATGGGAACTGTAGAGGAGGAGGCCCAACTCCAGGCTATAGAGAGAGAGCTAAACTCGGTCCCCAGTGAAGCAACAACCGATCAAGGGACCAAGTCCCAAGAGAACAAGGCTCCGAAAGAGCCCATGGAGAAAAGGAACCAAGCACCTGCTGGTGGTGCTGAGGCAAGTACAAGTCATCTTGCCGATGACGTGGAGGGCTCACACTCGAGCTCCTCCGAGGAAGAAGGGACCTCAAATGATGAAGTCGAAGACGAAGAAGAAGCTCCAGCTGCTAAGGAGTGAGCACGGATCCCAACACCCGGACACGAAATGGTGGTGTCCACGAGTTCCCAACAGCCGAGGGAACGCGTGCTAATGATTGAAGCGGCTGCACCCCCTCAGCAGAAAGGACCTTGCACGGTCTCTAGGGGGAAAACATCTAAGAGCACTACAAAGAAGGGGAAGGGGACCTCTTCCGCAAGGCACCCTGTGGACGAACTCCGGAAGCTCCTTCCTCCACTCATCATCTCTGAAGAAGTGCTAGACGACAACGACTTAGGGGAACTGTGGGACCTGATCAAGGCCCAGGGCTGGGAGAACCTCTGCAAAGAAACTGTGAGCGTAGATCCCTCACAAGTGCGTCAATTTTACAATAACTTCACCATATCCAATGACTGCACTCAGGGAACACTCTCCCACGAAGGCGACGAGTTCATATTTACTACGTCCACAATCCGCCTTCAGCTCCAGGTCCCAGTTCAAGGGCTCAACGAGTTGCCCAACAAGCTCTGGGGCGACTTCAACAGCGCTGAGGTGTACAACACCATCTTTGAGGGTCGGGTTCCCTCTAAAGTTCCCTCGACGCACCATCTGTCCTTGGTCGCCAAGCTCGCTCACCAATTCATCATCAATGTGGTGATCCCGCGCCAAGAGAAGCGTCTGGTCGTCAATATCCCTGATGTCATCATCCTCTATCACTTCCTCCTCAAGAAGCCCATCAACCTTCCCAGAATCATACTTGGGAATATGGAGAAGTGCATGGCTTCGAAGTCCCATTCCCTTCCTTACTCTGGGCTGATCAAGAAGCTGCTACAAAAAGAGGGTCTCTACGACGCCTCTAAGGAAGAAATAGTGCTTGGCAGGGAACTGGACATTTCAGTTGTCCAGAAGATGAGGCACTCTGAGCCTGTAGAGGAAATGGCTCAACTGGAGTCTGGTGAACAAGAGGGGAACTCTCAAGTGTTGCTCCGTATTGCCAACACCCTCGACCAGATTGCAGGGACCAAGCAGCGTTGGCCAGAGGATAAGAAAAGCTTACACAAGTCCTGACGCGCCTTTGTGATGCCCTGTTCGCTGAAGCCCCATGATCTCTCCTTTCTTTTTCCATTAATCCAAAAATGACCACAAAATTGTACTTGAGTTCCCATTGTAAATGTTAATGCATTGGTCTTTAATTTGATTGCGTGTTCCCTTCTTCCCTATTATTGCTTTGCTTGTTTTCGATGATGTCAAAAGGGGGAAAGACAAAAAATGCGAGATAAGTTAAAAGGTTAAGTTATCACAGAACACGCATAAGCTAAAGGGGAACAACTGCATAAAAAGCTAAGTAAGAACTAAGTGTCTCACCAGAAGTGGCTCCCTAAATCTAATTGTTTCACTAGAAGTGACTTCCCAAAATCTTACTTAGGAACTCATCAGCATATCATTCATTGAAATACTTGCATATTTTATGATCGGTTTGTCATCATCAAAAAGGGGAAAATTGTTGGGACGTTGTTGGGACCTCTGGTTCTAAACAACGGATCAACGATGTCATTCTCCGCGTTTTGATAATGACAAACACCATAAGGAACTAATGTGGTTTGTTCAAGTATTTCTAAGGAACGCATGTACAACCAAGAACTCCCATGAATGACCAAAAGCCATAGAAAGTTCACGATGAAGAGTTTCCACCAAGGGAACTCTGAAGAGGAAAGTTCCCATGAAATGGGAACTCCCAGAAATGATCATGAAAACACAAGCTTACAACGATAAAGAGTTTCCATCAAGGGAACTCTAAAGAAGACAGTTCCCATGACATGGGAACTCACATGTGAGGACAACGACCGTTCAACGCAGATCGCGGGATTCTGTCTTGGACAAACCGAAGGAACAGTCTGAGGATCAGACTGTCATGCTTGATCCAAGAAGTTGACCTAGTTCAAACCAAAGTCACATGTGAAGAAAGTACAGCTTGGGCATCAAGCAAAGGGCATTTTGGACACAAACGAAAGATGCGACTGCCCAAGCTCACCTGGACTATAAAGACAAATGAATAGTACTCGGATTGACTACTTCTCCTAGAACTCACAAACACCCACACCAGAGAAAAGAAAGAAAAAGAAGAGAAGTCCCCGCCGGCAAGTGTGTGATCTCGACGACGGAGAAGCCGAAGTTCCAAGAGGCAAGGGAATTGAGAAGTCGGTGTAAGGTTTGAGTTATTTGTATTTTGCTGTTGTGAGCTTAGGAACACAGTTGAGAGGATTTGCTAGTGTTGCTAGAGTTAGGAAGAACTCGTAGGAACAGAGAAGTGTGCATCCGGCTATTGTAACTAAGGAACAAAGCAATCAATATAAGTAAGTCATTCAAAATCCTCCAAGCGGAGGTAGAGGTTTACCCATACAACTAGTTGGTTGTAGTGGGGTTCTTCTATAAAGGAATTGTGTTCTTTACTGTCTTTAATACTTGCGAACTGTTTATTTCCGCTGCCTTGGGAACAACTTAATTGCCAGTTCCCAAGCTCTTTGCTAACGGTTTACGATCCAACACTCTCTTATCTCTCTCTACTACTACTACTCTCATAATTCTACAAGCTTTCAACTTGCAAATCCTTTCTTACTACTTCCCTTCCTAATTTCTTATCTCCTTCCTAATCTTTTTAAAACATGGAAAACCAAGGTCAAGGCTTTATTGATTTGTTTGTTGAGCAATTCTATGGTGGTGTTGGTGGTTCACAAGAAACTCAAATGAATCCTAATGCTTATCAACCAGAACCACCTTATCCTCATATGTCTATGCATGTGCCCATTCCTCCAAAGTTCCTCCTTCCTCTCCTATTCATAACCAAGGTCCACAAGGCAATGAGGAGGGCGATGAGCAACACACCGATGAGGATGAGGTCCATGAGGAGGAAGAGGAGGAGGGGTCATCCACGGTCAACCAAATCGCAAAGGTGTTGAAATCCGTCATTTTCACAAAGCACTTTACCAAAGGCAATGTATTAGATACACTAGACCGATATGTTGTCAAGTGCAACTATTGGAGGCGCAATGGAGGTTATGGCACCTTGAACAAGCATTTTAAGGCAAAACACTTGGACAAGTTGGGCATGATGCAAGGTCCAACACAAATTTGGACTTCGGGGTTAGAAAGTTCTTCCTCTCAATCTCCCTTGTTTACTTATAATCATGAGCATAGTATTTATTCTTTGTCCGAAGCTATTTGTGTTTATCATTTTCCATTTCAATTTATAGAAAGTGTGGGTATAAATGATTGGATTTCCAACCATTTGCAACCCGCTTATAAACGAACAACAAGAAAAAAAAAATTAGGAAAAATGTTTTTAAAGCATATGTGAATCGTAAAAAGGAGTTGTCTCGGTTTTTTGCTCAAAATCATATTCGTGTTTCTATTTGTAGTGATATTTAGAGTGATAACTATCAATCTCATTCATACATGGGTATTACATGTCATTATATTGATGATCATTTTCACATGCAAAAACGAGTTTTGGCTTTTCGAGTATTTGATGGGGCACATACCGCTTCAAATATTTATAACATTATATGAACTATTTTAGATGAGTATAGACTACTTCATCGAATTTTCATATTTCATTTGATAATGCATCTAGCAACACCGCTTCTACTAGTGAATTGATTCAAGTTTGTTAACCGGTTTTTGGAAACAAAGACTTTCATGTAAGATGTTCTTGTCATATTTTAAACTTATGTGTTCAAGATGGTTTGACACTTTTAATGCCATATCTTAAACCTATTAAGTATGTTGTTAGCTTTATTTGGTTACAAAAGAAGGCCAAAAGTGATTGGGGGAAGTTTTGTAAATCGATTGGTGTTAAACCCATACTTTTTTCAAAAGATGTCGGTCATCGTTGGAATTCTACTTATAAATTAGCTCATTAATGTTTACGTTATAAAGAACTTTTAGCTTCCTTTGCCGCTCAACATATCCCGGGTTCACAAGCAATTGAAGCTTGTTGGGATATTTTCTATGATATTGTGGAGATTTTACAATTTCTTAATGATGCAACTTATACATTTAGTCAAACATATACACCAAGTGCTCATTTGTTTCTTGTTGAAGCTTTGAATGTTGTGGGTGCCTTTAAGGAAGGGCTTTCACAACCCGACTGACCCGACATTGTTGAAGGTATTTTACATATGAAGAGGAAGTGGTTGAACTATTACAAATATATTCCCGATATTTATCTTGTTGCTTGTGTTTTTGATCCAAGATTTAAGATCCAAGGTTTGCAAGATACTTTGTATCAATACTATTAGTTTTTAAATTTAGAAGAAGAACATTATGATAGAAATTGCAATGTTGATGTCATTATAGAACGTGTTAAATCTCTTATCTATGATTTGTACAAGACTTATAGCACGGGTGGTGAGGTTCCTTCTATGACTCAATTACCCCCATCGTCCTCCTCATCTTGTCGCTCTTTTCTATCCGCCGGGTCTCGTATGTTGCAAAATGTTACAAAAAATCGAGATTCACGAGCTCACATACGAAGCTCGATACTTATCTAACCACTACCTTTGAGTTTGTAGATGATTTTGACATTTGAGATTGGTGGAAGCAACACAAGAACACATATCCAACACTAGCAATGATAGTCGCTCAAGTACTTGCCGTTCCCGCTTCAATGGTAGCGGTAGAGCAAATGTTTAGCCAAGGCGGCCACATCTTAGACGATAGGAATCAAGATTGGCACCCGAAGCATTGGAAGCCCAAGTTTGTGTGGACGATTGGAAGAGGGAAGAAATTATATCACAATCAATGAACTATACGGAGTCATCCGATGATGTAATAGAGGACGACGCAAGCCAAGCGTCTTCCGCCTGTTCCGTCGGGTAGTCTTAGGTAAGTTGCCAAACGCGGTTTCATATCTAAGGTACTAGAACTACGTGGGCTTAGATTCCTCTATGACCCCGAGAGGATACGTAGGCAACTTAATATCAAGTTCAAGCCCTTCTTCTCCCACCCCTTCTCTTCCCAAACCGGTCGGAATAGGCTAAAATAGCCATTAGAACCACAAACCGAGATCGTTGTACGATCGTGGCGGACGGACCGCGACCACAGTGCTCTAACACCGCGATCGCGGCCGACTTTCCACAAACGCGGTACTCCCATACCGCGAGCGTGGTTCCATTCCAAAGGCTACATTTTTCAAATTGAACGGCTATGTCTAGTCCATTTATCCATATAAATATCATATCTCACCTTCAATTTAATTTACACCAATCTCATTAACTCATACTGTTTTATTTCTTTTGAATACTTCATTTCATAATCATTTTCAAGTATGGAAAACCAAGGCCGAGGGTTGAAATTCGAAATTTTCACAAATCACTTCACCAAAGACAATGTATTGGATGAACGAGGCCGATGTGAGGTCAAGTGCAACTATTGTTCCACAAGGTACCAATGGTCGCCGAGTGGAGGTTATGGAACCATCACTCATCATTTATTGACCAAGCACGACATCCACCTTAACTGTAGGTAAGTGGCCAAGCAGGGTTGCATATTGAAGGTAAGAGAACTACATGGGCTTTGATTCCTCTATGACCCTGAGAGGATACGTAGGCAACTTAATATCAAGTTCAAGACCTTCTTCTCCCAGACCGGTCGGAATAGGCTAAAATGGCCATTAGAACCACAAACCGTGATCACTCTTTGGTCTACCCGCGATCGCGGCGGACGGGCCATGACTGCGGTTCTCGGTTCTGGTCCCGGTTCCGGGGTTCCGAGGAACCGAAACTGCCGGTTCCGAGGAACCGAAACCGCCGGTTCCAGAACCGGAACCACCTCTATCAAAACCACGACAAATATTCTTCAAAGTGGTCTCTATTGGCCAACTATTTTTAGGGACGTACAGAATTATGTGACTTCATGTGATGAGTGCCAACGCTTTGGAAACATCATATGGAGACATGAGAACCTGCTGATAGGGATACTAGAGGACGAATTATTCGACGTGTGGGGCATAGATTTTATGGGACCTTTCCCTTCATCGGGCCCCTACAAGTATATCCTTGTTGCGGTTGATATGTCTCTAAGTGGGTGGAGGTCGTTGCTACAAGGACCAATAATGCTAAAACTGTGGCAAAGTTTATTAAGACTAACATTTTCCCCATGTTTGGAGTACCAAGAGTCCTAATTAGTGATGGTAGATCACACTTCTTAGAGCGGAGTTTTGAAGCACTTTTGGATAAGTATGGGGTATCATATCGGGTGGCAAAACCCTACCATCCCCAAACTAGTGGCCAAGTTAAAGTTTCAAATAGGCAAATCAAAAGCATCCTAGAAAAGGCGGTTTCCTGCTCAAGGAAGGATTGTTCATCTAAGTTGGACGACGCTTTATGGGCTTATAGAACGGCGTATAGGACACCTCTACGCACAACTCCCTATAATCTAGTGTCTGGCAAGGCATGCCATTTGTCTGTCGAGATGGAGCACAAGGCATTATGGGCTCTCAAAGAGCTTAATGTGGACCTCGACGCGGTCGGAGCAAAACGATTCATGGATTTGCAAGCACTAGAGGAACCGAGGCTAAAGGCATACGAGAATGCCGAGATCTACAAAGAGCGTACAAAGCGATTGCATGACCAGAAATTGGTGCCCAAAACTTATGAAGTTGGTGACAAGGTAGTTCTCTTTAACTCTAGACTACGCTTATTTCCAGGGAAGGTAAGATCAAGTTAGAGTGGGCCATTTTTGGTCCACCACATATGCCCTCATGGAGCAGTAGTTCTAGTAAATAGAGCCATCTTCAAAGTCAATGGACACAGGTTGAAGAAGTTTTATGAGCAAACCGACCTAGAAGAAGAGTTAGAGCCACTTGGGATCTTACATCGTCGGACTAGCCAAGGTAAGTTCGTCGGGCTAAACAACGTTAAAAATAGCGCTTACGGGAGGCAACCCAGTTTAGTTTCCTTTCTTTTTATAGTTCTTTTTTGTTAGCTTTCTTTTGAGTTTTTTTAGTAGTGTAGAAGTTTGTGGAATAGAATGTTTTTGGCTAAAGTGTTATAGAAGTCGGATTGATAACGACGCTGGAAAAGAACTGAAACAGGTCGGTACCGACCTTCACAGGTCGGTACAGACCCTGCTTAAAACCTAGAAAATCCACGTGGCAGGTAAGTGTTTTAACCTAGACACTTCCTTAACCCTTCTTTTCCCCACGCCGCCTAGCCATCCTTCTACCAAGAATTCTAAAACACTCTCAAGCCAAATCGCACACCAAACACCACCAAATCCTTGAGATCCATCCACGCATTCCACCACTCAATCCACACACTCCACCATTCAACCCAAATCGAGCAACCCTCCTTCGATACCGAGCAAAACCTTTAATTTGTTCATTACCGAGTGTTACCCTCGTTACTCTTTGCTACTTAATTTTCGGATCTAAATCTGCAAACCTACGGTATGATTTCTCAACCCTAACTCTTTACTTGCAATTCTTGAAGATTTATGGTAATTTTTGGGTGGTTTTCATGCCCAGATCTATGTATAATTTGAGAATGCATGTTGTTATTAGATTCATGCCTCTTTGCCTTCATGATTGGTGTATAAGTCTAGATAATTTTCATTCCCTTATGCTTAGAATGCAACTCCTTTCAATTATACAAAGCATGAGGTTACATGTTCTTCATTTGCAAGATTTACATCATGATTTTTGACAAAATTTAGCATGATTGTAAAGGGCTTCGAGTAAGTATGAGGTTGCAAGTATTTGATTTTGTGGTTTTGACTTGTAATCTTGCTTGAGACATGCTTATTGTTACAATTTAAGGCTTAGAGACTCGAAATCCTTTGTGAAAACATTCTAGAAACAGGCTTGATACCGAACTTCACAGCTCGGTACCGAACCTGTCACTCACCCAGAACACGCTGAAATCCAGAGATCTCAGTACCGACCCTAACAGCTCAATACCTTGAATTTAAGCGTGGTTTCAATGCAAGTATGGGGTTTCTTTGGTGTTTGACTTCCCAAAGTTGATTTTACCTTAGCTTTTTATGATATTTCAGGTACTTAAATGGCAAGTTCAAGAAGAGCTAACCCAAGGCCAAACAAGAAGAAGAGGACCCAAAATCTCCATCTCCACCGAGAATGGATTATGTCATATTGCAGATCGAGAACCAACGGTTAATCTACAACTCTGTCCTCGATAAACCTCATCTCACAAGATGGTTTTCAAGGTCCAGTGCAAGGTCATCAGGCATTTATGAAGATGTTAAGCATGCCTTCTCCATACTGGGTGTGCCTCACCTCCTCAAATATGAAGACGTCGGTCACTGTCCAGCCCTCACCTTGGAGTTTGTGTCCACTCTCTGCACCAGCTTCAAGACCAAAACATCTCCGGGGAGGATCAAGTTCCAACTAGGCAATGAAGATCATGAGTTCACTATGGAGGAGTTCAACGAACTTATCAATTTTCCTAACCATTCCCGAAACTACAAAGCAGCGGACGACTTCAAGGTCACGAAAACTTGGGGTTACATTTTTGGGGAAATCAATCCTAACACTCCTGCACTCCTAGGGGCACACATCATCAACCCCATCTTCCGCATTATCCTTAGAATTTTGGGCTCAACAATTTGGCCCAAAAAGGATCTCTCTAGGCCGACAAGGACGGAAGTTGGATGTCTCCGCACAATTCTTTTTGAAGACCCCGCTCCTATGAATCTAAGGTATGAATGAGAGAAGTATGTGGAGCAAAACGGGACCACTTTACAAGGAGTGTATTGTGGCAACTTGGTGAGCCTCTTGGTTATTGCTCTCAAAATCGATCTATCACGCTACAACGCACACCGTCCTTGGAAGATGAACACAGGCTATTGGCTGTGTTCCGGTATTTTTCAGAGATGCGAGGGGGGGAGTCACTACCCTGAATCAAGGGCAGCCCGTGCGAGTCACTCAAGAAAAGATGGAGTTATTATATTTGCCCTAACTGGTATGAAGTTTGGACATCTCAACCATTCCCCTTGGCCAAAAAACTCAAGATGAGCCTACATTGTGGATATCTGAGACTAGGTATGAGTGTGAGGAGGCCACCATGGAAGAAGATGATCCAGCCCCTGCGGAGGAGCTCGGTACCGAGCACCACTAGGTCGGTATCGAGGCTCCAACACATCCTGCCAACATCGGTACTGAGCATCCTAACCTCGGTACCGAGTACTACAAGGCTGACACCGAGGCTTTTCACTTCGACATCGTGCCTCATCTGCACCCTACCATGCTACCAGCATTCGGTATCATGCCGTATGCTTCCTTTACCCAGCACCACCATTACCAGCAACCGCCTCATAACGATTACTCCAGTTCTGATGCTCTACCACAATGGGCACAAGACATGTCATCCTAGATGCATCAACTGAGTGCATGTTCATGTAATTGCTTTTCTTTGCATGACCATGTAATATCTTTTAGCATGTTTTTGATAGTATGGATTGAATTTCATGATGAAATTGTTTTTATGGTGAAATAGCATATGACAAAACTGAGTGCATATGACTTTTAGCATGAGTAGTTGCAATCGAACAAAAAATGACATTGTGAGCTTATTTCTAGCCTTGATTTTTTATGTGTGATTTACTCTCTAAATGTGTATTACTTCTTGGAATTGTGATGGTTATCTATTTCTCAAGACCTATATAAGATTTTTAGTTCATTAAGTGAAGTCATATGATAGAGAACTTATTTTCATAAGCCTTATTAATCCATATCCACCCTTACATTATCCTTGTTTTTGAAGCCAATTTGTGGCTTAAGCCTTTTTATTTGTTGCTCCACAAAATTATTCCCTATCCGATATAAGCTTGACCCTCTCCGAGGATTATAACTTAGTTGGAGAGGAGTTGTTTTTGTTGAGTGCAAAAGATATATGTTGGTTCAAAAATAAAAGGTTTGGTTGGGATAGATTGGAAGTCTCTTGTCTCGATTTATAAAAGGATCTCTTGGTTGAAAAAGGCAATTTTTAGCTCGATACCAACCTATGTGGGCTCGGTACCGAGGTTCTTCGGAGTAATCCAAAAAGAAGAAATTGTAGCTCGATACCGACCCTTCAGGCTCGGTACCAAGGCTTTACCAGTGAATAAGGATGAAGAGAAAAAATGCAGAAAGAGAAAAAGAAAAAAAAGAGAAGGAATAGGAAATAAAAAGTGTGCAAGTGCTTCAAAGTTCAAAACCAAGAGTTTCTTTATGTTTATATTTATGAGGCATCTAGGATTTAATGGGTGAGTGAAGGAGAATGTGCATAATGTTCAAGAGAGTTTGGTAATTTCTTTTATGAGAGTTTTTGGAGATGTGTGAGTTTTAGGAGTATTTGATTCCCGGATATTACTAGCACCACATAGCCAAAAGTTTTCCACACCTTATTGTCATTACCAAGCCACATTACAACCCGGACGAATGGAAACTTCTATGAAGTTTTTCATTGAGCCTAAGTGCTCTAGATGATTTTTGCTTGTTTTGAGTTTTTCATTGAGCCTAAGTGCTTGATTTTTGCTTGTTTTGACAATCTTTGGTGGAGAGTTTGGTGATATAAGGTTCAATATCTATGAGTTTTTTGCGTATAAGATCGAGTTGAGGGATGAATTTATAAGCCTAAACACATGAGAGACGAGTGAAACACATTATCTTTGGTGAGGTTGGATTGTGATTACTTATGTCTATTAGTTACATATATATATATATATGTGTTATGACGTTAAGAGTCATTTGCTATTTTTTCTATGCTTCGAAGTTGTTTTATAGACGAAGGCTATTACTTGATGAGCATGTTATTTGGTTTTGGTTTATGTTTAGTGATTGCTTGAGGACAAGAAAGCATAAGTGTGGGTTATTTTGATGTTCGTGTTTTTAGTATAGTTTTTAAGTATTTTTCTTAGTTGGTTAGCTTGAGTTTAGTGTTTGTTTTGTTTGTTTTTGGATAAGTTTGCATATTTTATGATAAGTATGGAAGCTACTCCGTTTTAGTGTTTTTTGTAGGTTTTCAAAGCAAAGTAGGAGCATTCCGAAGAAGTTGAGATCGGGAGGATGATGGTGGAGCATGGATGAGTCAAGGAGAGAAGAAGACCCTTTAAAGATCCCGGGAAATCCAAAAGAGGCTATGACAAAGTACAAAAAGGTAAAGAAAACAAGCTTGATACCGACCTTGTGGGTTCGATACCGAGGTATGCAGCAGAGCCAAGTTGTGAAGAATTTAGCAAAGCACCTACCGACCTTGACAGGTCGACACCGAGGTCCCTTGTGTCGATAGGCGTACCGACTTCAAGATTTCTATCATTTTATTTCACAATATCTTTATGTTTGGAAAGTCTTATCTTTTGGAAACTATTTAGATAGATTCTCTAGTATAAATACCTTGTTTTTTTATGTAGTTTAGGAGGGGGGGTTGAGTTGGAGACAGAGAGAGAAACACGTGAGACCGAAAGGGACGATTTTTCTCTTTTTTCTTAGTTTCTAGTTTGCTTTTGAAAATTACTTGGGGAAGAAGATTGTACTCTAAGACAAGTTTTGAATTTTAATTCAAGTAAGCTTTGTTTTGTTTTCATATAATGTTCTCATTCAATCTTTTTGTTTGCTTCTTTTCAATCATGTGTGAGTAGTTCAACTTTTCTAGGGTCGGGATTAAAAACCCGGCATGGTTGTGAATGATTGAATGTGTGATGAATGTTTGATTGCCTTTTTATCTTTTATCTACTTGTTTTGTGCTTATACTTAGACGAAAGTTGAAGTAATCCGAGTTTATTGCTTGATCGAAAGAGAAAGTTGTAACCTTTAATGTTGATATCATTCGATAACGAAAGTTTCGAGCTTTGGATCCAAAAATAAGTAGAAAGTGAATTAATTCGTGAAAGTCAATTGATTTGCTTGCATAAATCAACGAAAGTTGATAGCTTTATCTTCAAGGCATGTTATTTATCCTTCACACTATCTTGAATGCATGATTATGTCGTGGTAAACCCTTATGCTAGATCTTTTTCTCCTTCGAAAACACCTTTGTAATACTTTGTTTTGCATCGGTACCGAGGTAACCAGGTCAGTACCGAACCAACGTTTGTCTATGTTATTTGCCCTGTTTGAGTTGAAAGTCAGCATCGATACCGACCTTGACAAGATCGGTACCGACGTGATCGTAACCTCGTTTCTGTTTTCCTTTCTACTTTATTTTATTTATGTACTTTACTGCTTTCTAGAATACTAATCAAACATAAACTTTCTTCCCGTGGACGATCCTGACCTCCCTGTACACAACGGGGTCTTGACTACAAATTTATTTGTTGTCGGGAAACCCTATCAACAATGTACACGAGAGAACTAATTCTAGCTCTCAATCAGAAACACTCGTAACTTCTGCTTTAATTAAACCATTCGTCTTTTTCATTTGTTTCCCTTGAATAACCTCGATCGTAGACTCGATTAAGGATAAGTATTAGATCATTAATTTAATGTTTGTCCAAAACAATTTGACGCCCACCGTGGGGCATTACGGTCGAAAAGGGTTCATCCCTCTAGATTTGAGGAAATCGAACGATTACTATGAGCAACTCTGACGAAAGAAACCAGGAGCATGATGCTGGGGGCGACAGAGGCGCACTCCAAGATGCATAAGCAGCACTCTGCACCGTGTTGTTGGAATTTGCCTTAAGGCTTCAAGATCTCAAGAAAGAGTTAACAGATCAACGTGCTTGCAGCGAAAAGCACAAAACTAGCATCGAGCAACTGACCATCGATAATGAAGGGTTGCGCTCTCAACTACGATCCATCTCTTCCGTTGGCCCACGCACCCGAACGACGGACCGAGCGTGAACCAGTGGGGGAGAAGGTTCCTCTCGAAACCCCACCGATTGGCACGAGAGATCCACTGGAACGGAGTTCATTACCCCCACCAACAACCGTCCCTGGTGTCCCATCCATTACCCCTGCACAGGACAACCACACTGGAGGGGGTGCAAGAGCCCCCGTTCACCATCGATCTACACGAGAAGTTAGCCCTCGCTACTTCGAGGATGATCTCCTGGACGATGAAGAGGATATGGACTGCCGTCATCCCCAAAATCTAGAAGCCATCGTACGAAACCAGTTTAAGATGTTCACCAAGCAACACGCTAAGATCCCTAGGGTCCCTCGACCCATCGCGAAAGAATCGATTGACGGTTATGATGAGTCACCCTTCACTCTGAACATCGCTCAAGTCGAGATACCCAAGAAGTTCTCGGTTCCAAGCATGAGTCCCTATAACGAAACAGTGGACCCAAATGAACACGTGGCTATCTTTAAGTAAAAAATGATGACTAATGTCGTCCCATATCACTCCCGGAAAACACTAATGTGTAAGGCTTTGAAGCGGCTCTCGCAGGGCCAACATTGAAATGGTTTGTTAACCTTCCGCGGAGAAGCATTCGTTCTTTCGCTGAGTTGATGGATTCATTCAGAGTTCAATTTGCTAGCAGCCGAAGATTTGAGAAACAATCCAGTGACCTGTACCAGATAATCCAAAACCCGGAGGAATCCACCCGGAAATATTTGGACAGGTTTAACCGTGAGAAGATCTCTATCCCGCACTGTGACGTTCCAAATTCCATGGAAGCTCTCCGTCAGGGGGTTAATCTGAATGGAGACCTATATAAAGAGCTCAGTAGACACCATAGTCACATCTTTGAAGATGTCCAAACCAAGACCCTTGCTCAGATCAGGCTAGAGGAAGATTTGAAGTTGAGGAAACCTGTGAGTGTTTTGGAAAGGGTAGAGAAGAAAGTCACACCAGACCATCGTCGGGAAAGTCGTGACCAACCATACCAGCGCGCTCACCCCGACGCAGTGAAGGTAAACGTTGTCAAAGCTAGACCAACCAAGCCGTTACCATGGAAATATGACGAGTTCAACTTGGGTATATCCGCCAAAGATCTCATGAATAACATAGCCCTGATGATCCGGGGCTTAAGGTGGCCTAAAAGGAATGAGAAGCCCTACTCAAACAAGGATATGAGCAAGTGGTGCGACTTTCATGACGACTACGGTCATGTAACCAAAGAATGCATAGTGCTAAGAACAGAGATTGCTTATCTTGTGGCTCAAGGAAGGATAATAGAATAGTACCTAACGCACAGGTTCCCCTGAACGTGGTGGAGGCCTCACGTGCGGGAAGGCCCGCGTCGCCCATACCCGCCAAGGTCATGAACGTAATCACTGGGGGATCGAGTGTATGTAGTCTCACATATTAAAACAACTAAGAGAACAGCCCGAGAAAATGCTTTTCGTCGTCCTGTTCAAGTGAAGAAAGACGTCATCAATCTCGCGATACGTTATGATGAAGATGACGTCCAATGTCTCGAAGGACCTCACCACTATGGTCTATTAATATCCCTTTCAATAGGGAACGTCTTGGTCAAATGAGTCCACATTGGTAATAGAAGCTCCACCAATCTCATGACGCTGGGAGCACTGAAGGAGATGGGAATAAGCAAGGATGATGAGGTATTTTCCAGTCGTTTACCTATCAAAGATTCTCGACTTAACCAAACTGAGTAGAATGGTAAGTAAGGGTCGAACCCACAGAGACTCGTGTAAAAGTGTTTTACTTGAGTGCCAAGTAACTAATATGGGGATTTTTGTGAGTGGTTTCCTAATCTAATATGCAAAATTGAAAAGTAAATATGAATGCAAAGTTGATTATAGTATATGAGAGACAAATGTTCAACTAGTTTAATCCATCATAGATATGCTTATTGATCATTGATTCTCAATTCACTTGAATAATCTATTGTGGATTATACTCCTAAGGATTATGACCCAAACTTCAATTCTAGTGGAAAGAACTAACAGTCTGAACAACTCTAATCATTTAACAACCTAAAGCAATGTCTAGATTCAATTAAACAACAACTTTACAAATCAGGTTATCAATCGAAACAAACACTTAGAGCAAACGGACATCTAAATTATTTGTGGATTTATTCCCTTCTACAACTGCATAGCCCGAACGGGTCTAAACAATTATAGATGCTACTTTATCTAATCAACCCTGAACGAGCATTAAGCAGGTTAGTTGTAAATTAACATAGAAATTCTATTAGGTGATCAAACTAACAAAACCTTAGATAAACTTTGATTCAATTAAAGTACAGGGAATAAAACCTATTCATGTTGTTGAGAATCAGTCAAGCCTCATAATAATATGCAATCTATGATTTCAATAACTAGTCAAACACAAAGGAATTAATAATGCATAATTAAATTAAAGGAAAACTTACAAGAGGTTCGATGAGGGCTCTTTTGAGAAAACTCTAGCCTCCAAATTATGTTTCTAAGTTATGATAGAGAAACTAACAACAAGGTTTAAATACCCAAGGATTTCCAAAGATCAAACTATCCCAAAATACACTGAACACGTCGGAAATTATGTAACCAAAGCCCATCTCGAAGCCCAAAACACGCGTCCTATTGTCTTCGCTAAAAGTCATATGGCACGGGCACATCCTAGGGGGCGCGGCCGCGCAAGTGTCTCCTCAAGCCCGCGGCATTTCTCGGTTTAGCATTTAGGCGACACTTCAGAGGTTGTTTTGACCCCCTTCGAGTTAGAATTTGGACTCGGAGTAAAAATATGAATTGTAGCTCTTCGATTTAGATTTCCATTGATACCAAATGAAGCTTCATCTGACCACTGTAGCTCCCAAAACAAGTATTACAAGATAGAGGTGTCGAAACAAGAACTCCAATGCATAGCTTGGATTTAAGCGTTCTTTTCACACAAGATCTTGGGCCTTGGTTCTTCCAATCTTCACTTGTATAACTTTAAGATTCATCAATCTCTACCATATTCTACTAAACTTCGTCCCATCCACGCTTGTTACCTAAAGATCTGCAAAATCGAACAAAACAAGCGCAAAACCCGATTTCCTAGAAAACCTAAAAACCTAAGAACTAGACTAAACTAAGCTCAAACCATGCCAAACAAACATAAATATGCATCCTAAGCTATACCTAAATGCAATCTATCAAATTTCCCCATGCTTAACCCTTGCTTGTCCTCAAGCAAGACATAATTCCAAGTTACACCACAAAAATGCAATCATGCATCCATCTCATAATCAATCGAGCAATTCAACATATAATCAAAACCTGACCAGGATTTCATAGCATGCATTACATCAAGCATAGAGTAAAGATTATTCATTCATTTTAGACCTCACCAAGGTAAATGTGTTTGCTCTCACTCTCAAATTTTTAAAGGACGTGTTTCACTCAAAATCAACCATCAAAACTAGACTACCATAAGCTAACATCAGCGTCCTAAATCTCCACCACTGTGGAACAAATACACAACAAAAATCATGAGGTCTTTTAAGGGACCTAATGGGGCCAAGGTAAAGTGAAATTGGAAGGGATCATATTTAGTCTTGCGGTGCTAAATCTAGGATAAAGAACTAATCCTAAAAACCTAAACTTCACACTTTTTCTTCTTACTACCAAACTTTATTCACCAACTCCATAAACTCATTTAAGCACTTCCTTTCTTCTTTACTCCTTCAATTTTGCCTCTTTTCAACTCTTTTTACACTTATGAAGGTTACTAACCTTTCAATCTCAATTTTCTTCTTTCTTTGCACTTATTTTTCACCTTCATTTTTTTTTTCACTTTGCTCACTAGAGTTGTATTTCCTCTTTTCCACCTTTTCTTTTCAAACTCCCCCATACTTATACTAAACTCACACAAAACAAGAACAACCTAAGGACCTAAATCCCGAATGGGTCAAGCTTATTATGCTAGGGATTATTTTGTGGAGATGATAAAAATAGGCTTAAAGCTTAAACAAATGGGGTGTCATAACATGGATCTTGTAAGGTAGGAAGGGAAATAATAGACTATAACGAAACATTGCCTCAATCATCTTAATATCATGCATTCAATCATACAAAGCAACCTTGAAAAAGAGTCATAACGAAAGTTCTAGAGCTAGATAATCATAGTGATAAACTCAAGAATGTAGAGAACAAATATAATCATTAAAGGGCAAAAAAAATCTCACAAGGCACATTTTTGTCTAGAACATCAGAATGAATCTAAAACTCAAGCTTTTTAACATGCTCAGTCTTATAATCAAGGTAAATAATCAACGATCATGCTCATATCATATAAACGTCAGCAAATCATGCAAATCATGAGTTAGGACTCATACTTAGCATAGAAACACAAGATGTGTCAAACAAGAGGAAATAAGAACCTAAATGCAAAATTTTTGTATTTTTGTTTTCAAATTTTTGTATTTTTTTTCATTTTTCAAGATTTTAAACAATACATGCAAAAACTAAACATGCCTAATCTAATGCAACTACATGCAATGCAAAAGTAATTCCCTTCCCCCATGCTTAAAACATACATTGTCCTCAAAGTAAAGTAAAAAGAAAGGGAAAGAGAAAGACTCACAAGAATCCAGCTATCCGGGTAATACGACGGGAAATTCGACGGTGGTAGTGGTGTCTTCTTTGGGTTATCAATCTTCAGACCTGGGATATCAAAACACACACAAAAAACTACCTAAAAAGCGATTGTTTAACGTTGAGTTGCCTCCCTAGAAGCGATTGTTTAACGTCATTAGCTTGACGTTTAGCATGAATTGACAAGATTAGACATTGTCAATGCTCTTAGCAACCTGTCAAACCCCTATGCACACATCTCACAAAAACATAAGTAGCACAATGATAAATTAAAATTGAATAATATTCCACTCAAAAACCGTTTTAACTTATCAAAAGTATGAGCACAATTTTCATGAGAATGTATATAATGAAACCAATTTAGCTCTAGAGGTGGATACTCAAAATACTTACTATATGGATCAAACCACTCATCAACATTATCACTCTTATCAAAGATGAACTCCAAGTAATCTCTAGATTTCACTTTAGTCTCTACACTTGGTTCTACCTCAAGTTTGTTGGGAGTAACAAAGAATGAGAGATTGGGGTAAGGGATACAATGATACATGGAGCCTTGACAACCTCAATGGTGTGATCTTTCTTAATTTTTTCTTCATGATTCTCTATGTCATCATCCAAGAAGTTGTCATTGTCAGAGAAACAATCCTCCTCCTTCAAAGCAATAGTTTCCTCAAATTGAATTACAAGAGTAGACTTAGTCTTAACATGAGAATCATCTTCATAGCCCGACTCAAGTCTAGTGGATTCCTCCTCAAATTTCATCTGATAGCCCATGGAGCAATAGAATTCCCAACATTCCTCAAATTGCATATCCAGCGGTCTTTTATTGCTCCTACACCAGGCTACACTAAAAGCCATAGGGTTCATACCCTCAAATATGTATTGACATAACTCCCTCTTAGAGTAATAATAACCCAAAATCCAATGTTCATACACATAGTCTTGGAATATATAAAGTATTCCTAGAAGTGTTCATCATGCAATTTCCTACACTCCTAGATAGCCATGAATTAGTAGGTTGTGAACCGTAAGATAGGTTCACAGCACCAAAAGTAGCACACAAAGTAAAACACAAACACCAACGAGTCCTCGACAATGGCGCCAAATTTGATGAGGTATTTTTCAGTCGTTTACCTATCAAAAAATCCTGACTTAACTAAACTGAGTAAAATGGTAAGTAAGGGTCGAACCCACAAAGACTCATGTATAAGTGTTTTACTTGAGTGCCAAGTAACTAATAGGGGGGTTGTGAATGACTTCCTAATCTAATATGCAAAATTGAAAAGTAAATATGAATGCAAAGTTGATTATAATATATGAGAGACAAGTGTTCAACTAGTTAAATCCATCATAGATATGCTTATTGATCATTGATTCTCTTGATTCTGAATTCACTTGAATAATCTATTTTAAATTATACTCCTACTAAGGATTATGACCCAAACATTAATTCTAGTTGAAAGAACTAACATCCTGTACAACCATAATCATTTAACAACCTAAAACAATATTTAGATTCAATTAAACAACAACTTTACGAATCAAGTTATAAATAGAAACAACAATTAGAGAAAACAGACATCTAAGTTATTTGTGGATTTATTCCCTTCTACAACTGAATAGCCCGAACGGGTCTAAACAATTATAGATGCTACTTTATCTAATCAACCCCGAACGAGCATTAATTAGATTAGTTGTAAATTAACCTAGAAATTTTATTAGGAGATCAAATTAACAAACCCCTAGATAAACTTTGATTCAATTAAAGCACAGGGAATAAAACCTATTCAAGTTGTTGAGAATCAATCAAGCCTCACAATAATATGCAATCTATGATTTCAATAACTAGTCAAACACAATGGAATTAGCAATGTATAATTAAATTAAAGAAAAACTTACAAGAGGTTCAAAGATAGCTCTTTTGAGAAAACTCTAGTTTCCAAATTATGTTTCTAAGTTATGCTAGAGCAACTAAAAACAAAGATTAAATACCCAAGGATTTCAAAAATCAAACTATCCCAAAATACATTCAACATGTCGGAAATTATGTAACCAAAGCCCATCTCGAAGCCCAAAACACGCGGACAAATGTTTGCGCTAAACGGCAGATGGCGCGGGCACATCCTAGGGTGGCGCGGCCGCGCTGGTGTCTCCTCAAGATCGTGGTTTAGCTTTTAGGCGACACTTCATAGGTTGTTTTCATCCCCTTCGAGTTGGAATTTAGACTCAGAGTACATATATGAATTGTAGCTCTTCGAGTTAGCTTTCCAATGATACCAAATTCATCTTCATCCAACCATTGTAGCTAAAAAAAAGCATTGTAAGATAAAGGTGTCGAAATAAGAACTCCAATGCATAGCCCGAATTTAAGCGTTCTTTTCACACAAGCTCTTGGTCCTTGGTTCTTCCAATATTCACTTGTATAACTTTATAATTCATCAAACCCTACCATAGTCTACTAAACTTCGTCCTGTCCATGCTTGTTTACCTAAAGATCGGCAAAACCGAACAAAACAAGCGCAAAACCTGAATTTCCTAGAAAACCTAGAAACCTAAGAACTAGACAAAACTAAGCTCAAACCATGCAAAACAAAATTAAATATGAATCCTAAGCTATACCTAAATGCAGGCTATCAGAGGATGACGTGGAAAAGAATCCAACCGCACTGGGAGGGTCCAGTGGAGAGGTGAAGCATACTAAAGGTGACATTGTCCTCCCTACATATGCAAAGGGCATAAACATCTAGGTTAGATACTCTGTCATGGATAACCCTTCATGCTATAATTTCATAATAGCAAGACCATGGCTCCACGATATGAGGGCAATTCCTTCGACGTACCATCAAACATTAAAATCCCAACACCCTGGGTGGTTCAAGAGATTCGAGGAGATCAAAAAACATCGAGAGAATTCTACGACTTTGAAGTCGATAGTTAGTCAAAAGTCAGCATAACAACTAAATGGTACCACTAATTCCACCAGGCCAAAAGAAAAAGAAAAAGAAAAAGAAAAAGAAGACGTGAAGGTGGAAGAAGTAGTCATAGACCAATCAGACCTCAATTGGTCCGTCAAGATTGGTATAGATTTGGAAACGTCTATGAAGAGCGACCTGACAGATTTCTTAAGTAAGAACACGATATGCTTTCTATGGTCTCACGAGGATATGATGGGAATCAACCCGGAAATCACCACACACAAGTTAAATGTGAATCCAAATCATCCATCATTAAAACAAAAAAGAAGGAAATTCGTTGCAGAAAGGAACAAGATAGTAGATGAGGAAGTTAGAAAGCTAATGGAGACTGGCAAAATGAAAGAAGTCAAGTATCCAGAATGGCTAGTGAATGTGGTGGTCGTACCTAAGAGAAACGGAAAGTGGAGGATATGTGTAGACTTCACGCACTTGAATAAGGCTTGTCCGAAGGAATCAACTCTGTTACCTCACATTGACTCTCTAGTAGATGAGACGGCGAGTCATGAGTTGTTAACATTTATGGACACCTTCAGTGGGTATAACTAGCAAAGGAACCTACTGCTACAAAGTCATGTCTTTCGGACTACGAAACGCTAGTGCTACATACCAGAGACCGGTGAACAAGATGTTCCAAAACTAGATCGGAGAGACATGCTCGTCAAGTATATATAGATGACATGCTCGTCAAGTCAAAGAAAGTCGTAGACCATCGCCGTCATCTAGAAGAGGCGTTCGAGGTCCTGAAACGGTACAACATGAAGTTAAACCCTTAAAAGTGTACCTTCGGCGTGAAATCGGGGAAATTCCTTGGGTACTTAGTCACCCAAAGAGGAATTGAAGCGAGCCCAAAACGGGTTCGCGCAATAGTATTGCTTAAGTCACCAAGGTGTGTGAAATATGTCCAAATGCTCACCGGGAAGATCGATGTGTTAAACAAGTTCATCTCTAAATCTATTGATCGTTGTCATCTATTCTATGAGGTGCTAAAAAAGAACACGTGCTTCCAGTGGACCCAAGAGCATGAGGAGGCCTTCCAAGAGTTGAAAAAATACTTCTCTGATCCTAGCAAAACCAGAAGATAGGGAGGTCTTGCCTTTGTACCTGGCAGTCACGAAGCAAGCTATCAATGGGGTGCTCGTTTGTGAACAGGATGGACAGCAACAACCTGTGTATTATGTAAGTAGAACCTCCCTTCTAACCAAAACTCGTTACTCTTCCTTGGAGAAATTGGTGCTAGCACTGGTCATGTGCTCTAATAAGCTCCGCCCTTACTTTGAGTCAAACAGGATCGTGGTCAGGACCACACATCCCTTGAAAACGGTCGTTCATGCACAAACCTGAATTTACAGGATGAATGGACAAGTGGGTGATACATCAAAGCGGATTCGACATCCAATATGAGCCTCGAACCGCGTTGAAATCCCAAGAATTGGCCGACTTTGTGGTCCATTTAAGCCCTAATACGGAAGAAAGAGTAGAGTTGGTCGAGTTAATGTCGCTAGAAGGAAGGTCTCTAGTAAAATGGACGCTTCACTCAGACGGTGCATCTAACGCTGGTGGAACAAGAATAGTAGTAGTCCTAAAATCGACACATGGGGACCAGGTGGCACAGTCTATATGATGCACGTTTGAAGCCACAAAAAATAAAGTAGAGTACGAGGCTTTGATATTTGGATTAACCCTTGCAAAAGACTTAGCCATACAGCATATTGAGGTTAGTTGTGATTCATTGTTGATAGTCAATCAGATTCTGGGATTATACTAAGCCAGAGACAAAATAATGGCAGCTTACTTAGGAGTGGTGAAGGATTTGATCCATAAGTTCGAGAATATATCCTTCACGCAGATTCCAAGAGAGTCGAACGCCCAGGCAGATTTTCTCGCCCGTTTAGCTTCACCCATCGATCCTAATGAGTATCATGTGATTCCAATGTTCCATATAATGATTCCTTCCATCGAGAGAACCCTCACCGATGATGGTAGTAAATCTCATGAAAAGACCGAAGATGCCACTCCTCTCGGCTTCATGCAATGTAAAGACGTCTTTATGAGCAATGATGACCTTGATGTTAGGAACTTCTGGAATAACCCAGATCGAGATCATTCTGCAGACGATTTGGGTCTTGACAAAGACTCCCTCGTTCCCTCTTAGATTAATGAGGAACCATGGACTCAATCGTACCTTGATTGGTTGAACAAAGGGAAACTTCCAAAAGATAAAACAGAAGCCAAGATGCTAAAAGTGAGAGCCACACGATCCACAGTTGAGAATGGATACTCTTCCATCGATCGACAATAGGCACGCTCCAACACTGTTTAACCAAGAGAGGTGTCCAGAAACTCCTTGAGCAGCTTCACGAAGGAGATTTCAAAAATCATATAGGAGGAAGGAGTCTATCAAACAAGGCCCTTCGCCAGGGATGGTACTGGCCCACCATGCGAAAAGATGCTATAGACTTCTGTCGTAAATGCGAATCCTGTTGAGGCACGCGCCAACCGCACATCAGCCTCTTGAACCACTTTATACCACGTGCACACCATGGTCGTTCTTGTGTTGGGGAATGGACATAGTCAGTAAGTTACCCCCATCGTCTGGACAAAGAGTATTTTTTCCTAGCCATGACTGATTACTTCTCCAAATGGATCGAAGCTGAGGCTTACCGAGAGATCAAGGATAAACATGTAATCTCCTTTATCACCAGAAATATCCTTTACCGCTTCGGAGTACCATTGGAGATTGTATGTGACAATGGTTCTCAATTCATAAGTCAGAGCACTAGAGACTTCTGCAATCACTGGAACATTAACCTGGTCACTTCAACACCTCAGTACCTCCAGTTCAACAGACAAGTAGTAATAAGGTGAGCTGCTCGAAAGCTTGACGAACAAGCAAAAAACTTTTCGAAGAAAATGAGTGGAGAGTCATGAACAATTTGAAGAAGCGTCTTGCAAAAGCCAAAGGAAACTGGATCGATGAGCTACCCTACGTCCTATGGGCCGACCGAACAACACCAAAGGTAGCAACCGGCCAATCGCCTTTCTCTCTAACACCCAGATGTGAAGCGATTATGCCCGTTGAAGTTCTCATACCCACAACTCGTTCCAACTTCTTGACCGAAGAATAGAACCGTCTAGAGTTGTCAGCCGACCTAGATACTTTAGATGAGCTCCATGACCAAGCCTGACTTCGCCAGGCTAGGCATCAAAAACAGGTCATCCGAAGTTACAACCAGAATGCTAGGGTTCGAACTTTCCAAGTTGGTGATTGGGTTTTACTGAAGGTTTTTCAAAATACCATCGAAACTAAGTCGGGAAAGATAGCCCCGGCATGGGAAGGGCCATACAAGATAACCAACGTTGTTGTCCAAGGCACATACCAACTAGAGTCCAAGGATGGCGACGGCGTTCCACGAAGCTAGAACGCGAACACTTGAAGAGGTATCACTTCTGAAGATTCTTCCTTCCTTGAATCGTATTATGCAAGGTGCTCCAGACAAGAAGACTTCACGCATCAAACGCGAGACGTTCAAGGTCATTTATCTTTAGTTGTCAATTTTTTTCATCTTAGTTTGTTCCTTCGCTAATTTGTATGCAATCTACTTGATCCTATGAGAACTATTTGTTTTGTGCAAACCATGTTCGATGTTTGCGTTGTTAATGAATAATCTTTGTTTGCATCATTACGTGCCATTGACCATGCTTCTTTTTTACTTAGTATTTATCTCATAGAAAGTAAAGCATAAACGTCTTCGATCGACAGAGCATACGAACCGATGTGATAGCCATCACTCGCCAAAGAATACGAATCGATGAGAACAACTGAAAGCCTCAAACGACAAGAGTATTGAATCACAGACCATAAACGTCTTCAATTGACAAAGCATCTCGACCGTACGAACCGATGCAATAGTCGTCACTCGCTAGAGGACCCTCTTCGGTAAAACGCAACTGCCACCAGTAACGAACAACTTTTGCAAGGGTCTTCGTCTTAAAGACTTCGGCCAAAAGCACTCAATCGTCCCAAAACGCCTACACAAAAAGGCAAGATACTACAAAGCAAATAAATGCAGAATACGCTAAGAAATCAAGCAAAACACCTTGTAAGTTCCCTTTACTCTTCTAGTCGCCACATAATAATCCTTTTCCATCAAGAAATTCAATGTCGTTTCGGTTACCGTGTTCACCCCATCCTCTTTTCTTCAGATTCTAGATTGGTAATTGTATATTTGATTCTGAATGTAATATTCCGGAATATTTTGATATTTTATCGTTTCTCGAAATTTGTTACGATATTGCTTAGCTATTAAGTAATCTCAAGTAAACTTATTTTTCTCATGATTTTATATATTAAAATTTTTCTAGTTGTCAAAGTTATCCATTAGTTCGTTTCTTAGTCATTAAGTAATCTTGTTTCTTAATAAAAATTAAGATAGACTAGTAAGAGTTTGATCTTATCTTTTTTCTTACAAATTTGTACCATTTCTCTATCTTCTCAATCAATGTGACATGCTTATTTTTTTTCCTCTATATTTGTGTCATATCTTCTAGATTTGTGTGCCATGGTCTTTATCTCTTATACAAGTTGAATTCAATTTGTCTTCTTCCATTTCTTCTATATAAAGACAAAGGCTAAGAAGTGCCTTGAGAAAACCATCATTTCATTCCAAATTTCTTCCCTCTCTCCCTTCCTCACATTTCTTTGTTTATTCCACCACCAAACCACTCCATTGTCACCTTCTTGCTTGTTGTTGGTTGCCCCTTCCATAGGAAGATAAGCCACATCCTTTTTCTCCTCTTATAGAATATAATCCTAAACACTCTGATTTTAAACAATACTGAATCAAATGACAAAAATAACATGCAATTGTACATATAATACTAATATAGTAGTAAATCCCCTCCCCCATACTTAAATCCTTCATTGTCCCCAATGAAGCTAAGAAATGAAGAACAAAGTATAGAAAGAGGGAATCAGAAGACTCACTGCTGATCAGGTGGAGGAAATGGTGGAAAATGAGGCCATTGAGTCTGGAAAAATGAAGCGGCCTGTCTCTGATGCTCCAACATCGCATCTTGTCGAATCGATAAATGCTGCAATCCACTCAGAACTCGCTCCTCAAATGTCATCTCAAGAGTCCAAGGCAAACTAGAAGGAGCAGAAGTAGAAGCAGAAGTAGACGCAGTAACTGGGTTAGGTACACCCCTACCAGCTGCAGACTGTGGACCAGGAGCCCATCCAAATGGCTTAGAATAAAATCTAGAATAGTACACCTCAACACGATCATCCCAACCTACACCATCATCCTCATAATCCTCCATATCAACCTCCTCTACAAGGGCGTCTACATCCGGTTGTAAATGAAATGAATACACAGTATCTCCATATTGTAAATCTGTAGGCAGACGCAGAAAAGTTGTAGCAGGGTACCCATGTAACCAAGTCCAACCTCCCTCAATTGACCCTCTCAAACAACTGGCCCTAACTAAACACTGATGCATATATCTGTACCCATCAGTCAAGTGTCCTCCATATCGAGCCTCAATCTGCTCTATAGTAAGAAATCTCATGGCTAAGAGAGTAACCATACCACCCAAACCTATCTGCCCTCCCCTCTTGGGATACTTCTTAGTAGAATGAATAAATAGGCCAAACCAGTCTGGGCACTCAGATGGAAAAGGGAACATACATCTAATAATCCTCATGTCATGTGCAGACACCTTGTTCGCCTCTCCCTTCCCTAAAAATGCCATAGCTAGGACCTTGTGACACAAACGCACACAAGGGTAAGGAATCTTACTGTTTGTCTCCCCAGAAGAACTGGGAGCCAGTAAGAGTATGCCAGAAATCAAAAACTGTAGCATCAGTCAATGAAGTCTTCCACCCATCAGTAGGTGGTGAAGTGATCCCAAAACTAAGATAAGCCTCCTCACAGGTCATACTACATATTCTATCACATGCATGAAAGTTTAGAACCCAATCGGAAAATCGGAAAGTGGACAAAAACTCTATGGTAAGGCCTATGTAAGTAGGCATAGATAAAGTACTGAATGTACCTAAACCCCCAGTCTCAAGCAAACGCTCTGTACACTCCCTAAATCCCAAGTCTATTAGTGTAAGGATATCAAAGAACTTAGTACTGACAAAATCCTTATCCTCATACTTATCCCATAGCTCTCTCTGTCCCTCATTCAAATTTTGTAAACCATAATATGCCATAGCTGAACAAAAAGACAGAATCGAACTATAAAATTACCGGAACTTGCTGATATCCGAAGGCGCGTGTTGTCGAATAGGGGGCGCAGTCTTGGAAAACGCAATCCGCGAGCACGGATCAAAAGGGTGAGTGCAGACTGGGCAACTTAATCCGCGAGCGCGGAACAAAACCGGGGGCACAACAAATCACCCAAATCTTCTCAAATCTCTCAAGCACAACAAATCAACTTTAAATCGAACTCCAAAAGTGAGGATATGGACTAACCGATCAGATCTGATGTCGAATTCGCTCAAATCCTCAAACTAAAGCTCGACCTCTGACTGTCGACCACGAACCTCCAAATGGCTGGGACGGCGAACCGCGAGTGTGGTTGGGGTCTGCGGGCACGGTCTACGGTGGGCGTGGGTTGTCGAGTTCGTACGCGGGTGGTGATGGCGTGGTGAAGGCTTGGTGCTTGGTGGGTATTTGATATTTGGGGTTTAATTTGGAGGGTTTATGGATGTGGGAAGACAAAGTTAGGTGGGGAAAAAGGGAAGACAAGGGGCAATATGGGAATGGGTTTGTAATTTTGAGAAGGCTTTTTTTATATTATTTTTAGGCTCGGGTTGGTACTAGTTCGGGCTTTTTCGGGGGTTTCACCCGAAGACCTTTTATTTTAGGGGTTTCACCTGAAAGCCTTTTATTTCGGGGGTCTGGGCCGCGGGCGCGAGTCTAATCGTGGGCACGGATCCTCGCCTCGGCTTGCTCTATTCGAGATGGAAAAATTTTAACTGCAAGTTAGCCCGACAAAACCAAAACGAACTAAAACTAAAACTAAACTAAAAAGACAAAAAAATAAAATAAAAGAAAAACTTACCTCGGGTTGCCTCCCGAGCAGCGCCTTTGTTTAACGTCAATGGTCCGACGTCTTTTATGCTCATAATGGGTCATCATCTATCTGAAACTGGACCTTTTTCCCTTCATGTAACATAGATAATAGGCCCTTTGAAACATCAATTACGACGCTCTCCGTCTTCATAAATGGACGACCCAACAACAAAACTTGGTCGTATCTCCCCTTACCAATCTCTAGGACATAAAAGTTCGTTGGAAAAACTAAATCGTCCACCTGCACTAACACATCTTCCACAAATCCTTTCGGATGCACATTAGAGTGGTCTGCCAGTTCAATAGTAATATTTGAATCCTGTAATGGCCCTAAACCTAACCGCTCACATATGCTAAGTGGCATGACATTTATGGACGCTCCTAAATCAAGCATAGAATGCTCAATTCTTGCCTCACCAATTGTAACGGGAACAGTAAACCTCTCTGGATCTTCATACTTCTTAGGCAATTACCTTTGAAGCATGGAAGATATATTTTCAACAAGATTAATTTTATGAGCCTTCCCTTTTTCTTTTTGCTTCCTCTTAATAGTACATAATTCTTTCAGAAATTTAGCAAAACGAGGAATACTTTGAACAAGTTTGAGCAAAGGATCATTTACCTCACACTTGGAGAAGGTTTCAAAAATCTCCTTGTCATTGGCTGGCCTCCTGATGTCCTTTAGTGCCTTAAGAAATGGTGGAACGGGCTTTTGCGAAGCCATGGGAGGAAACGAAGGACTGACGTAAGAATCAGAATCTGTCAAAGGAGCAACCCGCGAGCGCGGGTAGAGACCCGCGGGCACGGTTCTGGTCCGCGTTAGCGGGTTTTGGCTGACTCGCGATTTCTACTTCGTATTCTGTACTGCGATCAGGGTTGTCCTCCTTCGAGCTCGATTAGTTTCCGCTGGCTGTGATTTTAATATTCAGCTCTTTCCCACTCCTCAATGTGATTGCACTCACATTCTCTCTCGGGTTGATGGTGTGAGATGGATGTTTTCCCAAGTCCTTAGCTTCTAGATGGTTCAGAATGGTTGCAATCTGACTTAACTGATTTTCTAGGCTTTTTACTGCAACCTTAGTCTCTTGATTCTCCTTCATTAACTGATTAATAATGGCTGGATTTTCATGAGGAACCTGGGGCCTTGGCACGTAATTAGGCCTGGGAACATAGTTGGGCTGACCTCCTTGTTGTGGAAAAGGTTGTTGAGGTTGTTGATTCCACCTAAAGATCGGATGGTTTGCCCAATGTTATTAGAATCGGGATCCCACCTTGGATCGGTGAGGGGGGGTTGGATCGGATCGGTAGGATCGAATCGTAGGATCGTAAGATTCTACAAATTTAAGTAGATACGCTGTCAAATTGATACGACATGAATAATAAATGCATTATAAGTAAAAAGAATGATAAATATAGATGATTTAGAGCGTAAAATATCGATATTACAAAGTTAAAATGATTTAACAAGCTTTCTTCGTAAATATCGTACATTGTCTAAATAGTACAAGAAAAATGATAGGTTTTTTAGCATGAAAATCAACAAGCCAAATACAAATGTCTTCATCGTAACCAAAGTTCCTATCGTTAACACAATCAAAGCTCACCGTTCTTGAAGTTCTTGTCCATGTTCCCATTGGTAAGACCATACAATATCACCGTTATTACAAGTAATTAGCAACCAATTACAACTTGAGTGACTAAATGTTTAGTGTTTACAAGTAAATCGGTAAAAAAAATTACAAAAAATAATAATTAAAGACGTTGATTATATCCTTTATATTTTGAATATTATACCAATTTTAAGTGTAGGGTTGTGTGGTTTCATACTTACATGATTCATCAACAACATAATTAATCAGCAATTATATTATAGAAAAACTTTAATTAAAGATATTGATTATTTCATTTAGTCAACGATCCCACCCGATCCCACCCGATCCCACCCGATCCCACACGATCCTAGACCGATCCTACCACTTTTACCTCACTCGATCCCATACCGATCCCACCCGATCCTAGACCGATCCCACCCGATCCTAGACCGATCCCACCCGATCCCACCGATCCTATACGATCCCATCCGATCCTAGACCGATCCTACCACTTTTTCGATTCTACCTCCGATTTGGATCGTTTTAGTCAAACAGGATCGTAGGATCGTACGATCCTACGATCCGGATCGCGATTTTAACAACATTGGGTTTGCCCACCCCGGGTTGTAGGTATTTTAATATGGGTCATTCCGGGGCCTTTGATCATAGTTCCCTATAGCATTCAGATCAGTTGTTGGCTCTTGTATGATAGGGTATGCATCAGAAGGATGGCTAGATTCACCACAGATTCCACAAGCCCTTGAACTTGAAGCTCCATTGCCCATCAACAATTGCTTCATCATAGCTTTTAACTCCCTTACTTCAACATTCAGGGAATCATCAATAGAATTAACTGACCTACTGTTGGACCTCTTCCTCTGGTTTCTGCATTGCTTAGTTGCCTAGGAGTGAGATTCTCATAAGAACCTCCGTAGGACGCATTCATTCGGCGCCTATCAGCATCACAAAGCCCCTCAATAATATAACAGATCAGATCTTTATCAGAATAGCCATGGTAAGGACAACTGGCTATGAGTCTCTTGTAACGCTCATAGTACTCATATAATTTCTCATCATCTCCCTGCTCTAGACTACTCAGCTGCTTCTTAATAGATGTTTGCTTGGCAGCAGGGAAATATTTCTTCAAAAAAAAGCACCCTTCATCTGAGCCTAAGTAGTAATCGTCTCAGGTGCTCAGTACAGATACCATTCCTTAGCTGCATCAGCCAAAGAAAATTGAAAAGCTCTCAGCATCAGCAAATCTTCAGTCACGTCAGCCGGCTTCATCCCCAGACAGACGGAATGGAACTCTGCAAGATGTTTATTCGGATACTCCCCACTCAGTCCATGGAACTTAGGCAAATAATGGAGAAGACCAAATTTAAGCTCAAATTTCACTCCATCCCCCAGGGCGGGAAATTGAAGACTAAGCTGTTGTTGCTCTAGATTAGGCGCAGTCAGTTGCCTAATAGTATGATCTGCCATGGTTGCTAACTGTTCTTCAACCTCTGAATCAGATGGGGAAGAAGACGATACCCAATCAAACGGAATTCCAAGCACTTGAGCCTGAACTTGGCGTCTTAGCTATCTTAGAGTCCTGTTAATTTCTGGATCAAAAGGAACAATTGGCGAATTATCAATAGAACGGGTAAGAACCATAAGATAGGTTCTTACCAGATTCAGGGATTCTGGATGAACCGAAAACGCGAGCTCGGAAATAAACCGAGGGCGCGTGTCAGCCGCGGGCGCGGTTGTGGACCGCGAGCGCGGGTTGTCACAAACGCCAAATATTCAGAAAATTAAAAACCGATTCCCCGACAACGGCGCCAAAATTTGACTCGGCTAAAGTCGTTGTTGCCAAGATCAAAAATAAATTACCCTAAACTACAAACTAGTATTGCATGCAACTAAGGGGTCGAACCCAAGAGAATCGGGATTCTGAACAATCAGCAAATAACAAGACAAGGGTTTTGGAAGTTTAGACAAACAAGCAAACAAGCAAATATTATTAGGGATTAAATCAGTTGAAGGAAAGCAGAGTTCATTCAATCAATTCCACCTTTTTAATCATTCGATCATCAATTCATCCACTTTTCTATTAATTCCCAGGTTAATTCCAATCCTTGCAAAAGATTTCCGCTTGTCCACGGTCCAAGCGAAATTATGATATGAACAAGAACGCTTAATTCAAATCATGCAAAGTATTAAGTATAGAAGGATATCAAATCATGCAATCAAGCTAAGAGTCTCATGCATAAAATATCAATCAAACACTCTTTCTCAATTCTAGTCCTAGAAAAGAGTTGTTTCAAGGATAAATAAGATTGCACAGACAACAATCAAACCTAATACAAACAGTAGAATATCAATCAAATTCAACAAGTTGCGCACCAAGAGAAATCAATTGATAATCATAAAATTTAGCACAAGAGTTTTGATATTAACCAAGGGATAGAAAAGTTACTAGAATCTCACGAATTACATAAAAAGGCTTCCTTGATCAAACAAACTCCAAGGGAAATTTGTTCTCAATAATAAAACAGAAATAAAACCTGAAATATAAAAGTATGCTCTGAATTTTGGGAATGTGTAACCCTAAAGTCTGCCACGAAACTAAGCTTAAATAGTAGAAATATATCCCGAAAAACAAAAGATAAAATAAAAAGATAAAAGATAGAATAAAACACGTTGGTGCGCGGAAAGACACCACCCGCGAGCGCGGTTTGGAACCGGGGGCGCGGGTCATCTCGCTCTCTTCAGCCGCGGATTCCTCTCGAACCGCGAGCGCGGCTCCCACCCGCGAGCACGGGTCCTACGATCCTCTACTCTCTCGAATCTTCTCTCCATCGCGGGCTCGGGTCCAAACCCGAGGGCGCGGGTCTTGTTTTCATAAACTCTTCAGCTCAAACTAGGACTTCTGTCTTCCAAATCTTCAACTGTAGGCTCTTCTGATATTATAGATAAACATCCTAAACTAGCCTAAAACACTCAAAAATCCTAATAAAAATACAGAATTACGCTGTACTAAAAGGAGCGTATCATATAGTAAGGAATTTTTATGGCTGGATTTGTGGTGAATTTTGATGTCGGAAGATGGTGTAGAAAAATGGATTAGTAAAATGTGGTTCTAAGCTTAAAGGCGTGTTATAGACTCAATAAAGGGGTTTAGTTTTGGTGAATGTTATTATTAGTTTTAATGTCTTTAGATGGGCTGTTTTGGAGTAACTTCGAGTAAGAGGTCGATTGTGGGTTCAAACTTTATGTCCGTGTGAGTTGTCGGGTTAAATTATCAAAGGGTTAGAGATATTTCGAGTTACGTGTATCGTATTCTTTTGAGTCTCAGACTTCATGTTGTTTACATAACCTTATATTATTGTTTAGGAAATCATTCCGACAAGTTTGTGTCCCATTCAAGAGTTAAAATTTCAAGTCAAGAGGTAAGTCGTTTACGACTTGCTCAACTCTATTCAATTATTTTTAGACTTCATTTCGTGCTCGTAGGATTGGTTTTGGGGAAGTAGTCCCTAATTGATGGTTTTAAGAAAAAGGTTTACTTGTTTATGATATGGGTGAAAAAGGATTTCAATGGGTTTTTTATCAAATATGAAGTTTTCGAACGTTCTCGACACGACCATGTGCATAGTTGTCTTGGAGGCAGTGATGGGTACATATGGTTCGTGTGACAAAGAATCACGCCCCTTCAAAAGAAACGCTATCTGTGTTTTGGGCAGTGCTCCAGTGGAGACAAACACGGGATTAAAATTGTTAAATTGTGAAGGGTGGAAGGTCGCGCCTTGGCACCCAAGCGTGGGGTTGATAAGCGCCATGGAATGGAATGGTGAGAAAATGGTTGTATTGTTGAGTTTGGACTCATGTTTATGAATGTGTGTATGTAGATGTGTGGTTTGTGTGTGTGGGTGATCAATGGGAAGTTAAGTATGGATTTAGAATTGATATGCTTTGTATTCATGTGAACCTTGAATGTGTGTAGGTGTTATGAATTAATTTAATTGCTTTGTAAACGTCATAGAAGTACTGTATGGATTCCAGCTTGGATCAGAATAGTAGCTGACCCTTCGGGGACTTGTTTTTCAGTTTCATGTAAGGATAAGGGACCCATGATGGAACCTCGACAGAATGATGGAATAGGTCGTTGAAGGATGTGTCATTAGGTTGGGTTCGGTTGGGTGAAATGGTGGTTACTTTCTTGGTATCTTTTGTAAAATATGTAGTTTTGATAAATAAATGGTAGTTAGATGTTAATGAAATGTTTATAGGTTGGGTTGTAAGTTACGTTGTTTGGGTTTCATGCATGTTTTCTATACTTGGATTTTATAATACAAGTTAGATGTTTTATTTATGTTTTCTCGTCGTTCTCGAGTCGCAAGATCCAAGTGAACTAGTTGTCAGGTTAGCTCATATGGACCCAGTTGTGGTCTACTGCCTCGTTTCATCCTGGGGTAAAGACAGGGTATTACAAAATTGTATCAATGCCTAGGTTGACAACAAGGGCACATGAAACCGAGCAACAAGTGTACTTGAGGTCCAACCTAAAACTAAAACCTACCAGTAATTTCAAATTATTTCAATGGGCTAGTCATATTACATTTATAGGGTAGATGACAAGCCGCGACTCTGTCGTCATCAGCCGAAGGACCTCATGTGGACTAGTAAGTTATTTTAACTTTAGTTAAAGATAGTTTTAATAGTAAGACATTTGTTTATAAATGGCTCCACAAACTAGAGATGGAGCAACTAAAGCGGGTAGGAAAGGTAGTGGAAGAGGACTTGGTAGGTGTTGACGGGTGTTTACTTGACTAACTGGACAACAAATAAATTTATAAGTCAAGACCCCACTGAGTATAGCGAAGTCAGGATCGTTCCACGGGAAGCATTGTTGTTTGTCTATCAACTACTAAAAATAAAACAAAGCAAAACAGAACAGAACACCTACGGCCAATCGCGTTAACGACTTTGTCAGGGTCGTTAACGAACCTGGATACACTACGAATGCAGATTAACGACTAAAAAACTCAAGTTCGATACCGAGGCAACAGATCTGAATAACGAGTATAACCGAAAACAAACTCAATTAAGAATAAAAACCTAGGACAAGGGTTACCAAAACACAATCATGCATATAAACTCGTAAGAAGATAATGATGATGTCTTTAAAAAGATAAATTCATCAACTTTCGCTGATTAGCAAGCAAATCAATCAATTCTCATAAATCAATTCACTCAATCACTTGTTTCGATCCAAAGCTCGAAACTTTCGTCATCGAACAATATCAACATTCAAGTTAATAACTTTCTCTCTCAATCAAGTTAAGAACTCAAATTACTTCGACTATCGTCTAGGCATAAGCACAAAAAGCAATCTAAAATAGATAAAAGGCATTCAAAACATCAACTTACTCATCAAACATGCATAACTATGCCGGGTTTCAACCCCGACCCTAGATAGGAAAACTACTCACTACTCATAATAATAAAACAAACAACTTCAATAAGAGAAAACATTGAAAATAGAACAACCTTACTTGAAATTACTAGGAAAAATATCGTCTTACAATATCCCGAAGAAACCGAAAACAAACAAGACAATAACGAGCAGACGAACCGATTAACGACCCAAGCTTCTCTCTCGATCGACCTTGGCTCGATGATCTTCCCACTCGACTTCTCTCGTGTCGACCCTCCTAGAAAAGTAATATTTGTCTCCGTTCCAACTCTCCTCTCTAAGCTAGAAAAGTAGGGTACTTATACTAATAAAGCTATCTAATAAAAAGGATAGAAGACAAAAACTTACCTAAAAGATATAAACTTACACTAAAAAGATAGAAAGATAATCTAAAAAGATAACAAGACATAAAACATAAAATATAATAACCCCAAGACTCATTAAAAATCCTACCGACACGGAATTATCAAGATAGATTTCCGCACAGGGTCGGTAGTCATCACAAAGATCTCTCGAAAAATTCTATCTCTAAGCCTCGTTAACGACCCTTCACAGCTTCGTTAATGAGTCTGGATTTGCTCTTCTTCAACTCTTCAACTCTAAAAGCCTGGACTTCGACTTCTTATCTTCATGCTCTTCCGTCCTCCACCATAGTACTCCAATTCAGCTCCAAAATCACTCTTTTCTGCTCAAAACCTACAAAAAGACACAAATCAGAGTAGCTTCCATACTTCTCACAAAATATGCAAACTCATCCAAAAACACACAAAAACTAACTCAAAAACTACTAAAACTAAAATAAACAAACTAAGAAAACACACTAAAAACTACACCAAAACATGAATATCAGTAGGGGCCATGTTGGAAACAAAGAAGAGGCTCTTGTCGTTGGCGAGCCACAGAACCTTCCTCCTTAGGAGGAGGTTGATGAGAGTAATAAACCTGCGATAAATGAGCATCAAAGAGCAGATGTTTCTTCTATTGGAGAAGGGCTCCCTACAAATGGAGTCAATGATATGGCAGATGGGGAAGTTTATGGGCTAGCTGGGGTGCCACTAGTTGAGTTAACGCTAGAGATGATTACTGTTGTTCGCGCTACTCTTGCGGAACTACCACAAAATTTGGGAGATTCTAGATTTTTTCCTTACCTTAATAGAACCAATTCTAGTCATAAAGGGTCCGAGGTTAGGCCATCAAGACTAGTTGTTGCACAGTCAATTTAGTCAAGGAGACTGCCACGTGTTCTGGGGCCAGTAGTGGCTAATTGCGTTGCAGAGTAAGGAAGGGGATATGGCGAGCCTCTAGCTGATAAGTGGCTTGTAGAGTTTAGGAAGACCGTGGTACCGAACTTTACCATACCCCAAGGAACTTATGTGGAGCAGTGGTTGAGGAGTGTGGCATCTCCTCTTAACTCTATCCATGCACCAGAGGAAAGAAGGATGTCTTTAGTTTAGAGTTTGCTGCAGGAGGATGCATTTGACTAGTGGGAGTTGAGTTGTGACCACCAAGTGAATGTTACTTTTGAGGAGTTTCGGAAGAGGATTCGAGATTACCATTGTCCCCAGGTCGTACGAATGGCTCATGAGGCTACTTTTCGGGATGTTGGACCCGAGAACATCATGGTTGTTGAGTCTATCCAAAAGTTTCATGGGGATTTGGCAACGGTGTGTGAATGTTGATCCTAAAGAGGACTTGCAGTTGGAAATCTTATTGAAGTGGTTGCAACCACAATTATGTGCTTATGTAGTCGGACTTCAGCTTACGACTTTGAGGGAGGTTCAAGAGTTTGACTTGGCTTATACTATTGCCACAACACGACAAGGTGAGTTGGAGGTGCAAGCTAGTGGGAGTAAGAGGCAGAGGTTGTTTGCCTTGTTGGACGCTATGAGAGATAATCGGTCAGGTTTGTCTCAACAAAATTGGTTGGGAGTTCAATCATAGGGTTGTCAAGACCAGCCTCGACAAAGTCAGTTTATTGGAGGGTTGAGGGAGTGTTTCATTTGTGGAAATCCCGGTAATATAAGAAGTCAATATGAGAAACCAATTCGGAATTGTTTCATATGTGGGAAGCCATGCCACTTACAACAGTACTGTAGGTTGGAGCACCATCGCAGGGATCTTCGCAGGGGTCGGTGAATAGAGGGGTTCGTCATCAGCTCTAGTAAAATTATTCGGCACCAAGTTAGAGTAGAGGCTGTGACGTGAGTGCTATCACCACTGGGGGAAACCAGCCTTGAGTGTTTGAGATGAAGAGGCTTGATCCCTTAAACACTCCAATTGCCATAGGTTATTGGTATCATGTTCTACAAGGAGACAAGGAAGGACTGTATATTCAAGATATACTAATAGTCTGTGAGTTTGAGGGCGTTTTTCCAATGTAGCTTGTATCATCCCGAAAAGGCGAATGTAGTTGTTGATGCTCTTAGCAGAAAAATGCCGCAAGAGTGTATGTTAGGTCACTTGACTTCCCAACCGGAGTTACAAAGAGAATTGATAAGGTATGATATTCAGGTACAAATTCAGCATTATCAAGGTAGACTAGGTCGTATAGTGTGTCAATCAACCTTATTTGACGAAGTGCGACAAAAACAAGAGACATGTTTAGTGATTCAAGACTTGAGATGGAGAGTGAGCCGTGGAGAGGCACCTGGTTTTATAGATCCTGTTGATGGTATCTTGAGACTGCATGGTCAAATTTGTGTACCTCGAGATGAGGAGTTGAGGCAAGAGATAGTACAAGAGGCTCATGCTACACCTCATTCAATCCACCAAGGAGCTAGTAAGATGTACAAGGACTTAAGGCAATATTACTAGTGGGATGGAATGAAGCCTGATGTCGCGAGATTTGTGGCAAAGTGCCAGGTATACCAACGAATAAAGATAGAGCACAAAAGACCATGTGGAATGCTTGAACCACTTCCAATTCCAAATGGAAGTGGGAGGACATTTCCATGAATTTTGTCATCGGAGTGCAGATTAGTAGAGATTATGATACAATATGGGTTGTTGCGGAAAGAATAACGAAGATTGCCCCTTTTTTTTGCCCATTAGAGAGACTTGGCCCGTGTGTAAACTAGTGGAGGTATTCTTGAAACAGATAGTCGAATGAAGAAGTTGCGAAACAAGGAGATTCCACTTGTGTCGATCCAGTGGGCTCTACGAGGAACCTAGGAGGCCACTTGGGTGACTGAAACAAAAATGAGCGAAAGCTACCCGGAGTTGTTCACGGATTTAGTTGATGTTTTTGAGAATATAAGTTGGGGGAATAGACAAATATAGTTTATAGTTAGTTGTGACTATTTGTGTGCTTTGTGTGTTTTAACTTGTGTGTTGAACTTATTTGGTTGTTTCTTTTGGTATACTAAAGGTATGATTACATGTTGTTTAATTGGTGTGACAATTTTAAGCAGTGTTATGAATTTGTTTTCCTACATTTTTGGATGTTACTTGACGAAACTTTCTTTAAGAGGGGTAAATGTAATATTTAGGAATATTTTGATATTTTATTATTTCTTGAAATTTGTGTCGGGATTGCTTAGCTAATAAGTAATATTGGGTAACCTTGTTTTTATCAAAATTTTATATGATAAAAGTTTTATAATTGTCAAAGTTATGCATTAGTTCATTTCTTAATCATTAAGTAATCTTATTTCTTAATAAGATGAAGATAGACGTGTAAGAGTTTTGATCTTATCTGTTTTCTTAGAAGTTTGTTCCATGTTCTCTATCTTCTCAATCAATGTGCCATGCTTATCTTTCTTTCTCAATAGTTGTATCATATCTTCTAGATTTGTGTGCATGATCTTTATCTCTTATACAAGTTGATTTCAATTTGTTTTCTTCCGTTTCTTCTATATAAATAAAAAGGCTAAGAAGTGCCTTAAGAAAACCATCCTTTCCTTCCAAATTTTGTCCCTTTTTGTAATAGCTGCTATTTCTATATAAAAAGAAATGATTATTTTTTTATTAATTTAATTAATTCGTTAAGATAATAATATTACTCTTTATTATGATTTTCATAATAATAATAATAATAATAAACTTGGTTAAAATTTTAACTTGATAGCAAATAAAAATTTAAATAATTAATTATAAATAATATTTTTAATTTAATTTTTGTTAACTTAAAATTTTATTAAAAAAATGACCCTCGACCTCTTGCACTCTCCGAGACCCAACACCCAACATTTTCCGCTATGCTATGAAGTAATGCTTGTCATTAAAGGAGATACTTTTATTTTATTCTCTTATGTCTTTAAAAAGCTCCAAAGACTAACAATGGTGGATTATTGATTTGACGTATATTCAATCATCTCCATTCCACCTCCTTTCTTTTCCAATCCTTCTCCATTCTTCCAACTTCTCTTTCACCCAATGATTCTACATACACCGCCACCCTTTTCCTCCAATTAAAACCTTCCCCACATAAGCAAGCCACCATGGCTTCTTCCACCTCTATTTAAAGGGAATTATAGCAAGGTGAAATTTGTACAACAATTTTTCTCCTTCTACATCACAACTTCATCCTAATTTCAAGCCAAAAATTCCTTGAATGGTTTTTCCCCAAATCTGATTTTTTCTATAAAAATCCACAAAAACTATATTTTTCCTCAAATCTGGACCACTAGTTGGCCGCCACAAGCAACGCCCGCCGCCCCCTCGCTTGTGCTTCGCCGCTACCACCAGTGCGCTGCAGTCCGGTGTCCGTACATCCTGATTCAAGCTCTCTGTTTTTTTTACATTATAGAAGAAGAAGAAGCAAGGAAAGGAGATGTAGGCTTAATTCCATTTGGGTATTTTTGGACTAATTTTGGGATGAATAAATTAGGCCCATGTACCTAATTTAAATCAGATTTTGCTTTTAGGAATGGAAGAGAAGCAAAGCCCAAATTCATTCCATCTCGAAATTCGTGCCCATTCCGCTCTCGTTTCGTTTGGTATAAATTCACGACTTATACTTTTAATCATAATTATTTATAAAATATTTTTTTACATATAATATATATATATATTTAATTAAATTGAATAAATATTGCATGTGGGTTTTAAAAGTAATTTATATCATTAAATTCTCTTTGCATGCACATTTGGTTAAATATAAAATTTTATAAAAAAAAGTAAGACCTCACTTTAAAAATAATAATAAAGAAATATTATTATTTGGTTTTTTAATTTATTATTATAAATAATTAATAATATAATACTTTCTCTAAGAGAAAGAAAATAGAGAAAGGATTGTATAATAAATATAATAAGGTTTTTATTAATAAGAAATGCTCTTGCATGTCAACTTAGCCTTATTATAATGTTAAAAGAAATTAGATATGACCTTGTTAACTAAAGTAGACTTCTAAAGAATATAATATTTACTTAAGTAATTTAAATAAGTATTTGCATGTGGGTTTAAAAGACTTTATTGGGCTAAACTCTTGCATGTCAATTTAACTTTTTATAATTTAGATTAAAATTAATTAATCTATAGAAATGCTTTCACCCATGAGAATAACTTTTATTTAAATAAAAGGGATAAAAGTACATGGGATTTTCTAAGAAGGTTTTATGTGAATTTATTCACCTTTGGATGTCAACATAAGACCTTAAGAATAATTTTGGATAATATTATTAACAACCTTAGACCTAATAAGAATCATGAAAATAATATTTATTCAACCAAATTTTATAAATATTTCAAGTGGGGGTTAAAAAGGAATTTCTTGAATTTATTCCAACCTTTGCATGAACCTCTAAATGAATATAAGTATTTTTAAAAAGTTGTTTTAAAAACATCTAATTGAGGATAATAATCAAGGATTATTATTGTGTAATAAAAAACATCCACCTAAATTATTAAATAAAATAATTTAGATATAATATTTTTCTCTTAGTGAAAGGAAAAATAAGAGAAAAGGTTTGTATAATAAATGAGATAAGAATTTTAACATAAATTCGCTCGTTATCTCTCAAAATGCTAGGTGAAAGTTCTCGAGCTTATTAAGTCCGTCGAATTTTTTCGAGCCTTGTGAAAAGTCCGAACACGATTCAAGGCAAGTGGATATTCTCCCTTGTAACCTTTATATATATTTCGTTTCCGTTAAGGAAATTCTTCTATGTTGGGAACTACTAGTTTATTAAAATGAATGAACTTAGGTTTATTCATTTTCTTAGAAATAACGACATATTGTTATTATTTTTTTGTACTACGCTAGTACTGAACTTTAGGACCCGATGATTTGTGGCCTTGATTATTTCAATCTCTTTACGAGATTTTTTATGGATTAGCATAGGCGATATTGTGCACTAGCTAGATGCCTATAGGGTGAAAGAGACCTATATACTCGGAAGAAAGAGGTCTGAACACTCAGGATGGAAGAGGCCTGAACACTCAGGATGGAAGAGAATTGTATACTGGAGATGAAAGAGGCTTGAAATTCCTTGTTCCCTTTATGTGGATTGGACTTTGCAGACACCGCATATAGAAATCGTCAACTAAATGCAACGTTTTATGACTTAATAAAAGATGAGTGCAAGTGCACATTAAAATAATATAAAACCGGGCCAGTTTAGCACAGCGTGGAAGACCGACCCGGCTCTAGGTCTGAAAAGGGTGCGAGAGGTTTTCTAGAAACTTGTGTGTAATTAAAATGTTCCCAACATACTTCCTAATCTAAGAAGTTCTACAATCTCGTAGTTCTTCCTTTCGGTTTAAGAGTTTACTCTTCTCGAGATCTACTCGTTTTCGTCCTTAAAGCTCCACATAAAGTTTATAACTTTCAAGTACATATCTTCTAATCATCTCCTAGATGAATTAATAAAATTACCAAACTGCCCTTGAGAATTTCCATTTTCACTTGCTTAGTCTCCTTAGACTAATTCCACTGTTTTCGCATTTTTGCCTGGTATTTCTCGCCCTTCGCATCAAATGCCAGACTCTAGGATTTTCCCACCGAAGTTTGAAGTCAAAGGCTAGAAGATTCGAGAAGAGTTATGCAAGGATAGAGGGTCAAGGGAAGACAACATTGAAAGAAGGAAGAAATTTTAAAGAGCAAAGCATTCAGAAGATAGTGCACCAACTCTTCCATCTTACGCCGAAGAAAATCATCATCATATGAGTTGTCTTGGGAAAATATACTTGTACTTTCAATACATCCTTCCAACCCTTTTATTATGGGCTTTATCTTCCGCTGCAACATCATTTGTAAAACAACTTTCAATGTAATGAACAAATGTTCTTATAGATGAATAAATTCCACTTTTAGTCACTTCTTCTTTAATTATGTTCTAGCTCATTAAATTATTTAAAGTCTAGGGTGATTTTGGACGGTAAAATCCGAGGTCACTGGCGGTAATACCCAATGTTACAAAATAGGGGTGTTACGCTTTCTCCCTTCCTCTCATTTCTTTGTTTTTTCCACCACCAAACCACTCCATCGTCACCTTCTCGCTTGTCGCTGGTTGCCCCTTCCATCGGAAGAAAAGACGCGTCCTTTTCCTCCTCTTTGGTGAGTTGTTCTTTCTTTGTTTTTTCTTGTTAGATGGTGTTAGATGTGGGTATAGTTAGGAAGTTTTTATGGCTGGATTTAGTGAATTTTGATGCTGGAAGATGGTGTAGAAAAATGGATTAATAAAGTGTAGTTTTAAGCTTAAAGGAGTGAGTTATAGATTGAATAAAGGGGTTAAGTTTTGGTGAATGTTCTTATCCATTTTAATGTCTTTAGATGGGTTCTTTTGGAGTAACTTTGTGTAAGAGGTCGATTCTGGGTTCAATGTTTATGTTCGTGTGAGTTGTCGGGTTAAATTATCAAAGGGTTAGAGAGATTTTGAGTATTAAACGTTTATCACATTCTTTTGAGTCTCAGACTTCATGTTGTTTACAAGACCTTATATTATTGTTTAGGAAATCATTTGGACAATTCTTGCTCGACTTCATGCCATACTCGTAGGATTGGTTTTGGGGAACCACCCAATTAATTGTTTTATGAAAAATGTTTACTTGTGTGCGATATGGTTGATAAAGGATTTCAATGGTTTTTTTTATCGGATATGAAGTATTCGAATGTTTTCTCAGTGTTGGTACAGTTCTCGGCACGATCATGTGCATAGTCGTCTTGGAGGCAGTGAGGGGTATGTATGGTTCGTGTGACAGAGAATCTTACCCCTTCAAAAGGAAAGCTATTTGTTTTTTGGGAAGTGCTCCAGTAAACACTAACTCGGGGTTAGAATTGTTGAATTGTGAAAGGTAGGAAGGTCGCACCTCGGCATCCTAGCGTAGGGTTGATAAGCGCCATGGAATGGAACGGTGAGTGAATGGTTGTATTGTTGTGTTTGGACTTGTGTGTATGAATGTGTCTATGTATTATGTGTCATTTGTGTGTGTGATCAATGGGAAGTTAAGTATGGATTTAGAATTGATATGCATTTGTTGTATTCATGTGAACCTTGCATGTGTGTGTTAGGAACATGATTGGAATTTAAACGTCTTACTAGTAAAATATGGATTCTCGCTTGGATCAGATTAGTAGTTGACCCTTCGAGGACTTGTTTTTCAGTTTCAGGTAAGGATAAGGGACCCATGATGGATCCTTCGGCAGAATGATGGAACATGTCATTGAAGGGACTTTTCATTACGTGGGGTTCGGTTGGGAGAAACGGTGGTTACTTTTTGGTATCTTTTATATAATGTGTAAGTTATGTTGTTTGGGTTTTATGCATGTTTTCTATACTTGGATTTTATAAATACAGGTTGGATGTTTTATTTATGTTTTCTCATCGTGCCAGAGTTGCAAGATTTAAATGAACTCGATGTCAGGTTAGCTAATATGGACCCAAGTGTGGTCCACAACCGAGTGACACCCGAGATAAAGACAAGGTGTTACACCGAGTAACTGTACAACCTGGGTATTTTTCTTGTATGAATGCCCATATCTATTTGGGACCTATGTATGTCATTGTCATAGTTCTCACGTCCATCTTTATCTCATTCATTATTCTTCCAACATATGCATAGCCCAATAAGGTTGTGCTAACAATGTGGTTGTGCTTACCACATTTCTCCTTCAACTTACAGGAAAGGTTTGCTTGATGGACCTTGTGAAACTCGAATGGGCAATTGCACTTCTTTGACACAAAGAACGTCTTTGTCTTTCTATGTTTTTTCGGAATCAGCTTCCTTTTTTTCTTGTATACACCCGCCGTCTCGCAAGCTAATATTGGTCCATGAATGTTTTTTAACGGTGAAGACCATCTTCAATAAGGATCCTACAGTTCGTGCTCAATCCAACATGAAATCACGACTATACCACTTTTCGTCACACACAAAGTATCGCGTGTAGTCATGTTTATCCTATGATATTTGGTACATATTATTATAGACTAAATTAATCTACAAACTAATATTAATGAACATTGACAATGTAACAAACCAACTATTGAACTTGTTATAAGAACATATGAATATTAATCTTCATCTTATCTTAATAACATATAAAGTTGTCCCTCTTGTCCTCATAAATGTCTTATTAATTTATAAAATACAATTAATAAAATAATTTTTTGGCAATATAAATGCCCCATTAGTTGAAAATAAGAGATCAAGCAAATATAAAAATTAAATATCTTTATAAAAATTTTAAAATTAAATATCTTGGTACCTTTTAGTAATATATAATTTAGTTGTAGATTAGAAAAATAACACAAATAAAATTCAAGTTGATATTAACCCAATCACGACTCACGAGTATATGACAAAATTATTCTAAAAATTAAAATATTATCTTAATATTCTTATCTAAATATTAATCCTAAAATTAAATAATTGATTAATTAATTGAAATTAATTTAAAATGTTAGTAAAGTTATTCTGGTGAAATAAATTCACTACCATTTTTGTATTAATTTCCACCAATGTTGAAATATAATAAGTATGTATCTTAAAAGAAAGAAATTAAATCAAATATTCCATAATGTAATTTAATTTAATTTAATTTAATATGTTTGATCACATATTTTGATTTCCAAAAAAAACTAAATATTTAAATTATATAAACGTAGAAAACAAACTTTGTCCCATCCAAAGGAAGGGGTTAGAACTCTAGTTGGAAGAATATTTATAAATCAAAGACTAAAAGATACATACAAACAAATATTTATGAACAATGAGAATATAGCAAGCCAACTATATTAACTAACCTATTAATATAACAACCTAATATTACTTTTTAAATATTTTCGTAAATTAAATATACAAACTAATATTTATGTTCATAAATTTTACGCGACAATAGCAAATATTATTGAACAAATGAAGTAATATGTGTGTAGCTCTTCTGCATATGCATAATGAGGATATGCCTAATCTAATGGCAAACACGGGAAACCTTCTTCCAGCCGATAAGATGGGTAACCTTGCTCCGGCGGATAAGACGAATAACCTTGCTCCAATTGGCGGATCATTCTTGTCCAAGTTTGGTATTTCATTTTGAGGTTCTTCAGGTGGCGGGAAATAATTAACAATATTAAGAGTGTTCCAAGACATGTGGAGAGAAAATAAGAAGAGAAGGAGGAGGAAGAAATGAGAGAAATGATACAAGTTACAATGGCAACATACATATATACATAAATTTGCTTTGACAACATTTTTAATCGGATGATTAAATAGCACACGGATTCCAATGTTGGCCGATAATCCATGCACTTTCTCCCGAATTGCCAAGCTGGCATCCAGAAAAAAAAATTCCCGTCTAAAAAGAATCGGCCTTTAAAACAAATAAAGAAAAGAAAGAAAGAAATGAAATATTAATTCTCAGTTAGATAGAGTATGTCCTTATATATGCTTGCCTATAGCTAGAGGTCTGAAAAAATGATATATAATAACGTTGATTCATTCTGTCCATGCGAAGACACGCACAACCGTGGCAGGATCGTCTGCATGGAGAAAGTAGACTCCGTCAGGACGAATCTCCCAAACGCAGTTGCGGGGGTTGTCCTTGGTGCAGAACCTGCCTTGTTGGGTTTGGACGAAGACTTGGGCGTCCTCAATATACTTGTTCTGCCAATACAAGGAGCACCCGAATTTCTCGTCTCCGTATACCCCTAGACACCAATGCGCGTTGTCGTTGAAGGCCACCGAGTACACCCCCAATGGATTCCCCTTGAACGTGCACTGTGCGTTGAACATCTCGTCCTTGCCTAGTTTGTTTACTAGCTTCACCTCGAAGTGCTGCAATGGCCCCGCCGATATTCCCCCCACCACCGCCACCACCAGCATTGCCACCGCCCCCCACTTTGCCATCGATCAATTTCTATCTTCTTCTTCAATTCTTAACCTCTCCACTTAATTAACCAACCCTTAATTGATCGATTTCAAATCTTTTTTTTTTCTACTTGTTCCTTTCTCTTTATCATTCCAAACTAGGATTTCTATATGTATATATAGGTTGATTGAGATGAATGGTTGTAGTGTTATGTATTATAAGTTGTCGTACGTGAACAACAGGTTTTTCAGCCAAAATTGAACGCTTTTCCACCCAAATTAAATTATAGGCTTTTCCACCTTCTCCAAGCCACAATTTCTTGAGAAGCTACTTAATTTACATTTATGTTTACATTTATTTGAAACAATGCTAATTCAAATGTACTCTTCAATTTTCTTTTTTTAGCTGCGGTAAACAATATAAAAAAAGCAGGAAGAGAATGAGTTAGTTTAAAATTAAAACTAACACGAATTCCCGCATCATGCACAAACTTTAGTCAAATAATTAACTATATAATTTAGAGTTATATAATTAATTGATAATATATTATTCTTTAAAATAATGTAAAATTTATGAATGTAATGATAAAGTCATGAATATTAAAAGATAATGATAAATTTAATTAAAAAGAATTAAGACAACGCGGTTAATATTTTTTTTGAGATTTTTAATTATAAATAAAATTAATATTGTAATTAAGGTGGAACTTACTATTTAAATATATTATTAAAATGTTAGATCATGTGGAATCATCAAAAAGTAGACATGTAGGCTAGATGAATGAGAGGTTTACACATAGGCAGGAGGTTTCTTCTTTAGTATAGAGATAGATGTCGTGTTCATTTTGTAAACTAATTGATATCTAACATATTACTTTTATTTTATTTTCTATACAAAATTTTTTTAAATCATAAATTCTTAAAATATTTGGATTATTCTCAAAAACAAAATTTTAAAAGATGTATTTTTTTAACAAATCACCTTTTATAATTGTATTTAAACAAGACTACCTTTTTATATTATAATTTGTTAAGTTGAACAACATATAGTGTAATTTCATATGAATTTCAAAAAAAATGTACCTAATCTGAAATTTTTATTAATTTCACAAAGTCATCCATAATTTGTTACATTTTTCAATGCAATATGGAATTTCACTAAAAACAAAATAGATGGTCCAATTAAACAAATTATTTTATACATGGTGGTTTTACATAAAAAACTATTATAAAAGGTGGTTGGTTGAAAAACACCTCTTATAAAAGGTGGTTTGTGACAAAAAAAATATTTTTTAATATCATATTTGAAATAAAAATGTGAAAATGAAATTGTTTGCCACCAACTATAATCTCTTCACTTGTGCCTCAATCATTAATCGAAAGATGTCTCATTTACAGTTTGAATCGAAGGAGACAAACTACAAATCAAAATAGTTGATTAGGGTTTTCAAACGAAAGTTGATTAATCCTAGTTAAAGTTTGAGAGAGATAGTAAAGTTTATTGATTTAATGAAAGTTAGTTGATTTGCTTGCATGGTTGACAAAAGTTGACAAACTTATGTGATAAAAGCATGATCTTCGCGTTTCATTGGTGTTGGCATGCATAATTGTTGTTGTGGTGATACCTAAACCTTACAATTCTTTCTCTTATTGATAAAAACTAAGTTAAAAAAAACTTGATACCGACTCTCTCACGTGGATGAACTTGACTCTGTTATATTCAGCGGGGTCTTGATTTATAAACTTATTTGTTTGTCAAGAAACCCTTACAACAAATTGACGCCGTTACCGGGGAGATTTCAATAGTGCCAAGTTTTTCGTTCTTTTTAGGGTTGTTTATTTTTGGGAACACTGTCGAGTCGGTAACGATCCCCCGGATCAGTACCGACCCTGCTGATAAAACCCCTTTGTTGTTTGTTTTTGTTTTGTGCTTTCAGTGTATGTCAGTTGGAGGACGTCGACTGTCTTTTATTCACTATTGATTCTGAGCTCGAGCGATCTTTTCATCGTAGATTATGAGAGATAAGTGCAATGGTTGGAAATGCTGAACTTGAGAAGCAATTGGAGGAACTCCATTTGCATATGCAAGAGTTGCAACAAAACAATGCTTAAGCCTTGAGGACTAGAATTGTTGAAGCCGCTGCTGCGCGGCATGAGAGAGAGATCGCTAACCGTCTACAGGAGCAACTGAATGCTATCCCTAGGAATGCAAAGCAATACATGCACCCAGAACTAAGGGTGCCATAATCAACGATAGTGCTCCCTTATATTGACAAAGCCTTTTAGATTAAGTCTCAATTTATATCCTTAATCAAGCGATCTCAATTTGAGGGGAAACCCACTGAATGTCCTATTGATCATGTTAAATTTTTTATTGATTTATGTGATACAATTACTGCTGACGGTGTGTCAGCAGAATATGTGCTCTTGAAGGCCTTTAAGTGGTCCCTTGCAGTTAAAGTGCTGAGTTGGCTTCAGAGCTTGCCTCAGAGATCAGTCACTACATGGAGAACATTGCATGACTACTTCATGACTAAGTTCTTTCCACCAGGAAAGACGACGGAGCTCAGGAAGCGCATCACTTCTTATCACCAGTTGCCTGGTGAGACCTTTGTAGCGAAATGGGAGAGATTCAAGGAGCTTCTCTAGCAGTGCCTCACGCATGGGCAACCACCTTATGTGCTCTAAGAAATCCTATTCCAGGGTATCAACGCTGCAAAGAAGGACCGCATTTACTTACACACAGATTGTGGTTTTATTGAGATGAATCCTGATGAGGCATGGGCATTGTAGACATGTTGACTAACTATGACGCCATGTATGGGACCCAGCAAGCCAAGCCACAACAAAAGAAGCTTTATGAGCCACAAATGACTGAGGTGGACCCAAATGTCAAATTCCAATTCATGCAAGATGAGATTAATCGGCTGAAAAAGCAATTAAGTTTCTTTAAATCATCTCATCCTCGTCAAGAATGCGGGTCTCAAGCCCATAATACTTCTGCCTACACTAACTTGCAACAGGTTCGTGCTGTTGAGGCATATGAAAAAACAATTCTTATGTAGGAAGGAATAACACTCAGCCCGCCTGGGGCAATTATGCACATCGCCAAGGAAGCCAACCTCCTCAACAAGAACAAAAGGTTCCTCCTTACAGACCTTCGGGCTATCAAGAGCCGACATCATGGGTACAAGGGCTACAAGAGGGTATTAATGGAGTTCACAACAAGATTGATGGAGTCCGAGATGATCTAAATACCCAGATTAAAAGTGTACAAGCACAGTTGGGTGATCTTGAGTCATGGAAGAAAAATGTCAATTCCCAACTAGGCAACCTTGCTGCACAGATTCCACGACCTCAAGGGCAATTACCGGGCCCAACCGATGAGAACCCTAGGGGCCAAATTGCAAACATACACTTGAGGAGCGAAAAACAGTTTCCAGATCAAGCTAAGTCCAAGGAAACAGAGCAAGGAGGTGACGAAAGCAGCCTAGATGGCATCGTTGTCGACCCCCTCAGGGTCGTTACTGGTGCACCACAGGCTGTTACCCAACGTTGTTGCACAGATTCCACGACCTCAAGGGCAATTACCCCCCAGGGTCATTAACGACTCCTCCTGGCCAGGTAAGTCTTCTCTATCAATCCCCCTTTTCAATTAAGAGGTCTCTACTGATCCCATTCTCGTCCCGATAAACCCTCTTGTCGATTCGGTAGAGCCACGACTCGAGCCCGTTTTGGCTCCGAGTCTGGCAAAGACTCTTCCTTTCCCTTCTAAGAAACCCAAAGACTCCAGTGAGGGAAACTTTAGGAGTTTCGTGAAGGTACTCTAAGGCTTAAATTTTACTACTCCTTTCGCTGAGACCCTAAGCGAAATGCCTGCTTACACTACATTTTTGAAGGAGATGTTGTCTAGAAAGAGATCAATGTCTGAACTGACTGATGAAGTCCGATCTTTGGAGCTCCTTGATAAGCTAGGATCTAGGTATGTTCGTTATCACTATTGGTATTGGCGCTTACCATTTCAAAGCTCTTTGTGATCTAGGTGCCAATGCAAGTCTTCTACCGCTTTCCATTTGGTCTAAGACCAATATGGGACCGTTGGTACGGTAACCATGAACCTTTACATGGCGGATGGATCCTGTGTGAAGGCAACTAAGGTTGTTGACGATTTCCTTGTCCAAGTAGACAAGTTCTTTGTCCCCAACGATTTCATTGTTATGGAGATGCTAGAGGACCCCGTGGTGCCTATCATCCTGGGTAGGCCGTTCTTAGCCACACAAGGAGCTATAACTGATGTTAGGAAGGGACTCCTAACTTTTGAGATCGGGGATGAGGTGTTGGAGTTTTGTTTTAACCCCACCATGAAGGAGACCAATGAAGCTGAGGTCAAAATGCTCTACACCCACTCAGATTACATTGAATGTGGGGACCCGATTGAGCAATTTTTGGCTTTGGGAGCATATTTGAGTAGAAGGAAGACAGTTTGATTCTGCTGCATCATTACCGACCCCCATGGATTGTTATCGAGGCTATTGGCAGAACGAGATCACTTTATAGACTCTACAGTGTCATTACCGACCCCCATGGCTCGGTACCAACCCGTCTAGCAGAGCTTGACGAGTTACTCGCTTTTGAAGATGACGATTACCTTGGAGAAATTCTAAAGACAGAGCAAGAAGAGCCCATTCTCATCCCAACTGAGCCTACTCCAATGGTCAAGCCACTTCCAGATTCTCTAAGGTGAACTTATTGGTCCTAAATCTACCTTCCCTGTTATCATTAAGGCCATACTAAATGAGGAAGAAGTAGAGAAATTAATTCATGTGCTTAGGACTCATAGAAAAGCTATTGCTTACTCTCTTGATGATATAAGTTGCATTTCACCATCTTTGTGCATGCATAGAATATACATGGATGACAATCACATGCCAACCATAGAGCATCAACGTAGGCTTATGTTGAAGGAGGGTTTCTTGACAACAAATAAACTTATAAGTCAAGATCCCGCTGTGCAGAGCGAAGTCAGGATCGTCCACGGGAAGCAAGGTTGCTTGTTTATCAACTATAAAAACAATAAAACAAAGCAAAACATGCAAAAACAACTACGACCAAACTCGTTAACGACCTTGTCAGGGTCGTTAACGAACTTGGAATTCTACCGAAAACAGAGCAACTAACGAACTAACAGCAGGTTCGGTACCGAATCACTGTTCCTCGATAACGAATGAAAACGAAAGCTAAAATTAACAAATTCAATGGATAAAAAGATCTAGGACAAAGGTTACCACAACATAGATATGCATAAGAACTCATGTGAAGATAAAGATCATGCCTTTCAAGATAAATCTATCAACTTTCACTGACTAAACAAGAAAATCAATCAACTTTCATAAATCAATTAACTTTATTACTTGTTTTGAATCCAAAGCTCGAAACATTCGTTATCGAACAATATCAACATTCAAGTTCATAACTTTCTCTCTCGATCAAGCAACAAACTCAAATTACTTCGAATATTGTCTAAGCATAAGCACAACAAGCAATTCAAAGGATAGAAGGCGATAAAAAACTCAACACATTCATTCAAACCTGCACAACTATGTCGGGTTCAACCCTAACCCTAGAAAATAAAACTACTCACTCTTCATCGAAACAAAGCAAATAACTTTAATCAAAGAGAACATTGGAAACAAAAACTTACTTGAAATTGAAAAGGAAATATCGTCTTACAATCATGTGGAATCCGAAAATACTAAGAACACCGATCAAGAGTAATCACCGAACCTAATTCTCTCGATCGATCGACTTTAGTTAGATTCTCTCTCTCTCTCTCTCTCTCTCTCTCTCTCTCGACTTCTTCTAAAACTAGAACGAAGCCCCCCTTGTCTAGGCTTAGAATAATGGTATTTATACTAAGAAAGCTATCTATAAAAAACCCAAAAGATAAAAACTTACCCTACTTAAAAGATAACAAGATATAAGATATTAATAACTGAAAGTCGGCTGAGCTCCTACCGACACAGGCCACCTCGTTAATAACCTACACAAGGTCGGTAGACTTTGCTGAATTCCTTATAAAAACTTTATCTTTACAGCCTCGTTAACGACCTTCACAAGGTCGTTACCGAGCCTTTGTTTTGGCTTCTCACGAACTTTTCCTTGGCTTTTTCTTGCACTCTAACTTGATTTTCCCATGCAATCTTCTTCCTTATCTTCCTTGCATTCCTCATTCCACCACTAGACTTCAACTCAGCTTAAAAAGTGCTCCTTTCTGCTAAAAAACCTACAAAAAGACACAAAACGTAGTAGATTCCATACTTTTCACAAAATATGCAAACTTATCCCAAAACACATAAAACTAACCCTAAAACCTATCAAAACTAAACTAAACAACCAAAGAAAGACACCTAAAACTAGACCAAGCGGGAAGCGAGGGATGGATTAGCGCACTACGAGGTTCAACGGCAACCCCGAGCGGGAAGCTCGGCGGTTCCACGTGTGACGAGGTTCGACGGCAACCCCGAGCGGGAAGCTCAGCAGTTCCGTGCATTACGAGGTTCGACGGCAACCTCGAGCGGGAAGCTCGGCGGTTCCGCGCATTACGAGGTTCGATGGCAACCCCGAGCGGGAAGCTCGGCGGTTCTGCGCATTACGAGGTTCGATGGCAACCCCGAGCGGGTCGGCGGTTCCGCGCATTACGAGATTCGACGGCAACCCCGTGGCACCACACAGAGATGGCGACCTCGCCAGCGCACGCAAGGGGCAATCCCGTGGCGCCGTACGGATATGGAGGCCTCGCTAGCGCACACCAGGGGCGAACCCCGTGGCGTCGTACGGATATGGCGTCCTCGCCAGCGCACGTCAGGGGCGAACCCCATGGCGCCGCACGAATATGGCGGCCTCGCCAACGCATGCCAGGGGCGAACCCCGTGGCACCGCACGGATATTGCGGCCTCGCTAGCGTACGCCAGGGGCGAACCCCGTTGCGCTGCACGTATACGGCGGCCTCTCCAGTGCACGTCGGGGGCGAACCCCGTGGCGCCGACTAGAGACTGCGGCAAACTAAAGAGGGAAGAGGAGGCACTTACTTGATTTTATCCAAGAGTTAGATCGGATAGGGAGAGTAGGTTCCCACAGACGGCGCCAGTGATGAAACCCGATATAATACGCGCTATAAACGTGAATTAAATAAATACTAACTCTCGGGATTCGTACAACCGAACGGTTTTCGTATGTGGATTATTCCTCCTCCCCACCCCTCAGCCGGTTGTTTTTGTGTTATTTACGAATTAAGCCTTTAGACTTTACACCATTTATAGCGCGATCTCACTCGGAGATCAAACACGTCGAGCTTTGGCAAACGAGATAGTTCTCGAGCCAGAGAGGGTTTTCGACCCTTTAGATTGTATCATAACCTTGCTATATATATATCATTTTGGTATTTGCCATTTGTGGCCGAGCTCGATGTGGGACGACATTGGGAATTTTCCCTGCTAAAATGCTTGATTTCGATCGATGTGGGACAACAAATTCAATGTGATAGTGGTGTGGATAACGCTGCCGAGAATGTTGACTATTCAACATTCCTAGAGATTTGAATTTTACCAACTTTACACACACACACATATATATATATATATATATATGCGTACAAAAGAGTGCACTTGATTGGTGAATGGTGATGCATGAATATGCATGAGAATCAAATCACGTGGAGTTAACTTAATTTGAGCCATGAATCCGAACTTGCTAATATATTTAGACACGTATACACCACGCATCGTTTTATCTCTTTTCCTTTTTATACTATCGATTTGCCCTTAATTATTTAGCGATTATTTTGCACCATCACCTATACCATGTTAGTTTCGAACAATTCTATCTTGCTAACTTCTAGACTACTAAAAACTCAAAAGAAAGCTAAGAAAAAGATCTAAAAAAAAGAAAACTTAACTAAACTAAAAACGGGTTGCCTCCCGTAAGCGTTATTTTTAACGTCGTTAGCCAGATGAACTTACCTTAGCTAATCAAGGTGGTTCCCCTCGACTATGTCAGGGTTTTGAGAAACCCCATACTTAGCTTTGGAGGCATTGTTAGCTCGTCTCACCAAATTTGGTCCTTTATGTTCTAGCAATATGTCTGGTATTCCTACGCAAGGGTTAGTAAAATCCGAGAGACAAGGTGGTTTCGATTCCTCTACAACATAGATAGTGGGGTACGGTGTAGGAAAAGAATATAAAGAAGGATCAAGGTGGTTCCCCTCGACTATGTCAGGGTTTTGAGAAACCCCATACTTAGCTTTGGAGGCATTGTTAGCTCATCTCACCAAATTTGGTCCTTTATGTTCTAGCAATATGTCTGGTATTCCTACGCAAGGGTTAGTAAAATCCGAGAGACAAGGTGGTTTCGATTCCTCTACAACATAGATAGTGGGGTACGGTGTAGGAAAAGAATATAAAGAAGGATCATTAGCAGTAATAGTGAATGTGTGGTTAGAGTCCTCACCTTGATCCATTGGTGAGGATGTATGCACCGTGGTAGTTAGGGTCGTTAATGACCCATCAAAAGTAATTCCCCTTTCGTTGCCGTGCCAAAACGATCCTCCTCCGTCGTATTGTTGTACAAAAGGCTCGGTACCGGCCCAAGGGGGGTCATTAGCGGTCACGTTTGTAATCTTGTAATTCTTTTGTGTTGGCGGAGAAACTTCAGATTCGGCAATGTCAAACTCTGGTAGGGATACTTCGATTTGTGCTGCAGCAGTAGTGTCGTTGGCCTCTTGATTTAGGCTGAACTCTACCCGCTCGTCTCCTATTTCAAAGGTGAGGAGTCCTTTCCGAACGTCCACCCTAGCGCTTGTTGCAGCAAGGAATGGCATGCCTAGAATGATGGGGACTAGAGTATCTTCATGCATGTCGAGGATGATGAAATCGTTTGGAATGAAGAATTTCCCAACATGAATGGGGTAAGCGTCAATGACTCCTATAGCCTTCACACTTGATCCGTCCGCCATGTACAGCCTCATATCCACAGGTTCTGGAGGTCCCATGTTAGCTTTCGACCAGATCGATAGGGGAAGTAAACTGGCATTGTCTCCCAAATCACATAGAGCTTTGAATCGATGGTCGCCTATGCCGATTGTGATAGCAAATCTCCCTGGGTCGCCAAGCTTTTCTGGAAGAGTAATAGATCGGACCTCATCTTGAAGCTCTGTTATGGATCGTTTCCTGCTAAGAATATCTTTCAAAAACTTTGTGTAAGTTGGCATTTCGCTTAGGGCCTCAACGAATGGTATAGAGATATTTAAGCCGTGGAGAATCTTAACAAAACGCTTAAACTTGCCTTCCGTGGAGTCCTTAGACTTCTTAGTAGTAAAGAGAAGGGATTTCACCAATCTCGGAGCCAAAACGGGCTCAAGAGGTGATACTATCGGGTTGACATTAGGGTCGATTGGTGCATTCGGAGGGTCGGTATCGACCTTGGTGGGGTCGGTAACGAGCCTGTGATCAAGAGAGGAGCTAGGAGTAGAGAAATTACCTAGACTGGGGCGATGTTAGTGCAAGCAGAATTACTATGGGCAGAAGAACCACACTCTTGACAAGGTTGAGAGGTTTTCAAAAAACCTACATGTTTCTTGAGGCGGTTGATCTCATCCTGCAGAAATTGGTTTGACATCAGAATCAACTTTGTCCTTGTTAGGCACGTAGAAGCGCTTATGTGGTTGGGGTGACTGTTGGGTACCATACATGTCATCGTAGTTAGACAGTTTGTCCAGCAGTTCCCATGAAAAAGTGGGATCCATCTCTATAAAACCGCATGCAGTGTGTGTGAGTGTGTGTGTGTGTGTGTGTTGATGCGGTTCTTTGTTTCCGCATTGATTCCTTGTAAAAAAGATTTCTTGGAGTACATATAAAGGTTGCCCATGAGCGGGGCACTTTCCGAGCATCTCCATTAAATCTCTCCCATGTCTCTACTGTAATAACCCTATTTTTCTATAAGGGTATTTATGTAATTTCTCTTAATTATTTTATTTTAAAATAAATATATGTCGCATCATTAGTTTCGATGACAAAACACTTTTTAAGTGCATATTAAGATAATAACTTCCAGTTTTAAAGAAGGGTGCTTTAATACTTTTTCATATTGTATCTTATCCTAGTTTCGAGGACAAAAGTCTTTTTAAGTGGGTAATATTGTAATAACCCTATTTTTCTATAAGGGTATTTATGTAATTTCTCTTAATTATTTTATTTTAAAATAAATATATGTCGTATCATTAAAAATTATAACCGCATTTTTTTAGCAAATAACTTATATAAGTTACTTGGATAATTGGACCTTACCCGAAAGGTCATAAATTATAAGTTTTATAAAAAAAGGGATAATTATTTAATTTTGTTATAATATGAAAATGAAACTAAATGATTTTATTTTATTATATTTAGTAATTTCAATGATTTCTATATTTCAAAAGATTAAGAGAACTAATGTTTTGTTGAATTTATAAAATTCTTATCTATTTTAATATACCATAATAAAAGGAGAGATTATTTTTATTAATAAAATAAATTTATATTTTTTATGGGTAAGAGTATGAGTATTTAAAAAAGAATACAATTTAAATTATTAAAATGATTGTGTATAATCTTATCTTTGGGAAAAAAATCTAGAAAATCTTCCCATTTTCATCTCTTCTTCCTTATCCATTCAAAACTTATTTTGAGATCAAACTAAGCCAAGATTTTGGCCAATATCTAAATGGATTTTAGATATCTTACTTTGCTTGATCCCTACGAATCAAAAGCCCTATACATAGGCATTTATTTTTCTCGAATTTGGCACACATTCAACCGAAACCCTAGAATGCGTCTTTCTTGTTCAAGCTCCGTTTTCTCCCAAACCGTGAGTCCAATCGTACAATTGAAGCCATATTCAGAATCCTCATGAAAAACCCTTCAAAAACACTATACACCCATTAATTTTCTTGTGCCCTAAGCCTTCCAAAAACCCGATTGAAAACGTCGGATCTGTGCAGTGAAAAACAGAGCATGACTCGTCTCAGTATTTCGGTGATATCTTCCTTGTTTCTCCACCTTTTTACGATCCATTTAAACCAACATATTCTAAACTTCGAGACGGTTCCAGCCATACCTTATATGCCTCGAACCGATTCATGACGAGGGAGAACGAGGCACTTGAATCTCGCTGAACTGCACACATCGTTCTGTCCGAACTGCCTCGTTAATTGGGGTTGTTCTCTCTCCATACACAACGAAAAATTTCCCACTTTATAACGTTAGAAAGCTCTCGAAGTCACGGTTCCAACGCCTCCGGCCCGCTCCATTTCGTCGTCTGTAGCATCCTCAGCTAGCAGAAAAGTGAGGTGGTGTATGATTAGCCGTGAACAGTAACATGCACAAGGTTGAAGATGACTCCTCCGTTTCATTCTGTCCCGTTCGGTATATTTTTTTTTCCGACTCAATCAATTCAATAAATTAATTATTAAAATTATTTAATAAATATAAGGATTATATTTATTTAAGTTTAAAATTTTAATTATTATCTATCCGTTTAATTAATTTGTCCAATTAATTAAACTTTTCCACATTTTCTAGTGCATCGTCTTTCGACATTAAAGGCGCTATCAAATCTTCGAGATGATGAAGTCCATAAATAAATTTCCGAATCTTGAATGTCGTATTCAAATCTAAGGCAAGTTCCCATACTTGCTCGGCTAGGTCTCTTGTTTGATTTGTGTGAAAAGTCTAATAACCATGTGTGTTTCCTTGATTGATGTGATTGTGTAATATAATTCATGCATAAATATATTGAGTATGTTAGAAATATAATCATTGATGAACTTGCCTAAGCATTTAGTTATATTATTTAATAAGAATAAAATTAAGAATAATATTGATAATAATAGTTAGGATGGTGTTATTAGTTGAACTACGATTAAGTAAGTCTTGCTCTCATCTGAATTCGTACTCGAGCTTGTCAAATGCGCCTGTAAAAATGTCAAGGAGGGATTGGTGTTGTCCATTGTGTGACTATGCTCCCCTTTTCTGGAGCTTCGAGTATGATACAGTGAGTCAAGACCGAAATCAATAACTGAAAACATAATTTAGGTGCTTGACGTAGTAAAATTGATGACCTTAGTTAGGTTGTGGTGTACTAGAATTGCTAGGAAACACTAGTTTTGTTTAGGTATTGATGACTGTGGATTTATGTGTTTATCGTCTCGATTGTGACTTGTTTTGGATTAGCTTAGTACCCAGGGGAGTGAGCTATAGTTGCTCTGGACGCCTCTTTATAACATTTGCATTAGGATGGTCCTAAACCCTAATGCTGGTCATGACCCTGCCCGTCTCATCCGAATATGAGGGGTGTAGCACCTAGCTAGTGCTCTTTGAAATTCCGGAATCGATCTTTTGGGACGTATCAGCCCACTCATCAGGACATAAGAGCCTCGATGGTTTAAAAATCGCAATCTTATGTGTATATGTGTGGTCATTAAAAAGATAAGTGCGAGTAAGCACCATAAAGAACTTAGCCTAGTGTTGACTACTGCTATTAATATCTTGGATTAAATCTCGGTGCTTGTTGTTATGTTTATTTTATTCTTAGTTTAGAAATTCATTGAAAGTGTATGATGTTTGCTAGGAAAGATTCGACGTAAGCTAAAGTGCATTTTATATTTCTTAAAATGTGCATTCACTATAATAATAATTATGATTTAATTAAATACTTTGACCTGAATAATATTGGAATCGACCTAGCTGACCCCGTTGAGGGCTGACCACTTGTGGTACCAAGTATTAGCAAGCAACTAGAGTCATTCCAAGAGCACTCGAGGTGATGATGAGTGGAGCCCATGATACTATACAAGAAGGTTTTATCTATAGTTTTGTTACATTCCATTAAGGAAAGTTGATTTTATACAAGGAGGTTTTCCACTAAGGTTGTCATATTGTTAATAAGATTGATATTTGTAAAAGAAAAGTTTGATGAAAAATTGAGTTTTCGTTAAAAAGTCTTCTGCTAGCGTTTATTTATATGATTTAATACATGTCTTTACAAAATTTAAACTGATGCAAAGCCTTGGGTAACTTCGGACATTAAAATCCGAGGTCATTGGCATGTGACATTCCCGAGATAATTTGGGGGTGTTACAATTATGGTATCAGAGCTTTACGGTTCTTGGCCTATTATTAGGATTCTAAAATCAATTAAAAAAGTTGAATATAAATAGAATGTTTGCAAAGAAATTTTGATAGATGTCTTTTTAAAATTTTAAATGATCAGTTCCTTCCTTAAGATTTATTTAAATGAATTTTATGTAAAATTTACAAGTATTTATGAAAACTATTTAAAAGGATGTCTGAAAAGTTCATTCGAGAATTAACGATTTAAAATGTTTTGAAAGCAAATAAAATTTCTCTAATAACAAATTTTTGCCTAAGAATACGTTCGTAGTTTAGTTATGTTTTCATAGTTAAATTAGCTTGTTCTTTCGTGGAAGGATACTTTTGTTGTTTAACACCTTGTTTTATGTTTGAAATTTCTTAATGAAGTCATTAAAATATATATATATATATATAATCAAAATTGAGAGTTGAATGAGTTTTAAATAGTATCATGGACCATTGCATCCCTTGAGGTAATTGCTCTTTCTTTTGTTGTCTATCATTCCTCATTCTACCTTCTCTTGGTTTCCTTCTTAACTACTTGAGTATTTATGAAGATATCGTACTAAGATTTCATATTCAAGTCATACCTAATAAGTATGATTGTCTCTTACATGTCAAAGTACTTAGTATTCTTGTAAGGCTAAATAAGGATCTCTAACCATCTCGGTCATGTAAATAGGATTTAAAATTTAAAATTGTCTGCGTTTCTCATGGTGGCGAGTAAGAATGTGTCGTCTCCCATCTTGATCACATGGCTGAGATGAGATTACATGTCTTATTCCCATGGAAACGCAGTAAAGGGTTATTTTGATCTTGTTTCCCATCTTGATCACATGGTGAGATAAGATTGCATAACTTTTCCAAATCGAACTCAACATAAGGCTTGAAGGTAGTCTTCCCTTTTATGATTTAAACCTACTTTAATGTTCTTAGGTTAAAAAGGTACAATTATCTTTGAATATAGTAACCTCTTGATAGTGGCGTAATACAACCTCCCAATAGCCTCGTCCGACTTTCGAGGACGAAACTCTTTTTAGGTGGGTACTAATGTAATAACCCTCTCTTTTAAAGAAGGGTACGGTAATACTTTTCGTTTTTTTCCGTGTCTTTCTAATTTCGATGACAAAACACTTTTTAAGTGCGTATTAAGATAATAACTTCCAGTTTTTAAAGAAGGGTGCTTTAATACTTTTTCATATTGTATCTTATCCCAGTTTCGAGGACGAAACTCTTTTTAAGTGGGTAATATTATAATAACTCTATTTTTCTATAAGGGTATTTATGTAATTTCTCTTAATTATTTTATTTTAAAATAAATATACGTCGCATCATTAATTTCGATGACAAAACACTTTTTAAGTGCATATTAAGATAATAACTTCCAGTTTTAAAGAAGGGTGCTTTAATACTTTTTCATATTGTATCTTATCCCAGTTTCGAGGACAAAAGTCTTTTTAAATGGGTAATATTGTAATAACCCTATTTTTCTATAAGGGTATTTATGTAATTTCTCTTAATTATTTTATTTTAAAATAAATATATGTCGTATCATTAAAAATTATAACCGCATTTTTTTAGCAAATAACTTATATAAGTTACTTGGATAATTGGACCTTACCCGAAAGGTCATAAATTATAAGTTTTATAAAAAAAGGGATAATTATTTAATTTTGTTATAATATGATAATGAAACTAAATGATTTTATTTTATTATATTTAGTAATTTCAATGATTTCTATATTTCAAAAGATTAAGAGAACTAATGTTTTGTTGAATTTATAAAATTCTTATCTATTTTAATATACCATAATATAAGGAGAGATTATTTTTATTAATAAAATAAATTTATATTTTTTATAGGTAACAGTATGAGTATTTAAAAAAGAATACAATTTAAATTATTAAAAATATTGTGTATAATCTTATCTTTGGGAAAAAAATCTAGAAAATCTTCCCATTTTCATCTCTTCTTCCTTATCCATTCAAAACTGATTTTGAGATCAAACTAAGCCAAGATTTTGGCCAATACCTAAATGGATTTTAGAGATCTTACTTTGCTTGATCCCTACGAATCAAAAGCCCTATATATAGGCGTTTATTTTTCTCGAATTTGGCACACATTCAACCGAAACCCTAGAATGCGTCTTTCTTGTTCAAGCTCAGTTTTCTCCCAAACCGTGAGTCCAATCATACAATTGAAGCCATATTCGGAATCCTCATGAAAAACCCTTCAAAAACACTATACACCCATTAATTTTCTTGTGCCCTAAGCCTTCAAAAAACCCGATTGAAAACGTCGGATCTGTGCAGTGAAAAACAGAGCATGACTCGTCTCAGTATTTCGGTGATATCTTCCTTGTTTCTCCACCTTTTTACAATCCGTTTAAACCAACATATTCTAGACTTCGAGAAGGTTCCAACCATACCTTATATGCCTCGAACCGATTCATGACGAGGGAGAACGAGGCACTTGAATCTCGCTGAACTGCACACATCGTTCTGTCCGAACTGCCTCGTTAATTGGGGTTGTTCTCTCTCCATACACAACGAAAAATTTCCCACTTTATATCGTTAGAAAGCTCTCGAAGTCACGGTTCCAACGCCTCTGTCCCCGCTCCATTTCGTCTTCTGTAGCATCCTCAGCGAGCAGAAAACTGAGGCGGTGTATGATTAGCCGTTAACAATAACATGCACAAGGTTGAAGATGACTCCTCCGTTTCATTCTGTCCAGTTCGGTATATTTTTTTTCCGACTCAATCAATTCAATAAATAAATTATTAAAATTATTTAATAAATATAAGGATTATATTTATTGAAGTTTATAATTTTAATTATTATCTATCCGTTTAATTAATTTGTCCAATTAATTAAACTTTTCCACATTTTCTAGTGCATCGTCTTTCGACATTAAAGGCGATATCAAATCTTCGAGATGATGAAGTCCATAAGTAAATTTCCGAATTTTGAATGTCGTATTCAAATCTAAGGCAAGTTCCCATACTTGCTCGGCTAGGTCTCTTGTTTGATTTGTGTGAAAAGTCTAATAATCATGTGTGTTTCCTTGATTGATGTGATTATGTGTAATATAATTAATGCATAAATATATTGAGTATGTTAGAAATATAATCATTGATGAACTTGCCTAAGCATTTAGTTATATTATTTAATAAGAATAAAATTAAGAATAATATTGATAATAATAGTTAGGATGGTGTTATTAGTTGAACTACGATTAAGTAAGTCTTGCTCTCATCTGAATTCGTACTCGAGCTTGTCAAATGCACGTGTAAAAATGGTAAGGAGGGCTTGGTGTTGTCCATTGTGTGACTATGCTCCCCTTTCCTGAAGCTTCGAGTATGATATAGTGAGTCAAGACCGAAATCAATAACTGAAAACATAATTTAGGTGCTTGACGTAGTAAAATTGATGACCTTAGTTAGGTTGTGGTGTACTAGAATTGCTAGGAAACACTAGTTTTGTTTAGGTATTGATGACTGTGGATTTATGTGTTTATCGTCTCGATTGAGACTTGTTTTGGATTAGCTTAGTACCCAGGGGAGTGAGCTATAGTTGCTCTGGACGCCTCTTTATAACATTCGCATTAGGATGGTCCTAAACCCTAATGCTCGTCATGACCCTGCCCGTCTCATCCGAATATGAGGGGTGTAGCACCTAGCTAGTGCTCTTTGAAATTCCGGAATCGATCTTTTGGGACGTATCAGCCCACTCATCAGGACATAAGAGCCTCGATGGTTTAGAAATCGCAATCTTATGTGTATATGTGTGGTCATTAAAAAGATAAGTGCGAGTAAGCACCATAAAGAACTTAGCCTAGTGTTGACTACTGTTATTAATATCTTGGATTAAATCTCGGTGCTTGTTGTTATGTTTATTTTATTCTTAGTTTAGAAATTCATTGAAAGTGTATGATGTTTGCTAGGAAAGATTCGACGTAAGGTAAAGTGCATTTTATATTTCTTAAAATGTGCATTCACTATAATAATAATTATGATTTAATTAAATACTTTCACTTGTATAATATTGGAATAGACCTAGCTGACCCCGTTGAGGGCTGACCACTTGTGGTACCAGGTATTAGCAAGCAACTAGAGTCATTCCAAGAGCACTCGAGATGATGATGAGTGGAGCCCATGATACTATAAAAGAAGGTTTTATCTATAGTTTTGTTACATTCCATTAAGGAAAGTTGATTTTATACAAGGAGGTTTTCCGCTAAGGTTGTCATATTGTTAATAAGATTGATATTTGTAAAAGAAAAGTTTGATGACAATTTGAGTTTTCGTTAAAAAGTCTTCTGCTAGCGTTTATTTATATGATTTAATACATGTCTTTACAAAATTTAAACTGATGCAAAGCCTTGGGTAACTTCGGACATTAAAATCCGAGGTCACTGGCATGTGACATTCCCGAGATAATTTGGGGGTGTTACATCTACAAAGGTCTCGTTAGGCAACTAGTGATAGGAGGTGATGCGTTTTCTCAACTCCGTTGTCTTGGAAGGAGGGAAGAACTTTGTAAGAAATTGATCATACAAAGCCTTCCAAGTCCTGATAGACTTAGGAGGTAAGCTCTCCAACCAGCTCAAGGCCTTTCCAGTAAGAGACCACCTAAAAGCTTTTAATATAACATATTCAAGTGAGGCACCTTCAGCAACAATAGTGTCACATAAATCAAGAAAATTCCTAATATGTTCCATAGGGAACTTAGTAGGTTTCCCTTCAAACTGAGCCCTTTTGATTAAGGATATGAATTGAGATTTAATCTCAAATGTCTTCTCTATTTCAGGAAGCACGATTGCAGACTCCGTCACCCTCAGTTCTGGATGCATATATTGCTTGGCATTCCTCGGATAGGCATTCATCTCTTCTTGTAAACGAGCACAGTTAGCTCGTCTACGTTCAACGGCGGCAGCAACGATATCTCGATCAACTTGTAACTCTTGTATCCGCCATTGGAGGGCTTCCATCTGTCGAGCCATCTCTTCAGGTGTAGCCATGGCTCGGTTTTCTCTTTGTCTACGGTACAAGGTGCGTTCAGGTTCTGAATAGTAATCGGTGTTGTCAAATTCGAGCCTACGACGTCCTACTAACATACGCTGAGAAAACAAACAAAGAAAACAGAATTAAAAACAAAAATGGGGTCGGGCTATTCCCAGACCCACAGATAAACAAACAAACACTGTTGCTTCACCGGCAACGACGCCAATTTGTTGATGGAGGGTTTCTTGACAACAAATAAACTTAAAAGTCAAGACCCCGCAGTTTATAGCGAAGTCAGGATCGCCCACAGGGAGCAAGGTTGTCTGTTTATCAAATAATAAAACAGAGCAAAACAAGCAAAAACAACTGTGACCAACCTCATTAACGACCTTGTCAGGGTCATTAATGAACCTGGAATTCTACCGAAAACAGAGCAACTAACGAACTAACAGCAAGTTCGATACCGAATCACTGTGCCTCGGTAACGAATGAAAACGAAAGCTAAAATTAAAAAATGCAATGGATAAAAAGATCTAGGACAAAGGTTACCACAACATAGCTATGCCTAAGAACTCATGTGAAGATAAAGAGGATGCCTTTCAAGATAAATCTATCAACTTTCGTTGACTAAACAAGCAAATCAACCAACTTTCATAAATCAAATCACTTTATTACTTGTTTTGAATCCAAAGCTCAAAACTTTAGTTATCCAACAATATCAACATTCAAGTTCATAACTTTCTCTCTCGATCAAGCAAAAAACTCAAATTACTTCGACTATCGTCTAAGCATAAGCACAACAAGCAATTCAAAGGATAGTAGGAAATCAAAAACTCAACACATTCATTCAAACATGCACAACTATGTCGGGTTTCAACCTCGACCCTAGATAAGAAAACTACTCACTCTTCATCGAAACAAAGCAAATAACTTTAATCAAAGAGAACATTGAAAACAAAAACTTACTTGAAATTGAAAAGGAAATATCGTCTTACAATCACGTGGAATCTGAAAATACTAAGAACATCGATCAAGAGCAATCACCGAACCTAATTCTCTCGATCGATCGACTTCAGTTTGATTCACCCTCTCTCTCTTGACTTCTCCTAAAACTAGAACGAATCCCCCCTTGTCTAGGCTTAGAACAAGGGTATTTATACTATGAAAGCTATCTATAAAAACCCTAAAATATAAAAACTTAACCTACTGAAAAGATAACAAGATAAAAGATATTAATAACTGAAAGTCGGTTGCGCTCCTACCGACACAGGCCACCTTGTTAACAACCTGCACATGGTCGGTAGACTTTGCTGAATTCCTTACAAAAACTCTATCTTTACAGCCTCGTTAATGACCTTCACACGGTCATTACCGAGCCTTTGTTTTGGCTTCTCACGAACTTTTCTTTGGCTTTTTCTTGCACTCTAACTTGATTTTCCCATGCAATCTTCTTCCTTATCTTCCATGCATTCTTTCTTCCACCACTAGACTTCAACCCAGCTTAAAAAGTGCTCCTTTCTGCTCAAAAACCTACAAAAAGACACAAAACGGAGCAGCTTCCATACTTTTCATAATATATGCAAACTTATCCCAAAACACACAAAACTAACTCTATAACCTACCAAAACTAAACTAAACAACCAATGAAAGACATCTAAACTAGACCAAAAACAAGAACATCAGCTTAACCCAAACATGAAAGAAGTGGTAAAAAAGGAAATCTTAAGAATGCTTGATGCGGGGATTATTTTCGCTATCATGGATATCCAATGGGTTAGTCTGGTCCATGTTGTCCCTAAAAAAGGTGGAAGGACTATAATTGAGAATGAAAAAGGAGAGTTAATTCCCAATAGGACCACCGCTAGTTGGAGGATGTGCATTGATTATAGGAAGTTGAATAGTGCAACTAGGAAAGATCATTTTCCACTTCCTTTTATTGATCAAGTTTTAGAGCACTTAGCCTAACATGATTATTTCTGTTATCTAGCTATAGTGGCTTTTGGCAGATTCCCATTCACCTTGATGATCAAGAGAAAACCACTTTTACTTGTCCTTATGGAACTTTTGCTTATAGAAGAATGCCACTTGGTCTATGCAATGCCCCTACTACTTTTCAAAGATGTATGATGGCTATCTTTTCCGATATGATTGAGGACATTGTAGAGGTGTTTATGGATGGTTTTTCTCTTTATAGGTCTTCTTTTGATACATGTCTTACTAATCTTGCTAGAGTTCTTCAACGATGTGAGGAGACAAACCTTGTGCTAAATTGGGAAAAATGTCACTTTATGGTCCAAGAGGGAATTGTGTTGGGACACATAGTCTCTAAGAGAAGGACTGAGGTAGCCAGAGCAAAAATTGAGCTTATTGAAAAACTACCTCCCCATTCTTCTGTAAAAGACGTTAGGAGTTTTCTAGGACATGCAGGTTTCTATAGGAGATTTATTCAAGATTTTTCTAAGATAGCCAAACCTTTGACTAACCTACTAATGAAGGATGTAGTGTTTGAGTTGTCTTCAGAATCTCTTTAGGCTTTTCACAGGTTAAGAGAAGCACTTGTCTCAGCTCCTATCATGCATTCCCCAGATTGGACACTCCCTTTTGAGATCATTTGTTATGCTAGCGACTATGTCGTTGGTACAGTGCTTGGACAACGGAAGGACAAAAAGCACCTTGCCATCTACTATGCGAGCAAGACACTTGATGAGGCATAGAGTAAGTACACCACGATGGAGAAGGAATTCCTTGTTGTGGTATTTGCTTTTGATAAATTCCGTTCATATTTGGTAGGATCTAGGGTGATTGTTTACACTGACCATGCAGCTGTTAGATTCTTAATTACTAAGAAGGATGCCCAACCTAGGCTACTTCGTTGGATGCTCTTGTTAAATGAATTTGACCATGAAATCAAAGACAAGAAATGAGCAGAAAACTTAGTAGACGATCACCTGTCTAGACTACCAGTTGAGCACATCACGGAGTCCGGTAATGTTGTGCAAATTAACGAATCCCGCCCAGATGAGCACATCATGCTGAATGAGGTCGTTGAGTGAAGTACCGAAGGGCCTACTGACCCATCTGGGTTCAGTACCGACCCATCTGGGTTCGGTACCGACCCTTATCTGAGGGTGGATCACAACGCTAAATGTAGTTTCAAGTCCGTTACCAAGGTGTAAATGCACGTTACCGAGGCCTCAACTAACTCAACTAGGTCGTTAACGACCCACACAAGTTTGGTAAAGACCCATTCAGGTACGTTTTCTCACTCTGATTCAGTAAATTCTGATACAGATCTCCTCTTATCTCCTTCTTCTACTTCTCTTCACTCTATACATGCTATTAGAGGGTCGAAGACCCCTTGGTTTGCGGATTTTGCTAACTATATTGTAGGAGGCGAGATTCTCGAGGGTTTGACTTCACAAGAAAAGAAGAAGTTCCTCCACATTGTCAAGCAATACTATTGGGATGATCCTTACTTGTTCAAGCAAGGGAGTGATCACATCTTTAGACGTTGTGTGCCAAATGATGAGATACAATGTGTGATCCGTCATTGCCACACACTTCTTACGGGAGGCCATGCAAAGGGATTTAAGATCGCGATGAAGATTCTTCAAAGTGGTCTCTATTGGCCAACTCTCTTCAAAGATGTAGGACTACGTGGTGGCCTGTGATGAATCCGCTAACGGGAATCCTAGAGGTTGAGCTTTTCGACGTTTGGGGAATTGACTTTATGGGACCCTTCCCTTCATCGGGTCCCTATAAGTACATCCTAGTGGTCGTGGATTATGTTTCTAAGTGGGTGGAAGCAATAGCCACACAGACTAATGATGCAAAAATTGTGGCTAAGTTTATGAAAACTAACATTTTCCCCAGTTTTGGAGTGCCACGAGTTTTTATCAGTGATGGAGGATCACACTTGATAGAGAGGAGCTTTGAAGCTCTTTTGGCTAAGTATGGGTATCTCATAGGGTGGCCACACCCTACCATCCCCAAACTAGTGGCCAAGTAGAGGTTTCAAACAGATAGGTCAAGAGCATTGTGGAGAAGACGGTCTCCCGCTCAAGGAAGGATTGGTCATCAAAGCTGGATGACGCTCTATTGGCTTATAGTACGGCGTACAAGACGCTCCTACGCACCACTCCCTACAATCTAGTTTATGGTAAGTCTTGCCATTTTGCCTGTCAAGCTCGAGCAAAAGGCATTGTGGGCTCTCAAGAAGCTCAACATGGATCTCGCTAAGGCCGGAGCAAAGCGGTTTATTGACCTACAAGAGCTAGAGGAGTTAAGGATAAGGGCGTATGAGAACCCCGAAATATACACAGAGCGCACTAAGAAGTGGCATGACAAGAAACTCATTCCAAAGACCTATGAGGTAGGTGACAAGGTACTTCTCTTTAACTCTAGACTCTGCTTATTTCCAGGGAAACTGAGATCAAGATGGAGTGACCAATTCGTGGTCCACCACATATATCCCCATGGAGCAGTAGATCTAGTGGACAATAATGGAGTCACCTTCAAGGTCAATGGCCACCGGTTGAAGAAATATTATGAGAGTGCTGACCCGAACGAGGAAATTAGAGCCACCTGGGCTTTGACTTCTTCGAATTAAGCCAATGTATGTCCTGTCAAGCCCACCTAAACCCACCTTCCCGGCCTGCCTCGACTCGGCGTTCTGACCAGTGGGCTAGCCTCCAGCCTGCCTCCACGTCGGCGATCTGACTGGTGGCGCTCAATCACAAGCCATAGGCTGTAGTCCATGCACTCCAACCTGCAGGAGGATTCACACCTTTTATCCTACATGATGTTGGAGGGGGGATTTGATCCCCTGACCTCCCTCTATCAAGGTGGGATTACCACACTTGATAACCAACTCTACTGCAGTGGAGTTAGTTATCAAGTGTGGTAATCCCACCTTGATAAAGGGAGGTCAGGGGATCAAATCCCCCCTCCAACATCCTATAGGAGGCTGGAGGTTAGCCCACTGGTCAGAACGCCGACTCGAGATAGGCCGGGAAGGTGGGTCAAGGTGGGCTTGATCAGATCATAAAAGTCAATCACAATCCATGGGTTGCAGCCCATGCACCCCAACCTGAAGGAGGATTCACAACTTTTATCCTACAAGATGTTGGAGGGGGGAATTTGATCCCCTGACCTCCCTTTATCAAGGTGGGATTACCACACTTGATAACCAACTCTACTGCACTTGATGGCCGGATCGATGGAGATGGAGATGGTACAAAGAAATCGCCAAGAGAAAACTCAGAAACTCCTTGCAAAGGCGTAGATTGATGGTGACAACGAAGGATATGGATGTGACTCACCAAGAAATCAAGCAAACTAGGATGCAAGATTGTCGGATATTACTCCCCAACAATCGAACAACGAGATTGAACGAAAGAAATGCAAGAACTAGATTGAAACAAAGTAAGGAAACAACAAGAGTATTTTCGTCCAAAGCTAAGGAAAAAAGAACAAGATGGCCGACCATATAACCTAATACAAGGCCTCACAAAATCAGACCCCTCACTTAAGGAAAATTAAAAAATTAACCCATAAAACCCTGAAACTTATTAATTGTCCTTAACCGTAGAATTGTCACTTATCGAACCATGAAGCAATAAAAGACTTCAACCTTCTTCTTTACACTCCTTCGGAAATCTATGACCCATGAGCTCCTCTTGTACTTGACAAAGAATGGATTTAGCTCGGGATCGCATAATACGACCAAGATAAGGTGTAGCTCCTTGAGATTTGGCAATATCAAGACCAGAATCCGACTTGTGGCCTGGCGCACCAACCCCTTGGCAAAGGCGAGCCATCATCCCTCTGCAAGGGCACGCCAAGTAGCTCCAAATCCGCATTTGCGGGCGCGCCTAGGGCAGGTCGTGGCTCCTCCGAGTTTTCCGGTGCGTGCTCCATTGTTTGCTCGGTTGTCGATGGAATTACATCATCCTCCTCCCTTGAAAAGGGTTCGTCCTCGAACTTGGATCCTGCTCAACCTCAACATCATCGTCAGAAAAATAAGGAACAAGATCGGACACGTTGAATACCTCATGGACACCATAATTCGGAGGAAGATCAAGCTTGTAAGCATTTTTCGTTGATGCGCTCTAAAAATTGGAATGGTCCATCTCCATGTGGCTTAAGCTTAGAATTTCAAAGAGTAGGAAACCTCTCATTTCTCAAATGAACCCAAACAAGGTCGCTAAGTTCAAAAATCATCTCCTTGCGCCCTTTATCAACTTGGCGCTTGTATTGCAAAGTTCGCCTCTCCAATTGAAGGCGAGTATCCTCATGAATCTTCTGAATATACTCAGTCGATCCCGTCCTTCACGACTCTCTCGATCGGACATAGCATAAGGCGCTAGATCAAGTGGTGTAACGAGATTGCGCCCATACGCCACCTCAAAAGGCGTCTTCATTATAGCGGAATGAACGGACCTATTATAAGCAAACTCAATGAAAGGAAGACACTCTTCCCACCTGCACAAGTTAGTTTGCAAAATAGAACGCAACAAGGCACCAATGGTACGATTAACGACCTCGGTTTGCCCATCCGTTTGCGGGTGGCATGTAGTAGAAAATAAGAGCTTGGTTCCTAGCTTGGACCAAAGCGTCTTCCAAAAGAAACTTAAGAATTTAACATCATGGCCAGAAACAATAGACTTAGGGACCCCATGCAATCGAACAATATTATCAAAGAATAAAGTAGCAACATTAGTAGCATCGTCGGTTTTGTGGCAAGCAACAAAATGTGCCATCTTAGAAAATAGATCAACCACCACAAAGATAGAGTACCTACCCCTTTTTGTCCTAGGCAACCCCAAAACAAAATCCATAGATATATCCTCCCATGGTGCAGAAGGAATAGGCAAAGGGGTATACAAACCGTGAGGGTGCACCTTAGACTTTGCACGCATACATATATCACATGAAGCACAAAATTTCTCTACCGACCTATGCATGTGAGGCCAATAGAAATGCTCCCTAAGCATATGCAAAGTTTTCATAACACCAAATTTTCCCATGAGGCCGCCACCATGGGCCTCTTGGACAAGCAAACTTCTAACCGATCCACTAGGCACACACAAGCGAGTTCCCTTAAAAAGAAAACCCTCATGCAAGTAGAATTGATCCCGACCAAACAAGCATGAAAAATGTCACCAAACTCAGCATCATGAGCATACAACTCCTTCATTAAATAAAATCCAAGCAAACGAGCATCTAGTAAAGATAAGAGAGCGTACCTCCGCCACAACGCATCGGCGACGACGTTGTCCTTGCCTTTCTTATGTTGGATGACATAGGGAAAGGATTCGATGAATTCCACCCATTTGGCATGCCTTCGGTTCAGTTTTTCTTGCCCTCTCAAGTACTTCAACTCCTCATGATCGGAATGGATAACAAATTCCCGAGGCAAGAGATAGTGCTCCCACGCCCGTAGCACTCGAACAAGAGCAAGTAGCTCTTTGTCATACGTGGGGTACTTGAGCTCCGCACCTCAAAGCTTATCACTATAATATGCTATAGGCCGTCCTTCTTGCATAAGTACGCCACCGAGCCCGATTCCCGATGCATCACACTCTATCTCAAACATCTTGCCAAATTCGGGAAGAGCCAACAACGACGCTTGTGTCAACTTAGCCTTAAGGGCTGCAAAGGCCTCTTCTTGTGCCTCTCCCCACATAAATAGAAATTCTTCTTAGTAAGGAAGGTTAAGGACGCAGCCATGGTACAAAAGTCACCGACAAACCGGCGGTAGAAGCCAGCTAATCCAAGGAAGATCCAGACTTGTGTCATAGTTGTCGGTGTTGGCCATTCTTGAATCGCCTTCACCTTCTCTTCATATACTTGTAGTCCATTTCTACTCACAACAAAACCAAGAAATACCACGTGATCTGAAAAAAGTGGCACTTCTTGAAGTTAGCAAATAGGCGCTCCCTTTTCAAAGCTTCAAGCACTTGCCTAAGGTGCTCGACATGGGATGATAAATCGTGGCTATAAATTAAAATATCATCAAAGTACACAGCCACACACTTACCCATAAAAGGTCGGAGGACATGGTTCATCAAGCGCATGAAGGTGCTCGGAGCGTTGGTTAATCCGAAGGGCATAACCAACCACTCGTAAAGGCCTTGCTTGGTTTTGAACGCCGTCTTCCATTAATCTTCCTCCTTCATCCTTATTTGATGGTATCCGCTCTTAATCATGGAGAAGAGACTCGCCCCATGAATCTCGTCAAGCATGTCCTCAATCCTCGGAATTGGATGGAGATACTTGATGGTAATGTTGTTGATCGCCCGACGATCAACGCACATCCTCCATGTGCCGTCCTTCTTAGGAACAAGAATGACGGGAACGGCACACGGGCTGAGGCTCTCACGCACATATCCCTTATCAAGGAGCTCTTGTACTTTCCATTGAAGCTCCTTAGTTTCCTCTGGATTAGCTCGATAGGGTGGACAATTCGGTAGAGTGGCACCAGAGACAAAATCGATTTGATGCTCTATTCCTCCAAGCGGTGGTAGTCCTTTTGGCACCTCTTCTTCGAAAAGCTCCTCAAAGTTCTGCAAAAGACAAACACCACTTCCCTTGAATGTATGAAGTATCTCCTTCGGTTAGGCCAAAAGCAAGGGCGTAGAAGGACCGCCTAGAGCTAGCTTCTTGTCCTTCTTTCCCTCTCGAAGCGCATGCTTCTTTATTTATTCCTTCTCTGCGTGATCCAACATTATTTCATGGGGAGTCATCGGATGCAACGTCACCTTCTTTCCCTCCATTTGAAAATTATACTATTTGGAGACGCCGTCATGAATAGCTCCCTTGTCATATTTCCAAGGGCGTCCCAAAAGGAGATGACAAGCGGTCATCGACACCACATCACACTCCAGCTCATCGTTGTATGGCCCTATAGAAAAACAAATACGAGTCCTCTCCTTGACTTGGATCGGGGCGTTAGATTTTAAGCAACACAAAGGTGGCAAGTACTTTGCAAGGAAAAACGATCCACCACCTCTTGACTAATAATATTACAACAAGATCCGCTATCGATGATCACACTACATACCTTATCCATGATTTTGCATCGAGTGTGAAAGATAACTTCTCGTTGACTAGGTGTGGTGGTGTTCTCCGTCATGAAGAGAGTTCGTTGGACCACGAAGCACTCTCCATCCTTGGCGGTGACGTGGAGCTCGTCTTCCTCAACCTCGAGGCTCTCCTCTTCCTCTTCCGCAGCCCCTTCTTCCTCATACTCGTACTCCCCTTGGGACTTAAGGAGAGCCTTCCGTTCATTGAGACAATGTTGAGCATAGTGCCCATGGCCAAGGCACTTGAAACACTTCACGTCGCTCGCCTGTTCTCCTCCTTCTTGCCGAGGACGTGGAGGGAAATCTTTCCTCAGTTGAGGAATCAAGTCCTTCCTTATTTCTGGCTTCCTAAACTGATTTGGTGGAACCCTAGGAACCGTGGAGGAAGGCTTCCACGCCCGGGAAGTGGTTGAACTTGAACGCCGTTGAGCAAGGTGCTTGTAGATATGGTTGGTGTAATGAAGCACTTCCTCAACATCGGTACCCCTACTAAAGTGTTGCATACTCACAACATTTTTTAGTTCCAAATTTAACCCATTGACAAATTTAGAGATAACATACCCGTCGGGAAATTGCATGCGAGAACGAAAAATGAGCATACCCAGCTCGTTGTAGAACTCGTGAGGAGTCCGGTTTCCTTAGAGCACTTGCTCCAACTTTGCATGGATGTGCTCCGTATAATCTTGAGGCACGAACTGCTCCTCTAAAGCCTCTCTTAGATCTTGCCAAGTGTTGATTTGAGACATCCAACGTGTTCTCCTCAAAGCCTTGTCCTCGAGCCACCATTGGTATGCAAAGTCGGTGAAATGTATGGCCACCATGCCCACTCGCCTAGCATCATCATATCCATAGAAATCAAAAATGGATTCCACCTTGGCAAGGCAATATAGGCATGCATCGACGTTAGAAGTTCCCGCAAAAGTTGGCACGTTCAGCTTAATGCCGTGATGGGGATCCCGGGGCCGCTCCTCGTGATGCACCGGCGCGCCTTGCCAAGGCTGTCCGACGGCTACATTGGTCGGCCCTCTGGGAGGTTGGCCACGTCTTGGTAGGTGCAAAACTGGTGGGGGTTGAATGGCCATTGTAGCATTGGCCTCTTGATAGCTCGGTGCTCCATATCCTGAAACGTTAGTAGAACTAATAAGAATATTATTCGGAAATGTAGAAAATGAAGGTCTTACCCCGGAATTGGCCACAAATTGTGGATTGTGGAAGCTCGTAGGAGGAATGTAAGGAGGAATAACCCCCATGTGATGTGGACCCCGTTGGGAGATTCACGAGAGGATCGAAGATGGACTCGTAAATGGTCGTCTCTCGTATGGTTGGATAGATTTTAGAGTCGAATCGACTAGACTTTGGTGAGAAGAGAATTGAAAGGATGAGAAGGTGATCTCTTTTGAGGGAGATCGGAAGAATATGGGATGAGAAGAGAATATTGGGTTGACGCCTTTATGAAGTGTTCTGGAGAAATCTCGACAGCATAACATTAATCAAAACAAAGCGTAAGGAATACAATGAGAGGCGTGCTCCTTATATAGGAGAAGGAGCCGCGCCTAACCCTAGAAAAACCCTAGCGGCGTGGACGAGTGAAGGGGGAGGCAAGCATGCGGCCCAACCACTTGGCCCAAGTCCAAAATGCATAAAAATAGTAAAGACATAAGTAGCAATGTTTCGGAATGGAAATAGTTCTAAAAATAGCAAGAAACTAAAATAGGTCACGGTGGCCTAGTCGCGAGTGTCGTGACAAGGCCGTGACAAGGCTGTGGCACGCCAAGGGCGTGTCGCGACGCTGGCAAGCGCGCGGCACGGCATCGGCGTGCCGAGGTTGGCGCGCGCTCGGACCTCGAGTGTCGAGACGGAGGCGCGCAGCAACCTCAAGTTCCCACGCCGGGGTGGCCCGGCATGGCATGTGGCTCGACGCTCGCGACTGGGACGGTGCCGAGAAGGAGGTTCTCGGCGCTGCGGTGCGAGGCGTCGCGCTGGAGACTCGGCGCGCCTATGGTGACGAGGCATGTGGAGAGGGGCGCGCCGGTGGTTGCCGCGTGGCTTGCGATGGCGCGCGCGATGATGGACGAAGTGGCTCGGGTTATGGCCCGAGTCCTAGCTCGTGTGATCGGTCCATCGGAGCGCACGAACAAGTCCTCCTCGTCTTGGCTAGCCGTCCTGGTGGGACTCACATCACCCTCCCCCCCTTGGGTGGGAAACGTCCCCGTTTCCTCGTCATGATACTCGGAATCGACATATGGAGATAGATCTGAGACATTGAAGGAGGCGAAAACGTTGTATTTACCCGGGAGGTCGAGGACGTAAGCGTTGTTGTTGATGCGCCAGAGAACCTTGAAGGGACCGTCCCCTCGTGGGTGGAGCTTCGTCTTCCTAGCAGCAGGAAAACGATCCTTCTTCAGATGGAGCCAGACCAAATCTCCGGGCTCGAAGATCAACGCGCGGCGCCCCTTGTTGCGCTGGGCCGCGTATTAATCGGCGTGTCGCAGCAGCTGCACCTTGGTGCGCTCATGTAGGCGTCGGATGTGGTCGGCACGGTTGGCCGCGTCGACATGCTCCTCGGGCTTGTAGGGCAAAGGCACCAAATCCATAGGCGTGTGAGGATTACACCCGTAGACCACCTCGAAAGGCGTCATCTTCGTCGCAGAGTGAAAGAACCTGTTATATGCAAACTCAACATGGCAAAGTAAGTCCTCCCACCGACGTGGGTTTGCCTTGAGCATCGTCCGAAGAAGAGTGCCCAAGGTCCGATTGGTCACCTCATTCTGACCATCGGTCTGGGGGTGATAAGCAGTTGAAAACAGGAGTCGTGTCCCTAACTTCCCCCAAAGTGTTCTCCAAAAATGGCTGCAGAACTTGGTATCCCTATCACTAACAATAGTTCTAGGAATACCATGTAGCGTCACCACATGTTCAAAGAACAAATTAGTGATTTCCACCGCGTTGTTTGTCCCCTTACATGCAATAAAGTGGGCCATCTTGGAAAACCGGTCCACGACTACGAAAATAGAGTCCTTTCCAGGCCTTGATGTCGGAAGGCCCGTAATAAAATCCATGGAGAGATCTTCCCACGGGGCGTCCGGAATTGGAAGTGGCGTGTAAAGTCCATGCGGTTGTGACCGAGACTTGGCAGTATGGCACGGCACACAACTTTGACAATACTTGTTTACATCTCGAGCCATATGAGGCCAAAAGAAATGCTCACGAAGTGCTGCCAACGTTTTGGCTATGCCAAAGTGGCCTCGGCCATCATGAGCCTCTTGGAGCAAAAGATGTCTCACCGAAGATGCCGGAATGCAAAGCTTCCCAGCTCGGTAAAGATAACCGTTGTCCAAGAAGAAGGACTCATGGATCCGCGAATGCTCAAGTTCCTTTATGATTGAGGAGAAGTACGGATCTGAGGCGTACAACTCCTTGATCATAGCAAAACCAAGCATTTTTGTATGTAATTGGGTGAGTAAAATGTACCTTCGAGAGAGAGCGTCGGCGACGACGTTCTCTTTGCCTTTTTTGTGAGCAATGACGTAAGGGAACGTCTCCATAAACTCAACCCAACGTGCGTGGCGCCTATTAAGAGTCGTTTCACTCTTAAGATAAGCCAAGGCCGCGTGATCCGTATGAATTACGAACTCGCTTGGCCAGAGATAATGTTGCCACGTCTTTAGGACCCGAATAAGAGCGTAGAGCACTTTATCATAGGTCGGGTAATTCAGTGTAGCCCCAGCTAGCTTTTCGCTAAAGTAAGCGATAGGCCTTTGTTCTTGAAGGAGTACGCCGCCAATACCATAATCGGAAGCGTCGCACTCGATCTCGAACCGCTTTGTAAAGTCCGGCAATTGCAGGACCAGGGCTCGGCATAAAGCATCTTTCAAGGCCTCGAAGGCGGCCTCGTGATGCGGCATCCACTTTATTGTGGCTGCCTTCTTGGTCAAAGAATGGAGTGGCCCGGCGATAGAACTAAAGTCCTTGACGAATCGCCTATAGAATCGAGCTAGCCCCAAAAAAGAACGAACCATAGTCGGGGTCGTTGGGGTTGGCCACTCACGGATGGCCCGGATTTTTTCAGAATCCACTCGTAGGCCATCCTTGGATACGACGAAGCCAAGAAAATTCGTCGTATCCGAGCAAAACACACATTTGTCCAGATTTACATATAAAGAGTGTTCGCGGAGGCAATCTAACACCTGCCTAAGGTGCCCCGCGTGATCGTCTAAAGTTCTACTATAAACTAAAATGTCGTCAAAATACACGACGACGAAAAGTCCCAAAAATTTGCGTAAAACAAAGTTCATAAGACGCATGAAAGTAGAAGGAGCGTTAGTGAGGCCGAAGGGCATCACCAACCACTCGTAGAGACCATGTTTGGTCTTGAAAGCCGTCTTCCATTCGTCCCCTTCTTGCATCCGAATTTGATGGTAGCCGCTCCTCAAATCAATCTTCGAAAACAACACGGCTCCATGCAACTCGTCTAACATGTCGTCCAAGCGGGGAATCGGGTGACGGTACTTGATGGTAATCTGGTTGATGGCTCGGCAATCCACGCACATCCTCCAAGAACCATCCTTCTTTGGCACCAAGATAACCGGAACCGCACACGGGCTAAGGGACTCTCGAACATAGCCTTTGTCCAAAAGAGATTGGACTTGGCGTTGAAGCTCTTGAGTCTCCTTAGGTGACGCCCTATACGCAGCCCGGTTTGGCAATGAAGCGTCGGGAATGAGATCAATGCGATGCTCGATCCCCCGAATAGGTGGCAACCCGTCGGGGAGATCGGCAGGCATAACATCAGAATACTCCTCGATGTGTTTGACCACATCGTGCCGACGGCATAGGAAAAGCCGGTCTTGCACCGAACCTAGAAGAGGTGGCTCGGCGTCCTCGCGCACCCGAGGTGCAATCTGGGCACCATTCTGCTGGCCATCACTGCCTGGCCAGGGATGAGTTTCAGCACCGGGCGCGCCGCTGGAAGGGCACTGGATCGAGCCAGCGCCGCTGGGCATGTGCGCTGGCACGGTGCGCTGCGCAGCCGAGGACGAGCTTGGCGTCCGGGGGTCTTTCTTCAACTTTTGTCGGCGTTTCTGGTCTAGATCATCATGAACACCAGAATGGTGTGTTTGGACACCAGGAGCGCCGACGAAATCTGTCTCATGGCCAGAAGCGCCGTTGGAGCGCGAACTCGGCGTAGGCGCGGCCGTGGACGTGTCCCGAGCGTTTGCTTGTTGCCTTTCGGCCTCATCCTGCAATGCTTCACTCGGAGACATAGGTAAGATGGTCACGCGTTTACCATGGTAATTGAACATGTAAGTGTTCAATCGGCCATTATAAATCACGTGACGGTCAAATTGCCATGGACGGCCAAGAAGAATATGGGTGGCGTCCATGTCCGTGACATCAAAGAGTATTGAATCAGAATATAAACCAATAGAAAAGGAAAGATTAACCTGTTTACGGATCCAATGGTCGCCATCGTTGGAGATCCATGCAAGCTTGTACGGCCTAGGATGATCCGTTTGTGGCAACTTGAAATGATCGACCACTTTCCTTGATAAGAAGTTTCAGCACGATCCCGAATCTATGATCACACTAAGGGACTTGTTTTGTACCAAGCACCGAGTACGGAAAATGTTTTCCCGTTGATCGGTTGGCACGGATTCCCTCATGCTAAGCGCTCGGCGCGTCACTAGCAACAATTTGTCGACGCCGGCGTCGATGTCCGAAGGCGCATAATATGCACCGTCTTCGATTGGCGCGGCGTCCTCCTCTTCGGACTCAAGTTCATCCACACTCTCATACGCCGCAGATTGAGCCGAAAAGAGCACTCGCTTCGAGTTAGGGCAATCACGTTTCAAGTGCCCTCGTCCACCACATAAATAGCACTCGATGTCTCGAGTCCTTTGTGGGGGAGGGGCTGCCTTGTCACGGTTTTGGCCAACCGAAGCACCCTTAGAGTCCGTCGTTGGGGTACCTACCTTGGATTTAGACATGGAAGGAGGAACAAACCGGTTAGTACCTAAAGCGGATGGACTAGGAGAAGAATTATACCTTGTGAAAGTGGACGTCTTCGGCCTCTTGAATTGCGTGTGAAGTGCCATGGCCGTGTGTATCAAGCGTCCCAAATCTTTGATTGGCAAGACAACCAACCGATCTCGGATCCATTGGTGAAGCCCCGCCACAAAATGAGACCTCAATGCTCCCGGGGAAGCGCTAATGCCGGCCTTAAAGAACAAGTCTTCGAGGTATGCAAAGAACTCCTCGGGCGTCCGAGACCCTTGTCGAGCGTCTTGTATTAAGATCCTCACTTTCTCCTTGTAGTCGGGAGGGATGAACTTCCTCTTCATAATAAACACTAGTTGATGCCATTCGGTTATGGGGGCTTTACCCTTTCGGGCCCGATCCGATTCGAATCGGTTACACCACATCCGAGCGACACCTCGAAAATGAAGTGTCACCACCTCGACCTTCTCGTGCTCCTCGTAATGGCAATGTTTGAGCACGTGCTCGGTACCCTGTAACCAAGAAATAAATTCATCAGGGTTGTAATTACCAAAAAATTCTTCAAATTTTACCTTGACGTCGCGGCGTGATACATGCGCCGGACGATCGTTTGCGGCGCGCCGGTTGGCACGCGGAGGAGGTGTGCGTCGGCGTCGTGGGCCTCGGCCATGGCCTCGGCTGGAGACGTCGCTTCCGTCGCTGGGGTCCTCGTCCTCGTCGTGCTGAGGGCGCCGCTGGTGCTCGCGGTGTCGGTCTTGGCAACACCGATCCCCGTTGCGCCGAGGCCGTTCGCGGTTGTCACGGCCCTCAAGCGCGGTTCACGGGCAACTTGGGTCTCGGAATCCAATCCCAATCCCGATCTATCCACTCCTCCGAATCATGGACCGGAGGGTGGTCAAAATCCTCCTCGGAAGCTTCCTCGTACTCCGTCATAGAGTCCTCGGTTTCCGAATATGGAGTTGTGAGGCTTTGATGGCCTCGATAGTCATCGACATCGAAGTCATCTCGGCCTTTGGATCTCTTTTTCTTAGGCGTCGGGGTGACCGCCTTTTTCTTCTTTTTCGATTGTTGACGCCGCCATTCCTCGGAGTCATACTCCCCATCGGATTGAACGTCAACAACGTCGTCCACCTGTTGAGCCTGGTTAGTGGGTCGGCTTTCCTTCATGGATTCCAATCATTGGATCCCATTCGGGTTAGTCGAGTCCACCAAAGGCCCTTTGCCTTTTTCTTGCGCCGAAGCCCGTGGAACCGAGACGCCGTGTGGCGTTACGCTCGGATGCGCGTGCGCTGTGTGGATGGTCACGGTTGGTGGCGCCGAATGCTGGTTGAGGAAACTCGTCATTAGTCCTTCGAGGTTGGCAAAACGCGCCTCAAGCGCCGCGAGACCCGCTGCGGGGGCGAGCCCTTGCGCCGATGCGTTCGGCGCGCCGAGAAGGCTACTAGGCGCCGACGGTGGGTTCTGTGGCTGAATTCCTTGTGTGTTTGAATGGTCATCCCCTTCCATGCTTCCGTATCCAATCTCAACCATAGACATGAAAGCAAAGGGGTTAAAAAATTTCACAAACAACAAGCAATAAGAAGCGCCGAGATGTTGTAAGACTCACCACGCAAGTACTCTTAGTTTGCACGAAAAGTACTCGAAGGGTAGGGGAGGCTTAGGATCTCGACGTTGCACAAGTATGGAACACACAAGAGCAAGAACACACAAAACAAACGATCAAGTAATGAAGAAAAGAGAGAAAGGTGCGTCGGCTCTAAGGAAGCCTTGGCAAGAAAGGAAGGAAGGAGAGAGAGAGATCTCGGCCTTATGGAAAGGTGCGAGATTCTTGCAATCAAATATTATCAAGCAAGCAAGTTTCCTAACAAGAAAGATATAGAAGATATGATAAGATATTGGAGAAGATATGGAAAGATATGCAATCAAGGGGGCCGAATCAAATAAATGCAAATATGGAAACACTTGCCTTATTTTGGCTTGTGTGTCCCCACAAAATCTTTTTTTTTTAAATTAATTAATAGGATAAGGTTGCCTTATTTTGGCTTTACTTATCCAATTGATTTTCTTTGATTTTTTTTTTTTTTGATTTTCGGCAACTAACAAGATCTTGAAGATTTGATCTCGCAAGATTCTTTCTAACAATAAGAGATTTGAGATAAGGCCAAATCGGGCCAAATCTCGCACCAAGCAAAAAATAATGCACGACACACACAAACAATCGATTCAACAAAACAAGATGAATGCAAGCAATGCTCGAAAACTCAATATGATGAACCAAAAGACAAGTACAAGTCGGCGAGGGATATGGCGATTTTTTTTTTTGTTTATTTTTCTGATTTTTTTGAAGCAAATAACGATGGATCTATGTGAATGATGGTAGATATGGCGGAAGCTAATGAAAATGGTGGAGAAGAAAAAAAATTCGTGCAAAAAACGAGTAAAAGCGAGAGAAAGACTTACGCAATCCGAGGCTCTGATGCCAGTTGATGTGGACCCCGTTGGGAGATTCACGAGAGGATCGAAGATGGACTCGTAAATGGTCGTCTCTCGTATGGTTGGATAGATTTTAGAGTCGAATCGACTAGACTTTGGTGAGAAGAGAATTGAAAGGATGAGAAGGTGATCTCTTTTGAGGGAGATCGGAAGAATATGGGATGAGAAGAGAATATTGGGTTGACGCCTTTATGAAGTGTTCTGGAGAAATCTCGACAGCATAACATTAATCAAAACAAAGCGTAAGGAATACAATGAGAGGCGTGCTCCTTATATAGGAGAAGGAGGCGCGCCCAACCCTAGAAAAACCCTAGCGGCGTGGACGAGTGAAGGGGGAGGCAAGCATGCGGCCCAACCACTTGGCCCAAGCCCAAAATGCATAAAAATAGTGAAGACATAAGTAGCAATGTTTCAAATGGAAATAGTTCTAAAAATAGCAAGAAACTAAAATAGGTCACGGTGGCCTAGTCGCGAGTGTCGCGACAAGGCCGTGACAAGGCTGTGGCGCGCCAAGGGCGTGTCGCGACGCTGGCAAGCGCGCGGCACGGCATCGGCGTGCCGAGGTTGGCGCGCGCTCGGACCTCGAGTGTCGAGACCGAGGCGCGCAGGAACCTCAAGTTCCCACGCCGGGGTGGCCCGGCGTGGCATGTGGCTCGACGCTCGCGACTGGGACGGTGCCGAGAAGGAGGTTCTCGGCGCTGCGGCGCGAGGCGTCGCGCTGGAGACTTGGCGCGCCTATGGTGACGAGGCATGTGGATAGGGGCGCGCCAGTGGTTGCGTCGTGGCTTGCGATGGCGCGCGCGATGATGGACGAAGTGGCTCGGGTTATGGCCCGAGTCCTAGCTCGTGTGATCGGTCCATCGGAGCGCACGGACAAGTCCTCCTCGTCTTGGCTAGCCGTCCTGGTGGGACTCACATCACCATGGAAGTACTCACACTGAGGTATGCTTGCGCCTCCGTGTTTGGCAAGTAAGACGTAGAGGCCTCTTCGTGCAACGACTCCACCTGATTAGCACTTTGTAACACACTTGGTAGAGCCCCCATTTGAGGCACCCGTGCTCTATCATCTCGGCCTTGTACTTGACTCTCCCAATCAGCCAACCAATTAGTAAAACGAGTCTCCATAGCTTCCATAGATTGTTGCAAGGATTGTTGAAAGGATTGTTGCAAAGATTGTTGCATGGATTGCAACATGGCAGCCATCAAACTAGTGGACGTCTCTTCAACATGTTGCTTATCCTTCTCATCACCTACACTTTTCATCTTACAACCACGGAAAAAATCAAGGTATAGAGTGCACTTGAATTAACCACCAAGACTTGCCCGAGATGAAAATCCGACAAGTTGCAAGTATGCAAAAACAACAAAGGGCAACAAAGAAGAGATTCACCACACACTTGCTTAGGGAAACAATGCTAGGAAGCTATTAAACCACCAAGACAACAAGCATGAAGTATAAATAATTAATTAATTTTTTTGTTCGAGTAGGCCTTTGCTAGGCTCTACTATTGACTACTCTTTTCGTGCCCGGCCCCTTATTAGCTTTACGCCGTCGGGCAAGGTTTTTCTAGTCTTAATCTTTTTTTTCTGTGCCTGACCCCTGATTTAGCTTTACGCTGCATGCAAGGATTTTCTGATTTAGTAAAAGAATCACACACAACTTTAAGTAACAACACAAGATGTTTCGTCTTGGTATCGTTCCCGTATCCTAGCACCGAACCTTTCAACAAGCATGTAATGAAAGGATTTAAGGCTGGTTTTTGGACACACAAGCCACATTTTTCCTAAGCACAAAATCAACAAATTAAGTTCATTCAAGACATCTACTAGTTGAAGGCATTAAACAAGCAAGAGGAGCAACCTTTCAACTACCAAATTATATGAACCTTTGGTGTTCTATTCATGGACATTTTTGAGCAGTTTTTTTTTCAGCCATGGATGTTTACCATACTCCACAAGACAACCACAAATTAAAGCTACAAATCGTCCACAACCACACAAGACAACAACAACCTCTAAAGCCGCACACAGCAACAAAGCAACCACAAAAGAGTTTCGAACCAAAGAACTTGCAACAAGTGGAAATTCAAGGTCGGAACAAGGATTATATGGTGATACCTTCGCGTGGCTCTGATACCACTTGATGGCCGGATCGATAGAGATGGTGCAAAGAAATCGCCAAGAGAAAACTCGGAAACTCCTTGCAAAGGCGTAGATGGATGGTGACTACGAAGGATATGGATGCTCGGAAACTTGAAGAACTCTAAATCTTGAACCTGAGCCTATGGTATATTTGATTGATTTTTGTTGAATTTAAGATCAGCTGTAAATGTTGGGCTATATATTCATAATTGTTGTCTCATTGAATGGATCAGTGGTAGAAATTGGTGTCTCGTTGAGTAAATCAATTGTAACGTTTCATTTTTATTTCCAAGTACATTTATTACAAAGAAGAAAAATACTCATCGAATTAATCATCCTATGTAAAAAATTGAACAAAACAGAGAGTGAGAGAGGTTAGAATAGAGGAAAATGGGAGAAGTGGTTTTTGTATTTCAGAGCTCCACAAAGCACAAGTGTCTACTACAATGTAATTTGTTTGCTAGCTAATAATGTCAACACATGAATCAACAGATGTATATGTTTTATCCAAGTTGCCCATAACCATGTTTAAATTCATGATGTGTTCACGAATTTGAGGGTGGAGTGAAAGGCTATGGAAGGGGAAGAAAGGAGAATTTAGATATTTTTGCCTAACCTCATGCTTATCCCTTTACTCTGTAATTGTATTTCAGTTGTTCATTAATTTATAGCTCATTGATTAATTTATCCTCTTTCAATTGTTCTAGGATGTCTCTTTCTTTTGATTCAGATTGATCTAGTTACGAAAGTAATGACCCGAGGAGGTATGTCATTCACTTTAGAGGCGATGTAGACGACAAAAAAAAGAAGAAGACTTAGATTTCTATGTGAACATATTAATGGAAGTGAGCAACCCTACTTGTAACACAGCAGATCAGTTTTATGGTATAATCAAAAAATTAAGAGCGGAAAAGAAAGAACTAGAGCGCACTATATTGGACAAGAATGGACAATTATGGGATGTTGAACTTAATGAAGAAGCATTGCGTAAAAAGATTAAGGAACTTGAAGCTGAAGTCCAGAAATTGAAGTCGGAGAAGACTAGCCAAAATGCATTTATAAAAATTGAGGAACTTGATTAGCTTTATGTGTTTGATTGTATGTTGGCAGATTTTTCGATTTTGTATCTGGTTGCATTTTTGCTAGTATACAGCAGATCAGTTTTTTTATACCAAAATAAATTAGTCTTAGTTTATTCTTGTTGCATTTTTACTGATTTTTAGCCAAAACAGTGCTGATTTTTAGCCAAAACAGTGCTGATTTTTAGCCAAAACATACTGATTTTTATTCTAGTTGATGTTCATGCAATAAAAGTGCTGATTTTTAGGCAAAAACAACAACTTTAGTGCAATAACAGTGCAACAAAACTTGATTTTCAGCCAGAAAAAACCAGAAACAGCATTTGTAGTGCAATAACAGTGCAGCAAAACCTGGTTTTCAACCAAAAACAACTAGAAATAGCAACTTTAGTGCAAAAACAGCAGCAAAACCTGATTTTCAGTGTAGTAACAACTAGCAAAACCTGATTTAGTGCAATAACAGTGCAATAATAGTGTTGGTTTTTAGCCTGAAACAGCAGCTTTGGATTCATTACACAATAGTAGCAAAAAGTGCAAAAAATAGTAGCAAAACACAGCCGCAAACTACGCAAAAGCTTATAACCAATCTAAATCCATTACACCAAACTAAATTCATTCAACCGAATGTCATAGGAAACACAACCAAAAGTGTTCAATTCAAACAAAATAGGAACAAATATCCACTAAAGTAAATAGTTTCCGATATGAGAATATTAACTTAAGGCAATGAGGTCGATGCTGAAGGTATGGGTGCACGACTTGCACAAGTACGGTATGTATGTCCCAACCCTTCCGCACTTTCCACATCATTTAGCCTTAGCGTAATTTCTCTCCCAATGTGCTTTAAACCGATTTGTCCTCGGTCTTCCTGGAGCTCTCTTTACATTTGGTGGTAGACACTTTGTTACTAGAACAGAGAGAGGTACAGTCCAAAGATGAAATGGTGGGACGAGATGCAAACTATTCTTGTATACTTCTTTCATTTGGGCATTCTTGTACACAGGAGTCACAAGGTCGCCAACATCAACCCCAATTTTTTTCTCAAAAGCAAGAGCATGGGTGCATGGGATTTTGTCAATTTGAAAGACCCTGCACTCACATGTCTTGCCTTGTAGATTGACCTCGTACTTGCCAGCACCATCACTTACTTCTACCTCAAATTGATTGACCTTGCGCATTGTCATACTTATAGACTTGAGATACCTTGAATCAATCTTAGCCAATATCTCAGATGTGACCACCTCGTTCTAGTTTGCCACTGATTGCCTCCTTTCACACGACCACTTAGAGAAGGTCGATAAAATTTCATCAAAGAATGAAATATTAGGCCATCCATGTTCCTCTTTACAAAGGCCATTTAGAGTCTCAGCATTATTGGTGGTCATAACGTTGAATCGGTTTCTAGGGAAATGTGCCCTTGACCACTTCTCAAATCCCGCATCCTTCACATACTTACCCACTTTAGGAGATGCTTCGCAAAGTTGTGCATACTGATGGTTGAATTCTTGAATTGTATATGCCTTAGCAACCCAATTCCACAAATCTAAGAGGTCTCCCCTACCGAATTTGGCCTTGAAGTTTTGGTAGATGTGAAAGATGCAGTGTCCATGGATTGTAGCTGTGTAGTTCCTTCTAAAACCCTTACCAATGCTTGTGTGCCTGTCAGAGATTATGACTACTTCAGGGTTGTCTGGAACGACATTCAGCAGCTCTTTGAAGAAGAATGACCAAGATGCATCGTTCTCACTATCGACCACAGCAAATGCAATAGGATAAATCCCTATATTTGCATCTTGTGTCGAGGCTTGGAGGAGATGTCCCCTGTACTTTGAAGACAAATGAGCCCCATCAACTGATATAACCTGAATCAATTACATAGACAACAAGTAGATGTGAATAACATGCATCCTGTCAGGAATTTAAATTAATCATGTCATACAATAATATTTTTTTCCTTAGCACAATAACAAATAATCTTGTTAGACAATAACATGTATCTTGTCATACAAGAACATTTATTCGGTCATACAATAACATTTATCCTGTCCATAATACATTTATATTTTCATACCAAAACAGTTATATATATGAAGTTACCTGTTTCAAATGAGTGATTGCCATAATCCAAGCCCCTAAAGACCAGAATGCGTATTTGAAGCTTTGGTTGGATTCTCTAACAATCACAGTATGGAATCCTGGATTTCTTTGTTTTAGCATTTCCATCCAACCAAAAAGTCGAGCATAACTTTCCTCAGGGCTACCTCGTATCTTGTCTTCAGCCAACAAGCGAACTCTATTTGCCTCATAGTAGCTTGTTTCAATCCCCATTTCTTGCATTGTTGCTTGTATCTCTCGTGCTCTAGGGGCTTGACTACGACCAGAAAACTTTGCAAAGATGAAAAAATATGATACGTATTTTTCTTATAAAAAGTTTTCATATAATATATCATTATGATTAAACACAATACCTTGGCAAAATTTTCTCAGCAATCATATTGGCAGTTCCCCCTTTGCTATGGTCGTGTCTAAACATTAAACCACATCTATGAGTCCCTACAAATTTTTGCACACACCACTTACTACAATTTGGTAGGACTGACCCACGACAGAAAAAAGTGCAGTTCTTGTCGATGGCACAACGCATAACATATGTTCTCTTGTCAAACGTGACGGTTTCCACTTGAAAATACTCACGAATTGAAAGTCCCATCATTGCATCTTTGAGCTCCTGTTTTGACTCGAAATAATCTCTCGTAACTATAACAGTTTTAGCGTGTGACTTCTCCTTAACAACATCAACCGCCAATTTATCCCATTTCGCTTTTTTGGGTTCACTTTTGACAAATTTAGATTCGACCTCATTTACAACATCCAGAAATTGGAATCATAGTCCATTAATCCATCCCGAGAAACTGATTCATAGACATAATCAGTATTTATTTTAGAACAACCAATACTATTACCTTCATCATCATCACCCAATACAACAACATCGATCCCTTGCCGCTTCGTAGCAGATATCACAATCTCATCTTCGTCATCACTGATTAGCGATACCACATTTGTTTCTACAGATTCCCTCTTTCGTTTCTTGTCTACTTCAATAGAGATCTTTTCATCCATTATTGTAAAATCTTTACAATCCTCATCCAGGATTTCATATAGGGTCCTATCATTCTGAAACAACGGTACACTTGCATTCACATCTACTTCATCTTCTCTATGTTTCCCATCAGTAGTTTCGAGATTTATCTCACAATCTTTATGTGAAAATGAACTCGCTTTAGGTATCAGACTTGCATAAAGTTCTATACTCCAAACACCATCCCTAGAAGACTTTAGGTTAAGAAATCTGTAGGCATTGAAGTCGTCATCATCACACACATCAAATGGTGGAAAATTATGTCCATCCTTTTGGGATAGATACTTCAATTCCAATTCATACGTTTGAACATCAACCCCTATCTTTTCAGCAACTTTGTACTTTAAATTGGCAAAACCGATATCATCTGCAACCATCATAGCTTTTGCTTTCCTATCTCCTTCGTAATACCAGTTATCTCCATTATTTCTCCATTCCCCACCAACTATCACTTTTATCAAATAATCTGATCACCCTACAATATACAAATAAACCAATAGTAAATATGACAGGATAACCCATACATATTAACAGGATGTACGATATAGAAAGATAGGATGGTATTTTCATGGTGATGTCATGTTAACTATTTCATGATAGGGTTGTTATGAAATCGAACAAATTTCATTGCAGTGAAAGACCATAAAAGTTTGGTCATACTACATAGTAAAGAATGTTGGAAACGCATTAAAAAAAGTGTTTTGACTTGAAATAATCAGTGTTCGACATAGTTCACGCATATAATAACATGAAACCTAAACATAACTACTTACCCATCGAGCAAATTATAGGCCGAATCAAGACCAATGTATCAGCGGGATGAGTTTAATGGCAGAATTTCAAAGTACGGTCTAGTGTGGGAGGAGGTATGTTAATGGAAGACGCGACGGTTAAAGAAGAAGAATAATAAAGGAAGATTGTTGAGCAAATATTATCCAAATCATAACTTCCATATTTTTGTGATCTTCACCACGTAACTAATTATGGGAGGGAGTTGTTAGCGCCAAAATCTCATAATATGCCGCTAAATCTGATAAAGCCCTCGACCTCATAAATCAAAAAGATTCTTTGTTTTAAAAAAGATGTATTAATGTTTCTTTTACACCTCATTCACTATTGAATAGTAAATATAAGATATTATGTTGACAGGTTAAAGCATACATAATGACAAGATGTATTATATAGAAAGACAGGATGTAATTTTCATGGTGACATCAGTTAACTATTCATGATCGGGTAGTTATGAAAGACTATAAATAAGAAGAATAATTATGGAATATTTCTTCGAAAATATAATCAAAATCACAACTTCCATATTAATGCGATCTTCACCAAGATTGGAGGGAGGTTAGCGCCAAAATCGCATAGATATCCCGCCAAATTTGTTACCACGATGGGAGGGGGTAACTCTCGTTTTTTACTGCTTTCAATATGTTTTTCATATTTCTTTTAAAACTCATAAATCAAAAATAGAATTTTTCTTTATTTAAAAAAATATTTATTAATGTTCCTTTTAAAGCAAAGATGCCCACGTGAGTATTGAAATGCTATTTTAGTATAACATGATCATTTTTGCAAAAAACATTTTTAGTTGGTGTATTACTGCAAAATCGCCTAATTAAAATTAAGAAAAACTTACAAAGGTTTAAAGTTTGCCTCTAGAGAGAAAAAACTCTAGCCTCCAAAAGTTATGATTAATGTTATGAAACAGAAACTAAAAACAAGGTTTAAATACCCGACAAGATATCCAAAGATAAAAATATCCTGAAATTACATTAAACTAGTCGAAAATCATATAATCAAGGCCCAACTCGAAGCGCAAATGCTCGGCCCAACATCTCTGTTGCAGGACAAACGGCGCAGTCTCCTCTTCAGGTGGCGCGGCCGCGCACTCTGTATCATGTTCCCGCGCCCCGTTGTACTGAATCGTGTCCTCTTGACTTGTTATGCATTCTCGCCTTATGCTCATGTGGTCTTTATTTGAGTTCCTTAAATCTTCATTCATGCACTCCGGTTCACCACCATAGCTGATGTCTCTTTATTTGGTGGTGTTTTTATATATGATTTCCTTTGTAAATATGTTTCTTTTTCCCCTTTTCTTGTGTGTTTTGTTCCTTTTTAGCTTAGTTCCCGTATTTCTATGAGATTCGGAGACTATGTGCGTTTTATGTGTTTTGTAGGTGTTTTGTAGGGTCGTTTTGAAGGTGGGTCGGAACATGGAGCAAGGCCCGAGCTTAAGAGGGAAAGAGAGGAGCAAGCCATGAAGAAGAACAAGAGAAAAGCCAACAAGAAGAAGGTGGAACGAGGTCCGGATCGACTTGCAACCAACGTCGGGCCCGAAGATGAGTTTTCGACCTCGGACCGACTTGCACAGTAAGTCGGGCCCGGGGTTGCTCCGTGTCGGGCCGAGTCGGTCACTGGACTGCTTGGGCTTCAAGGCACGAAATTGTAAACTACCACTTTTGCCCCTCATCTATAAAGGCTCTCTTATCTTCTAATTTATGGAGGTTCCCACACTTAGCAAGGAACCAACCCTCAAAAACTCTCAAGAGGATACTTGGAGAGCAAGGAGGAAGGAGAGGGGAAGGAGAAGAGAGAGAATCGGCCAAGGAGAGGGAGATTTGATAGGTTTGGTTGATAGATTAGCTTTGCCTTGTTTTGATTTTGTGGATTTGGAAACCTTTGATTGAAGTTTGTGGATTGCTTTTGATTTGTGAATGAAACTTTGCTTTGGTTTGAGATTGATGATGTTGATTGCTTTGCTTTTTGATTTGTTTGCTTTCTTTGTTTGCCATATGGAGTAGATCTCCTTGATCTTGGGTTATGGGGGAAAACTCTAGCTAGGTTGGGCTAGAAACCCCAATTCCATAGCCTTGAGTGCTTGATCTAGGAACCCACTCTACATAGAGCTACAATTCCTTACGAAAGTAAGGAATCAAGGCTTGTGATTGGCAAAGTAGCGAAAGTGAACATTTGTCAATCTCAAGACCTTGCTTCGAAGGGGATTTCCCCAATGATCGATGTGTAGTAGTGGTTGGAACGAGGGCGAAAGCACTCGATCCTATTCCGATCATCACTTATTGCTTGAATTGGGGTGGAAAAGCCTTAATCTGCTAAAGGAACCCAAAATCCCAAGATCTACTTTCAATCTTTGATTTCGACAAACCCAGCTACATCGGGCCCGACTTGATCTACGTCGGTCCCGACTTCCCTATTGTCGCCAACATCGGGCCCGACGTGACACTTGTGTCGGTCCCGACTGTTCTCTTTGTTTTCCTTTGTTTTAAGTTCTCCTTTCCAGCTTTCTAGTGTCTAGGCACCTCAATCGAGTAGATTTCCCGAGCGTTCGACACCCACCACGTGCTACAACGGGGTCGGGTTAGAAGATATCATCATTTGCTTAGCCATTGTTAGAAGATATCCATTTGCTTAGCCATTGTTAGAAGATATCCATGATGATTCATGTTGGATTGTGATGCATGTGTGTTTAGAGACTAAGTATGGGGTTCCCTTGTGTTGATGTGTGTTGAAGAGTGCTTTTGTTGAGTTGTATGGAGTTTATCTTGGACCCTTTTGTTTGGTTGGATGTGTGTAGGTACCATGGAGACTAGAGCTTCATCATCTCATGCGGAAAGGCCGAGGAAGAAGTCCAAGAAGTCAAGAAAAGAGCCAAAGTTGGATGATGTGTACTTGGAGGATGATGAGCAAGTTGAGAGTTATGCAAGGTATATGGCGCTTGAGCATCACACAAGGTGGCTTGATTGGGAAACCGTGAGGAAGATGGACATGGATCAAGCTCTTCCAAGGTGCTACTCCCACATCGGTCTCAATGGGATGCTAAGGTGGGACAACACCCACTATCCCGCCCTCACCTCGGAATTCATGGCCACCTTTGAATGCACTTATGATAATATGGAGGATGAGGAAGGGGCGATCACCTTCCAATTGGGCAATGAGGACCACAATCTCTCTCTTAGGGACTTGGCTACCTACTTCGGGTTTCCATGTCCAAGAGAAGAGACCGACGTCGACAACGAGAAGGTGAACCAAGTGTGGCGGCATGTGGCCGGGAAGAGCGAGATGAGAAAGGGCGCCACCACAACCGAGATTGCTAGCCCTCTTTTTCGGGTCATGGTGCGAGTTTTGGGATGTGCAATCTATGCTTGTCACGAGTTGAGCAAGCCGATGAAGGAAGAGATTATGTTGCTACATGAGATGCTCTTCCACACCGAGAAGCCCATGAACCTTGCATGGAAGTGGGTCAAGATGGTGCGAGACTTCCAAAGCTCCTCTTGGATCTACTTCGGCGGGATGATACTAAGGCTAGCCGTGCGTCTAGGAGTCGATCTTAACAAGTATTCTCCGGCTCCGAATGGTGTTGAGTATATGAACATGAAGTATTTCAAGAAGGCCAACATCATCAAGGAGAAGCTTTACATGATTTCTTTGGCCCCTCACTCGAACTATGATGGTGTGTCGATCCGGTTGGCGGCCAACCTCTATGATCTTTCTCGGTATCACAATTGGTACCAAGTGTGGGCCGGCAAGCCACACTCATTTGGTGACCCCGAAGGTGCAAGAGAGGGGCGGCGACAACAACCTCAACACATTCGGTTTACCTCCCCTCCATCTTCACCGGATTTCGACCAAGATAACTTTGTGTTTGCACCTCGTGGGGAAGACATGGATGTCGATCAAGAGCAAAATGAAGAAGATGAGCGCTTCCAAGGCTTGATGGCCAACCTCCGAGCCACGCACCAAGCTCCAACATTGGAGGACCGAGGTACACATGGCGTCGGGCTCGACTTCCCTCAAAGTCGGTCTGGTGCCTTCTATGGTGATGAGGTCCCGAGGCACTATGAGCATGGAGAGGGGAGTGGTGCAAGGCGAGAACAAGCTCAAGGTGGCGGTTATGAAGGCTATGCCCAATGGTATGGTATGGGAATGGTGTTTCTTGAGAGACAACAAACGGTGGACATGTCCTTCTTGGCCAACCAAATGGCCCATCTTCAACTTCAACAAGAGAATGTTCTTCAAGAGGTCCATCAAGTGAATCTTCAACAACAATACATGTACCAACAACAACAACAATTGCTTCAACAACAAAGTGCTTTCCAAGCTAGCCAAGAAGAGATGAACCGAGCCCTCGGCTACACTAGGCGAGAGGTGGAGGAGCTTAGAGAGGTGGAGCACCAAAGGTGGTGGGTCCAAGATAGCTTCAACACATGGATGAGCGGGAACTTCCCTTCCCGTGAGGACCAATGGACGCGCCCGGATCCTCAACTCCAACCACCACCACAAGACTTCTACCAAGAGCAAGTGTACGAGAGGGAGCGGCAAGCGAGACTTCAAAGAAGACGTAGGCGTGACAACCCCTTCGAGTGATTCTAGACATGCCATTGAAGAATAAAGAAATTGTGAGCTCTTTATACTCTTCTCTCTTGCTTTTAAGTTTTGGTTTCCTTGTTTGATGGGGACATCAAAATTTTAAGTATGGGGTGGAAGTAAGTGTGCTCATGATTTCACTTGCTTGTGTGTTTGTTATTTTGAGGATATTTGGTTTTCGGTTTCTAATTTGTGTTTGTGATGTTTGTTTCTTGGTTTGTGGTTTGATGAACGACATGGTTGATTGATTTGGTTTTGAATGGATGAGTCTTTGTTTTTGGTTTTAGAAATTTTTGCAAAAATCCATAAAAATTTGAAAAATTGTGTTGAAAACAACAAAAAAAAGATTTTGTGTTTTGTAGTTTTTGGACTAGAAATTCCCATCTTAGATTGCCAAATGAAAGTTAATGATGATGTGAGCATGTAAATTCCTTTGCATATTTTTGGATGGTTTAGCCTCTAAAAAGATGTTGCTTTTGATGTGATCATGATATCTTGCTTGTTTTATTGAACATGTGAGTTCTAGGATGAGTTCTTATGCAACTAAGTATGAGTGACCCTTGTGAGATTGATTTTTGGCCATTTTAGGGATGCTTGTTCATATTTGCATATCCCTCATGTTTCTTGTGTGATTAGCTCATGCATGCTTAGTAAAACTTGCTATTGCGGTGTTTATCTATTTTCCAAGACCGTCATGCGATTTGTCCTAGCATTGTCACATTGATTTTGAACTTTATTCTTTTAGTCACATAAATGTTCCATATCCTACCATGAAGTGAATCCTTTGTTTGTAGCCCCGTTTTAGCCTAAGCCTTTGTTTGAAACTCCTCAAAAATATTATTCCTAGCCTTATATGACTTGACCCTTATGGGATTGGACTTTAGAAGAGAGGTTGGGATTGTATTTGAAGAGTTGAGATTCTCTTTGGTTTAAGGGCAAAGAATGGTGTTATGAATCATGTGGGTAGTGCATCTTTGTTGTGCAAAAAGAAAATGAAAAAAAAAGAAAGAAAGAAAGAAAATGTTGGAAATGGAAAGTGGAATGAAGGTAAAGAGCCTAAGTGAAGAAAAAGGGTCCGACCGAGTTACACACCACATCGGGCCCGATGTCATAAGAAAGTCGGTCCAGTGTAGAAAGTGTGGAAAATCCAACAAAAAGCCTAAGAACAAAGATGAAGTGGAATGTTAAGTGAAATTTTGGGTTGAAAGGAAAAATGTCAAGTCTTTTTGGTGAGTGTGAAATTGATTGTGGAATTTTGGGTGAAGTTGGTGAGAGTTTAGGTTGTTCAATCTCCATTGTAAGCACCACCAGACCAAATAATTCCCACCTTCAGAAATACCAAAAGCCCCATTATAACCCGGCCGAATGGAACCTCTTTGAGGACCTCCATTGAGCCAAGTTCGCATTCTTTGTGTACTTTGTATTAGGCATCTCTAGGTGGAGGATTTGGTGATATTAGCTTCAATAGTAAAGTCCTTACTTGCATGATTTTTGAGCTTGAGTGTTCATTGCTAAACCCATACACATGATGAGTGATACACATTCACATATCCCTAAAGTGAGGCTTAGTTGCATTGACTCTATTCCTTGGAACACTTAATCATGTGTGATGATGTAATCTTGCTTGAATATCAATCACTTGTGCTTAAATGTGTTTTCATACGAGGCTTTACTTGAAGATTATGTTTCGGTCTTGCTTACATTGTTATTGCTTGAGGACAAGCAAGTTTAAGTATGGGGTATTTTGATGTCTCTTTATTTGGTGGTGTTTTTATATATGATTTCCTTTGTAAATATGTTTCTTTTTCCCCTTTTCTTGTGTGTTTTGTTCCTTTTTAGCTTAGTTCCCGTATTTCTATGAGATTCGGAGACTATGCGCGTTTTATGTGTTTTGTAGGTGTTTTGGCATGGATCAAGGGTCGTTTTGAAGGTGAGTCGGAACATGGAGCAAGGCCCGAGCTTAAGAGGGAAAGAGAGGAGCAAGCCATGAAGAAGAACAAGAGAAAAGCCAACAAGAAGAAGGTGGAACGAGGTCCGGATCGACTTGCAACCAACGTCGGGCCCGAAGATGAGTTTTCGACCTCGGACCGACTTGCACAGTAAGTCGGGCCCGAGGTTGCTCCGTGTCGGGCCGAGTCGGTCACTGGACTGTTTGGGCTCCAAGGCACGAAATTGTAAACTACCACTTTTGCCCCTCATCTATAAAGGCTCTCTTATCTTCTAATTTATGGAGGTTCCCACACTTAGCAAGGAACCAACCCTCAAAAACTCTCAAGAGGATACTTGGAGAGCAAGGAGGAAGGAGAGGGGAAGGAGAAGAGAGAGAATCGGCCAAGGAGAGGGAGATTTGATAGGTTTGGTTGATAGATTAGCTTTGCCTTGTTTTGATTTTGTGGATTTGGAAACCTTTGATTGAAGTTTGTGGATTGCTTTTGATTTGTGAATGAAACTTTGCTTTGGTTTGAGATTGATGATGTTGATTGCTTTGCTTTTTGATTTGTTTGCTTTCTTTGTTTGCGATATGGAGTAGATCTCCTTGATCTTGGGTTATGGGGGAAAACTCTAGCTAGGTTGGGCTAGAAACCCCAATTCCATAGCCTTGAGTGCTTGATCTAGGAACCCACTCTTCTTAGAGCTACAATTCCTTACGAAAGTAAGGAATCAAGGCTTGTGATTGGCAAAGTAGCGAAAGTGAACATTTGTCAATCTCAAGACCTTGCTTCGAAGGGGATTTCCCCAATGATCGATGTGTAGAAGTGGTTGGAACGAGGGCGAAAGCACTCGATCCTATTCTGATCATCACTTATTGCTTGAATTGGGGTGGAAAAGCCTTAACCTACTAGAGAAGGAACCCAAAAGCCCAAGATCTACTTTCAATCTTTGATTTCGACAAACCCAGCTACATCGGGCCCGACTTGATCTACGTCGGTCCCGACTTCCTTCTTGTCGCCAACATCGGGCCCGACGTGACACTTGTGTCGGTTCCGATTGTTGTCTTTGTTTTCCTTTGTTTTAAGCTCTCCTTTCCAGCTTTCTAGTGTCTAGGCACCTCAATCGAGTAGATTTCCCGAGCGTTCGACACCCACCACGTGCTACAACGGGGTCGGGTTTTAAATTGTATCTCTAGACCCTCGCATAACCGAGCGATCAATAGCTACCCCTGGATCACACCTTGCTTGCTCTAATACCTAAGAACCTACAAAACATAGCAAACAAGCGCAATCTACCAGAAAACGATAAAACCTAAAATGTAAGCTAAAACTAGGCTAAACCTAAGCAAAACAAACATAAAACATGCATCTAAACTATACCTATATGCAATCTATCAATGGGGAAGGGTTGCATTGTCGTGTAGGAATGCAATGATGGAGAAGGATTGCATTTTGGCGTAAGGATGCCTATGTGTGTGTATGGATGTAAAAATGTGTGTGTGTGTGGATGCATACAGGTGGGTTTGTGTGTGGATGTGTAGAAGTGTGTATGTGTGACTAATTGAACTAGGGTGGGACATTATCCGTGGGTGATCGACCCACCTGCATCACCCGACCCAATTATATGGGTGAAAAACCGTAATGAAGCGGGCAATGGGTGGGTCGGGTGACGGGTGAAATGGGTGACGGGTCAGATTTGGGTGTACACCCATTATTTAATCCGACCCATCACCCACCACCCGTTTCACCCATCCACCATCTGTAAAAATTTATCTTAAATTAAAATTAGGTTTAGGTTTTTCCTAAAAGAAATTTGGGACTTGGAGGCTTGTTTTAAAATTTTGAGGTTTTTTTAAATATTAAAACTATATGGATTCTAAAGGCTAAATCCCTAATGAAATGTCATTACGATAATGTAAATATTTTTGCTAAGGGGTCTAAATGACCTAGGAACTTGTTTTAAAGAGAGGAAGTTGAGGATTACTGTTGGAACTTAAGGAAGTGAAAGATATAGAAATATATTTGTGAGCCAACATATGTGAATCTTCACGGATAAAATTTTTGAGAATATCCTAGATATCACTTCAATAAGCAGATTGTTGCATTATTTTTTTTATATTAATTCTGAAATTTCATAAAAATTTATTGTAATTTTAGAATTTGCGGGTGACGGGTCACCAAACTCACCGCGGGTGACGGGTGGTCGGATATGGGTGAAAGGTTCCGCGAGTCATGGGTGGGTCGAGTGATACAATTTATTTTGTGGGTCGGGTGGTGGAAATGCTCCACCCACCATAACCGGACCCATGACCAACCCTAAATTGAACTTAGGTTCAGGTTGCTTGGGAGTTACTAGTTATATTGGTATTGTTGACTTTATTACAACTATTTATCATTAATATGAGAATGTTTTGGAAGGGTTGCAAATATTCATTATTTTTTATTATGTTGAAGGATTGGGTTTCATGTATGTTTTGTAACCTCTGATTTTATAATTGAAAGGTTAATATTTTATTTATGTTTTCTCGTCGTGTTCGAGTTGCGTGATCCAATTGAACTCATTGTCAAGCTAGCCTAAGTAGTACCCAATGAGGTCTACTACCGAGTAGCGCCCTGGTGTAAAGACAAGGTGTTACAGTGGTAAGGGAAAGTCGAAGGAAAGCAAAAAGGTCGAGAGATTGGGTGAAATAAGAAAATTTAAAAGAAATGTAAGTTGTGGTGGTGTCTTCTTTCTATCTGAACAACACATATATGTATACTTTAGATAAGTCGGCATACGTATTAATATATTTTTATATATACACATATGTATGAGTATATGTGTGTAGGTTATATGGGGACGGTTCAAGAGAAACGGAAATTGTACAAAAACAGAAGTCGTAATACGAGTCGTTGTATTTTGGAAGATTAATGGTCATGATCGATTGATGGGGCATAATAAAAAATATGGCAATTAAATACTTGAATATGGCTAGTTAGTTGCTAAAACTGAAAGTGCGAAATTATAGGGATTTTTTCGATTTTTTTAAAAATAAAAATCGGACCTTCCATTTTCTATTTGGCATAAAATTCAAATTCAAAATTTGAATAATTATTGTTGGCGTAATTATGTTGTATGTGGTTGAATATGTTTCAATGTTTTCTAAATAGTCTTCAAACATTGTTCGAATTTCTCGTGGTTTGAATATACAGTCCACTTTATAGTCGTCATGTGTTTATATCTAAATATGTTAGTTTAAATATCAAACAAATCAGTATGTGTAAATGAATATTAATAACTCATTTTCGAATATGCCATCGTAGGAGTGATTTATATAATTGTAATTATATACGAATATTTGATTGTAAATCTTGAACAAAACCAAAGTATGAAATCGAATAATAAGTATACAATATCGAACATATTTTACAATATATATGAATATTAAATACAAATTTTGAATATGTATATAATATATCTGAATATTAAATGCAAAATCTCAAATATGTACACAATATATTTGAATACTAACTTCATAGTTTTGAACATGTTTACAAAATAACTCGAATCTTTATACAATACATACATATATATATATATGAATATTAAGTACAATATCTCGAACATATACACAATATATTTGAATATTAACTTTGGCCTTGTTCCTATTAGATGTGATAACACGAGTGCCATAAATATTTCAAGAACCCCGTTAATCACTCACGTACTAAGCAAAAAATTGACGTTCTTCATCACTTTTTACGTGACAATGTTGAGCAAGGGAACATTATAATGGAACGTAGTAGAACCAAAGAGCAGAGATCAGATATTCTCGCCAAAGCATTGGATAGACATCCCTTCGAGCACCTTCGTATGCTCTTAGGGATGATAACTTTAAATTAAACAAGTCCATGTTTATTCTTTCCCCGATGATTGGCTAGTTTAGTTAGTTTGCATGATAGGAACTAATTAGGAACTCTGCATTTGATGAAACCCGAAACAAACCAGCGGTAGAAGACAAGAAATGAGATTACTTTTATTCGATTGTGCAAACACTTGCTCTTTTATTTATATCCTTAATACAAGATTACAGATCGCAAGGTTACAATTAACGAGATTATAATCAATGATTATGCCCCAAATCTCTCTTAGAGTGTTCGAGATCTTTATCTAACAAGGTTCGAGATCTCCTAGTTACAACGAGATTCTATCACCCACACGCTTATGTATCGAGCTCTGGTAGCGAGGTCGAGGAGTCGATTTAGCACGTGGTGGTTGTGATCTACGAGGTGATACAGCGAGATCTTTGACTAGGGCGGGGATTCTTTGGGGTGACTTGAAGCCTTTTTGTAGACCTTCACTTGTCTGCAGCGTGGTTTTTAACGATGTTTCAACACGTCGATCTTCAGCGAGCAAGCTAGTTCTTGAGTTCAAGATATTTTTCGACCCCTTGCTACCTACGAGGTTCTCCTCTATTTATAGAGTTATGAGGTGTCGAGTTTTAGTGCTTGCTCGATGTGGGACGCCTGAGATCAAGCCTTTTGATTGGTCAAGTGTGAGGCAGCTGATGGGCCCATTGACGGTGGGAGTTCAGCTTTTGAGCAACAACGTTTAGACCTCGTTGCCAAGGTTTCGAGGCCTCGCAAAGGATGGGATTTGTTTGTTTTTTGAGATAGGTACGACAATGGGCCCCGTGTTTAACCTTGGGAACCCCGCCGGATCTGTTAATCCTCGTACCCCGGTCCCACCTCTTATTCTTCCATTTAGCGCACCATCACAACCCCATGGTCCGGGGGAACTCGTCCCGAGGACCGCAGGTCATATTTGCGCGACATCCGGTTCCTTGGACCCGGGTAGCGAGGTCAGGGGTTTGGCGAACTCTTTTTGCGAGGCCCAACACTTGGGTTTTTCTCCGTTTATGTGCCTGACGACCTCCGGGCTTGTTCCCCCTGTATTTCATTAATGGGCCTCTAAAGTGGACTTAGGCCCATTAAACTCTTTTGGGAGCGGGGAGAGAGCCAAGTTCACTTTCTTTAAAAGTGTATCCTCTACGCCCCTTAACGCTTCACCTTCATCTCCTTCTTCAAGCACGCTTTCTCTCTTCTTTGTTCTTTCGATCTCCGCCAAGTAGTCGACGGTTTCTCGACGGTTTCCAAGAACAACACTGCCCCGTTCATGCAAATCTTCGAACAAGTACGTGCTTGACTCCTTTTTTGCGTTTTTTACGTTCTTCTCATTCTCTCGCCGTCTCTTGCCCTAGTGGGAGACGGTCATCCTCTGGCGTTTCGCGCCGGTGCCACAGCGGCGAAACAGAGGGGGCGAGGGCGGCACTGGTGGTTAGGAGACGCTCTTGATTCTTCTTTCGGCATTTTTTCTCTTTCATCGCTTCGTGCCCTAGTGGGAGACGGTGGCTTTCTGATGTTTCAAGCCGGTGTCACGGTGGCGAAACAGAGGGGTCGAGGGCAGTGCTGGCGGTGCCGGCGGTTTTGGCGATGCTCTTGTCTTTCGGCGCATCAGCCGACGGTCGGGCTTCTTTGCCGCCCTTATTTTCGAATTTCGAATTCCTCAGAAAGCCAAACGTCATGATGTTTGATTGATGGGACGTTTGGCCTTCCAACCGTTGGCTTTCATTCTTCGTTTCGGACTTTTGGCGCTTCACATTCCTCTTGGGCCATCCTATCTGTCACAGTAGCCCTATGGTGCCACGTACCCCCTCCATGTTATCACCTCACATTTTCTTTCTTTCGTCGCTTTGTTCGATGTCTCAAAACCTCTTCTTTTCCAGTTGTTCACCTTTCATGGCCTGGACGTCGCTCTTTCATGCCTAGAGGAGCTTTTTCGAGCCCTCCACCAGGCTTCGCATTCAAGGTTCAAGAGAGGTTTTACGAGGAGCTTTCTGAGACCGTAGGGAGTGTCGAGACCAGTGATTCTCAGAACCCGAGGTCCTCTTCGCTTGTTTTTGGCGACCCTTCTTCTAGCGACTCTAACATCTCTATTAGCTCGTGTTTTCCCCGACCGCGCACGTCTTCTGGGGTTGAAATGGCTTCGTCTTCAATTTTTGACGAGGAGGTTATCAGGTTTGTTGAGAGGTCGTCTGACTCCAACGACCAAGCGAGATTTTTTGCGGAGCACATCACCGACTCCGTGTCGAGTATTCCTCCAATCCTCGAAGAGAGGATACCCATGTACCCGAACCCCTCGAGAGGGATCTATCTGCCCGAGGGGGCTCCGACAGTCTTGAAGCGGGGTGACCTCGAGAAGATTGCAAAGGACTTCCCCTGGCCTGAGGGGTTTGAGCTGGCGCTTCCCGAAGGGGAGGGCTGCTCCATGGCATTGTGCGAGAGGTGCATGGTTGTACACCTGCCCAGTCTCCAGGCCGGCTTTAGGTTGCCGCTAGCCCAGCATATAGTCAACTTCTTGTGGGCTATGCACGTTTGTCCCGCGCAACTGTTCCCCAAAGCATGGAGGCTTCTATGCGCTTATACCATCCGAAGCTACGAGCTCAGGGAGGGACTAGACCTGGACATCATGTAGAGCTTGTTTATGGCAAGGAGAGAACACGAGTCCTGTCTCGTCAACCTAAGCTTACCCGGGCTCAAGATCACCACTACCCCGTCAAACATCGGTCAGTGGAAGGACAAATGGTTCTTGGTCCGGGATCCCACTATGAGGTATCTTAACTTCCCCACGGCTCTATACAACTTCGTCCGACCCAAGGGCACGCAGAAGGCCGCCGATCTCAAGGATCGGTACGCCCCGGTGCGCTTGGCACCGTATTGGGAGTACTTGGCACAGGACAGGCTTGAGCGGGCTGGCCTGAGTCTTACACCTCCACCCCGCGAGGGCGAAGAGGGTATTTTATCTTCTTTCCTAACTCTTGAGTTACTTATTATTCTGTTTTTGGCTTGGGCTACGCGTAGCAGCCCGAACCTCGCTTGGTTAGTGATGATCACGAACCTCGCTCGGATCACACGGCTTTGGTTGTTTGCGACGATCACGAGTCTCACTTTGATCACGCACTCTTTGATTGTTTGCGATGATCACAAGCCTCGTTCGGATCACGCACTTTTTGATCGTTTGCGATGATCTCCCCCTATTCTTTTTATTTTAACTTGCTTTTTATATTTTGTTTTTTGCAGTGGATCTCTTCAACGTTCTAGCCTCGAGAGCGCAGGGAAAGAAGCTTGTGGCCTCGGCCGTGGAGAGCTCTCGGGCCCCGAAGGGCCCTATGGTAAAGGAGTCGGTCCCTCCGGCGAGGCAGCCAGCGTCGCTAACGAAGGCGACATCCCCTGCGAAGGTCATAGAGGTTAAGATACAGGGGGGCCAAGGGAGACGCTACCAAAGCGGCCTCCCACGTCCCTTGAGGGTTCGGCGATGGGGTTGGGTCGAAACGCAAGGATGCGGAGGCGTGGCCCCGCAAAGAAAAGAAGAAGAAAAACAAGGGGGACAATCAGCGCAGCTCCTCGGGGAAGGCGATCGTCCCCAGTCGCGACCCCACGAGTCAGGTTCTTTCCCCCGCCGAGAAGTTCCACCGCCCCAGACCATCCAAGGGAGCACTCAGGAACTGGAAGAGGGAGGACTGGAAGGAGTCAGGTTCTTTCCCCCGTGGGCGAACAATCTCTCCGAGGAAGCCCTTACTGACGAGGCCCTCCGCTACTCGGGGATGGTATATCTTGCTTCGTTTTTGTAAGCTTCGCTTGTTAGCCTCATTCTTTCTCTCCCCTGATGTACCTTTGATTTTTTTTAGCATCACTTCTTTGAGAACTACAACTATAGTCGCATCAGCCTCCTCTAGAACAATATGGACACCGTGGAGGCATGGCTCGAGCCTCGCACAACAGAACATGCAAAGAAAGACAAGGACCTCGCAGAGGACGCGAGGAGAACCCGGACCGCGGAGGACGCAAGGCGGACCCGGGCCGCGAAGGACGCAAGGTGGATCCGGGCCGCGAAGGACGCAAGGCGGACCCGGGCCGTGGAGGTTGCGGCGGCGGATGAGGTCAAAGCAGCTGCCAAGGCCAAGGAGGGGGAGGCGAAGGCCAAGGAGGGAGAAGCGAGGGCCAAGGATGAGGAGGAGAAGGCCAAGGGCCTGGTTGGGGATCTAAGGGCTGAGATTGAGGAGCTCCGGACCAAACTTTCTACAGAGCACAACTTTTTCAAAGAGAAAGAGTCGGAGCTCCGAAAGGTCGAGGAGGAGAACAACAGCCTCCACGAGCGCATCAAAGAGCTAAACAAGGAGGTGGAGGCTGCGGGGCCTAAGTGCGTGTCGTTTGTCTATTACAAGGAACAACTGTTGAGCAGTATTGACAAAATGTACTGGCAGGCCATTCGTGCGGGGGTAAAGCAGGCGGTTATGAAGTATGGGCACATCGACCCTCGCATCTCCTTCTTTATCCCCAACTATGGGTTGACCATGGGTGAGGAAGTCGGGGAAGAGCCCGAGGGAGAATGGGAGTTCTTCCTCGACAATGAGGGCAGGGATGCGCCGAAAGAGAGTACCGAGGCACTTGCCGCAGACCCCGCGCTTGGAAGTGCCAAACCCGTGACAGATGCGCCCACTCCCGACCCTGCAGGGGTCATCACCTCCCCCATTCGCCAAGTCCCCATGGATCCCGCTGTCGAGACACAGAAGGAGTGAAGGGTGCTTGTCTTTGTAGTTTTTGTTTTTAAGTATTTGGAGGCCCCGCTGGGGTCTGTAATTATGATACTCTGGTCCTCGCGGCCCTATTTTATGCAATTTCCTTTCCTTCTTTTGCTTGTGGTTGTGTTGCGTGTTTTTCAGGGGTTCATCATATCCCGATCCAATCCTATGGTTCGAGCGCTGCAAGACTTGTGGTCTGCTCGGGCCACATAGGGCGTTCGTTCTGTCGCGATCCCGTGCTTCGCGCGGATCGTGCGTGATAAACTATATGGTGCGATCATGAGCCTCGCTCAGATCGTGCATGATAGATTATATGTCGCGATCATGAGCCTCGCTCGGATCACGCATAATAGATTATATGCCGCGAATACGAGCCTCGCTCGGATCGCGCATGATAGATTATATGCCGCGTTCAAGACCCTCGCTTGGATCGCGCATGATAGATTATATTTCGCGATCACGGGCCTATCTCGGATCGCGTATAATAGATTATATGTCGTGATCACGAGCCTCGCTCGGATCACGTATGATAGATTATATGTTGCAATCACGAGCCTCACTCGGATCGCGCATAATAGATTATATGTCGTGATCACGAGCCTCGCTCGGATCGCACATGATAGATTATATGCCGCGATGACGAGCCTCGCTCGGATCGCACATGATAGATTTTATATCGCGATAACGAGCCTCACTCGGATCGCGCATGATAGATTATATGCCGCGATCATGAGCCTCGCTTGGATCGCGCATAATAGATCATATGTCGCGATCACGAGCCTCGCTCGGATCGCGCATGATAGATTATATGCCGTGATCACGAGCCTCGCTCGGATCGCGCATGATAGATTATATTCCCCAATCACGAGCCTCGCTCGCGATCACGAGCCTCGCTCGGATAGCGCATGATGGATTATATGCCGCGATCACAAGCCTCGCTCGGATCGCGCATGATAGATTATATGTCGTGATCACGAGCCTCGCTCGGATCGCACATGATTGTTTTAGTTGTCTCCAACCCCAAGCGGGAAGCGAGGGGTGGACTTAAACCTATAAAACCGAGAATTTCCAACCCCAAGCGGAAATCGAGGAGTGGACTTAAGTTCTTAAAACCGAGGATCTCCAACCCCAAGCGGGAAGCAAGGGGTGTATTTAAGTTCTTAAAACCGAGGATCTCCAACCACAAGCGGGAAGCGAGGGGTGGACTTAAGCTCTTAAAACCGAGAATCTCCAACCCCAAGCGGGAAGCGAGGGGTGGACTTAAGCTCTTAAAACCGAGAGTCTCCAACCCCAAGCGGGAAACGAGGGTGGACTTCAGCTCTTAAAACCGAGAGTCTCTAACCCCAAGCGGAACGCGAGGGGTGGACTTAAGTTCTTAAAACCTAGGATCTCCAACCCCAAGCGGTAAGTGAGGAGTGGAATTAAGCTCTTAAAACCGAGAATCTCCAACCCCAAGCGGGAAGCGAGGGGTGGACTTAAGTTCTTAAAACCGAGGATCTCTAACCCCAAGCGGGAAGCGATGGGTGGACTTAAGCTCTTAAAACCGAGAATCTCGAACCTCAAGCGGGAAGCGATGTTGGACTTAAGTAGGTCATGGCCGTGCAACGAGGTTTTCATGTTTGAGACAATATTAGGATAACATTGCACAGCCCTTTATTCATACAATTTTTAGAAACAACAAGAGTTCAGAGAGTTTACATGTAATATCTTTTGATCCGAGCGATATTCCACGTTTTGCTTAGAGTGCGCCCCTCGCTATCTTTGAGTTTGAAAGCCCTGGGCATGACTTCTTCTCCGAGGAGGTACGGACCCTCCCAATTTGGATCCAGTTTGCCACATTCAGTACGCCTCAAAACGAGGCAACCTGTGACCAAAACTCGGGGCCTAACATTCTTGTCGTGATACACCACCACACTTCGTTTGTATTCTTTAGAGCGCAGGGTCGCGGTCACACGATGTTCGTCCCCGAATAGCAATTCGACTTTGAGGTTGGCCTCGTACTCTTTCTCGTCGAATTCAAAGACTCTTGCCGAAGGGGCCAAGGTTTCTACGGGACTAGTGTGTTTGCCCCGTAGGTTAGAGCGAAAGGTGTCTCCCCTGTAGCGCGACGCGCGGTTGTTCGGTATGTCCATAGGACGAGCGGGAGAAGCTCCGCCCAGCGGCCCTGCGCGATTGGGTGAAATAAGAAAATTTAAAAGAAATGAAAGTTGTGGCGATGTCTTCTTTCTATTCAAACAACACATATATGTATACATTAGATAAGTCGGCATACGTATCAATATATATTTATATATACACATATGTGTGAGTATATGTGTGTAGGTTATATGGGGACGCTTCAAGAGAAACGGAATTTGTACAAAAACAGAAGTCGTAATACAAGTCGTTGTATTTGGGAAGATTAATGGTCATGATCGATTGATGGTGCATACTCACAAATATGACGATTAAATACTTGAATATGGATAGTTAGTTGCTAAAATTGAAAGTGCGAAACTATAAGGATTTCATGGGTTTTTTTAAAAATAAAAATCAGACCTTCCATTTTCTATTTGGCATAAAATTCAAATTCAAAATTTGAATAATTATTGTTGGTGTAATTATGTTGTATGTGGTTGAATATGTTTCAATGTTTTCTAAATATACTTCAAACATTGTTCGAATTTCTCGTGGTTTGAATATATAGTCCATTTTGTAGTCGTCATGTGTTTATATCTAAATATGTTAGTTTAAATATCGAACAAACCAGTATGTGTAAATGAATATTAATAACACATTTTCGAATATGCCATTGTAGGAGTGATTTATATAATTGTAATTATATATGAATATTTGATTGTAAATCTTAAACAAAACCAAAGTATGAAATCGAATATTAAGTGTTTGAGCCAAAATTTACCAAAGGTAGAACCTTGGCTTAAATCGGGCCTTGATCGAATGAACTAAGAAGAATATGAACGAAAACGTGTTTGTATTGATGTAGAAATCACAGGAAATATTATGAATCAAGCGTCCTCCTCCCCTAAGGGTTACATTGGCTTATATAGCCCTCTAGAGCATATTCTATCTTAATCAAAGATATAATCTTATCTAACTAACAAATCTGTGCTTATTTCTATCTTATTATGGATAAAATCTGGAGTGGAATCTATCTTGTTACAAACATATCTCGGATCCTCTCTCCTCTAACCGACTTAGTTGATCCCGAAGATCTTTCGTAGCTCTGTATGCGTTGGAGAATCTCTGTCTGTGGTTCAACGCTTCGTCGCCTAAAATATGGGTCTAACAATACCCCTAAATGCAATTTCAAAATTTAAATTCAAATTTCGAAAATTGCATTTAAGCTTGACAAGACGTTTTGGAGACTGCCTTGGAAAACGGGATCTGCTTCTGCCGCTTCTCTTTAATGACCCGAGAGGTTCTTGTTTTTCTCATCATTATCTAGCCTTCGCCTTCCTTCCCAACCTTGCTTTCGACTTCTCAGGTAACATTTCTTTTTCCTCTTCTCTAGCTTTATTCTGCTCAATCTCCATGGCGAAAGCTTCGCTTTTCGTTTCTTCTCCATCCCTGGGTCCCCAAGATCTCCATCGCTGCGATATGACGCCGGAGGAGATCGCTGATTGGATCTCCTTCGGTGGCTTTCCGGAGGGGACCCGTTTCCATGCCTCGACTGTCGAACTCATCGATTGGGTTCGGCCAGGGTGGATCTGTTTTCTCGATTACCCTTTCTCCTTAGGTTTAAAATTTCCTTTCTCCCCCTTCATTCGGGAATTCATCCAAACCCTAAAGGTTTCTCCATGCCAAATTCTTCCGACCACTTGGCGCACCCTTGCCCGAATTGATGAGCTTGCCACAGAGAGGGGTTTAGAGATGACCATGGGAGAACTTCTCGTGGAGTACAAAATTGTTCCTCAAAGGGCAGGTCGCATCACTTTGCATGCTAGGGACACAAAAAAAAACCCTTATTCCCAAACTGAAAATATCCTCCCGGTGCTGGCAATCCTGATTCTTCTTCGTCGAAAAAGCGTCTTTAGGCGATCTTGATGACGAAGTGAAAGACGTCTTTCGAGATGAATGGAACACATCTCGTAAGACGATCTAATCTTCTTTATTAATCTTCTTTTTTGCATATTCTGGTCTTCCCGTTTTCATGTTTATCCTTCTTGTGCAGTACCGGTGGGAATCAACTCCAAGAGCACGGATATGGGTGTGTGTCGACGCTTGCTAAAGATTAAGGCCGAAAAGCGAAAACCTAAGAAGATCTGTCCTGACCCAGCGGGTAGTTGTGAAGACGAAGAATCTCCAGGATCCGACGAAGACAAAACCGAAACAGAAGTCACTCCCTTGTCCTCTGACATGATGAGTTCCTCTAAGAAGAAATCAGGTTGGTTGCTCCTTCTTCTACTTCCCACGTGTTTAATTTTCTTAAACTTACTTCTAAATCCACGTCTCCCTTTCTCAATGTGGCTAAAAACTCCCCAAGCGCTGTCGTGGATACCTCTGCCGCAACAATGGTTCGACGACTGAGATCCGGTGGGGTCAGACTTCCCTCGTCTCCTCCTCCCAGCTTCGAGGCCAAGAAGTCTCTTTCATTGAAGCGGAAAAGAATTGACGATTTTCCAACCTCGCATGTTGCCAAGAAGGTAGAGCCAAAAGACCTCCTTAGTACTTTCGGGGACACCTTGCTTCCGAACGTAAAGATGGACTTCCAAAACCTCACCCTCGATGTCGCGTTCAGCCACGTGGGCGCAACGCTAAGAGTGGTAAATTTGCTCACCCGAGCCCTTAGATATTCGTTGTCATTTCTTTGGCATTTCCTTGACGCTCACTTGCCTTCTGCCTGATTTATCTTGTTCTTCTGATTTCGCAGGCCTTCCAGGAACTAATGGCCACTAATGTCCGTTGCCAGGAGGAAATGAAGGTGTTGGAGGAAAAAGAGAAGCAAGCGAGGGAATTGGATGCTTCGTTGGACAAGAAGGTGGGCCAACTCCAATCGTAGGTGGAGGATCTTGAAATTGAAAAGGCATCACTCGAGGCGAAGGCGTCGGAGGCAGAGAAGGAGATCGAAGGCTTTTCTCAGGTGGTGGTGAACGTGGCAGCGTATTACACGCTGAAATCTCAAGTGGAGCTGCTGCAAGACTTCGCTGACGGGAAGAACGCCAAATGGGACTTGAAGACGCATCTGGAGGTCATGGAGGAATACTACCTTGCTGGCCATCCCCCTCCTGGCAAAGAATACCTGGTGGTTGAGGACCAGGAGGACGATGTGAGCTCCCCGAACAAGGAAAAATGTCAAGACGACGATGATGGGGGCCCGTCCAGCAAGGAAGGTGATGGCGAGAAGGCAATGGACAAGGATAAACCTTCGACCCCAGCTGGTGGGCAGTAAGCTCTTGATGTGCCTCTCTTTGATCTTTTTAGAACTACTCCTTTTTTTTTATTGGGTGACCCGTCGGAATACTTTGGTAATTTTATGGCATGGGGCCTAAAACTCTTATGGCGTCTGTTTTGAATGGTTTTGACGCCCTTTGAATGGCGCAACATTATCTTTACTTGCTTATATGTCTGCGTTTAGAAATTTTGCGTAGTATATTAGCATAGGGAGATTGTTGGAGAATCTGCATGAATGTGTTGCCCGCAAGTGGGGTACGCGTTAGGTTTTAGCGTTTTAAGAAGGAGTTTTGGTGCTCCTTTTATTAGCGACTTATTGTGAGTCCCGTGTAGGTTCACGTCTTGCGCGATGAGTGCTTCAGTTTTCTGCAAAGGGGTCGTGCGTAGTTAGTTACGATTAGGCTACCTTTGGCCACTGCCAAGGGTCATTAAGAGTTGACGTGTTCTTGGGCAATGCATCCTTAAATTAGGATGTAGTGTCATCGCGGCGTCCCGCGCATATGGCCATTTTGGGCTTTTTTTTGCTATAGCTTACTAATCGGATGTTTTGTTAATCGGAATTAGATAGGGGGTAACCAACTTATGGGTTACTTCGTCGACGTTGTATTCGTGACGACTTCGCCATTTCTAGACGGTATTACCATGTGTCTTAACAGCGGTATTGTGTATTTGACGCGTTTCATGTTGTATGTAACTTTGATTAGCGTATGGGCAACCATCTTATGGGTTACTTCATCAACGTTGTGTGCGTGATGAATTCGTCGTTTCTAGACGGTATAACCATGTGTTCCAACAGTGGTTTTTCTTGTGTTCCGACGCGTTTCATGTTGTATGATTAGCGTGTGTTTGCGTTTTTGAGCAATAAGAGAGTGTGAAAGATGGGGAGAATAATTAATTTTTTTTAAGTGGGTCGCATTCCAACTTCGTGGTACCGCTTTTCCATCTTTGGATTCTAGCTGGTAGGCTCTGTTTCCTGCGACTTTGGTGATTTTGTATGGCCCTTCCCAAGTGGGTGCCAACTTGCCAGTGTTTGCTTCTGCAATATTTTGGAAAACCTTTCGCAATACCCAGTCTCCTAGCTGAAAACTTTTCACTCAAACATTTTTATTGTAGCTCCTAGCCACTTGCTGTTGGTACCTCGTGATTCGAGCATGGGCAGCCTCTTTGAGTTCCTGGATAGTATCCAGATCTGCTTCCAACTCACGTCCGTTGCTCTCTGAGGTAGCGAGTCCATACCTTGCGGTTGGAACTAGGATTTCGGCTAGGATAACAGCTTCGCAGCCATGTACCAATGAAAATTGAGTTTGTCCGGTGGCCCCTTTTGGGGTGGTGCGATCGGCCGAGAGCACATAGGGTAATTCCTCAGCCCACTTTCCTTTGGATTTTATCAGCCGCTTCTTTAGGTTATTGATGATTACCTTGTTGCTAGTTTCGGCATGTCCGTTGGCTTGCGGGTATCTGGGAGTGGACATGACTAAATTAATGTTCCACTGCTTGCAGAAATCATGCATCTTCTTGCTTATAAATTGTGACCCATTGTCGCAAGTAATCACCGCGGGGACCCCAAACCTGCTCAAGATGTTGCGCTGGATAATGATATTACTTGCTTGTCTTTGATCTCCCGAAACGCTTCAGCTTCGATCCATTTAGAAAAGTAGTCTGTCATGGCGAGGAAAAACACCTTTTGCCCTGTGGATGGGGGTAGCTTGCCAACGATGTCCATGCCCCATCGCATGAATGGCCAAGAAGTGATGGAGGGGTGGAGAATCTCTGGCGACTGATGTGGGACCGGTGCGTGCCGCTGGCATGCCTCGCATGCTTGAGCATACTTGGTAGCATCTTGGCGAACGGTGGGCCAATACCACCCCTGCCTTAAGATTTTGTTAGCAAGACTGCGACCCCCAGTATGATTACCGCAATCTCCGTTGTGCACCTCACGCATGATTTTCTCGACCTCTTCTTTTTCTACGCACCGTTGTAGAAAACCTGTTGCAGACTTGTGGAAGAGGATCCCTTTTAAGATGGAGAACCGCGTTGCCTTTGATTTTAAGGCTTTGGATTCTATCTTGTCCTTCGGTACTTCGTCGTGATGGAACCAATCAAGTTATGGCTTGGTCCAACGGTCGTCCGAACTGACCCTTGGACTGGTGGATGTTTGGAGATATCTAGGGCGAGTTGCTCTGGTGGTGGTTCAACAGCATGTGTTACCGATGTTTCCGTTATGGCCGACTGTAATAAGTGGACTAACGGTATATTATCATACTCCCTGGGGTCTAGGGTGGAGCCTAGACCGGCTATGGCATCGGCCGGTGCATTTTGATCCCGAGGGATTTGTTCAAATTGTATTTGCTCGAAATTCTCGGATAGTGCTTTAACCACATTGTGGTAGCTGGCCATCCTATCATCTTTGGCGTCGAAGATGCCTAGGATCTGATTGATGATGAGTAAGGAGTCAGCGCGTACCTTGATCTTCTTGATGGACAAATCTTTAGTCAATTCCAGCCCAAAGATGAGAGCTTCATACTCCGACTCATTGTTAGTGGCTTCAAAGTTGCATCTAATCGCCTGAACTATCGTCTCCCCCTTGCCGACTTTAGCACGACATCGAGCCCTGCTCCTCTTGCATTTGAGGCTCCATCGGTGTTTAGTATCCATTCTTCCTCAGGTTCATCGAGGGATGAGGTCAAGACCTCGCGCTTTCTTCAAGAGTCGGGGTGAAGTCGGCAACGAAGTCGGCCAGTACTTGTGACTTGATTGCTTTTCGAGGTTCATATTTGACGTCGTACCCGCTTAGGTGGATTGTCCACTTTGCCATCCTTCCTGAGAATTCTGGTTTTTGCATGATCTGTCGGAGGGGGTAATTCGTCAGGACGATGATAGTGTGTGACTCGAAGTATGGTCGGAGTTTATTCGAGCACATCACGACCGCCAAGACCAGTTTTTCAGTTGGAGAGTAGCGTGTTTCGGCGGATACCATTGTTCTGCTCACGAAATAAACCGGAACATGTTGGCCGTCTTCTTCCTTGACCAGGACTCCGCTTAGTGCGCGGTCTGATACAGCCAAGTAGAGGTGTAGCACCTCCCCCGGAGTTGGTTTAGCCAGTAGCAGAGGATTGGCGAAGTATCCCTTCAGCTCTTGGAAGGCGGCCTCGTGTTTTTCTGTCCACTGGAAGCTCTTGTTCTTCTTTAGTATCTCGTAGAATAGTCGGCACTTATCTGAGAATTTGGAGATAAACCGGTTTAATGCAGCTATCATGTCGGTCAGCTTTTGCACGTCTTTCACGCTTCGTGGGGATTTCAGGGAAGCAATTGCCCGCACTTGATGTGAGTTGGCCTCAATCCCTCGCTTGGATACCACATGCCCCAAGAAAGTCCCAGATTGTACCCCAAAGATCCACTTTTGGGGATCCAACTTCATGTTGTATTCTTCGAGGACTTTGAACGCTTCTTCTAAGTGACCCTTATTTAAGGAAGCGCTTGTGCTTTTTACCACCATATCGTCGATATACACCTCCATTGTTTTGCCAATTTGGTCGCGAAACATCCGGTTGACTAATCTTTGGTAAGTAGCCCCGGCGTTTCTCAAGCCGAAGGGCATTACGCGATAGCAATACGTTCCATGCCCTGTGATGAAGGAGGTTTTCTCTTGATCTTCCGGCTCCATCTGGGTCTGGTGATAACCGCTGAATGCATCCATGAAGGTAAGGAGTTCATGACCCGCGGTTGCATCCACCATTGAGTCTATGTGAGGAAGAAGGAAAGAATCCTTGGGGCAGGCTTTGTTGAGGTTAGTGAAATCCACGCAAACTCTCCACTTCCTGTTCTTCTTAGGCACCACGAATACGTTAGCTAGCCAATCGGGGTACTTCACTTCTCTGATTTTTCCGGTGTCTAGTAATTTTTTGACCTCTTCATCGACTGCTTGTATTCGTTCCGGGGCGAACTTTCGTCTCTTTTGCCTGACTGGAGGATGTTCAGGATCTACGTTGAGTTTTTGTGTGATGATGGAAGGGTCTATTCCAGTCATGTCTTCGTGACTCCAAGCGAAGCAGCTCTTGTGATTTTTCAGGAATGTTACCAATTCTTCTCTGACTAGTGGCTCCAGATTTTCTCCGATCTTGATGACCTTCCCTTCCTCTAAGGTCACCTCCTTCGCTTTTTCTCCATCTTCAGTTCGCTCCGGCGGAGGGGTGACGTTCTGTAATTGCTATGCTTCAGGTCTCAGAGTTGTTGGCTTGAGGGCTGCCTTGTAACATTCCCTAGCCAACCTCTGATCCCCGCGAATTTCGTCTATTCCCCATGGTGTTGGAAATTTCATCGTTTGGTGGTAGGTGGAAGCTACGACTTTCATGTCGTGTAACCAAGGGCGTCCCAAGATTACGTTGTAGCATGATGGGCAGTCCATCACGAGGAAATTAACTTGTATGTTTACGCCTTTGGCGAAGGTTGGGATGGTGATGTCGCCCACGGTGTGTTTGACTTCGCCACTGAATCCTACTAAAGGCACAAGGTGTTTATGGATGTCATTTTCGGATAAACCCATCTCCTTCAGGGCAGTCAGGGTCATGAGATTCGTGGAGCTTCCTGTATCAATCAATACCCTTTTCATCAGCACGTTTCCAATGTGCAAGGATATTACAAGACCATCGTGATGCGGCTCGGAAGTGTTCTCTGCATCAGTGTTGTCAAACACGATGGCCATTCTTGGAGATTCTCTGGCGCAGTGCCTCGATGACTGAGGGCGATTGAAGCTGCTTTCCCTTGCGTGACGTTTTGCTGCCGAGTACGATAGTCCGCAGATGCTTGACCCCCCGGATATCACGTTGACCACTCTGTCAGGCGTTGGAGGATTTCGCCTTTCTTGGTGCTCAGATTGAGGACTCTCCAGCAAATCTTTGGGTACTCGAGCATCTGGAGCTACATCTTTTATTCTTCCTTCCGCGACTAGGCGGGCCAATTCTTTTCGGAGCATAAGGAAATCCCGAGTCCAATGTCCGTGGTACTCGTGGTAATCGCACCATTTAGTAGTGTCTCCCCCCGAGCGAGGAGTTTTGTCCTTTCTTGGCCACCTCACGAGTTCTCCTTGTTTTGTCATGTTCCGAAGCAGCTTTTCCGTGGATATGTTAAGCTTGAAGGAATCGAGTGAGGGCGGCATGGGTTCTCGCTCTTTGTCATTCGTCTATCGTGCCTTGGTCACGTTGACCTGCCCTGAGGTAGCCCGTGAGTAAGGATGGGTGAGGCGGTCTTTCCTCTGATCTGTTGAACCTCGCCGGCTGTCAATGGTTCCCCTTCTCTCGGTCTTCTCCGTCTCTGAAGATCTCTTCCTTAGGGACCTATCTTCTTCCAACCGGACGTGTGATAAATCTCTGGCCTGCACTTCTTCAAATGTAGCACAAGGGTGTTTAGTTAGTTCCTTGTACAGGCCGCCGTCGGGGGTGACTCCCTGCCTGAATGCTTCCATTGCGGTCGTCACGTCGCAAGATGGGATGGAGATCTTCTCGCGATTGAAGCGATCCAAGAATTCTCTGGTAGTTTCTTGGTACCGTTGTCGGATCCGGTAGAGGTTGCTGGATTTCTTCTCAAATTTGTGGCTGCTCGCGAATTGGGACCAGAAAGTGTCCGACAGGTCTGCAAAGGACCTAATGCTCCCACGTGGGAAGTTGATGAACCAGGTTAGGGCTTGCCCCGTTAAGGTCGTATCGAATCCCTTGCACATCATTGCTTCTTTTGAGTGGGATGGGACTGCACTCGTCATCATCTTCTGTTTGTATACGGCCACGTGTTCGTTTGGGTCCGTAGTCCCGTTGTACGTGGGCATGTTAGGTACAGAGAACTTTTTTGGAATTTCCACTTAGGCGATTCGACGAGAAAACGGAGATTCGTCAAACCCGTCGGGTGCTTTGGGCTCCAAAGGTTAGAAACCTCGGCTTCCCCTCCGGAGTTGGTCAGCGATGGCGCTTATTTGTTCGGTCACCTTTCTTCGGATGGCTGTGGCTAAATCGATTGGCTCGCGCCGTTCTCGATCTTCCCCATCGGTGCCATCATCTTCGATCCAGACTTCTTGAGACGGCGTTCGGCGTTGGTTAGCTGCTGACCGGAGATTGATTGGAGGATTATTGTCGTGGAAGACTTCCTAACGGCGGACTCGGCCCATGGGCTCTGGAGTTGCGTCTCGTTGTGTGGGTGCCTTGTCTCGGAGGTCTGGGTTTGCACCCTTTCCGGAAGTTCCTTCTCCAGCGTTGAAATCTATCCTCCTGACAATTCCGTCAGTGCGCCGGGCGACGCGGAGAGAGCGGCGCCCCGTAGCCAGGACCTCGTATTGTTGTTTGAGTTGGCTATTCTCGGCAGTGAGGCGTTCTACATGAGCATCGTAAAAGCTTTTTTGGTCGCTCAATGCCTTTTGGAGAAACTACATACGTTGCCTGAGGTCCGTCATCTCCTCTTCTTGAGACCGAACGCCTTGGTTCTCAAGGTTTTGGTCATCACCGGTGATCGGGATTTTAGGGCTTCCTTCTCCGTTCTCGGCCATCGTGTTATTCGTCCGAAAGGATGTAGAACAGTAATTCTTCTGATGGTTGTATCGATCACGGCCCCACGGAGGGTGCCAAATTGTTTGAGCCAAAATTTACCAAAGGTAGAACCTTGGCTTAAATCGGGCCTTGATCGAATGAACTAAGAAGAATATGAACGAAAACGTGTTTGTATTGATGTAGAAATCACAAGGAATATTATGAATCAAGCGTCCTCCTCCCCTAAGGGTTACATTGGCTTATATAGCCCTCTAGAGCATATTCTATCTTAATCAAAGATATAATCTTATCTAACTAACAAATTTGTGCTTATTTCTATCTTATAATGGATAAAATCTGGAGTGGAATCTATCTTGTTACAAACATATCTCGGATCCTCTCTCCTCTAACTGACTTAGTTGATTCCGAAGATCTTAGGTAGCTCTGTATGCGTTGGAGAATATTTGTATGTGGTTCAACGCTTCGTCACCTAAAATTTGGGTCTAACATTAAGTATACAATCTCGAACATGTTTTATAATATATATGAATATTAAATACAAATTTTGAATATGTATACAATATATATGAATATTAAATACAAAATCTCAAATATGTACACAATATATTTGAATACTAACTTCATAGTTTTGAACATGTTTACAAAATAACTAGAATCTTTATACAATACATATATATATATATGAATATTAAGTATAAAATCTCGAAGATATACACAATATATTTGAATATTAACTTTGGCCTTGTTCCTAGTAGATGTGATAACAAGAGTGCCATAAATATTTCAAGAACCCCGTTCATCACTCACGTACTAAGCAAATTGACTTTCGTTATCACTTTTTACGTGACAATGTTGGGCAAGGGAACATTATAATGGAACGTAGTAGAAACAAAGAGCAGAGAGCAGATATTCTCGCCAAAGCATTGGATGACGTCCCTTCGAGCACCTTCGTATGCTCTTAGGGATAATCACTTTAACTTAAACAATTCCATGTTTATTCTTTCCCCGATGATTGGCTAGTTTAGTTATTTTGCATGATAGGAACTAATTAGGAACTCTGCATTTGATGAAACCCGAAACAAACCAGCGCTAGAAGACAAGAAATGAGATTACTTTTATTCGATTGTGCAAACACTTGCTCTTTTATTTATATCCTTAATACGATATTACAGATCGTGAGGTTACAATTAACGAGATTGTAATCAGTGATTATGCCCCAGATCTCTCTAAGAGTGTTCGAGATCTCGATCTAACAAGGTTCGAGATCTCCTAGTTACAACGAGATTCTATCACCCACAGGCTTATGTATCGCGCTCTGGTAGCGAGGTCGAGGAGTCGATTTAGCACGCGGTGGTTGTGATCTATGAGGTGATACATCGAGATCTTTGACTAGGGCGGGGATTCTTTGGGGTGACTTGAAGTCACTTGTCTGCGGCGTGGTTTTTAACGATGTTTCAACACGTCGATCTTCAACGAGCAAGATAGTTCTTGAGTTCATGATGTTTTTTGACCCCTTGCTACCTACGAGGTTCTCCTCTATTTATAGAGTTTTTAGGAGTCGAGTTTTAGTGCTTGCTCGATGTGGGACGCCTGAGATCAAGCCTTTTATTTGGTCAAGTATGAGGCAGCTGATTATTGGTTGGAGGAGCGGTGATCGCTTAGTAGTTTAGAGGGGGCGGGAGTGTCAACTTTTGAGCAACGAGGTTTAGACCTCGTTGCCAAGGTTTCGAGGCCTTGCAAAGGTTGGGATTTGTTTGTTTTTTTAGATGGGTACGGCAATGGGCCCCGAGTTTAACCTTGGGAATCCCGCTAGATCTATTAATCCTCGTACCCCGGTCCCACCTCTTATTCTGCCATTTTGCGCACCATCAGCATTCATTTTATCCGTTGTTACTAGTCTAAAGCAAACAGTTGTATGCATAGGAACTCTTATTCTTTTTGGCCTAAAATGATCAACTTGAGTTCCCTCTAATCCGCATTACAAGCCACAATGGTAGTTGATCATAAGCATACCTAGAGTCTCGGACTGGACAAACTCATCCCATGAGCCCCTCTTGAATACCCCCCCTTCGGGTTGAAATTGTCTAAGTCCTTTTTGAGTTCTCATCCGTCACAAAAAAAATTGAACATGAGTTCCCTACACCACTTTATTCAAACAAGCTTTTCTTGCAAGATCATGGGAACCTCAAATCCGAGTAAGACAAAACGCCTAATCAAGTCAATAACTCAGTCTTGGGAAGATAAAAAGGTGTTTCAGGCAAAAACCTAGATTTTGGATTCACGATAACACTTAGTAAAGGCCATACTATTAAGTTATCATAGTATGGCCTTTTCTAAGTGATGTGAACCCGATCTTGGATTCACGAGTCAGATCTTTGTCTTGGACTCGTAGTGGGTCTTGTACACCAATCGAACTGAAAAATGAGGCAAAAACCTAGATTTTGAGGTGAGAAGAGAAATGAAAGGATGAGAAGGGTGTCTAGGATGAACTTGACGAGAAGAGTTTGAGGGAGAATAAAAACAATGATGCCTAAAAATATAAGTCTGGAGCAATCTCGACAAAGTTTCGTTATCAATTTAATCAAGCGCGAGAACTACAAGAGAGCAGGCTCCTTTATATAGAGGAGCTCCTAGAAACCCCTAACATAAACCCTAGGAGTCGTGAGGGTGACTATGGTGGTGCATGTAAGCGGCCCATCATCAATCCCAAGCCCAAAAAGCACATACTAAACATAAAAATACCTTATTAAGCAATGTTTAGAAAGGAAATAGTACTAAAAAGGGCAATAAAATATAGAGGTCACGGTGGCCACGTCGCAAGTGTCGCGACAAGGTTGTGACGGGGGTGGGGCGCGACGCGACAAAGCAGTCTGTGCGCCAGCGCGCGCGCAAGGGGTGTAACGACACGCGTAGAGCGGCGCGACATGACCCGAGCGTGTTGCAAGAACCTCATGTCGCGACGCTGGGTTGGCCTGGCGCGGACATTGCAAGGGGTCCCAAGACGAGGTCCTCGGTGCCGATGAGTAAGGCATCGGTACTGAAGGGTGAGTCCTCGGTACCGACGGAGAAGTCATCGGTGTCGAAGGATAACTCCTTGGTACCGAAGGGTGGTGAGGTGTTGACGACACAAAGGTATGTGAAGGTTGGCTCGGCGGTTGGCGCGTCGTGGCTGGCGTCGCCCCTTGTTGTGTTGGGTGGCGTACTACTCCGAGCATTTTAGTAGTTGCGCCTTGGTGCGCTCGTGGAGGTGGCACACATGGTCAGTGCGGTTGGCTGCATCGACTTGCTCCCTGATGTTCGCATTTCTAGTATAGTTTTTAGTAGGTTTTCTTTGCTTATTAGGTTTAGTTTTGTTAAGTTTAGGTTTAGTTTTGAGTGTTTTTAGATAGTTTTTGCATATTTCTATGAAAAGGGTGGAATCTACGCTATTTTGTGTATTTTGTAGGTTTTAGCAAGGAAAAGAGCTATATGGAGCTGAATTTGGAGCATTACAGTGAAAGACGGAGGAATACAAGATTGAAGAAGTCAGAGCTCAAGATTACGAGAGGAAGTGTGGAAGAAAACAAAGCACAGGCTCGTTAACGAGGTTGTGAGAGCTTGTTAACGAGGCCACGAAAGAGAAGATTTGAAGGTTGATTTTATGATTCACCGATCCTGAGCGGGAATTTATTTCCGTGTCAGTTGAGTACCTTTTTTAGAATCTTTTAGGGTTATTAGAGTATGTATTTTAGGTCTAATTATCTTCTTAGATTTTGTTTCTATCTTTTAGAGTTTTATTTTTATCTTTTTAGAAAGTTTATATCTTTTAGCCTTTTTAATTTTTAGCTTTTTAGTATAAATACCCTTCTATCTAACATAGAGAGAGGGGGGAGAATTTCTTTTAGAAGTCGAATTAGAGAGGAGAAGAAGAGGAAGAACCGAGGGCGAGTCGAGTACGAGGGTCGGTGGACGAAAGTTGACGAGTTCGTTGATCGAGTTTTTAGTTCGGTGTTTTGTTCTTTTTCGATTTTCTTCTTAACTTCTGTAAGACAGATTTTTCTATTTTAATTTAGTAGTGATTTGTTTTTCAATGTTTTCTCATATTGAGTTTATTTGTTTAGTAATTATGATTAGTGAGTAGTCTTCTTTTTCTAGGAACGGGGTTAAGCTCGACATAGTTGAGCATGTTTGATAAGTAGGGATTGTGTGTTGAATGCCTTTTATCTTTTATTGAGATTGTTTGTTGTGCTTATACCAAAACGAAAGTTGAGGTAATTTGAGTTTTTAACTTGATTGAAAGAGAAAGTTAGTAACTTGAAGGTTGATATTGTTTGAATACGAAAGTTTCAAGCTTTAGATCCAAAACAAGCAATTAAGTGAATTAGGATGCGAAAGTTGGTTAATTTACTTGATAGTCAAAGGAAGTTGATGACTCTATCTGTTTAAAGGCATGATCTTATCTTCTTACGAGTTTATATGCTTGGCTATGTTGTGGTGTCCCTAGTCCTAGATCTTTGTTTTATTTGAATTATTTTAAGTGAATTTTCGTTGCTGAGTTACTTGCCTCGGTACCGAATTTATTTAGGTCGTTATTTGAGTATTTTTGTTTTCGGTGGTTTGTTAACGACCCTGACAAAGTCGTTAACGAGGCTACTTGTGAGTGTTTTTGTTTGTTTTTGTTTGCTTTTTAATAGATTGATAAACGAACAACCTTGCTTCCTATGGAACGATCCTGACTTCGATGTACTCAGCGAGGTTTTGACTATAAATTTATTTGTTGTCAATCGAAACCCTCTCAACAAATTGGCGCCATTGTCGGGGAAGCAACGAGTTTGTTAGTTTATCTTTGGGTTTGGGAATAGCCCGACCCCGTTTTTGTTTTTAATTTTTGTTTTCTTTGTCTGTTTTTCTCAGTGTATGTCGGTAGGACGACGAAGGCTTCAGTTTGATAACACTGGTTATTACTCAGAACCCAAACGTTCCCTGCACCGTCGACTCCGAGAAAACCGAGCCATGGCCACGGCAGAAGAGATGGCTCAATAGTTGGAGATCCTCTAGACTTAGATGGAGGCACTTAAAGCCGAGAAGGACGGCGCAGACGCCGAAGCTGAGCGTCAACGAGCTGACAAGGCTCGTTTACAAGAAGAGCTTGATGCCTATCCAAGGAATGCCAAACAATACATGCATCCAGAACTGAGGGTGCCAAAATCTCCTATTGTGCTTCCAGCGATAGAGAAACCTTTTGAGATCAAATCTCAATTTATATCCTTAATCAAACGGGCTCAGTTTGAAGGGAAACCTGCTGAGTGCCCTATGGAGCATATTAGAAACTTTCTTGATTTATGTGACACCATAGCTGTTGAAGGTATCTCACTAGAATATGTTCTGTTAAAAGCTTTTAGATGGTCTCTTATTGGAAAGGCCCTGAACTGTTGGAGAGCCTACCTTCTAAGTCTATCAGGACTTGGAAAGCTTTGTACGATCAATTTCTTACAAAGTTCTTCCCTCCTGCTAAGACGACGGAGTTGAGGAAACGCATCACCTCCTATCACCAGTTGCCTAATGAAACATTCGTTGAAACATGGGAAAGATTCAAGGAGATGCTTAGACAGTGCCCTACTCATGGGCAACCTTTATATGGTTTGCAAGAAATCTTTTTCCAGGGTATTAACGCAGAGACCAAGAACCGCATCAACACTCATGTTGCGTGCGGTTTTATAGAGATGAACCCGACGGAGGCGTGGGAACTATTGGATAAGCTAGCTAATTACGATGCTATGTACGGAACCCATCAAGCTCCACAAACTCAAAAACGTCTATACATACCTAACCAAGAAGAAGTTGACCCAGATGTTAAAATCAATTCTTACAAGACGAGGTCAACCGTTTGAAGAAACAGGTAAGTTTTCTAAAATCCTCTCAATCATGTCAAGAATGTGGTTCTTCTGCACATAGTACTTCTGCTTGCACTAACATTGAGCAGGTTAGAGCCACTGAGACAATAGCTGAAATGAATTATATGAGAGGACCATACAGGAACCAGCCTAGTTACCATGACAGGTCGAACAACTATCAATCATGGGGCAATCAAAATACAAGTCAAAAATATGCAGTGCCCCCACCAGATAGACGACCTGCACCATATCGACCTCCAGGCCATCAGGAGACACCATCATGGGTTCAGAAATAAAGGAAAGCATTAACGGAGTGAACAACAAAGTTGATGAAGTTCAAGCCAAACTGAACCGACAAGATAAAAGATGGGAAGAGTTCGATATTTGGAAGAGGAGTGTTGATTCCCAACTAGGGGATCTAGCTGCACGGATTCCAAGACCACAAGGACAACTCCCAGGCCGTCCCGAAGAGAACCCTAGAGGCCAAATAGTAGCGGTACACCTCAGAAGCGGGAAGACATTACCAGAGAGAGTTCAAGCTGAAGACAAGGAGGAACAAGACCGCACAAGACGGATCGTTGACGAGCCAGCGAGGGCAAATAACGAGCCCACAAACGAGGATGACAAGGCTCCGAGGGTTCCTGACGAGCCTACCACAGGTAAGTTCTCTAAACCAAGCCTTCCTCTCAACCCCAGGGTAGTTATCGACCCCACCAGGGTCGGTAACGACCCACCGAGGACAATAAACGACCCTAGTGTCGACCCGGTATTCTCACCTCAAGAGCCTAACTTGGTTCCGAGAATGGTTAAATCTCTTCCATTTCCAGCTAAGAAATCTATGGACTCTACTAAGAGTAAGTTCAAGCGTTTCGTAAAAATTCTTCAGGGCATTAATATTTCCATCCCATTCACTGAGGCCCTAAGCGAAATGCCGGCTTACACAAAAATTTTGAAAGATATTCTTAGCAGGAAAAGATCCATTACAGAGCTACAAGATGAAGTCAGATCAATAGCTCTACCGGAAAAGCTAGGAGATCTAGGAAGATTTGCAATAACGATCGGCATAGGCAACCACAAGTTCAAGGCTTTATGTGATCTGGGTGTCAGTGCTAGTCTCGTTCCTCTCTTAATCTGGTCTAAAGCCAATATGGGACCACTAGAGCCGGTAGACATGAATCTGTACATGGCAGATGGGTCATGTGTCAAGGCCACAGGAGTGGTGGACGACTATCCTATTCAAGTCGGAAAATTCTTTATACCAAACGATTTTATCGTCCTTGATATGCCTGAAGACCCTCATGTCCCCATAATTCTCGGTCGACCATTTTTATCCACAGCAGGTGCAAGAGTTGATGTGCGGAGGGGACTCCTCACTTTTGATATCGAAGAAGAACGGGTGGAATTCAACTTGGATCAAAAAGCCAACGACCCAATTGGAGTCGCACAAATCGAGTTGACTCAACCAGAACTCGACACAACCATCACTACCGAGTCTCATTGGCCAATCACCGAATCCCACGTGCAAGAGTACAACCGAGGTAAGTACTCTAATTATGAATCGGCTAAAAAGGAGCAAGATTGTTCCTTATCTTTTGTTCCTACACCACGCCCTATTATATGCACTACAGAAAAGTCCAAACCACCTTGGTTTCCGGACTTCACTAACCATCATGTAGGAATATCGGGCGTACTGATAAAAGAAAAGGGTCCAAATTTAGCAACTCAAGCACACAGAGGCTGCAAGGCTAAGTATGGGGTACCTCAAGATCCCAACATGGCTACACATGAACCACCGTGAGTAAAAGAAGCTCGTCGGGCTAACGACGTTAAAAATAGCGCTTACAGGAGGCAACCCGCTTTTAGAATAGATTTAGTTTCTCTTTTTCTTTTTTCTTTTTAGATTATTTTTCTTAGCTTTCTTTTGTTTTCTTTTTAAAGCTTCAGTTAGGATAGAAATTAGAATTTTTTGAGCTAACAAAATTTTAGGAGAAGGGATCGAAAAATCACTACAAGAGGCTACGACAGCTCGTTAACGACCCACCCAAGGTCGTTAACGACCCGGTTCGACGACCCGACTCGTCAAAAACGGGGCAGGTAAGTTTTTTTAACCTAATCTATCTTTTACTACCCTAGCCGCCACCCTCTACCCCTCCCTATCCCTTCCCTCTCCTAAAAAAACCCTTTTACCCCTTCCAAAAATCTACCACCACACTCTCTCAATTCCAAGCTTCTCAAAAACCCAACCAAAAAGCTCGAAATCCCCCTCCCACCGTTCGGAATCTCGCACCAACTACCACCGAAAGGTCGTCGTTACCGAAGCCCGGAAACCCTACCCTCCACTGACGAGGATCCAAGCTTCGATAACCTTCACCGAGCTCGTCACCTACCCAATTTCCGATCCCTTATTCTTCAAATTTCTCGGTTTTCCGGTATGATTTCTAAACACTAACTCGAAATTGCATGATTTATGGTTTTTAGGGTAGAAATTTCATGTCTAGAATTGAGTTCATATAGAGGATCGATGTCATGATTGGATTTTGCCCTTGAAAGTTGATATTGCTTTATAATTCTAGATCTAGAGAAGGATATTCATGTTAGACGATCCAGTACGATTGATTGTGAAAAAGCATGAATTTTTCTTGTTCTAGTCTCAAGCTTTAGACTTTGCATGTCAAATTCTGGGTAATTCTAGCATGTTCGGGATGGGTAATCAAGCAAGTATGGGGTGCTTATATCCGATCGTGGGATTTGTGGAGAAATATAGAAGATTGCATGCTTGATTTATGCTTTAATTTAAGGTAGATTAAAATCGGAAATTCTGTGATTTTTGGTCTCGGCGGCTCGTTAACGACCCACCTAGGCTCATTAACGACCCTGCAATGCTTCAAAGATCAATACCGAATCCAGAATCGTAAAAGACCCAATTGGGTAGTTAACGAATAATTCCGAGGTTAATTCAAAAACCAAGTATGGGGTCTCTTGCCTATCTATTTTGAGTGGATTTTATCTTGGCAAAGTTTTGATTATTTTGTAGGATCCCATGGCAAGTTCAAGCAGACCCGCTACCCGAGCTCAGAAGAAGCGGAGGAACCATAGGTCCCCATCTCCACCTCGTGTGGATGACGTGATTTTGTAAGTTTTTATGTCTTTCTTTTTCTTTTTAATCTTTTGTTGTTTTCTTTTCTATTTTCCTTCTTCTTATTTTTCTTACAGTGGGGACACTGTAATTTTAAGTATGGGGTGGGAGAAAATAGAAAACTTGTGTCCTAGGTGTTTATGTGTTTGTGTAGTTTTTATTTCTTTATTTTGAAATCGAAAAAAAACACGAAAAAAAAATCGGAAAATTTTAAAAAATCTAAAAAAGAGTTTTAGAATTGATAGATATCCCTTTCTTAGGTTCTATGATAGCAGTCGCTAACTTAATCATATAATTCCTTGCAAGCATGTCTTTAATAGTATAGCCGGATTCTCAACTTGAAATTATTTGTTTTAGAAGAAGATAGCATTTGATGAAATTGATCACATATACTTTATAGCATAAGTAATGCAATCCAACAAAATCTACCTTGTGAGTTATTTTTGGCCTTATAGGGAGAACATTATAAATCCCTCTTCTTTTCTCGTGTGATTTACTCTCTATATGCATATTATCTCTTGGAATTGTGATGGTTATCTATTTCTTGAGACCCGTATGAGATTTTTAGTTCATTACTTGTGAAAATCATATGATGGAGAACTTATTTTTATAAGCCCTATTATTCCCTATCCACCTTTACATGATCCTTCTTTTGATAACTAATTCTAGCCTGAAGCCTTTTATTCTTAGCTCCACAAAAATATACCCTAGCCGAGATAAGCTTGACCCTATCCAGGAATTAGAACTTAGATTGGAGAGGTAAGTTTTGTAGTGTGTTAAGAAGAGAGAAGTCGCTTATATTTTGCTTCAATTGAAGGATATTTGGGAAGGGTAGATTGAAAGTCTCTTGTTTTTACATGTAATAAGAAAGATCTCTTGATAAGCAAAAGATTGCACAAAGTAAAGTATTCGATGGAGGTGGGAAAGAAAAAGAAAGAATGTACACAGAAGCTCGTTGACGACCCTGAGGTGGGTTCGTTAACGAGGCAGCGAAAAAAAAACGAGGCAGAAAAATAAAAAAAAAAGGAGTGAAGAGTTGAAGTGCATTTGTATTTATAGATAATATCAGAGATTCTTTTATTTGTTATGAGATTTTCTAGGATGATAAAGGGTGAGTGAGAATAAGGGCATAAAGAAGAGTGAGTTTGGTAAACTTTTATGAGAGTTTTTGATATGTGAGTTTTTAGGAGTCTTTGATTCCCGGATATTATGAGCACCACATCACCAAAATATTTCCACGCCTTATTGTCTTTACCAAGCCTGATGTGATTCCATCGACATCCGAGCCAACAATGGAGCACACGCCGGAACACTTGGAGGAGCCACGACCTGCCCTAGACGCGCCTACAAGCTTGGATGCGGAGCCACTCGGCGCGCCCTTGCAAGGGGCTGGTACGCCTTGCGCTACGTTGGATTCCGACCTTGATATTGCCAAATCTTCTATCACTTTTGATGGCACTGTGCCCCATTACTTGAGTGAAGATTTTGTCCCTAATGACAAGTCCAATTTGCACGACAAAGGGGAGTCTTCGCTTGGACAAGTAACCAAGGCCGGTGTCCGAGGCGCGAAGAAGCCAAGTCAAGGTACCACACCCTATCTTAGGCGCATCACTCAAGCACATGCTAGGGCAATGCTTGACAAGATCAAGGAGGAGCTCATGGCTCATAAGTTGGACTTTGGTTAGCAAAGGTGAAAGTTGGAGTATTATGATACATCATGGTTCGATAAGTGACAATTTAACGGTTGAGGACGATTAATGTGCTCTCGGTTTTTATGGGTTGTTTTTGTAATTTTCTTTAAATGAGGGGGCTGATTTTGTGAGGCTTGTTGTCTAGGTTATATGGTCGTCCATCCCCCTCCTCCCTTGGTAGACTTGGACGAAATTTGCTTCTCTTTTCCTTGCATTTTCAATTCAAAGTTCTTGTTTTGTTTCGTTCAATTCTCGTTGTTCAATTGTTGGTGAGTCATATCCGACAATTCGAGCATCCTAGTTTGTTTGAGAGCTTGGTGAGTCATATCCAAGTTATCAAGCATCCATATCCCCTTGTTCTCTCCATTTTCGAACCATCATCCATCTCGGAGGTTTCTGCATCATCTCAGTAAATTCGCATAACTTTCAATCCACTCATCATCTTTCTCTCATATTTTGAGGGATTAAACTAGACTCAGAGATCTAACTTCTCGAATTGGAATCACTCAAATCCGAGTTCGGACGAGGAAGATCCATCCAGTTGAAGACGGGTCAGTTGCGTGGTGTTTGTTGTCGGAATTCCTTGGATTCTCGTGGCGATCTCTTTGCACCATCATCCCCTCCATCGATCCTTTCATCAAGTGGTATCAGAGCCACGCGAAGGTATCGCCATCTAAACCTTGTTCCGACCTTAAATTTCCACTTGTTGCAAGGTTTTAGGTTCGAACTCTTTATTGGCTGCGTTGTGTTGTTGTGTGCGACCATAGTGTCCTTGTTGTGTGTTGTTGTGGTCGTTGCTTTGTCTTGATCTTGTGGTTGTCTTGGCCGAGTGTGTGTTCAGCCATGGCTGCAAACCATGCTCAAAAAACGTTCCAATAGAACACCCAAAAGAGTTATCAAAAGTTGGTAGTTGAAAGGGTGCATTTGTTGCTTGAATTTAAGCCTTTCTTTAGTGTTGGTTTTAAGTGTGTCTTGCTGATTTTGCTGAGTTAAAAAACGTGGGATTGAGGTCCAAACCAGCCTTGTTTGTTGTCATTACATGCTTGTTGTTGGCTACAGTGCTAGGATACGGGAACGACACCAAGACGAGACATCTTGTGTTGTTGTTTAAGTGTCTTGAAATTTTTTGTTGAATAATCAGAAAAACCTTGCCGGCGGCGAAAGCTAATAACGGGCCAGGCATAGAAAGAAAGATTAAAGACTAGAAAAACCTTGCTCGGCGGCGTAAAGCTAATAAGGGGTCGGGCACGGAAAGAGTAGTCATCTTGTAGTGCCTAGCAAAGGCCTACAAAGAGTAGTCGTCTAGTAGTGCCTAGCAAAGACCTGCTCGAAACAAAAAAAAAATAATTAATTAATTTGTAATACTTGGTGTTGAGTCTTGGTGGTTTAGTAGCTTCCTAGCATTGTTTTCCTAAGCAAGTGTGTGATGAATTCTCTCTTTGTTGTCTTTGTTGTTTTTGCCTACTTGCAACTTGTCGGATTTTCATCTCGGGCAAGTCTTGGTGATTAATTCGTGTGACCTCTATCCCTTGATCTTTGCCTTGTTTTTACAATGACAAGTGTAGGTGATGACAAGAATAAGGAACAAGTTGAGGAGACGTCCACTAGTTCAGTGGTTGCCATGTTGCAAACCATGCAACAATCCTTGCAACAATCCATTGAGGCTTTGGGAACTAGGTTGACTGATTTGGAGAGCCAAGTGCGCAACCGAGATGATAGAGCACGAGTGCCTCAAACGGGGGCTCTACCAAGTGTGCTACAAAGCTCTAACCAAGTGGAGTCGTTGGACGAGAGGACAAAAGTACCTCAAGAGGGGGAGCTCAAGAAGACACGAGAGGATGGAGAGTGCTTGGTGGTCCCACGAACACTTTTCATGACGGAGAATACCACCAGGCCTAGTCAACGGGAAGTTATCTTTCACACTCGATGCAAGATCGTGGATAAGGTATGTAGTGTGATTATTGATAGCGGTTCATGTTGCAATGTTATTAGTCAAGAGGTGGTGGATAGGTTTTCTGTGAGTACTACTCCTCAACCTTTACCTTACCCTTTGTGTTGGTTGAACTCTAACACCCCTATCCAAGTCAAGGAGAGGGCTCGTGTTTGTTTTTCTATAGGACCATACAAGGATGAGGTGGAGTGTGACATTGTCCCGATGACCTCTTGTCATCTACTATTGGGACGCCCTTGGCAATTTGACAAGAAAGCGATCCATGATGGAATATCCAACGAATACCACTTCCAAATGGAGGGAAAGAAGGTGATTTTGCACCCGATGTCTTCCCATGAGATAATGTTGGATTACCCAGCCAAGGAGAAAAGGAAGAAGCTTGCTCAACGAGAGGAAAATAAGGACAAGAATATAGCCAAAGGGGGGCCCTCTACTCCCCTATTTTTGGTCAACCCGAAAGAGGAAAGTATAACTTCCTTCTCGGATAAATCTGCACCACCTTGGAAAACATGGTGTAACTTACAACTCAGTGGTCGAATGATGCTCAAATTTGGAGGAAATAAAGTAGACTCCTTAATCTCAATCTGGAACTTGGAATCTCTCAATTTGGAGCTCGGAGCTAAGAGAACGACCTTGAACAGTTTAGAGATGAAAACTGTCCCAAGCTACGATGTGCATGCCATTCGAGGAAGTAACACTTCTTCCTTACTTTTATCTCAAAACTTGACATCTTGGCTGAATTACTCTCATATTTTGGATAGCTTTGTCATGTACCATACCAATAGGATTGCAAAGAAAAGTGGCATAGCTTGTGCTTATATTTTGTCATATCATGTTGTGCTTGGAAAGGAGGTTTGTGTGTTGACCTTTTTTGTAGGTCAGCTGGGTTCGTGGACGCATCCTTTTGAAGGGGATAAGACTTCCTTCCAACAAAGATTGATGAGTGACATAGAACAACCAAAAAGAGAGATTCTTTTCCATGAATTGGAACAACTGATCACCGTCAAGTGTCCGATAAAACTGATGCACATATTGCAAGAAGAGGAGGAAGTTGTGGAATCATCTCCTAAAATCAAGTGTCGTCCTACCATCACTCCTAGCTCCATGAACTCGTTGGCTAAACCATGTATGGATGCGTTTCCTATGATTCCTTCAAGTTTGCCCTTCTTGCTCCATGAGGAGGACGAGGCTGTTTTAGTCACTCCAAGCGGTGATTACATTCCTTTTCTTGTGGAGGCCAAGAAAGATGTCTTTGTCATGGAGAATGCCACACCAAGGGAGATAGAAGCCCTACCTCCATTGTTGAGCTCACCGGGTGATATGAGTGCACTTCTCAGAGAAGTTTCTTGCACTCCTCTATTCTATATTTATGACTACGTGTTGGTTGTGTCACATGCATTTGATCAAATAATTTCAGTTTTCTTTCATGCATTTGTGACATCTAGGACTAAGTACTCTTGCTTCCATTTTAGTTCTCTTGCCCAATACATGTCATCTAGGATGCATATAGGTTATAGAATTCCATTGATGAGATGTACCCGTAAGAATAGGAAGAGAAGTGGTGTAGCTAGTGCATACTTTCTGGCCTATCATATTGAGATTGGAAATGTTATTCTTAACTTGACTTCTATAGATTGTACTTGCTTGTGTTTCCCTCGATGTGTCCTTTGTTTTACAGGCTTGATAGATTCGAGGACGAATCCTTTTAAAGGGGAGGAGGAGGATGTGATTCCATCGACATCCGAGCCAACAATGGAGCACACGCCGGAACACTTGGAGGAGCCACGACCTGCCTTAGACGCGCCTACAAGCTTGGATGCGGAGCCACTCGACGCCTTGCGCTACGTTGGATTCCGACCTTGATATTGCCAAATCTTCTATCACTTTTGATGGCACTGTGCCCCATTACTTGAGTGAAGATTTTGTCCCTAATGACAAGTCCAATTTGCACGACAAAGGGGAGTCTTCGCTTGGACAAGTAACCAAGGCCGGTGTCCGAGGCGCGAAGAAGCCAAGTCAAGGTACCACGCCCTATCTTAGGCGCATCACTCGAGCACATGCTAGGGCAATGCTTGACAAGATCAAGGAGGAGCTCATGGCTCATAAGTTGGACTTTGGTTAGCAAAGGTGAAAGTTGGAGTATTATGATACATCATGGTTCGATAAGTGACAATTTAACGGTTGAGGACGATTAATGTGCTCTCGGTTTTTATGGGTTGTTTTTGTAATTTTCTTTAAATGAGGGGGCTGATTTTGTGAGGCTTGTTGTCTAGGTTATATGGTCGTCCATCCCCCTCCTCCCTTGGTAGACTTGGACGAAATTTGCTTCTCTTTTCCTTGCATTTTCAATTCAAAGTTCTTGTTTTGTTTCGTTCAATTCTCGTTGTTCAATTGTTGGTGAGTCATATCCGACAATTCGAGCATCCTAGTTTGTTTGAGAGCTTGGTGAGTCATATCCAAGTTATCAAGCATCCATATCCCCTTGTTCTCTCCATTTTCGAACCATCATCCATCTCGGAGGTTTCTGCACCATCTCAGTAAATTCGCATAACTTTCAATCCACTCATCATCTTTCTCTCATATTTTGAGGGATTAAACTAGACTCAGAGATCTAACTTCTCGAATTGGAATCACTCAAATCCGAGTTCGTACGAGGAAGATCCATCCAGTTGAAGACGGGTCAGTTGCGTGGTGTTTGTTGTCGGAATTCCTTGGATTCTCGTGGCGATCTCTTTGCACCATCATCCCCTCCATCGATCCTTTCATCAAAGCCCCATTACAACCCGGCCGAATGGAAGCTTCTATGAAGTTTTTCATTGAGCCTAAGTTCTCTTGATGATTTTTGCTTGTTTTGACAAATCTTGGGTGGAGAGTATTGGTGATATAAGTTCTAATTTCTATGAGTTTTTGTATATAAGATGAGTTGAGAGATTGAATTTATAAGCCTAAACACTTGAGAGTTGAGAGAAACACAATATCCCGTGTAAGGTTGGATTATATTATCTTATGTCTATTTAAGTACATATATGTGTGAGGACGTTAATAGTCTTTTGCTATATTTTTCTCATGTGTAGATGTTGCTTTTTAGAAGATGGATATGTCTTGATGAGTATGTTTGTTTTGGTTTTGGTTAGTGTCTGTTAATTGCTTGAGGACAAGCAAGTTTAAGTATGGGGTATTTTGATGTTCGCATTTCTAGTATAGTTTTTAGTAGGTTTTCTTTGCTTATTAGGTTTAGCTTTGTTAAGTTTAGGTTCAGTTTTGAGTGTTTTTAGATAGTTTTTGCATATTTCTATGAAAAGAGTGGAATCTACGTTATTTTGTGTATTTTGTAGGTTTTAGCAAGGAAAAGAGCTATATGGAGCTGAATTTGGAGCATTACAGTGAAAGACGAAGGAATACAAGATTGAAGAAGTCAGAGCTCAAGATTACGAGAGGAAGTGTGGAAGAAAACAAAGCCCAGGCTCGTTAACGAGGATGTGAGGGCTCGTTAACGAGGCCACGAAAGAGAAGATTTGAAGGTTGATTTTATGATTCACCGATCCTGAGCGGGAATTTATTTCCGTGTCGGTTGAGTATCTTTTTTAGAATCTTTTAGGGTTATGTATTTTAGGTCTAATTATCTTCTTAGATTTTGTTTCTATCTTTTAGAGTTTTATTTTTATCGTTTTAGGAAAGTTTATATCTTTTAGCCTTTTTAGTTTTTAGCTTTTTAGTATAAATACCCTTCTATCTAGCATAGAGAGAGGGGGAGAATTTCTTTTAGAAGTCGAATTAGAGAGGAGAAGAAGAGGAAGAACCGAGGGCGAGTCGAGTACGAGGGTCGGTGGACGAAAGTTGTCGAGTTCGTTGATCGAGTTTTTAGTTCGGTGTTTTGTTCTTTTTCGATTTTCTTCTTAACTTCTGTAAGACAGATTTTTCTATTTTAATTTAGTAGTTATTTGTTTTTCAATGTTTTCTCATATTGAGTTTATTTGTTTAGTAATTATGATTAGTGAGTAGTCTTCTTTTCTAGGAACGGGGTTAAGCCCGACATAGTTGAGCATGTTTGATAAGTAAGATTGTGTATTGAATGTCTTTTATCTTTTATTGAGATTGTTTGTTGTGCTTATACCGAAACGAAAGTTGAGGTAATTTGAGTTTTTAACTTGATTGAAAGAGAAAGTTAGTAACTTGAAGGTTGATATTGTTTGAATACAAAAGTTTCAAGCTTTAGATCCAAAACAAGCAATTAAGTGAATTAGGATGCGAAAGTAGGTTAATTTACTTAGTCAACGGAAGTTGATGACTCTATCTGTTTAAAGGCATGATCTTACGAGTTTTTATGCTTGGCTATGTTGTGGTGTCCCTAGTCCTAGATCTTTGTTTTATTTGAATTATTTTAAGTGAATTTTCGTTGCTGATTTACTTGCCTCGGTACCGAATTTATTTAGGTCGTTATTTGAGTATTTTTGTTTTCGGTGGTTAGTTAACGACCATGACAACGTCGTTAACGAGGCTACTTGTGAGTGTTTTTGTTTGTTTTTATTTGCTTTTTAATAGATTGATAAACGAACAACCTTGCTTCCTGTGGAACGATACTGACTTTGCTGTACTCATCGGGGTTTTGACTATAAATTTATTTGTTGTCAATCGAAACCCTCTCAACACTCCCCGGTTTTGAACGATCACGACACCAAGTCCACAGGCGTACAAGGGTTACGCCCGTAGACAACCTCATACGGGGTCATCTTCTACGTTGAGTAATAGGACCTGTTATAAGCAAACTCAACATGGAAAATTAAGTCCTCCCTTCGACGTGGGTTAGCCTTCAGCATCGTCCGAAGGAGGGTGCCCAAGGTCTGATTGGTCACCTTAGTCTGACCATCGATCTGGGGGTGATAAGGAGTAGAATTCAGGAGTCATGCCCCTAACATCCCCAAAGTGTTCTCCAAAAGTGGTTGCAGAACTTAGTGTCCCTATCACTAACGATAGTCCTAGGGATACTATGTAACTTCACCACATGCTCGAAGAGCAAATTCGCGATTTCGACCACGTTATTGATCCCTTTACATGCGATGAAGTGGTCCATTTTAAAGAATCGGTCCACGACTACAAAAATGGAGTCTTTACTGCACCTCGATTTTGGGAGGCCCGTGATAAAATCCATGGAAAGATCTTCCCACGGGGCGTTCAGTATCGGAAGAAGCATGTAAAGCCCATGTGGCTGCGACCGAGACTTAGCTTTTTGGCACCGCAAACAACCCTAACAATACTTGTTCACATCTCATGCCATGTGTAGCCAAAAGAAATGTTCTCAAAGTGCCACCAATGTTTTGGCTATGCCAAAGTGGCCTCGACCGTCATAAGCCTCCTTTAGTAACAAGTGCCTAACCGAAGAGTCCGGGATGCAAAGCTTCACTACTCGGTATAGATACTCGTTCTCCAAAAAGTAGTACTCATGGATACGAGCTTGCTCGAGGTATTTAATGATCGAAGAAAATAACAGATCTGAGGCGTATAGTTCTATCATCGATAACCCGAGGAGCTTTGAATGCAACTGGGTAAGAAAGACATACCTCAGAGAGAGAGAGAGAGAGAGAGAGCGTCGGTGACGACATTTTATTTGCCCTTCTTATGAGAAATGACGTAAGGAAAGGTCCCCATGAATTCGACCCAGCGTGCGTGGTGCCTATTTAGAGTCGTTTGACTCTTAAGATAAGCCAAGGTCACGTGATCCGTATGAATTACGAACTCGCTTGGTGAGAGATAATGTTGCCACTTCTTAAGGACCTGAATAAGAGCGTAGAGCTCTTTATCATAGGTCAGATAGTTGAGGGTAGCCCTAGATAGCTTTTTGCTAAAGTAAGCGATCAACTTTTGCTCTTGAAGGAGTACGTCGCCAATACCATAGTTGGAAGCGTTTCACTCGATCTCGAAGTGCTTTGAAAAGTCCAGCGATTGCAGGACCGGGGCTTGGCACAAAGCATCTTTTAAGGCCTCGAAGCAGGCCTCATGATGCGGTAACCACTTTATTATGGTCTCCTCCTTGGTCAAATTATGGAGTGGCCCGGTGATAGAACTAATGTCTTTGACAAATCGCCTATAAAACCCGCCAAGCCCCAAAAATGAACGAACAATAGTGGGGGTCATGGGAGTTGGCCACTCATGGATGGCCCGGATTTTGTCAAAATCCACTCGTAGGCCATCCTTGGATATGACGAAGCCAAGAAAATTCGTCGTATTCGAGCAAAACACACACTTTTCAAAGTTTACATACAAAGAATGTTAGTAGAGGCAATCTAACACTTGTATAAGGTGCCCCACGTGAGAGTTCAAAGTCTTAGAAAAAACCAGAATGTCGCCAAAATACACGACGACAAAACGTCCTAAGAACTTCCTAAGTACAAAGTTCATTAAACGCATGAAAGTAAGGGGAGCAGTAGTGAGGCCAAAAGGCATCACTAACCACTCATAGAGACCATGTTTGGTCTTGAAAGTCATCTTCCACTCGTCCCTTTCTTGCATTTGAATTTGATGGTAGCTACTCCGCAAATCAAGCTTCGAAAATAGGAAATGGCATGGCGGTACTTCACGGTAATTTGGTTGATGGCACAGAAATCCACGCACATCCGCCAGGGAGCTGTCCTTCTTCGGCACTAGGATAATCGGGACCACAAACGAGATAAGGGATTCTCGAACAAACCCCTTGTCCAACAAAGATTGGACTTGGCGTTCAAGCTCTTGAGTCTCCTTTGGAGACGCCCTATAAGCGGCCCAATTTGGCAATGAAATGCTGGCAACCAAATCAATGAGGTGCTCAATTCCGCGAATAGGTGGAAGCCCATCGGCAAGCTCAGCGGGCATGATGTCAAAAAAATCCTACAAAAGAGAGCAGATAGAGGGGGGAACTGGAAGTACATGTTCTTTATCAACTATAATTTTAAGCAAAGAACAAAGCAAAAAGCAAGAAGAACTCCCCTCAATAGATTTGATGACGTCTCGACGTCGGCATAGCATCAAGCGCTCGGCACACATGCCCAAGAACGGAGGCTCAGCATCCTCAAAAGTCTGAGACGATCCAGGGGCCCCATTTTGCAAGCTAGTAGCTCCCTACATTTGGAGGCCATTCACACCAGGAGCGTCAGTAGAAGTGGTTTGGATCGAGCCATGGCTCGATTTCCCCGAAACTACGCCAGTGTGGTGCACTGTCAAACTATCATGCGGCATTCGCCCCTTTTTCTTCACATTTCTTGGGCGTTCTTTTGGGATTTCAGCTTTTGGGGTCACTTCTGACCCAGAGGAACCAGAAACGCTTGTAGAAGTAGTGGATGTCCCAAAAATGCCCGTGGTGGCTTGTTGCAGCGTCGGCGGCGCCGTGCCGGTCTCCATAGCCTTGGCTTGTTGTCTTTCGGCTTCATCTTGCAAAGCATCACTAGGGGAAATAGGTAATATGGTCACACACTTACCATGGTAGTTGAACATGTAAGCGTTCAACTAGCCATCGTGAAGCTCGTGACGGTCATACTGCCCTGGACGACCAAGAAGGAGATGTGTGGCGTCCATGTCAGTGACATCAAAAAGAATAGAATCCGAGTAAAATCCAATAGAGAAAGAGAGTTGTACCTATTTTGTGATACAATAATCACCTTCATTAGAGATCCAAGCGAGCTTGTAAGGCATCGCATGCTCCGATGTTGGCAATTTGAAATGATCGACAACTTACCTTGACAAGAAGTTGCTGCAACTACACCAAGCATTAGGTGCGAAAGATTTGCACCATTTGATCGGTCTTCAAGGCCTCCTTAATGCTCAACGCTCACCTAGTCACGAGCAAAACTTTGGAGGCATCGATTGCGATGTCCGAGAGTGCATAAATGGCACCATCATCAACTGTGGCCTCCTCCTCCTCCTCAGAATCAGCCTTGTCGATGCTCTCATACGCTGCCGATTGATCCGAAAAGAGAACCCTTTTCGTGTTAGGGCAATCCCGCTTAAGGTGGCCACGCGGCCCACGCCCACCACATTGATAGCACTCGATGTCTCGAGTCCTAGTTTGTGGCGTAGGGGTTGTCCTCTCACGATTTTGCCCACCCAAGGGGGTCTTTTATTCCGTTCCGGGGGTACTTACCTTTGCTTTTAGACAAAGAAGGAGAAGAAGAAGGTTTAGTACTAAAAGCAGAAGGACTAGGAGTAGAACCATACATTTGGAAAGAAGTGGATTTCAGCCTCTTCAATTGTGAGTAGAGTTCCATGGTCATATGTATGAGCTTGCCAAGGTCCTTAAAGGGAAAGACAATAATGTATCTCGGATCTATTGATGGAGTCCTGCTACAAAGTGTGATCGCAATGCCCCTAGTGAAGCGTTAATGCCCGCCTTGAAGAATAAATCCTCCAAGTAAGCAAAAAACTCTTCTAGGGTCATAGACCCTTGACGAGCATCTTGAATCATTATGCGGACCTTCTCCTTGTAATCCATGGGGATGTATACTGCTTCATAATGAACACCAATTTGTAACACCCCCACTTTACAGACTTATAATAGGATTTTACCACCGGCGGACTCAGACTTTCCGTCCAATGCCGTTGAGGCTTAAGTGGTCGTAAATAATTAAAGACATGTAACATAATCTGATAAAACATATTGTCTTTTATTCGATAACATTGTTACAAGAGCTAGTTTACAGCAGAATACATAAAGTTGGAATCGTTGTTTCTAGAATAACTTTCAAAATCCTGAAAATAGGCGTGTGGAGACAGCACGTCTCCCAAAGCTTTCTCCCTTTCTTATTTCCTTATTTTTCCCAACTTCCTTTCCTTTCCAGCTTTCCATGGTCTTCAAGCTTGAACTTCTTCAGTCTTCTTCCTAAAACCTGATATTTCCATAGAAGACAGAAATACCAACTGGACGAAACCGGGAAGAAGCAAGGGTATTAGTCTTCCAAGAGACTAAGCAAGTAGGAGAATGTGTTTTGGTTCATAAAAACAAGGCCAAGACGTATTAATACCATAACCCGAACTCCAATGGGTAAAGGCATAATAGTCCAAAGGATTATAAAGGATAGATTGGCACTACTCTGAATGTGTGGTAAATGATTAATGGCTTGAAAATTAGGAAACTACCAAAAGTAGTTCCTAAGAACGATAATGTGTTTAGAATATTATTAAACACACATTTATTTTAAAGAACGTGTGTCCATCAACTAATCAGTTTCATAGCCACTCTTACGTTGGACATCTCTAGAGTGAGAAATGGAAACTTTCATAGCGAGGAGCAAGAGTGGAAACCACCCCGCAGATTATCATTACTATGTCCGAGGCACTAGTCTTTTATTAGTCATAAAACTTTGCATTGCAGTTATAGATTTTTAAATGTCGATGCTCAACTAGTGAGACTTATACCGACAACAGAAAGGAATAAAATTCCTTAAGCACTCAAAGTGCTTCACTTTCTCACGAATTGTTGAGAAAGTAGGTCATGATCAGTGTCGGGCACATATACCAAAGTATACCTCCCAACACATGTTATAAAGAGACTCTCAAAGCATATCCCCGAGATCCCTAGTTCTAAAACCTATCCACATCAAAGAGATCTCAAAGGAGACTCTTGAGACACATAAGAGCACAATAAACTACCCTAAACAGTACTAGCAATACGAATAATATGAACAGTCATTAAATCTATGCAGTAAATAAACCTAATTCATTTATTTAGCAAGCAAATATTCCCAACATAGAGAGACAACGGAACACAGGTTCCTGATTATCGATTATTCCAAAAGAAATGATATCTAAAATAGAGTTTAAAGATATCGAGTTCAGAAAAGGGTGAACCACCCACTTGCCTTGAAAAGTGAGATTAAGTCCGATCAAGACAATTAAAGTTGAATCCTTATAACTTTCCTGGTAAGAATAAATATAGTGCCAATCAAAAAGACATTTTTCGAATAAACTCCTTTACTGTTTATATCCACTTTTTAATGTCTTTAAGTAAGGTAACGAGTTATTTTCTTATATATGTATAAGAAATATTTATAACTTTTATAATGTCGCTACTTAGGCTTATATTTTGACAACATAACGTCTTGTTTTTGGTACTTTCTTATAAATGAACACTTATATCATACATGTGTGGTCCTAAATTCTCGGAATTTAATATGGACCAACAGAACGTATAAAGGGGTCGAAATTTTGTTACCAAACGTTGACGTTATGAAACTTCAGTACGTCGGTTCGAAGAACAGATTGATCCTATGTCATCGTGACAACGTCACGATCCTAAACGAGTCAACGGCGGGAAACGTAACGGCTCCAAGTGACTTGACGGAGACTCCGAGGCGGTGTCACGGTGGCTGTTCACGTGGCCTTCTCTGGTGGCCTCATGATCTAGTTGCTCGGTGGTTGAGCGGGCAACCGGCGAGGCAAGCGGCTGGCCAAGCGGAAAGCTCTTGGTGATGATCGTTGATGATGTTGGTGGTTGATGGTGGTGAATGGTGGATGCTCACGAAGAAGAAAAGTTTGAACACAGGGAGATATGTATTTCAACGGAGGGAAGTTTAGAATTGAACTGGAGGTGGCAGGGCTACTTTATGCCTCAGATGAGTAATCCGTATATGGGTATATATTGGCAATTTGAACGTGGCCATTAAGTATACGTGGACAACAAGTAGACTTAGCATGCAAGAGTAGTAGTATACAAGGGAAATACTTAGTGAAAATGGATAGAATTCTACTTTAAAACGATAAGAGTACATCTATATTGGATCGGGACTTGTGTTCGGGTGGTAAAATTATATACCCCAAATTATAATACCCCTTTTGTAGAAACGGTCTTAAAAATTATGTAGGCTAATAAAATCAACTCATATGATTTTATCTTGCTACTTCTAATTTTAAAGCTTTCGTACGTTTCAAAGTATAACCTTAATGGGCACATAATTAATTAAGCGGATCTCACCCGATCAACGTACTTCTTTAATGGAAGTAATTCTAAAATTTATATAGGTTAATAAAATCAATTCCAATGATTTTATTCTGCCACCCATAATTTTCTAGGAACAATTTCCATTAATCCGATCGTATTAGAAACGAGATTGATTGAACGGGTCTTGGAAAGATGCCTGGAATTTTTTTTAAAATATCCATAAAAATTACGGATATTACACAATTGATGCCACTCAGTAATGGCAGCCTTAATCTTTCAGGCCCGGTCGGCTTCAAACCGATTCCACCACATACGAGCGGCCCCATGTCAATGAAGCATAACGACCTCCACTTTCTCATTTTCCGCATACTGGCAATGCTTGAGGACATGATTCGTTCCCTACAACCAAGAAATAAACTCATCAGGATTATAGTTGCCATAAAACGGTTCAAATTTTACCTTAACGTCTCAACGTGATACATGCGTCGGATGTTCATCATTGGCGTGCTTGTTGGCTCATCGGGATTATTGGCAGCGTATGGTTGTTGGCTTGTTGTCGTTGGTTTCCATTGTCCAATTCCATGTTGCTCCCGTCACTTATTTGAACCATAAACATTGAAGAGTAACAAGTTCCAACAAAGACAAAGCAAAAAGAAACCGAGACCTTGTAAGACTCACCGACCCAAGTACTCTTAGTTGCACGAACAAGAGGCTTAGAGGGCATGGGAGGCTAAGGGTCTCGACACACACAAGCAAGTGTAATGAAAACAAGCAAGCAAGCACACACAAGAGAAGGAGAGAGCAGAGGGGTGACAGCTTAATGTGAAAGCCTTGGCCAAAAAAGAAGCAAGAGAAAAGAAGGAAAGAATAAGAGAAGATCTCGTCCTTAAAAGGGAAGGAGAGATTGTGCGTATCAATTATTAGCAACTAAAAGGTATGCAAATAAGGAGAAGATATGCAAAATCAATTAGAAGATTAGATGGAAAGATATGATAGAGAGAGAAGAGCCAATTATGTCATAGCCAAAGATGGGAACACTTGCCTTATTTTGGCTTGTGTGTCCCCACAATATTTTTTTTAAAGAAGGAAGGCCAAATCTGTTTTTGTTTTACTATATTTTCTGCCAAAAATAAAAGATACTTGTGGATTTTATCCTCGAAGATCTTAACTAACAAGGAAAACAAGCAAATTTGGTGAATCTCGACCGAACAAACAAGGAATGAATTTTATTCTCTTGCCTTGTAAGATCGAGCTAGACGGAATGAATTTTATCCTCTTCCTACCAAGAACACGAAGAACCCAAGAACAAGTATGAACGACACACACAATTTATGGTAGATTTGAAAAACAAGACTCTTAGCATGCAAGACTCGACTTGAGCAAAAACACAAAGCAAGTGATGTCAAATGGTAAAGGCAAATATTTTTTGTGGTTTTGTTTGTATTTTTTGAAAGCAAAAACGTGGAGCTATGTGGATGATGGTAGATATGGCGGAAGTTAATGAAAAGATGGCGGTAAAAGAAAAAAAAAATCATGCAAACAAAGAGATAAAAGGGTATAATGAGACTTACGCAGTCTGATGGCTCTGATGCCAGTTGATGTGAACCCGATCTCGGATTCACGAGTTGGATCTTTGTCTTGGAATCATAGTGGGTCTTGTACACCAATCGAACCGATAAATGAGGCAAAAGCCTAGATTTTGAGGTGAGAAGAGAAGTGAAAGGATGAGAAGGGCGTCTAGGATGAACTAGACGAGAAGAGTTTGAGGGAGAACAAGAACAATGACACCTAACAAGATAAGTCTAGAGCAATCTCAACAAAGTTTCGTTATCAATTTAGGCTCCGTTCGGTAACGCTTATTTGGATACTTATAAGTACCCAATTACTTATATGGAAAAAATAAGCTTCGTTTTATGTGTTCGGCAAAATTTGCTTATTTGAATTAAGTTATTTGTATCCGATACTTATATGTTGAAAAAATAATCAGCACCCCCCAACCGTATGTCAAATAAGCTAACTTTTCTACCAAAATATAAGTAAGCGGGACCCATGTGATTTGCCATTAAAATTTTATTTTTTATTTTTTTACCCTTCATTAAGCCATTTTTAGTAATTTTACACCTCTTGCTTAAAATATCAGCAATTTAGTTTACCGAACATGTTTCGGATTATTTGGAAAATAAACAGCGCATATTAGTATCCTATATCAACATCCACGATCAACATCAACAACCATAAGTATCAGCATCAACATCAACACCGATAAGTACCGATTTACCGAACGAAGCCTTAATCAAGCATGAGAATTACAAGAGATAAGGCTCCTTTATATAGAGGAGCTCCTAGAAAACCCTAACATAAATCCTAGGAAGCGTGGGGTGACTAGGGTGGTGCATCCAAGCGGCCCAACTTCAAGCCCAAGCCCAAAAACACATACCAAACACAAAAACACCTTATTAAGCGATTTTTAGAAAGGAAATAACACTAAAAAGGGCAATAAAAGATAGAGGTCACGGTGGCCACGTCGCAAGTGTCGCGACAAGGTTGTGACATGGGCGGGCGCGACGCGACAAGGGAATCGGAGCGCAAACACACGCGCAAGGGGTGTCACGACACGCGGAGAGCGACCCGACACGACCCAAGGCACATTGCAAGAACCTCATGTCGTGACGCCGGGTTGGCCCGGCATAGACATGGAAAGGAGTCCCGAGACGAGGTCCTCAGCACTGGCGGGTGAGGCATCGATACCGAAGGGTGAGTCCTCGGTACCGACAGAGAAAGCATCACTATCGAAGGGTGAGTCCTCGGTACTGAAGGTTGGCGCGGTGCCGACGACGCAAAGGCATGCGAAGGCTGGCTCGGCGGTTGGCGCACCGTGGCTGGCGAGTGTGTGCACACACATGGAAATCGTGGCTCGAGCGATGGCACGGGTCTTGGCTCGAGTGATGGGTCCGTCGAAGCGCAAGGACATGGACTCCTCCTCTTGGCAAGCCTTCAGGGTAGGGGTCACATTATTAAGGGGGAATAATCTCACAAAATCTACTAAGTAGGAACTACATAACCATATAGTGGAACTCCCTGCAAAATACACTCAAGGGGAACTAGCATGCATCACATTGATTGAAATACTTGTCATTTTATTATGGATTTGTCACCATCATAAAGGAAAAAATTGTCGAGTCGGTGTTAGGAACTCACGTTCACTAACAATAGAACAACGCCCTCAGTTTTGATAATGAGAAACACCGTGAGAACTAATGTCATTGCCAAGTATTTCAGATTAACAGGTTGTGCGTCGTTAAGTAGATTCACGGAGAAACAAGTTCCCAAAGCATGGGGACTAATGCAACGACGAAAAGAAAGCGACCAACCTCAGAAGTGAACAAGAGTTCCCACGAGATGGGAACTCATTGAACCAAAGTTCCCACACGATGGGATCAACTGGATGAGAAGAACAAGAATTCCTCGAAGTCAAGAAGAGTTCCCAAGACAAGGGAACCGCGAAGACAAGAGTTTCCTTTGGATGGAAACTGGCGTATGCGTGAAAGCAACATCTCAACGCATTTTTAGGGAACCTGTCTATGTTGGACAAAAGGGTGTCTCAGACTTCAGAGATGCAACAGGTTGAAGACGACCATCAAACTATCTAAAGTGATCCAAGAGTTGACAATTCAAATTCAAATCAAAGTCACATGCCAACTTGAAGGATCAGACTTGGAGAGCAAGGCAAAAAGGGTATTTAGGACAAATACCTCAAATGGATAAGGATTTCTCATCACGTCTATTTAAACCCTTCAACAGTGACCATGTTGCTCACTTTTCACAATTCACAAATTGCCAAACACAATAGTGAGAGAGTTGGAGAGCTACTTAGGTGAAGATCATCAAGTTGGTGAAAAGTCCCCGACGACGAGCTAATCTCGACGAGTGTGAAAGAAGAAAGGAGTTCCTAGGTCTAGGGGAACTCTAGTGAAGAGACAAAAGAAAGGAGAGGTTTGAGTTTCGCTTTTGATTTGATTATGAGCGTTCACTAGGTTAGGGTTGAGAGAATACATTAGTGTTTCCTAGGGAGAGAATCCTTATCGGAACAGAGAAGTTTGTATTCGGTCTTGTAACCTGAAGGGAACTAAGCAATAAAGAAAAGGGAATTCATTTGAAAATCCTCCAAGTGGAGGTAGATGTTTACTCGCGCGATTAGTTGATCGTTGTGAGGTTCCTTTATAAGGGAAATGTCTCTATTGTTTATTTACCTGCATGTTTTATCATTCCGCTGCGTGTGAGAATTGTCCGATACAATTCCCATAACCATTTACTACTAACCTCAGATCCAACAATACTTTACGATAAATAAATTATCATTAAGTCATGAAAATCATATTAATTAGGCTCACCTTATTGATTTTGGCTCCATCTCACATTATAAAAATTGTAAAATTCATAATCATATTTGGCTCATCCTAATGAATTTGGCTCCATCTTACATTATAACAATTGTAAAATTTTATATAGTTTTTATTTTTTTACATTAAATTAGAATCCTATTCATTAAATAAATTGATATTAAATATTTTTTATACATTCATTTTTATATTATAATAACTTAATTTATATATTGATATTTTCTATATTATTTTTATCCACATTGTTTAATCTCTTAAAAAGATTTTGACTTCAAGTATATAATTTATTATCTATATGTTAATATTTTTAAACATACAAAATTATTGATATAATATCAATTAATTATATATTAAATTTGTAATTGTTTGAGCCACCATATTATTCCGTCCACCTTATATTTAAATTTTTTTTATTTATATTAATTTAGCTTTCTACTCTATAATTAAATTCTTTTTTTATCTATTTATGTATCTATAATTAAATTTTCATTAAATTAGAATTTTTATTCTTTAAAAAAATTAAGTATTAAATCCATGTAATCTTATAACACGACGAGTGTAATTAGTACCCTTTTGATTGAATAAATTAGAATACTATTGATTGAATAAATTACATTAAATTTTTTTAAAATAAATATCATAATAATTTAAAATTTTTAATAAATATTAACAAGACCTTTTTGACGTTGCACAAAAACTATTACTTTACGTTCAATGACTCGGCTAAAGTCGTTGTTGCCAAGATCAAAAATAAATAACCCTATTCTACTAACTAGTATAGTAAGCAAGCAAGGGGTCGAACCCAAGAGAATCGGGATTCTGATCAATCAGCAAAGAGCAAGGACAGGGGTTTTTGGAAGTTCAGGCAAACAAACAAACAAGCAAATATCGTTGGGATTAAATCAATTGGAAGAAAACAGAGTTTATTCAATCAATTCCACCTTTTTAATCATTCGATCATTGATTCATCTACTTTTCTATTAATTCCCTAGTTAATTCCAATCCTTATAAAAGATATCCGCTTGTCCACGGTCCAAGCAAAGAATGATATGAACAAGAACGCTTAATTCAAATCATGCAAAGTATTAAGGATAGAAGGATATTAATTCATGCAATCAAGCTACGAGTCTCATGCATAAAATAACAATCAAATACTCTTTCTCAATTCTAGTCCACGGTCCTAGAAAAGAGTTGTTTCAAGGATAAATAAGATTGCACAGACAACAATCAAAATCCAAACAGTAGAATATCAATCAAATTCAACAAGTTGTGCACCAAGAGAAATCAATTGATAATCATAAAATTAAGCACAAGAGTTTTGATATTAACCAAGGGATAGAAAAGTTACCAGAATCTCACGAAATACATAAAAAGGCTTCCTTGATTAAACAAACTCCAAGGGAAAATTAGTTCTCCATAATACTGAAATAAAAACCTAAAAGTAAAAGTATGCTAGAAATTGTCTCTAAATTGTGTAACCCTAAACTGAAAACGAAACTAAGCTTAAATAGTAGAAATAAGTCCGAAAATATAAAAATATAAAAATACAAAAGATAAAATAAAGATGAAACAAAGGCGGCGCTGAAACCCTCGATCCGCGAGCGCGGATATAATCCGCGGGCGCGGATCTACTCTCTTGCCTCGGCCGCGGAATCCCATCGATCCGCGAGCGCGGAAATAATCCGCGGTCGCGGATCCATCCTTCCTCGCCCTCGGATGGTTCGCTTCTACCTCGGCACCGCGGGCTCGGATCTAATCCGAGGGCGCGGATCTTGACTCCTTGAGCACTTACTCTAACAAGAAATCCTATCAAAGATCCACAAGAAGTAAAGGGAAATATGAAAAATCTACTCTCAACTCACAACCCAAACCCATGTAGAGAAATAGTGAGCAAAACAAGAAAGCTCAAATCACACACCTCACAGATACAAGATATAACACTCAAGCTCCAAAAAGTGTAGAGCAACCTAGGATCTACCCAACATCTAAAGTGTAATCCCCAAGCCCCAAAGTAGAATATGATCCTAAACACTCTGATTTTACCACTCATTCTACTTAGGCGCCCTTTCGGGTTTTCACCTAATCACTCTTTTCATTTTTCTTAGGTGTGCTCACAAATACTCACATCTCTCATTAACCTCATATTACCCCAGCCTAATGCTGGTCCGGGTTACCTGCTTATTACTTGAGCCGCCCTTTCGGGTTTTCAACTCATCCCAGGATTTTTATGCCTTCGTCTGAATTTTTTTTATGGCTTTTTTATTTATTTTTTTCAATTTTTTTTTTATTTAACTGAATCAAATGACAGAAATAGAATGCAACTGTACATATAATACAAATATAGCAGTGAATCCCTTCCCCCATACTTAAACCCTTCATTGTCCCCAATGAAGCTAAGAAATAAAGACCAAAGTACAGAAGAAGGAATCAGAAGACTCACTGCTGATCTGCTGGAGGGAATGATGGATAACCTGGCCACTGTGTCTGCCAGAAAACAGCTGCCCGCCTCTGATGCTCATAAAATGCCTCCAATGAATGATCCATAGCATCCTGACGTGCAGACATGGCATCCTGACGAATAGATAAGTGTTGCATCCCACTCAACATACGATCCTCAAAACTCATACCATCTGTCCATGGCAAACTAGAGGAAGCAAAAGTAGAAGCAGAAGTGGATGCACGAGTAGCTGGGGGAGGTGCACCCCAACCAACTGTAGTCTGTGGAGCAGGAGCCCATCCAGAAGGCTCAGAATAAAATCTAGCACGAAATGCATCAGCCTGCTCATCTCAACCAACACCATCAGCCTCATACTCATCGCCAACAAACTCCTCTGCTGGAACGTCTACATTAGGCTGCAGATGAAAAGAATACACAGTATCCCCATATTGTAAATGTGCAGGTAGACGCAGATAAGCTGTAGCAGGATGCCCATGCAACCAAGTCCACCTGTCATCAACTGACCCTCTCAAACAATTGGCCCTAACTAAAGCCTGATCTGTATATCTGTACCCATCAGTCAAATGCCGGCCAAACTGTGCCTCAATCTGCTCTCTAGAAACAAATCTGGTGGCTAAAAGAGTAACCATACCACCCAATCTAATCGACCCCCTCTTATCCGGATACTTCTCAGCAAACTGAATAAATAATCCGAACCAATCCGGGCAGTGAGACGGAAAAGGAAACAAGCATCTAATAATCCTCAAATCTCGTGCAGGAAGCTTGTTTGGCTCTCCCTGAGCAAAAAAATGTCATGGCCAGGACCTTGTGACACAGACGGACACATGGATGGGGAATCTTACTGTTAATCTCCCCAGAACGAGTGTTAAAAAGGGAGCCAGTAAGCTTATACCAAAAATCATAAATAGTGGCATCAGACAGTATACTCGTCCACCCATCAGTAGGTGGTGAAGTGATCCCAAAAATAAGACAGGCCTCCTCACGGGTCAAACTACATAGTCTATCACAAGCATGAAAACTCAAGACTCCATCAGCAAAGCGGAAAGTGGACAGAAACTCCATAGTAAGACCTTTATAAGTAGGCATAGCTAGAGCAGAGAAATTACCCAAACCCCCAGTCGCCAGTAACTGCTCTGTACACTCTCTAAGTCCCAAATTAATCAGTGTAGGGACATCAAAAAATTTAGTACTGACAAACTCCCTATCCTCATACTTATCCCAAATCTCCCTCTGTCCCTCACTCAGATGATGTAAACCGTAATATGCCATAGCTGAATAAATAATACAGATCTGAGCAAGAAAATAACCAAACTACTGAAATCCACGGCCTCGGACAGCAAAGAAGGCGCGGACTGGATAAAAGAAATCCGCGGGCGCAAAAGTTTTCCGAGAGCGCGGACAGGCAGAGACAATCCGCGGGCGCAGAATTGTTCCTCGGGCGCGGATTTGGAATTTTTCAGATCTGGAGCTCGTCGTCAATGGCGAATTCCGACCCACACAACTCAACACAATTCGTCTCAAACAACCCCAAATCCACTCCAAACAACAAAAATCAAACTCTAGAAACAAGATTCGAGTACTAACCGATGTAGATCTAGTTCGATTGTGCTCCAAAACTCCAATTCTCACCAAACTTCGACTCCAACAATGGTGAACTGGGCTGCACATGAATCCACGGGCGCGGTGTGGTTCCGAGGTCGCGGATCTCTGGGTCGCGGATGGTGATGGTGGTCGCGGGTGTGGTGGTGTGGTGGTTGAAGGTTGTGGTGGTTGATAATGGAGTGTTTGTTGTAAGGGAGTGTTTGGTGAGGAGGGAATTATGATATAGAGAAGGGTAGGTGGGGTAGGTGAAATTTTTTATTTTCTTTTCGGGTTCGGTTTGGTACTGGTTCGGACTTTTTCGGGGGTTTCACCCGAAAACCTTTTATTTCAGGGGTTTCACCTGAAAGCCTTTTATTTTGGGGGTTTCACCCGAAAGCCTTTTATTTTGGGGGTTTCACCCGAAAGCCTTTTATTTTTATTCTTTTTATTTTCTTTTATATTTTTTATATTTTATTTTTTTATTTTATTTTTTATTTTATTTTTTATTTTTTATTTTTTATTTTTTATTTTTTATTTTTTATTTTTTTATTTTTTTATTTTTTTTATGTGAATAAACGTTAAAAATCAGGCCGATCCGCGGTCTCGGATCGTATCCGTGGTTGCGGATTTTGTCGCGGTCTCGGATCAAATCCAGGGTCGCGGATCGAGCCGCGGACTCGAACTCCTCTCGGACTGGCTTCTTTTGATGGGAAAATGGTATCTGCAAGTTAGCCCGACAAAAAAAAACGAATACTAAAACTAAAACTAAACTAAAAAGATAAAAATAAAAGAAAAGTAAAACTTACCTCGGGTTGCCTCCCGAGCAGCGCCTTTGTTTAACGTCGTTTGGCCCGACGTCCTTATGCTCAGAATGGATCATCATCAATCTGAAACTGGACCCTTTTTCCTTCATGTGCCATAGATAATAGGCCCTTTGACAATTACGCCGCTCGCCGTCTTCATAAATGGACGACCCAACAGCAAAACTGGGTCGTATCTCCCCTTACCGATCTCTAGGACATAAAAGTCCGTCGGAAAAATTAAACCATCCACCTGCACTAAGACATCGTCCAAAAATCCTTTCGGATGCGCTTTAGAGTGGCCAGCCATTTCAATAGTAATATTAGAATCCTATAATGGCCCTAGGTCTAACTTCTCATAGATGCTAAGTGGCATGACATTAATGGATGCACCTAAATCAAGCATAGAATGCTCAATTTTAGCCTCACCAATTGTAACGGGAACAGTAAACCTCCCTGGATCCCCATACTTCTTAGGCAATTGCCTTTGAAGCATGGAAGACACATTTTCAGTATTTTCCACAAGATTAATTTTCTTAACCTGTCCCTTTTCTTTCTGTTTCCTCTTTATAGTACATAATTCTTTCAGAAATTTAGCAAACCGAGGAATACTTTGAACAAGTTTAAGCAAAGGGACATTTACCTCACACTTAGAGAAGGATTCGAAAATTTTATTGTCATTGGTGGGCCTCCTGGTGTCCTTCAGTGCCTCAGGAAACGGTGGAGTTGGCTTTTGTGAAGCCATGGGGGGAAACGAAGGTCTGATATAGCCATCAGATTCTGTCAGAGGGGTGATCCGCGAGCTCGGCGGAATTTCCTCGATTTCTGCGCCGCGATCAGAACTGTCCTCCGGTGAACTCGGCTGGTTTCCGCTGGTCGAAATTTCAATATCTAGCTCTTTCCCACTCCTTAATGTCATTGCACTCACATTCTCTCTCGGGTTAATGGGCTAAGATGGCAGTTTTCCCGAGTCCTTAGCTTCTAGCCAGTTCAGAGTGGTTGCAATCTGACTTAACTGAATTTCCAAACTCTTCATCGTAGCCTTAGTCTCTTGATTTTCCTTCATAAGCTGATTGATAATGGCCGGATTTTCTTGAGGAGCTTGGGGCCTTGGCACATAATTAGGCCTGGGAACATAGTTGGGTTGACCTCCCTGTGGTGGAAAAGGTTGTTGAGGTTGTTGATTCCACATAAAGTTAGGATGGTTTGCCCACCCCGGGTTGTAGGTATTTGAATATGGATCATTCTGGGGCCTTTATTCATAGTTCCCTATAGCATTCACATCAGCTGCTGGCTCTTGCATGATAGGGCATGCATCAGAAGGATGGCTAGATTCGCCACAGATTCCACAAGCCCTTGAACTTGAAGCTCCATTGCCCGCCAACAGTTGCTTCATCATAGCTTTCAACTCCCTTACTTCAGCATTCAGGGAGTCATTAATAGAATGAACAGACCTACTGTTGGATCTCTTTCTCTGATTTCTGCTTTGCTCTGCTAGAGTCTCCAACTTCTCAAACGCCTGCCTAGGAGTGAGATTCTCATAAGAACCTCCACAAGAAGCATTCATCAAGCGTCTATCAGCATCACAGAGACCTTCAATAATATAGCAAATCAGGTCTTTATCAGAATAGCCATGGTAGGGACAACTGGCTATGAGTCTCTTGTAACGCTCATAGTACTCATACAAGTTCTCATCATCTCCCTGCTCCAAACTACTCAGCTGCTTTTTAATGGACGTTTGCTTAGCAACAGGGAAATATTTCTCCAGAAAGGCACCCTTCATCTGAGCCCAAGTAGTAATCGTTTCAGGTGCTAAGTATAGATACCACTCCTTAGCTGAGTCAGCCAAAGAAAATTGAAAAGCCCTTAGCATAAGCTGATCTTCAGTCACATCAGCTGGCTTCATTCCCAAGCAGACAGAATGGAATTCTACAAGGTGTTTATTTGGATCTTCCCCACTCAGCCCATGGAACTTAGGCAAATAGTGGAGAAGACCAGACTTAAGCTCAAACTTTACTCCTTCTCCCAAGGTGGGAAACTGCAGACCAAGCTGTTGCTGCTCTAAATTAGACGCAGTCAGTTGCCTAATAGTGCGATCTGCCATGGTGACTAGTTGCTCTTCAACCTCTGAATCAGATGATGAAGAAGAAGAAACTGGATCAAACTGTATGCCTAACACTTGAGCTTGAACTTGTCGTCTCAACTGTCTCAGAGTCCTGTTAATTTCTGGATCAAATGGAACAACAGGAGAATTATCAGTAGAACGGATAAGAACCATAAGACAGGTTCTTACCAATTCGGGGGATCTGGACGAATCGATCCACGGGCGCGGAAAAATTCCGAGGTCGCGGATTTTCCGTGGGCGCGGAAAAATTCCGAGGTCGCGGATTCGTCAGAAACGCCAATTAAACAGAAAATTAAAAACCGATTCCCCGGCAACGGCGCCAAAATTTGACTCGGCTAAAGTCGTTGTTGCCAAGATCAAAAATAAATAACCCTATTCTACTAACTAGTATAGTAAGCAAGCAAGGGGTCGAACCCAAGAGAATCGGGATTCTGATCAATCAGCAAAGAGCAAGGACAGGTTTTTTTGGAAGTTCAGGCAAACAAACAAACAAGCAAATATTGTTGGGATTAAATCAATTGGAAGAAAACAGAGTTTATTCAATCAATTCCACCTTTTTAATCATTCGATCATTGATTCATCTACTTTTCTATTAATTCCCTAGTTAATTCCAATCCTTATAAAAGATATCCGCTTGTCTACGGTCCAAGCGAAAGAATGATATGAACAAGAACGCTTAATTCAAATCATGCAAAGTATTAAGGATAGAAGGATATTAATTCATGCAATCAAGCTACGAGTCTCATGCATAAAATAACAATCAAATATTCTTTTTCAATTCTAGTCCACGGTCCTAGAAAAGAGTTGTTTCAAGGATAAATAAGATTGCACAGACAACAATCAAACCTAATCGAAACAGTAGAATATCAATCAAATTCTACAAGTTGCGCAACAAGAGAAATCAATTGATAATCATAAAATTAAGCACAAGAGTTTTGATATTAACCAAGGGATATAAAAATTACCAGAATCTCACGAAATACATAAAAAGGCTTTCTTGATTAAACAATCTCCAAGGGGAAATTAGTTCTCCATAATACTGAAATAAAAACCTAAAAGTAAAAGTATGCTAGAAATTGTCTCTAAATTGTGTAACCCTAAACTGAAAACGAAACTAAGCTTAAATAGTAGAAATAAGTCCGAAAATATAAAAATATAAAAATACAAAAGATAAAATAAAGATGAAATAAAGGCGGCGCTGACCCTCGATCCGCGAGCGCGGATATAATCCGCGGGCGCGGATCTACTCTCTTGCCTCGGCCGCGGAATCCCATCGATCCGCGAGCGCGGAAATAATCAGCGGTCGCGGATCCATCCTTCCTCGCCCTCGGATGGTTCGCTTCTACCTCGGCACCGCGGGCTCGGATCTAATCCGAGGGCTCGGATCTTGACTCCTTGAGCACTTCAACTTCGAATTTAGGATTTCTGTCTTCCAAATCTTCAACTGTAGGCTTCTGCTGATATTACAGATAATCATCCTAATCTAGCCTAAAACACTTAGAAAATCCTAATAAAAATACAGAAATACGCTGTACTAAAACCAGCGTATCATTCAACTAATTATTCTTGTATATACGATATATCTAATAGATTCTATAAAGCAATTTTTCTAACTTATGCCTTTAGGGCATAAGTTAAGATACTTAAAATAGAAACAATTTGTTGAATTGTACTTATTTAAGATTAATGGCTTTTTTAAAAGGGTTTATTAATTTCCTTATAGGTTTTAGTTCCTCAAAACAAAAATCATCTTCATTACTATATACTAAAGTGGAGGTTAAAATAATATTTAAAACGGTCACACGTTGAATCACAATATCCATCTTTTTTTAAATCAATCCGATTAGATGAAATTTAATTAGATATTTTAATTTTTTATACTTATATATTAAATAAAATAATCAATATATTAATTTTATTCTTGGATAAGATAACTTTTTAAGATAAGATATATATACTTTTTTAAAAATATCCTTACCTATATCAACTTTTAATAATCAATATACTCTTACTAAAGTGGAATCAATCTCTTTTAGGTGCCACTCATCTAGCTATGTCACATAGGCAAGTTTAATTGTTCATTTACCTCTTTATCCTTAATTTTCTTTAGCATTTACATTCCCTACATATTATAATAGTAGTATCCCATTTATCATTAGTACTTAACATATTAAATAAAAATCAATAAGTTGTGTTATTAATAAACATTTCATGCCTATTACAATAAATTACCACATTTATTACTATTACTTACCATATTCAACTAATGGGTATGGAAATATTATTTAGTTTTTTCAATGTTTATTTTCATGTATATTTTCATGTTGATTTTCTTTTATATTATAATACTATTATCTAATTCAAAAATTAAATCACCTATGCTATTATAAATAAATAAATACTATTATTTAATTTTTTTTTACATTCCCTACATCTTATAATAATTTTCACTTGAAAGTTTTATTGAGGAAGATTTATTATATTGAATAAGTTTATGTAAAATTCATTCGATGAGTACGATTCCTAAATATAAAAATTCTCAAGTCATATGCACGACCGGGTCTTGCTTGTTATTTTTGAAAGTGATAGTTTTTTAGATGAGATAGATATAGTATTTTAAAAATATATTTGCCTATATCGATTCAATAAAAAATTTAACAAATAAAAAATAAAAAATACAATAATTCTATAAGAATCCATGCAAGGCACGAGAACTAAGACTAGTTTTAACCTATGCCTAAGAGCACATACTTTATAATTTTCTATCTATATGTTGATATTTTTTATATATAGATAAAATTAATATAAATAAGACGCTTATGCAAAATTTATGTAAGATCATTTATTATATAGTTTTTTTTCTTCAGATTTTTACCAGTAAAATATATGAAATATTTAAAATTATACCATCGTATGTATCAGACAAGTATTAATTGGACTCGTTTAGAGCATCCACTAAGAATTAGAATAAATTACTAATCAATTTCAAAGAGGAAAAGGCAAACCGTCGTCCGATTAATTTGAAAGGGGATTTCTAAATGGCACCCACTCTATATACCCTACTCAAAGCCCACTCTACACCCCATTACATATATATAAAAGTTAACCAAAAATTACACCCTTGCCATCATCACTCATTTTCCCATTTTCTCATATTTCTCTCTTCCTCCTCCAAACACACATTCTCAAATTTACACTATGAATAAAAAAAATACCAACATTTGATCGGTCTTGGACTAGAAAAACATGAAAATTAATCTTGGACACTAACTTTACCATTTTATTTCGTTCAAATTGGTAGCATATATTGAGATTTAGAATTTAGGGTTTAGGTTTTTATTATGTTTAATTTGTGAGTTATTTCAATGAATGGGTACATTACAAGCCATATTTGTAAAAAGAAAATTTTGGAGCTAAAACAACGATTGTCGCAAGGTAGAAGACAATGAACACTCGACTATCGTTTAGGATAAAACACTGACTGTCGCGAGGTAGAAGACGATGGCCAGTCGTAACGGCCCAACGGGCTTTGGCAGTAACGGTCGTACGCGCTTAGGCCGTAACGGCCGTACGCGCTTTGGCCGTAACGGCCGTACGCGCTTTGGCCGTAACGACCGTACGTCAAAATTGGTTTTAGTCACGTATCGTCGTAACTCCCATACATTAGTCAAAACAAATTTTTTATGTTCGTATTAGTCAAATTATGAAATAGTCATTCATTTTCCTTGTATGGAATAGGTATATGCCAAATGTTACATTTTTTAATTTTTTTTTAAAGTTATATATCACTAGCTATTATATGAGTGGTAATAAGTAGGAATGTAGGCATCATTTTTTTAAACATGCTTTATTAGTTTATAATATGTAATACCTAGTATAGTAGCATCTAGCATCTACCATGTATATAACTTCCTCATTCTTCCCTTTCTTCTATTCACTTACGTCACCTCAATGCTCTATCGATAACTCATCGCCTACTTTGTTGGTCGTTTGCATTTTGAATGTTTGCAGTTATGAGTATTGTATATGATGTGCAAGGAAGGTATTTAATATTTAGGTCACAAAAACTATTTTATTATGACACAAACAATAGTTTTTTAATCAATAAAAATATGAATTTTGAGTATTGTGTAAGTTGTACCTTTATAGCTCTTCACACTTGTCTTGAGTACATTTCCTTTGGATGAATTCATTTCGTAGATTGTCAAAATTACTTTCATCTTCTATCCCTTGTTTTTCTTCACCAACATCCTTAGGTGCAAGTATCCCAACATTGATGATATCTGGGGGTTTGTATTGTGGTCAAATTTAATTTTAATTTTTTTGACTTTTAGTATTCTATAGGTTTTCTATATAAAGTATATGATTAATTAGCATTCATTGCTTAATTAAAGTTACTTTTAATCTTGTATAGAAATCATATATTATGTATAAAATGTGGCGCATTAATTGTCAGTGAGATTTAGTCTTATATTAATATAGATATCTTATATATCACATTAAATAACAATTAAATCTTCGCTAAAAAAATAACAATTAAATCTATTTTTTAATATGGGAGTAAGATATGAATATATGGAGTTCATGATCGTTACTTATGAATATATATGGGAGTTGTTTTTATAAAAATAGTTCTTATATGGAGTAAGATATGAATATATATATATATGGAAGTTCTTAATAAAAATAGTTTTTAAATATCACATCAAATTATTTGTGCAATCTACTATATATAAAAGCAATAAGGTTTTGAGCCTCCACGTTGCGCCACCTCAGCTTTTTCCACATGTCGTTTTGAGAATACGCCACCTTGGATTTTGCCAGATGTCACCTTTTCCTTAAGCCATGTCATTATATTTTTTACACGTTATATACCATGTCATATTATATTCTGCCCTATCATTAACATGTCATATTTAACTATAATTAATAAATAATAAATAGTTCAAATAAAAAATTACAATGATTACATAAGGCAATTTATCTTAAAATCAAGAAACATTTTAGGCAATTTATGTACAACCACCATATCAAGCCATATCAATATATATACTTTCCAACTTTTCATTTAATGAACGAATTGAAAATTATAAAAGAGTATATTTGTTTGATTGAATTCGTAATTTTTTATAATAACAATTATTTGATTTTATATGTGAAATATCTTCTTACTACATATTAAGGGCAATAAATTACTTACAATAAATTTTATATTATATTTTTATTTATTAATATATTTTTATAGTATATCAAAAAAAATATCGAGTCATAGTCGTGCATGGCACGACGGGGACAACTAGTTAATGTTTTTTTAAAAAAATTTGCCCCAGTCGTTACAGCCACAACGCACATGGCCATAACGGCCACATACGCCGTAGCCGTTACGGCCATAAGCGTCGTAACTGTTACGGCCATATACGCCTTAGCCGTAACGGTTAGAGTGGACACTGCGTAGGCCAAATCAATGATGGTGACCATATCTAGGACCAGGACCCTGTCCTTGAACCACCTTCGATTTAAAACTGTGACCTCAATGTACTATCCAAAGGCCAAATCAATGAACCTAATGCCCCAAGGCAATGACCCTTCCCTTATTACCCTCCCTGGGTGGGATGATCGGAACTGCGAAACTCTCTCTCACTTCCCCTTCCTGCCTTCCAGGCTGTCATCCCATCCTCCATCAAATCATCGTCACCCCTCACTTCACATCCTCTTTCTCTTTTGACTGAAAACCCTAATCATCATCATTTCCGATTCCCCCTTCCATCTGCTTCTTCGCTTTGATAGAAGAACAAGGCCCGTCCACCATAATGACGTGCCTTTGAATTTTTTGGGTCCCATTTCCATCTGTGCCTGAAAATTTCAAATCCCTAGGGTTCCAATTCCCCCATCTTTTTTTTTTTGAATTGTTTTTCAGTTTCTTCACGAACTCTGTCGCTTCCGCGTTGGAAGTGGTGACTGCTGAGCGGTTTTTTCTTCTGCGATTTCTCTCTTCCGTAGTTCGATTTGATCCGATCCGTTTTGATTAGTCGGAATTCGGAATCAATCTGGCGCTTCCATGGGTTCGAAGCCGTGGCTGCAGCCAGCTCCGACTTACGCGCCGCTAGAGGGATTTTGGGACACCGACGATGACGCGCCCGGCCCTCGCTGTGGCCACACTCTCACCGCCGTCGCAGCCACCAAGTCTCAAGGCCCGCGTCTCATCCTCTTCGGCGGCGCCACCGCTATTGAGGATGGCGCCACCACCTCCGCTCCCGGCATCCGTAAATTGCTCAATCTCCTTGTTTCTTATTGCTCGATTTCAAAAACAAATAACGAGTCTTCGTTGCTTCGTGTTGTTTATCTGGTGATTTTTGTTTGCCCTGTGCTGTAGGGTTGGCTGGTGTGACCAATTCTGTTCATTCATATGATGTTCTCACTAGAAAATGGACCAGGTACTCGCTTGTAATCTTATCTTCTATGAAATGCTCTATTGCTGGATGTGTCTGCTACTTCGGATCTTATTTTTTAACTTTTTTCTTTCGATTTTTTTTGGCTGAAATTTGTTTATTTTACTTTGTGCAGAATCAGACCAGCTGGGGACCCACCATCCCCCAGGGCAGCACATGCTGCTGGTGCAGTGGGGACTATGGTTGTGTTTCAGGTGACTGATTGATGGTTGAAGCAACTTTGTTAAAAAAAAATGAGATTTGGACTCGGTGAAAATTATGTTTTTATGCTGAGGAGTGGTGTTTGCGTTTGTTGGTAGGGTGGGATTGGGCCTGCTGGGCACTCGACAGATGATCTCTATGTACTGGACTTGACAAACGACAAGTACAAGTGGCACAGGTGATTTTTTCTATTTGAGAATGAGCGACGTGTGCTATTTTGGCACCGTGTTATCATGTTCGTTTTCTGTTTCCGTTTCTGTGGGAAGTGAAGGCAATTTTGTTTCGTAAAAATCTATGATCAGAAGGCATCGGGATGATTTTACCTTTTAAGTACTAATAAGGTTTAGTTTTTTCATGTGATTGCAGAGTGGTGGTTCAAGGACAGGGTCCTGGTCCTAGATATGGTCACGTGATGGACTTGGTTGCCCAAAGATACCTGGTTACTGTCAGTGGAAATGATGGTGAGCAAATATATACTAATAGTAATGCCATTTCCATTTGGGTGTATTGCTATTGATTGGTCAATAAATCCTTATTTTTCTATCTGCACATAGTTTAGTTGGTCTGGGTAGAACTTGGGGTAGTAGATTTATTATTTTTAAACTGCAGCTTTCTCCTTGCGCTGCCTTTCTATGTGTAGGGTAATACTTGGGGTATCTCTTTTATGTGAGGATTATGTCTAGATAATATTTGGACGAATGAAATAGTACTATATCTTCTGTCATAATTACTTATAAGTCCATAAGGTTATATGCACTCAATGTTGACTCCATTCCAATGTTAGATATGATAGTGTAAATGTCTTTTTATACATGTTTGTATTGTATGCAACGTTTCCATTCCTGAAAAGGGCTCTTCTAGCACGTCCAGGTCAAAATCGGTCCAACCAGAGCCCCTACTGCTTCCAGCCTATTTAATGTTCTTTTTATGACCCAAACAAATCTATGAATAAGCATAGCTTTTTGCTTAAAAGGAGTAATGATGGGCTCACTTCAATAAATCTGAATCTAGTATCAATTCTTATTAGGTTTTTGTTCTGTAATTGATGTTAGTAGTAGCCTTTATTTTGCTTTTACATAACATTATTTATCCTTTACTTGTCATTTTCTGTTATCTCGTAGTTATGTAACCATATATGTTATGTGATTATATATAGTGTTTATTTATCAAGAAATACTTCATTATTGAATTTCATGTACTGGTTATACAACCATATGCATTTTACAGTGTATAATGTGATCATTCCTTGTAGTAGATGAATCACAATAGAATTACTGCATGCTGTTTTTACAACTTAGTTTACTGCAAATTAGATTTCAATATCACAATATGTTAGTCTTACAACTTATTTTACTGCAAATTATATTTTCAATATCATAACATGTTAGTTTTCTGCAAATTTGATTTCAATATCAACTTCCATTCCATTTTCAATACATACATACACTCATTGTTACTCAGTATATTATAAAATCATTACTGTTATATGATAGATTTAAATATGTATTAGGACAAAAAAACACATTTTAAGAAGTATGCAATTTGTGTCCAAGAAGCGTGCGCTTCTCACCATTGCTTCTTTGTGCTTCATGTTTTTTTTTCTCTGGAAAAAATATTACTTGTTATCTATTGATTGTTTATGTATGTTGTTTAAAAATAGAAGTCAAACTCTTACATAATCACATGATTCTGTCAGGAAGAAGGGTTCTTTCAGATGCTTGGGCATTGGATACTGCTCAAAAACCTTATGCGTGGCAAAAACTGAATCCTGAAGGTGATAGACCTTCTGCTAGAATGTGAGTTTGTACTTTCCAAACCATCTCGTTAAATTTAGTTTTCTAGCAGGAAAATTTTATGTATAAATTAGTTCTAGAAATATGCACTTGATTTCTGTTGGGGCTTTCCTCAGATCTTTTTTACTTAATGCTTATTACTATTTGTTTGTTAAGAAATGAACAGTTTCAGAATGTCATTTAAGGTCTAAAATGGTCTTTCTTGTCACCTAATGGCTGGGGAAATGATGACATAGAGAATGAAGTTTTTGATATGATCATTTAACATAATTCTTTCACAACTTCCCGTTCTTGCCAATACAATGGAGCTTGAAATATCCCATGCTTTTTTTTCCCTTCCAATATTAGGTTATTCAGATTATTGTTCTTTTGTTGTTTGGAGTTTCTGCTTTATATCAAGGATTCCATTTTGAGTAACAGATTCAAAATTATTTGGGCTGACCTGTGCCAGATTTTGCTCGAAATTGTATAATTGAAGTAGACTAATTGGCTAGCAAATCTTTCTGACATATTGCAAAAGCATACATCTTTCTTAACTCTTCTACTTTATGATGAAGTTTAGATGAATTGACAAGGAGAATCTGTCTGACATTCCTTACAGGTATGCAACTGCCAGTGCCCGCTCAGATGGCATGCTTCTACTTTGTGGTGGAAGAGACACATCGGGCATGGTATGCTGTATTTCTTTGGATGCAGAGTTGCATTATTTGCTATAATGATCAGTGCTTTAATTTGCACTGTTTATGCAATTTTTTAAAATTATGGTTTCGTCTAAGATTAGTAAAAAAAGCTATAAATTATAGATCCTTTCAAAAATTAAATGGACTAATCGGAGTTGGATTGTTTTGTTTGTTAACTTACTAATGGAATTAGCTTCAGTACCCAGGTTGAACTTCGCCATATTATTTTTTAAATATCTTCTTCATTTAAATAAATTATCCATTTAGTTGTATAATTATTTTTTGTTTGAAATGTCAAAAATTATTAAAGGGAGAATATGTTCGAAGAGGAGTGGAGGGTAAATGTTTTCTTTTATTTGGCGGAGGAAGCAGTGGGAAATTTCTGACTAGTTATATTCTCACTAAAATTTATGATTGTTAAAGAGGATCACATTTAGGGTCCATATGGTTTCAACCAATGGATATTAAAATGACAAGGAAACGATTTTAATTCACTTTGATGTCATCATGCATTAATCAAAATTTCCATCTTGACTCTAGGTCCTACTAATTGCTAGTATAGTGGGGGGCTGGAAGGAATGATTACATCATTTTGAAACTTGTGTTGAGAATGGAATAATTAAATCAAAGTAGATTGCGAGGCATGATCCAAATTAATGAATGATGACATAAAATTGGACTAGATTAGTTTCCTCTCCCTTTCATTCCATTTCAATAGGTGGAACCAAACAGGGGCTAGTCCAAGCTCTGAATTTCGCAAATCTTGCAGGTGGCAAAAAAAAAGTACTAAAAAATAATGTGCATTCCGGATGATGTTAAAAAAATTGTTCTTGTAAAAAAAATCTTAAATACAGGAAACAAAAAGGAAAAAAAGAAGAAACAAATTGAGAAGTAAAATTGCTAGAAATAATCCTCCTCCCCCTTACTGTCTCTTGAATTTCTTACCCTGCTGAACCCCTAAGCTTCTATCTCCCCTTTTACATCCACAATATGAGGCTGCAATTCTGCAAACCCCCTTCTCTCTGACATAACTGATTTTGTAATTCAAACTTGCTAAGGAGCCTTTTTTATTTGTACTATGGAACCCTCTATATGTAAGTAATAATATAAAACTCAGTGTAATCTCGCCCAAGCTAAGTCTGGGAGGTCGAGGTGTACGTGCCCTTATCCCGAACAAGTTGAGAGGGTGTTTTGACTGACCCAGGGAAGACAAAAAGCAAAGCACATAAGGCACCCAAGTCACAACCCAGAGCATACAAACACAGGGAAAGCACAAAAGGCACCCAAATCCAATCCTAAAACCCAACAACAAGGCATGCACAAATCAATATAAAGCCCATCAACAAGACAAATCACTAATATGAAACCCTTTTATTTAAACTACTACTGACTGTGAAGTAATAAATCCCTAGTCATTGCCAGTCCTAACAACACTCCATCACATACAAAATGTCCAGCATGCTTCCTTTAGTCTCCATTCCTAGGCAGAGCTACCTTCTACCCTCTTCTTAAACACATATTCATTCCCATGATTATGGCAGTATTTTTACATATCATGTACCGCCAAAATATACTTCTAATTTGGAAAAGCAAAAGATTACATAGGACTAAACATGTTTGGAAACATCAAATCAATTTGATGAGGAGAAAATCCAATATCATATTTTGCATTTGATTTGATTTTAAAACTAAAATTTGCACAAGCATTACCAGATTACCTTTTCACTAATGATTTACGTCGTGATGATGCATATACAGCCACTAGCTGATGCTTATGGGCTTCTCATGCATAGAAATGGAAAATGGGAGTGGACTCTTGCTCCTGGGGTATCTCCTTCACCAAGATACCAGCATGCTTCAGTAAGTATGCTACTTTCATACATTGTAAATGCATTTTCTAAAAAGAATTTTATACCTTTTGGCCATAACTATGTTATTGTTTCCCTTTGACAACAACTAGAAATTTTACTTCTGGATGTCAGTGCCCAGTCCTCTGAGGTAATGCTGTTTCTCATTAGGTGTTTGTAGGTGCAAGATTACATGTCCTAGGAGGTGTTCTTCGTGGAGGACGCGCAGTTGAAGGTGAAGCAGCTGTAGCAGGTACTCTGTAACCATGTGTCATGGTTCTGTATCGTTTATATATTGAAAATTTGGTAATGACTTTGATATGACATTTCTATGAAGTTTTGGACACTGCTGCTGGAGTTTGGCTGGACAGAAATGGGCTAATAACTTCTTCTAAAAGTAGCAAGGGCCATAGTGAACATGATTCTGCTTTGGAGCTCATGCAACGCTGTCGACATGCTGCAGCATCAGTTGGTAATCAGATATTTGTATATGGTGGTCTTAGAGGAGGTAAAACATTAATTGTTTTATTTTGGATTTCCTGTAATAATGTACTGTTAAATATTCTCCCAAACAAAATTTAATTTGTGTGCTTTTCCCTGTTGAACTTTTACACCCAAGATTGTTATGCTGTCTACTTTTTTCCTGCGCAGATATATTGCTTGGTGATCTTCTAGTGGCAGAAAATTCACCATTGAATTCCAATCCAAGCAGTACAATGGCATCTGATAAGATCCCCAGTACGACTAGCTCTAGATCAAATCAATATAATTCAAATTCCCAAGCTCCAAAACAATCTCTTGATGGTGCATCAGAAAGTCCATCTGGTGGTATAAGGTAGTAGTACGTTATAGTTCTTATTTTTGTCTTCGGTTTGACGAAATTTATGGCATTGTTATATTTTTCATTGGTGCTGAACTGTCTAGTGTGGAGAAGAGGTCTTCAAGCAAGCTAGTTGAGTTGTCTGCTGCTGAGGCTGAGGCAGTTCGTCCTGTTTGGCAAGCTGTTCAGGCTGCATCATATTCTCCACCACATGAAGCTTCATCTGTATCAGATGACAGGACCCAAGCTGTCAATAATATTTCAGTTGGGAACAATATTGAGCCTGATGTTCGCCTGCATCCTAGAGCAGTATGATTTTCAACCTACTTATAATTATCTTGTCACTTCATTCAAAACTGATAGTCCCATTATCTTGGTTCGTCTTTATTTTTTTTTCCAATATTTGCCAGAGGAAATATAAGTTCATGCTTACGAAAGAGTTCACTATTTCTTATTGACTTAATAGGAGCGTAATTTGACCGTAATCATCTTATTGACTTTACCACTCTTTCTCCATTTATTGTCACTTTCTTTCTTGAAAAAATAGCATTTTTTTTTTTTTTTGCTTCATTTGTTATGTGGTTTACCTTGGTGATTTTAACCTTTTGCACGACTTGCAATTGCTATAAAATACTTGTCTAGTGATAATGGCCTTGCAAATTATACCTTCACTTCAAGTAGTTTTTGATGAGAACAATCTGTCCATAAAGCATTTAAACATTCAAAGTTTGGAAATGACTTTCTTTTGGACACAGGTTGTTGTTGCTAAAGAGGCTGTAGGGAACTTAGGTGGGATGGTAAGGCAGCTGTCCCTGGATCAGTTCGAAAATGAGAGTAGAAGAATGATGCCTGTGAACAATGACATTTCGTATGCTTCCAAGAAGTACACTAGACAGAAGTCTCCCCAGGGCTTGCATAAAAAGGCAGGACCTTTATGATTATTCTCCCCAATCTCTTCAGTTAGATATTAAATATTGTTGTTTTTCATGCAGGTGATCTCTCATTTGCTCCGACCAAGGAATTGGAAAGCTCCATCAAATAGGAAATTCTTCTTAGATTCGTATGAGGTTGGTGAGCTATGTCATGCAGCAGAGCAGATCTTTATGAACGAGTCTTCAGTTCTCCAATTGAAGGCTCCAATCAAAGTGTTTGGTGATCTCCATGGGCAATTTGGTGATTTGATGCGCCTTTTTGATGAATACGGATTTCCCTCTACAGCTGGTGACATTACGTAAGTGCTTCTGAACAAGGAAAATGTAGAATCATTTTAATTTCTTTTTCAGTACTATTATGTGACCAATTTGAGCCTAGATAAACATTTTAGCTACTTTTATATGCTTGATTAGCTCCTCTGCAAGGATAAGCATCTTGAATGTTTTTTTTCGCATTAGTATTTTTGAATTATCTCGGATCCTCTAGAATTTGTTTCCCCTTAAGTAGAGTTATCATGGGTGGGTTGAGTCTTTACACCACTCGACTCGAACGTAAAAATGCCCCATCCGACCCACCCGTCACCCGTGGGATGTTCCACCGTCACCCAAATCACCCGTCATCCGCGGGTTATTCGGGTGATCTGTTCACTCGTAAAACTCCACTATTTTCTTTTTTCGTTGTCTGTAAGGAAACACTCAATACTACTAATTACAAAAAAACCATATAAAGATAATGATTTTATAAGTAAATTGTTAATACACTACTAATAAACGAAAGTACAAAATCATAAAAACATATCAATACACTATAGTTTAACGGAAACACAAATCCATAATTCCATAAATCAGTATTCATTCATGTAAATAAACTCAAATAAAGGCTGAGGCCTGAATTAGGGGAGTTTTGGTTAGGATGGGATTATATGCATATAAATTTAAAGCGGGTTAAAGGGTGGTTCGAGTTAAATGAGTGGCGAGTCAGGTGATGGGTTGGGTTATTCGGGTGACAAACTCTCACCCTTATCCGACCCGTCATCTGAATCGCCCGTCACCTGCTTTGTTTTGGTTTTCGCCCGTTTATTTGGGTCGGGCTAATCGGTTGGGTCGGTCAATTGCGAATAATTGCCAGCCCTACACCTAAGTTGTAATATTTTTTCCAAGTATGATGCTGATGGCTTGGCTATGAAATAAATTTAAAGCAGCTTTTAAATAAATACAGAAGCTGTAGCTAGATAAGGCTCTATACAGGTGTTGTGTGAGAAGCTTGATGTCAAATTTGAGCAAATCAAAATATATAATAAAAGAAAGCTTCATTACCTTTTTGCATAACTCTATATTGGAGTTGACTTTCCCTCAATGGCCCTAGAAATGATGTAGAAAAGAAATGCGACCACTGTTTTTATTCTCCTTCGATAACATATCTAGGTTTATCAAGTATTACTGGATGCATCCTGATTAATATATTTGTTTTCTATACGTATATATTTTCTAAACTGTTAAATCAGGCCGGGGATTACATTAACACCAACCTTGTGGAGATTTTACTCTAAATATTGTTTTTGAATAGGACAATTAACATGGTGATTCTTGTAAGAATGGGAACAGGAAAGCCAATTTGTAGTATTTTTCATTTTCCTGGCTGACAATAAGCCAATAATTCTTTCTCGAGTCTAGGTTGGTCCAACCTTCTCAATGGAGGGTTGTAAATGGCATTACCTATACAGTTTACTTGATGCTACTGCAGAATGTTATTATACATAAAGTATTAAACTATATTTGGTCTAAAATTCACCTTTACTACGACAAAATCAAATAGAGAAAAAAAAATGAAAGTAAAACATTTTAGCAAGAACTTATGATCTGATGCCCATTCTTATTTTAGGTCCCGTACTGAAATTTGCCTGGAGTGGTTCAACTAAAGCGAAGACATGCAAAGACTTAATTGGTCTGAATATGGATTTCCTTTTCATTGCTGTCTATTTGCTATCTTATTTTAGCTTGCTCAGAAACATCTATTGGTTGATAATAGTCCACTCTTAAATCGGTTTGTGAATCTTGTGGTTTGTGATGTAATGATTTTTGTTTCAAGTCATTTTATTCTGGCTTCAGGTATATTGACTATCTCTTTCTGGGTGATTATGTTGATCGAGGCCAGCATAGCTTGGAAACCATTGCTTTACTACTTGCTCTCAAGGCAAGCTTGTACTATAAGAAAACCATGATTGGAAGTTCTCTTCAATGATCCTTTGCTTTCTAATTGGCTGTATAACTATATGTTTTTATGTATGCTACAGATTGAATATCCTGAAAATGTTCATTTGATACGTGGAAACCATGAAGCTGCTGACATTAATGCTCTCTTTGGATTTCGTCTCGAATGCATAGAGAGAATGGTAATTTGTCACTTTCTGTTATGTTTATAATGCTCTAGTTACAAAATGCTGATGGACTGGATCTTTCAGGGTGAAAATGACGGGATATGGGCATGGACACGTTTCAACCAACTTTTCAATTATCTTCCACTCGCTGCCCTTATTGACAAGAAAATCATCTGTATGCATGGTGGAATAGGAAGGTCTATACATACTGTGGAACAGATAGAGAAGCTCGAGAGACCCATAACAATGGATGCCGGATCTATAGTCCTCATGGACCTTTTATGGTAACAATAAAACATAATGTCCATGCTCTGTCGTGGGTTCAATTATGCTATTTGCAGTGATCTGACTTCATTTTTAATTTACAGGTCTGATCCTACAGAAAATGACAGTATTGAGGGTTTGAGGCCTAATGCCAGAGGGCCAGGTCTGGTCACATTCGGGGTATGAATCATGTCAACCTCTTGTTTCAAAACAGTTTTGTAACATTTCCTATTCTTGATATTAAACTTTCCATAAATGGTTCTTTGATGTCATAATTGTTCTCATTAAGCACTAAATTAATAGATAAACATATTCCTAACTTCCAAGATAGCTAGAAAACTAGATTTGTAAATCTAGTATACTTGCAGAGAGATAGGAATTCATATGGTTGCAGCAAGACACCGCTTGTGCTATGGGCCAAATTTTTTCTTCCATCTGTTTCTGGTTGGCCACATTGAATTAACCGACTTTCTCCAAACATTGAAGAACACTGTAGTATTTTGGTCTTGTTGCTAAATCTTAGCTCCACTGTATTTCCAGCCTGATAGAGTTGCAGATTTCTGCAAGAAAAACAAATTGCAGCTCATAATAAGAGCCCACGAATGTGTGATGGATGGGTTTGAGCGCTTTGCTCACGGGCAGCTCATAACTCTTTTTTCTGCTACAAATTATTGTGGTAAGCCAAAGCAATGTTCAGCTTGGTAAATTATTATTATTTTCTTTTCTGTTTTTTTTAATGTCCGAGTGGATTCATGTCTGCCCCACAGGAACGGCAAACAATGCTGGAGCCATACTGGTGATTGGAAGAGGTCTGGTAGTGGTTCCTAAATTAATCCATCCTCTGCCCCCGCCCGTGCAGTCGCCTGAGACTTCCCCTGAACGCATCATTGATGAAACTTGGATGCAGGTATTAATTATATATTTATATGGATATATCATTGTTGCTATAGTTCTAGGCTTGTAGCTGAAGAATTTAGGCCAACAAATCAAAACATATGAAACTAAAAGAACTTGGAATGCTCAAGTATACTTAATGATTTTGTATACTTGTTAAGCATACAAAAACACCATTTTTCACTTCTGACCCAGTATTCTGCTTGATTTACTGCAACTGTAACGCCCATGAACTATATCAAAATCCTGGGCGATGATGTTGATGTTGATGTTGATGTTGTTGTTGTTGTTGTTGTTGTTGTTGTTGTTGTTGTTGATGTTGATGTTGATGTTGATGTTGATGTTGATGTTGATGTTGTTGTTGTTGTTGTTGATGTTGATGTTGTGTGGCTTTATGGTCAGCATGATACAGATAACTAAGGGCTTGTTTGGTTTAGCTTTGACTTTGCATTTTGTCAAAAAGTAATACTCAGATTTTTGGAAACACCCTTTTCTGGTTATTAGCTTAATAGTTTTGAGAAAATTTTGGTGTACATTGATACAATTATTTTGATCTGTAGGAAAATAAAAATACTGCGATACTAAAAACTGGAAACTCGAAGTTAAACCAAACAAGCTCTAATGTATTCGGTCTTCATGTCGATTGGCTTTAACATGCATCTCAAACAAAGAGTCCAGTGTCTGGTGTTGTTGGTGACTATTAATCGTAAAACAAGTGCCAACTCTTCTTTGTTTTTAACAGGAGCTCAATATTCAGAGGCCACCAACACCAACCCGTGGTCGCCCTCAGCCAGATCATGACCGGAGCTCACTTGCATACATATGAAACTCTGGTTTACTACTACTCTCTGTCTTTGATGGGTGTCGTTACATCCTTGTCTGGGATTTCATGCTCCGCATTGCTGTCAGAAGGTCCTCTTACTTCAAGTTCAAGAGAGTGGAGCAGCGTCGATTTGTACATGTAAGCTCAAGTATGGTGTAAACTATAAGAGATTTTTGTTAGCAGCCCTTGTGATGCCAAAGGCATGGAAATTATGCAAGTTTTGTAAAATAGATAATTTAGATTTTATACATTTGTGCATACCATATGTTATGTAATTCTTATAGGGCCTGCTGCTTCTCATTGTGATTGGCGGTGTTATGGGGTGAGTTTAATAGTGCTGTTGAACCATGTTTGGTTTCTTTCTTTCTGTTGGTTGAATAGATGTGCCTTGGTTTGTTGTGTTTTCTTCCTGCTGCTTCTCAAAAAAAGAAGGTTGCCCTTCTTTTATTTTTTGTTACTACTTGGACTAGCCGAGAGCACCCGTAAACGGGTGAGAACTGGTTTACTAACCAATTCTAAAAAAGAAAGGCAAAACCTTAAATGCTTGAACTTGAGACCTCTTGCATATTGGCAAGAGGCTCAACCGCTGAGCCATGAGAACTTAGTGTTTGATTACAGTAAAATGAAATGTTTGCTAATTTTCCTTGTTTGATAATCAATAGGGATGAAAGTACCCCTTACAACTGAACGACGATCATCAATATGGAATTATTCCATTCCCAACATGGTGGGAGTCTTTTGTTGCAATAGATTAGACTACTGTTTGGTTTGTTGTGACATGGAAACGGAAACATAAACGAAAATGAAATGAATTTAGATAATTTTAGTGTCATAATACATTTATACACAAAAAAATCATCAAACAACTTGTCAATTGTAAAAGTAATATATAAGGAATTGATTCCACCATTTTGTTACTTACCCCCTTGGTGGAGGAATGATTGAGGTGGAACAAGTTCCTTTTTTTTACAATAAATAAGAGGTTGTGCACAACAAGTTGATTTTTTTTGTTAACACTAAAATTGACTACATTCATTTCCATTTCGTTTACGTTTCCATGAATTGCAACCAAACGGAACCTACATTTCTTATAGCTACCTTCTCTTACAAATTAACCATCTTATCATACAACCTTCTTAAGCAAATTTTTTGCCAGCTTTACTACAATCATTCAAATTGCAAAAAACTTTTTCCATAGTATTCATTATTTTACTTGTTAAACATAATTTGCAAAACTCTTATTGTAGTTACAAGATCTTCAAATTTTCACTCTGAGAAGCCAAAATATGAATCATTTTTCTTAATTAGTAGTACGTGCACAACCCAGAAGTGGAAAGGGGACGACAATGTTCATTTATACTCAGATGAGCAAGAGGTAAAAAAGATTAGCTAAACATAGCTGAATTAGCATTCAATACAATATCGCTTCTCCATCAGTACTATTATGATCGTCATTGAAGTGCACTAAACAAAATTGCTTCCTACAGCTTTATTAGCTAACTTGTTAGGTAGGAAATTATTAGTACACCATAAATACTGTTACTTAGTACGTACTAATGTACGTGAGAAGTACGCGGAATTCATTGGGAAATATATTGTTATAAAAAAAAGTTTTATAATTAGAATGGAAAAACTTTAAACATATAATAAAAGAGTAGAGATCACATGAGGAGATAACTTAAAGTGAAAAATGAGGATCATTGAATAATTCTAATCTAACGGCTCTTGTTTTATTCTAAAATCATTAAACGGGGGTATTTTTATCCATTCATGTCTAAAATATTGTTCCTCTTTCTTTCCTCTTCACGTTGAAACTCGCAAATGGAGAACACCCCTACGCCCTACTTTCGATCGAGTTTGATCCCAGTGTCCACCATTGATTCTCATTGAACTTTCTATGTAATCATGAACGAAATAAATACAAACTTAAACTTCAATATCGTTTTTGTTCCATATCCGATTGCAAGCCATCCATGAAGGCCATTAGAACTCTATTTTTATATCAATTAGGAATGATCATGTCTTCAATTGAAGTTTGAATTTGATGCTTATTATATTATTGACAATGTAGGAATAGGCTATATGCAAGCTGTAATCAAGCCTATGTGTTGAAATTTCACAACCTTGTTTCACTTTCACCCTAAAATCCCTTTCTAACCAAAATCCACTTTTTATACGTTTTTCAAGACACTAAAAATCACTTTTCACCCAAAAATCCATTTCTACCCACAAGTGAAACAACCCCAAAGAATTGACAATCAAAAGAGTTCCTAGGATAAAGAGGTTCGGTCCTAGATAGACCACCAATTGTTCGACAAAATTCCTCAACCAAAAAGTGTAACAAAAATTAGATCAATCAAAAGAGTTCCTAGGATAAATAGGTTCTAACAAGGTTTCTATAAAAATAGGGGAGCATGAGTACATCTTTAGGAAAAAGAGTGACACGTTAGATTAGCTTTTGAGGGGTATCAAGGGGCTTATTGAGAAGTTTTTTACTCTTAGTAAATGGAATGACAAGGTACTACATATGTGAATATGTAATGTAGAATTCTACATGGGAAGGTGGAGGTGGGAAGAAGACGTTGATCTAACAAACTAACACTAAAATTTGAATGTAATTAGTGTAAATCAATTGGTGAGGGCAAAAATTTACTGATTTTCTTAACATACTTTAATTAATTTAGAATGCACTTTTTCGGATTTGAAATGCACTCTACATAGTTTGGAATGTAGTTTTACAAATAATATGACAAGCATCTTTTACTAATTTTATAATGCACACAACACACTTTGAAAAGCACTTTAACTATTTTAGTATGCACTTTTACCGATTTAAAATCCACTCTACCGAAATGTACTTTTACTAATTAAATGTCATGCACTTACTAATATTATAATGCACTCAACCTATTTTGAAATGCACTTTTATAAATTTGGAATGCACACTACCTAATTTAGAATGCACTTTTGGTAATTACATGGCATGCACTTCTACCAATTTTAAAATGCATTCTACCTAATTTGGAATACATCTCTATTCATTTGAAATGCACTTTTGAGGAGGTAGAGGAGGAGGATGGGGTCATGGAAGTCAAAGAGGGTGGATAAGGAGTAGTAGAAGGGGAGATTGAAGGCTTGTTGGTGGTCGATGACATGAAGTGAAGGGAACGGAGTTGGCGTGAGATTTTGAAACTTGTGGAGAAAGTGTGAGGATGTGTGTGATTATTAGGATTGTAATTGATAAGATTAGTTCCTCCATATTCAGATCTGATTTTGCAAGAAGTTAGTTTGCTTTTCTTGTATCTTTGATGTTATTCAAGAATTTATAGCAACATAATAAGAGTGTTACATATTGACTATGACAAAAAAGAGGGTTCAAAGAAAGTTGAAGTGAATTTAAAGATTTGCAAGTAAAATTAGATTTTTTGTTGAAATTACAAGCTTCTCTTCAGGAAAAGTTAGTTTTCTTATAATGTTTGATAAGAAATCATTGCCAAAATTTGGATGACCATTAAAATAATAAGAAGCACTTTACACACTACAAACAAATTTTAGGTAAGCTTTCATGCTAACTTTCATAGACTCAAAAATAAGAATATCTTATTTTATGCACAATGAATAAGAGAACTTACAACAACTTGATTAGAAAATATCATATTTACATTATTTATAATTAGGAGACTAGACAAGATAGTGCTTTTTGTCGTGGCTTTCAACCCCCAATAATGAAACTTGCACTCTCATGAAATATATAGTAAGATAAAATCCAAAAAAACGACTAATCAGTCATTAGTTAAGAAATATGCTGATCAAATTACGCCATATGGGATTCTATCCCACATATTTGTGCGTAAGCACATTACTCTTCCATTTGAGCTAATAGACTTTTGGTATATTATATCCTTAGACATGCATTTTAATTTAGGCCCTTGTACATGCATGATATGCCATTAGGCCTTCACTATATGTAAGTAGAATTGCACTATATGTGATTATAAATGCACTTTATGCCCTTAAGTATGCACTATACATGAATTATATTTGTGAGTGGCAAACCACTATAATGCAGCTGCCAAATTTTGGAAAGTTCAGATTTCAAAAGCAATGAAAGCAAAATTGAAAAAAAAAATGTAAATGCAGGTTTACTAATTAATTTGAAATGCACTTTCGCTAACTTAGAATGCATTTTACTAAATGTATAATGCACTTTGACTAATTTGGAATGCAATTTACTAAATGTATAATTTGGAATGCACATTCGGCTCTGATACCATAGTTGTAACACCCCTATTTTGCAACACTGGGTATTACCGCCAGTGACATCGGACTTTACCGCCCAAAGTCACCCTAGGATTTATAATAGTATTTAAACTTGAGAAAAATGCGGAAATGGAAATAAACATTACATTTATAAAAGGTTGCTCACGTATGAGACTTTGTTCTTACATATATAACCAACATAAACGTTAAATGGTTCAACAGCGGAAATCGAAATCTTGTTCGTACAAAATACATTAAGATAAACCAAAATAGACGAAAAGTACATCCTCGAGAGTCCGACCTTCCTTCCTTTTGCAGCATCGTCTTACGCCTTGGATGGATTCCTAGAATCTGGCATTGGTCGCGAAGGGCGAGAAATGCAAGACAAACATGCGAAAAAGCGGAATTAGTCTAAAGAGACTAAGCAAGTGAGAACGGAAATTCTCAAGGGTAATATGGTAATTTATAACTTATCGAGAGAGATTAACGGATGTGTTGGAGATGTAGAAACTTTGTGTGGAGCTTTAAGGACGGAAATGAGTACATCTCGAGATGAGATAACTCTTAAACCGGAAGAAACAACTACGATATTGTAGAACTTCTTAGATAACTCTTAAACGAGAGAATTTTTATTAAAATTCCTTATCTCTTCTAAGGTTTTGTTTTCTCTTATTTTCCTCTTTATAAGAGAATTTATGAAAGGCTAAATTATTTAAATGATTAGGTGGAGGTGTTAAATAATAATATTCTTGATTATTATTTTTTAATTGTAATATCCCAAGAGTACTTTATAAAAATACTTATTTTTATATAAAGTTGTATATAAATTTGAAAGCTAGGACAACTCCTTTTTGACTTATTATTAATATTAATATTCTATGATTAAAATCCTATAGAAAAACATACCTTTTTTTATTTAATCCCAAAGTTAAAATAATATATTCTTAACATATTGAAAAAATCTTTATTAATGACATGCAAGGTGATAAAGTTTAATAAAGTCCACCAATATGATATTTTCTATATTATTTAAATCTCATATTATTAGTATCAACCACTTTCTTTATAAAAACCTAATTAAGCTCTTTTATGCAATATCTTTAGTCTATCTTCAATATAACTTTTTATTCTATACTTTAATCATATAAAATATCTCATGGCCGAAATATTCTATCAAAATAAACTTAGGTTTAGAATATGATTTTTAAATGACATGCAAACCTTTTTCCCATATAAGTAGTCTTAAGATAATATTTTTCATCAACTTGCTCTAGGTCTTTTATTTATATAGTAAGCTCCAAATAATGTAAATATATTATCTATATTACTCTTTTCATGTATATAAAATTCATAATTTTAATCCCATAATTTTATTTGCAAACTCCCAAGACTAGCATATTTTATTTTATATAAAATAAACATGCAAGGTAAAAATCCATTTATGTACAAGGGAATAATAAGATTTGATTTTCTTTTCTAACCATCTAGATCTTATATCCTTATTTAAATTAGGTTAATATTAAAATATTTACTACTAGTTTTAAAAAGGCTTTAAATCTTATTAGTTGGCAAACAAAAAAATAAAAATAAAATAAATTAAAAGAGTGCACCTTCTTCTTTTACAGAAGGACGTTCTGTTGAAAACAGAAGGCACAGGGGAAAAGGCAGGGGAGGGCGGAGCACCAAGGAAGGGACGGAGGCGGGCTGGTGGCGGCTCGGCGAGGCTCCGACGACTCACTGGGGGGCCAGTGGTGGCTCGGTGCTAGTCCGGTGGAAGAGGGGAGGTGTTTTAATTGAGTTTTGTGGAGAATTCAGCAATTAAAAAGGGGCTCTTTAGGCTGATTTTTGTGATTGAAAGAGAGGAAATATGGTAGAAGAAGAGAAGGGAGTAATGTGTGAGTAGAATCATGAAATTTCAGCCCCTTAAATAGCCAAATATGGAGCTCTCCTTAATCATCCGTTGATGGAATTGCCCAATGGATGAAGGGAGGATCAAAAGGGATTGGTGGGGGTTGTGTTTCTTCAAAGATGACATGGGTGATGGTGGTGTTGGTGGTCAAATGAAGCTACCATGGAAATTGGGAGGAAGAAGAGCCATGCATTGGTTTGGCATCAATCAGATTTGACAAGTCTGATGACTCAAGTTGGAAGAAGAGAGAAAAGAGGGTCTAAAAATAAAAGCATTCTATAATTGGTAATCAAGTTACAATAGCCTAGCAGATATGAGTGTGTGTAATTATGGGAAGGGTGCAAGTGGTCTCGGGTTCGAGTCCCCCTCTTGACACCTTTTTATTTTGCCTTACTTCTTATTTTTGCTTGCTTGTAATTATGACATTAAACATAAATCTGAAAATACCATGATTTATATTTGTTTGAAATTTTATTTGTCACTTTGATATTTCTTTATAACATTTTATAATTTATTAAGAATATTATAATAATATTTAAATTCTCTACTTAAGAGAAAATTTTGAATAAATACTTGTTTCATTAAACTTGAAAATTTGTGGATATTACAATAGTACCCCCTTAAATTTAGTTTCGTCCCCGAAACTAGGAAAACATAGAGCAGTACAGGGATAGAAACAAAAGACAGCTACTAAGGCTCCGCTCCGCAACACTTATTTGGATGCTTATAAGTATCCAGTTACTAATCTGGAAAAAATAAGCATCGTTTTACGTGTTCGACAAAATTTGCTTATTTGAAATAAGATACTTATTTACGATACTTATCTGCTGAAATAATAATCAGCACCCCCAACCTTATTTCAAGTAAGCTAACTTTTCTACCAAAATATAAGTAAGCGGTACCCACAAAAAATATTTTTTAGTAATTTTACACATCTTCCTTAAAATATCAGCAATTCAGTTTATCGAACACATCCTGGATTATGTGGAAAATAAACAACTCATATCAGTATCCCATATCAGCATCCAAGATCAGCATCAACAACCATAAGTATCAGTATCAACATCAACATCAGCATCAACACCGATAAGTACCGATTTTCCGAATGGAGCCTAACACTCACAACTGTGAGGAAACGACAAAGGTTCTAGTACCCCTCTTAAAAGATATTTCATACAATACTTAAGGTGACATTAACTTAGGAAAACGTCTCTTCATATCTTGCTCGGTCTCCTAAGTTTCCTATGTCGTACCTTCTTTACCATCATTTGACCAAAGTACTCGAATTAGAGGTACCTCTTTGTTGCGTAGCTGTTTTACTCAACGCTCTACTATCCTTATAAGTCTCTCGTCATAGGTGCCATCTTAATAGATTTCCATGTCATCGTAGTTGATTACGTGGGATTCGTCAGGCACATAATTCCTTAGGAGTGACACATGGAACATATTATGAACTGGGTGAGCTGACGACGGTAAGGCAACAAGCTAGATAAGCCAAATTGCCAACGCTTTCTAGAATCTCTAAGTGTCCCACATATCGAGGGTTGAGCTTCCCTCGTTTTTCGAAACGGAAAATGCCCTTTGAAGGAGATACTTTGACGAAAACCTTGTCTCCCACTACGAACTCAATATCTCGCCTCTTCAGGTATGCGTAAGACTTCTATCGACTCTGAGCAGTCAACATTCTCTGACGGATTAAAGCAACTTCTGTGGAGGTTCTCTCAACTAACTCCGGTCCGAGAAGAATCTTATCAGCATTGTCGTCCCAACAGATCGGAGACCGACATTTACGGGCGTACAAAGCCTCAAAAGGAGCCATTTTGATAGTGTAGTGCCATCTATTGTTGTAGGTGAATTCCACTAAGCTCAAACTGACATCCCAACTTGTTGTGCAATCCAGCACACATGTCCTCAAGAGTCTGAATGGTTGTTTCAGATTGACCGTCGGTTTGAGGATGAAATGATGTGGGAAACTTCAGTTCAGTACTCATGGCCTTATGCAATTCTTTCCAGAAATTTTCCATGTAACGACCTTCTCGATCGGAGATGATCGTCTTAGGAGTACCATGGAGGCGGACGATTTTCTTAATGAAGACTGCTGCTAGCATTTGGAGCTCCCCACTTAATCTGGATTGCGATGAAATGAGCGATCTTGGTGAGTCGATCCATGATAACCCAAATAACGTCTTTTTGCTTTTGAGTCTTGGGTAGATCGGTCATGACATCCATTGCTATATCCTCCCACTTCCATTCCGGTACGGAGAGTGATTGCAATTTTCCTCCTGGTCTCATGTGCTCAATCTTCACTTTTTGGCAAACTAAACATCTTGAAATGAATTTTGCGACCTCTTGTTTCATGTTTGGATACCAGAAATTCCTTCACAAGTCTTTGTACATCTTACTTGCTCTTTGATGTATGAAATAGGCAGATGCGTAGGCTTCTTTCAAAATGATCTTTCGAAGCTCTTCCACTGCTAGCACACAAATCCGATTTTGAAACCAAAGGGATCCGTCATCCTGAATGACGAATCTAGATGCCTTGTCTTCTTGTACTTCTCCGCTGATTCTGATCAGCATGATGTCATCAACTTGCTTCTCTCTGATCTCTGCTAGCAAGTCAAAATGGATTTCCAAGATGTTTAGGCAACCTTGTTCTCTTCCAAACCAGACTTTGATGCCTTATCTTATCAACTCTTGCTGTAGCTTTGGCTGAATTTTTAATATTGCAACTATGCCCTCTTGTTGTGTCTTACGACTGAGAGCATCGGTCATGACGTTAGCTTTGCCTGGATGATAGAGCAGCTCGATGTCGTAGTCCTTGAGTAGTTCTAGCCATCTTCTTTGCCTAATGTTCAACTCTTTCTGAGTGAACACGTACTTCAAACTCTTGTGGTCGGTGAAAATCTAACACTTTACCCCGTACAAGTAGGTTCGCCAAATTTTTAAGGCAAACACCACACCTGCTAGCTCGAGGTCGTGTGTCGGATAGTTCACCTCATAGGTCTTGAGTTGTCGGGATGCATAAGCGATTACTTTCCCATTCTGCATTAATACGCATCCCATACCTTGTTTAGAGGCATCACTGTACACCACATAACCTTCATGTCCATCTGGTGCATTTTTTAGACGCTTCTTGAGCTCTTGGAAACTCTCTTCACACTTTTTGTCCCACACAAACTTCTTGTGGGTCTTTCGGAGCAGCTTGGTCATTGGTAAGCCAATCTTGGAGAATCCCTCGACAAACCTTCGGTAGTACCCTGCGAGTCTTAGGATGTTGCGAATCTCCTTCACTTTCCGGGGTTGCTTCCATTATGAGACTGCTTCAATCTTCTTTGGGTCCACCATTACTCCGTCTTGGTTGATGACATGACCTAAGAAGGCGACTTTCTTAAGCCATAGGTCACACTTTGATAGTTTGGCATACAACTGGTTGTACCTTAGAATCTGCAGTACGGTTCTGAGATGCTCCTCATGTTCAGATTGATTCCCTGAGTAGATCAAAATGTCGTCGATGAAAACAATCACGAACTTATCAAGATACTCATGGAAACAACGATGCATCAGTCCATAAACACTGCCGGTGCATTTGTCAACCCAAATGGCATCACCACAAACTCGTAGCGGCCATAGCGAGTTCGGAAAGCCGTCTTTGGTATATCCTCCTCGCGGATCCTGAGTTGATGATACCCGGATCTTAGGTCGATTTTGGAGAACACATTAGCGCCTCGAAGCTGGTCTAGAAGATCATCTATCCTTGGCACAGAATACTTGTTCTTGATGGTGACTTTATTCAACTCTCGGTAGTCGATGCATAGGCGAAAAGCCCCATCTTTCTTCTTCACGAATAGAACAGGCGTTCCCTAGGGCGAGGCGCTCGGTCTAATGAAACCCTTATCTAGTAGCTCTTCAAGATGACTCTTGAGTTCTTTCATCTCTATCGGAGCCATCCTATAAGGTACCTTGGAGATTGGTGCAGTTCTTTGCTCGAGACTGATTGAGAACTCGACTTCTCTTCGAGTAGGTAATCCTGGAAGCTCTTTTGGGAAGACGTCGTGAAATTCTCTGGCGACAAGAATCTCTTGAATATCCATGACTTTCTTTTCTGTTGGTTCGAGGTAGCACAAGTACCCAACACAACCTTGTCGGAGTAGCTTCCCAGCCTTCATGGCGTTGATCACCTTTCCATTTTTTTCTTCCCTCTTTCCTTTGAACTTGCAGATGTGTTTCCCTCCAGAATTGATGATTACGGTTCGAGTGTGGAAGTGGATTACCGCTCCATGAAACGACAACCAATCTCTTCCGAGAATGATGTCGTAAGGGTCCATTGGAATGCATATCAAGTTGGATTTGAAACTTCCTCCTTGAATGCTTAATGGGAAATTACTTAATTGTTTCCCTCCTATGATTCTTTTTCCGTTAGGGAGGTTCACAACAAACGGTTCATAGGCTTCTAAGCATTCTAGTTTTAGAAGTTCTACACATTTTTATGATATAATGGAATGCGAAGCAACAGAGTCAAATAGTAAGAAAAAAGATTTTGAGTGGACATTTAGGGTACCTTGACAAATAGGCGCCTCAGGCTTGTCGTTGGCGCGCATCTCATACAAACGTTTCCCTTGACCCTGGGGATGCATTGACCCCTTTCCCTTGTTATGTGTAGTTAACTGGACCGAAGCAATTCCGGCTGTCCTGTTTGACGTTTGCGGATATTGGGAAACAGAGTTAGAGCAGGCCAGTTGGACACTTTCCACAATTGAAGCACTTCCGGTGGTCCTTTGGACAGTTCTTGTTGATATGTCTTGGTTCTCCACAGTTTTGGCAAACTATCGAACCCTTCCTTGATTCCGAACCATGGAAAGACCATGTCCTAGCTGACATGGCCTTGTTCTTACTCTTCTTAGACCAATGTGACCCTTGCGGAGAGGCCGACCGTTTGAACCCACTTTGGTTGGAGTGGTGTGGCTTTCCTCCACCATTCTTTCTGCGCTCGGGTTCCTTCAATGTCGTTTCCATCCTGTAGGCAGCGTCTACATACTCCTCCAAGGTCGAGAAGTGGCGATTCACATCCATGGTTTGATAGTGTCGCTCATCAATTTGTGGAAGTGGCAAATCTTTTGTTTCTCTGTCGTTATTTCTTTCTCAGTGTACTGCAGAAGATGATTGAATTTCTTGGCTCTATCTAAAACACTTATCCCGTGGACCTTTGGTGACAGCAGCTCGTCCAATTTCTCGCCCTTCATAGCAGCAGTAAAGAACCGGTTCATCATCTTTTCTTTGAACATAGCTGATGATCATGTTTTTAGCTTAGTTTTAGAGAGTTTTTCTAGGTTTTCCAGTCTTGTTTAGTTGTGTTTTTGTGTTAGTTTCGTGTCTTTTGGTCTAGTTTACATATTTTGTGAAAAGTATGGAAACTACTCTAGTTTTGTGTTTTTGTGTAGGTTTTGAACCAAGTTTGGAAACATTTGGAAGACATCAAGATAAAGGAGCGTAAGAGAAGCATGGCTTTGAGAAAGAGATGAATACATTTGAAGAAACCTGGAAGAAATCCAAAAGAAAAGTGAAGAATAACATGGAAACGAGACCAGACCAGACTCATTACCGACCCTGTAGGGGTTGGTACCGTGGCATGCAGGAAGATAAGAAGTTCAACAAAGTTTTAAGTGTCTACCGACCTTGACGTGGGTCGATACCGAGGTCCCCGTGTCGGTAGACGTAGCCGACTTAGTGCTTTTAATTATTTTATTCCGAGATCTTTTTATCTTTAGAATGTTTTATCTTTAAGGAAACTATTAGATAGATCCTTTAGTATAAATACTCTTGTTTTTAGATAAGTTAGGACTATCTCTCGTGAGTTTAAGTTTTACGTACGGTTTGAAGGATTAGGAGAGAAGTTAGTTGCTTGGAGCTCAAGGAAAGAGATTGTTGGAGTTTTTCTTGTGTTCTAAGTTGTGTTCTAAGACAGGTTTGTTTTGAATTCAAGTAAGATTCAGTTTTTAATACAAGTTATGTTTTCCTTCAATTACTTTGTTTGTTTCTTTTCAATTATAAGTGAATAGTCTCTTATTCTTGGATTGGCGTTGGAAACCCAACATGATTATGCATGAATAATGATATGATTGAATGAATTGAATGCCTCTTATCTATTCTCTACTTGTTTGTGCTTATGCTTTGATGAAAGTTGAAGTAATTCGTTTTCGTGACTTAATCGAAAGAGAAAGATATAAACTTGAATTGAGATAAAGTTTGATAATGAAAGTTGAAAACTTTGGATCAAAATAAGTATAAAAAGTAAGTTGATTTATGAAAGTTGATTGATTTACTTGTTTATTCAACGAATGTTGATAACTTTATGTTAAAGACATGATTTTTATGATTCATGTTATCTAGATTGCATGATTATGTTGTGGTGGACCATTTCCTAGATTTTTGTCTTAATTGTGAGTCAAAACTTAAACCCAGCTATACCTCGTTACCGAGCTTCTTAGGTCGGTACCGAGCATGCAGTTTGTCTAAGTTAGTTTGTCTTTGTTCGTTCTCAGTTACACCTCATTACTGACCTTGACAAAGTCGATACCGAGCTATGTAGTGTCTTCAATGGTTGTTTTACTTTGCTTCTTTCTCGTTTCTTGCCTTGTTTTATTTGTTCTTTTGCTTTTTGGTTTAGTAATTAGACACAACCTCGCTTCCCGTGGACGATCTTGACTTTGCTATACTCAGCGGGGTCTTGACTACAAATTTATTTGTTGTCAAGTAAAACCCTCTCAACAAATTGGCGTCGTTGCCGAGGAAGCGATATCTTTGTGTTTAGTTGCTTTGTGGGTTTGGGAATAGCCCTGCCTCGTTTTTGTTTCTATTTAGTTTACTTTTGTTTGTTTTCTTAGCCTATGCAAGCAGGAAGATGTCGACTTGAATTTGAAGAACTTGTCTACTATTCTGAGCCTGAACGTATTCTTCATTGCAGAAGACGAGAAAACCGTGCCATGGATGCAACACTAGAAGAAATGGCCCAAAAGATGGCCAATCTCTGAGCCCAGATGGAACGACTCCAAGCTGATAGAGATCATGAGCGAGAACAACATACTCAATTACAAGAACAACATAATGCCATTCCAAAGAATGCCAAGCAGTATATGCACCAAGAACTAAGGGTGCCAGAATCAACAATCTTGCTTCTAGAGATAGAGAAAGCCTTTGAGATCAAATCTCAATTTATATCCTTGATTAAGAGGGCTCAGTTTGAAGTGAAACCCACTGAGTTCCAATGGAGCATATTAGAAATTTTGTTGATTTATGTGACACTATTGTTGCTGATGGCGTCTCTTTAGAATATGTTCAATTGAAAGCTTTTAAGTCGTCCCTTACAAGAAAGGCCCTGAGTTGGTTAGAGAGCCTACCTCCTAGGTTAGTTAGGACGTGGAGAGCTTTGCATGACTTGTTCATGACAAAGTTCTTCCCTCCTGCCAAAACTACGGACTTAAGGAAACACGTCACCTCCTACCACTAGCTTTTAACGAGACCTATGTGCAAACATGGGAGAGATTCAAGGAGATGCTTAGACAATACCCTACTCATGGGCAACCACAATATTTCCTCCAGGAGATCTTCTTCCAAGGGATCAATGCTGAAGCAAAAAACTGCATTAATATGCACTGATAGCTTGCATATAGGTAGTGCTTAGGATGCATATTCCGTTTCTTATGCGTTGTTTTTAGTTAGTTTTAGTTTAGTTTCTTTAGTTATTAGAGTGTCTAGGAGTTTTGGGTTTTTGCACTTGTTCTATGTTGTTTTACAGGTCTTAAGTGTGAAAGGAATGGATATCGGGGGAAAGAACACTTGAATTCGGGCCATCCATTGGAGTTGTTGGTTCGACACCTATGTCTTGCGAGGATTCATTCCGGAGCTATTGTCATCTGATGAAGTCGAATTTCTTATCATTGGAAAGCTAATTCAAAGATCTACAAGTCATCTTTTTACTCCGAGTCAAAATTTCAACTCGAAGGGTGTCAAAACAGCCCCTGAAGTGTCACCTAAATTCTGAACCGAGTTCCTGGAGGCGCCCGCCGCCTGGCTGGCGCAACCCGCCGCCCCTGACGGACGCGAGATCCTTTATGTGCCACGTGTTATTTCCTGATTGATCCTATCTTTTCCAGCATTATTCCGAGATTTGTATTTTTGGATATACTTTTTAGACCTAGTTGGTTATATTAGGGTTATGAGAGTTGCACCTCTCATCTATCTTTTATCATTATTCTCTTTTTCATACTTTTGAGTTCTTAGCTTTTCAGGGAGAACTAAGCCCTATTGCTTAGTCAGACAGCTTGAAGCATCGTTTGACTTTCAGTTGTGAGATTTCTACTCGTTATCTATTGCATGAGATTATTCTACTCTCTTGATGGAATTGTTTATGTGATTAGTTTAACAATTTCTAGGGTTGTTGTTATTGAATCTCTATTGCTAGATCTAGAGAAATTACTGGTTGAGTTTCTCTATTTCATAGTAGCAAACTGCATTGTACTAGTATTTGGTTGTGCTGGTCTATTGCAGAAGAGAGCTGAATTGCAATCTAGGATAAAAGCTAGTTGCTTTATGCCAGATTTGTATCCCGCCTATATTCCTATTCTTAATGTTGCTTTTGGATTGAATCTTGATGGTTTCAGGGTTATTCAATTAATTAGGATTGATAGTATCTGGTTGTGCTATTAATTATCTTTGAAAACGGAATTGGAATTCCATGTGCATGCGATATTGAGTGAAATCTATGATCAACTTGTTATACGAATGTGGATCTCTGTTTTACTTAGTGTTTTCCCTAAATTGATAAAAATCTCATCTTTATTGTTTTGTTAAGTCTTGCATGCTTAATAGTTAATTTAAATTCATAAACCCCTTTTGTTACTACAATTGCCATTAAAATCATACAAAAACAATCTACCTCCCTGAGGATTCGACCCTTACATCCATAAGACTACAGTCTTTAGGTTTGTTGGGACTATTTTTGCATAGCCGTGATTTGCACGACCATTTCACCACTATCATGCACACTGCTTACGGTTTCATAGAGATGGATCCTGATGATGTATGGGAGCTGCTTGACAAACTCACCAATTATGATGCCATGATGGGACACAACTGACCCCCCAGCCACAAAAGAGGCTCTACAATCCAAACAAGGGACGAGGTAGAGCCCGAAGTGAAGCACCAGTTCTTGCAAGACGAGATCAACCGCGTGAAAAAGAAGGTAAGTTATCTTAAATCATCTCCATCTTCTCAAGAATGCGGGTCTCAAGCACATGCTACTTCTGCCTGCACTAACTTGCAACAGGTTCGTGTTGCTGAGGCATATGAAGAAGCTAACTATATGCGAGGACCCTATAGGAACGAAGCACATAATTCTTATGCAGGGTTGAATAACAATCAACCCACTTGGGGTAATTATGCACATGGCCAAGGGAGCCAACCTCCTCAGCAAGACCAAAGGGTTCAACCTTATAGGCCTCCGGGCTATCAAGAGATGCCATCCTGGGTGAATGGACTCCATGAAGGAATCAATGGGGGTGAAAAACAAAATTAATGGAGTTCGGGCTGACCTAAATAATTAGATGAAAGGTGTAAAGGAACAATTGGGAGAGTTTGAAACATGGAGAAAGGGTGTAAACTCCCAACTTGGAAACCTATATGTACAGATTCCCTGACCTCAAGGGCAATTACCGGGTTGTCCCGAAGAGAACCCTAGAGGACAGATTGCAGCTATACACCTAAGGTGCGGAAAGGAGTTACTAGATCGAGCCAAGCCTACAGATACTAAGAACGATAATGAAGATAACGCCCCCGTCAAGCCAGTTACCGACCCCAACAAGGTCGATATCGAGGCTCAACCAGTCGTTACCGACCCCACAAAGGTTGATACCGAGCCCCAAAGCCAGGTAAGTCTTTTGAACCAAACTTTTATCTCGTTACCGACCCCCATAGGGTCGGTACCGACCATCCTTCTGCACCGGTCAACCCTGTTGTCGATTCGGTAGAGCCTCGATGGGGCCTCTTTCTACTCCGAGTCCGTCAAAGACTCTTCCTTTCCCGACCAAGAAAGCTAATGATGTTACGAAGGAAAGTTTCGACGTTTTGTTAAAATTCTTCAGGGCCTAAATATTTCTATAGCATTTGCTGAGGCACTTAATGAAATGCCTTCCTATACTAAATTCTTAAAAGAGATCTTTGTTGAGAGGGATTTACTTGACAACAAATAAATTTATAGTCAAGACACCGCTGAGTATAGCGAAGTCAGGATCGTTCCACGGGAAGCACGTTTGTTTGTCTATCAACTACTAAAAACAAAACAAAACAAAACAAACAAAGACACCTAGGACCAACCTCGTTAACGACCTTGTCAGGGTCGTTAACGAACCTAGGAAATTCTACAAACACACACTAACAAGCTAAAACACAGGTTCGGTACCGATGCACTAACTCGATAACGAATATAACCGAAAGATAAACCTTATCAAATAAAAGACCTAGGACTAGGGTTACCACAACATAGCTATGCATAGAAACTCATAAGAAGATAAAGATCATGCCTTTAGAAAGATAGATTCATCAACTTTCGCTGATTAGCAAGCAAATTAATTAATTCTCATAAATCAATTCACTCAATCACTTGTTTTGGATCCAAAGCTCAAAACTTTCGTAATCGAACAATATCAACCTTCAAGTCTTTTGATCAAATTGAGAACTCAAATTACTTCGACTATCGTCTAAGCATAAACACAACAAGCAATTCTAAAATAGATAAAAGGCATTCAAAACATCAACTCACTCATCAAACCTGCATAACTATGCCAGGTTTCAACCCCGATTCTAGATAAGAAAACTACCCCGATTCTAGATAAGAAAACCCTTTAGATAAGAAAACATCAACTCACAGGGTCGGTAGACATCACAAAATCCGCCAGAAAATTCTATCTTTATGCCTCGTTAACGACCCTTTATGATGTTCGCATTTTTAGTATAGTTTTTGATAGGTTTTCTTTGCTTATTAGGTTTAGTTTTGTTTAGTTTAGACTTAGTTTTGAGTATTTTTAGATAGTTTTGCATAATTCTGTGAAAAGAGTGGAATCTACGCTATTTTGTGAATTTTGCAGGTTTTAGCGAGGAATGGAGCTGAATTTGGAGCATTGCAGCAAGAGACAGAGGAGTGCAAGATTGAAGAAGTCGAAGCTCGTGAGTAAAAGAGGAAGTGTTGAAGAAAACAAAGCCCATGCTCGTTAACAAGGCTGTGAGGGGTCGTTTACGAGGCCACGAAGAAAAAGATTTCGGAGTATTATTTTATTATTCACCGATCCCGAGCGGGAATTTATTTCCGTATCGGTTGAGTATCTTTTTAGAATCTTTTTAGATTTTATTTTTATCTTTTAGAGATTGTTTCTATCTTTTTAGGGAAGTTTATATCTTTTAGCCTTTTTAGTTTTTAGCTTTTTAGTATAAATACCCTTCTATCTAGCATAGAAAAGGAGGCTTGGATTTATAGAAGATTTTAGGAGGAGATTTGTGAAGACCGAAGGAGAGAGAGATCGGATCGGAAGAGGATCACGAGGCTCGGTAGACGACGGTTGCCGGGTGGTCGTTGGTCGTGATTGTGGTTCGGTGTTTTTTATGTTTTTCGGTTTCTTCTAAATCACTGTAAGACGATATTTTTCTTATTAATTTGAGTTTGAGTTTTGTTTCAATGATTCTTTTTATTGATTCTTTTAGTTTCTTAGTTATGATTAGTGAGTAGTCTATTTTTCTAGGGTCGGGGTTAAGCCCGGCATAGTTGAGCGTGTTTGATGAATAAGATTGAGTGTTGAATGCCTTTTATCTTTTATTGAGATTGTTTGTTGTGCTTAATACCAAAACGAAAGTTGAGGTAATTTGAGTTTTTAACTTGACTGAAAGAGAAAGTTAGTAACTGGAAGGTTGATATTGTTTGAAAACGAAAGTTTCAAGCTTTAGATCCAAAACAAGCAATTGAGTGAATTAGGATGCGAAAGTAGATTAATTTACTTACTAAGTCAACGAAAGTTGATAACTCTATCTGTTTAAAGGCATGATCTTATCTTCTTACGAATTCTTATGCTTAGCTATGTTGTGGTGTCCCTTGTCCTAGATTTTTGCTTTGTTTGAATTATTTCTGGTGAATCTTCGTTGCTGAGTACTTGCCTCGGTACCGAATTTTAATTAGAATTTTATTAGGTCGTGAGTTAATATTTTTGTGTTCGGTGGCTCGGTAACGATCTTGACAACATCGTTAACGAGGCATCTCGTGAAAGTTTTGTTTGATTTTGTTTTTGTTAGATTGATAGACAAACAACCTTGCTTCCTGTGGAACGATCCTGACTCCACTGTACTCAGCGGGGTCTTGACTTATAAATTTATTTGTTGTCAAGAAACTCTCTCAACAAATTGGCGCCGTTGCCGGGGAAGTAACGAGTTGTTAGTTATCTTCGGGATCGGGAATAGCCCGACCCCGTTTTTGTTTTTAATTTTTGTTTCTTTGTTTGTTTTCTCAGTGTATGCCGGTAGGACGAAGAATGCTTCAGTTTGATAACACAGGTTATTACTCAGAACCAGAACGTTCCCTGCACCGACGACTCCGAGAAAACCGATCCATGGCCACAACAGAAGAGATGGCTCGAGAGTTAGAGATCCTCCGGACCCAGATGGAGGCACTGAAAGCCGAGAAGGACGGCGCAGACGCAGAAGCTGAGTGTCAACGAGCTGACAAGGCTCGACTGCAAGAAGAGCTTGACGCCTATCCAAGGAATGCCAAGAAATACATGCATCCGGAAGTGAGGGTGCTAGAATCCCCAATTGTGCTTCCGACGATAGAGAAACCTTTTGAGATCAAGTCTCAATTTATATCCTTAATCAAACGGGCTCAGTTCGAAGGGAAACCTGTTGAGTGCCCTATGGAGCATATTAGGAATTTTCTTGATTTATGTGACACCATAGCTGCTGAAGGTGTCTCGTTAGAATATGTTCTGTTAAAAGCTTTTAGATGTTTTCTTACTGGAAAGGCCCTGAACTGGTTAGAGAGCCTACCTTCTAAGTCTATCAGGACTTGGAAAGCTTTGTATGATCAATTTCTTACAAAGTTTTTCCCTCCTGCCAAGACAACGAAGTTAAGGAAACGCATCACCTCTTATCACCAGTTGCCTAATGAAACATTTGTTGAAACATGGGAAAGATTCAAAGAGATGCTTAGACAGTGCCCTACTCATGGGCAACCTTTATATGTATTGTAAGAAATCTTTTTCCAGGGCATCAACGCAGAGACCAAGAACCGCATCAACACACATACTGCGTGCGGTTTTATAGAGATTAACCCGACAGAGGCGTGGGAACTGTTGGACAAGCTGGCGAATTACGATGCTATGTACGGGACCCAGCAGGATCCACAAACTCAAAAACGTCTCTATGTGCCCAACCGAGATGAAGTTGACCCCGATGTTAAAAATCAATTCTTACAAGATGAGGTCAACCGTCTGAGGAAACAGGTAAGTTTTCTGAAATCCTCTCAATCATGTCAAGAATGTGGTTCTTCTACACATAGTACTTCTGGTTGCACTAACATTGAGCAGGTTAGGACCGCTGAGACAATAGCTGAGATGAATTACATGAGAGGACCCTACAGGAACCAGCCTAATTATAATGACAGGTCGAACAACTATCAACCATGGGGCAATCAGAATACAAGTCAAAATTATGCAGGGCCCCACCAGATAGACGACCTGCACCATATCGACCTCCAGGCCATCAGGAGACGCCATCATGGGTTCAGGAGATTAAAGAGAGCATCAACGGAGTGAACAACAAGGTTGATGACGTTCAAGCCAAACTGAACCGACAAGATAAAAGATGGGGAGAGTTCGAAATTTGGAAGAGGAGCGTTGATTCCCAACTAGGGGACCTAGCTGCACGGATTCCAAGACCACAAGGGCAACTCCCGGGCCGTCCCGAGGAGAACCCTAGAGGCCAAATAGCAACGGTACACCTCAAAAGTGGGAAGACACTACCAGAGAGAGTCCAATCTGAAGAGAAGAAGGAAGAGGACCTCGCAAACCAGCTCGTTAACGAGCCAGCGAGAGCACATACGGAGCCTACAAACCAAGGTGACGAGGCTCCTAGGGTATCTAACGACCCTAACCCAGGTAAGTCTACTAATCCGAGCCTTCCTCTCTATTCCAGGGTAGTTAACGACCCCACCAGGGTCGGTAACGACCCGCCGAGGACATCAATCGACCCCAGTGTCGACCCGGTACTCTCACCTCTCGAGCCTAACTTGGTTCTGAGAATGGTGAAAACTCTTCCATTTCCAACTAAGAAATCTATGGACTCTACTGAGAGTAAGTTCAAGCGTTTCGTGAAAATCCTTCAGGGCATTAATATTTCCATCCCATTCGCTGAGGCCCTAAGCGAAATGCCGGCTTACACAAAAATTTTGAAAGATATTCTTAGCAGGAAAAGGTCCATTACAGAGCTGCAGGATGAAGTCAGATCAATAGCTCTACCAGAAAAGCTGGGAGATCCCGGGAGGTTTGCAATCACAATCGGCATAGGCAACCACAAGTTCAAAGCTTTATGCGATCTTGGTGCCAGTGCTAGTCTTGTTCCGCTCTCAATCTGGTCTAGAGCTAATATGGGACCACTGGAGCCCGTCAACATGCGACTCTATATGGCAGACGGATCTTGCATCAAACCAACAGGGCTGCTAGAAGAATTCCCAGTTCAAGTGGGAAATTTCTTTGTTCCTAATGACTTCATCGTTATGACAATGCCCGAAGATCCAGTTGTGCCTATTATTTTGGAAAGACCATTCCTTGCTACAGCAGGAGCCATAATCGATGTTAGGAGAGGACTCCTAACTTTCGAAATTGGGGATGAGGTGACGGAATTCCGATTCAAACAATCCAGGGAGTCCGACAAAGCTGAAGTCAAGATGCTCTACACCCACAAGGAGATCATTGAATGCGGAGACCCTATAGGAAGACCAGCATACGATGATGAAATTTCAGGGCAAAGATGGGTGGAAATAACCACTGCAGTTTCAGTAACGAGTCCTCTAGCATCGTTACCGATTCTCCTGGCAGAAGACGCAGGCTCGTTAACGACCCACCCAGGTTCGTTAATGACCCTAGCAGAAGATGGCGAGATCTCAACTTTTGAATGCTTTGAGGAAGTGTTGAAGACGGAACCGGAAGAGCCGATTCTAATCCCTGCCGAACCGTCCCCAACACTTAAACCTTTGCCAGATTCCCTCAGGTATGAATTCCTCGGTCCTAATTCTACTCTACCTGTCATCATTAATGCTGGATTAAAAGATGAAGAAGTAGGAAAACTCCTGAATGTGCTTAGGATGCATAGAAAAGCCATAGGCTACTCCCTAGATGATATAACTGGCATATCCCCTTCTCTTTGCATGCATAGGATTTACATGGAGGACAATCATAAACCCACCATAGAGCATCAACGTAGATTAAATCCTAATATGAAGGATGTAGTTAAAAAGGAAATTATTAAATTACTTGATGCTGGGATCATATTTCCTATTTCGGACAGCCAATGGGTTAGTCCGGTCCATGTAGTCCCAAAGAAAGGGGGGATGACTGTGATAGAAAGTGAAAAGGGAGAGCTTATTCCGACTAGAACCACCACTAGTTGGAGAATGTGCATTGATTATAGGAAGCTTAATAGTGCTACTAGAAAAGATCATTTTCCGCTTCCTTTCATAGATCAGGTGTTAGAACGCTTAGCCCAGCATGATTATTTCTGTTATTTAGACGACTATAGCGGCTTTTGGCAGATTCCCATTCATTCTGATGACCAAGAGAAAACAACCTTTACATGTCCCTATGGAACCTTTGCTTACAAAAGAATTCCATTTGGGCTTTGCAATGCCCCTGCTACTTTTCAAAGATGTATGATGGCCATTTTTTCAGACATGATAGAGGATATTGTAGAGGTTTTCATGGATGACTTTTCTGTTTATGGTTCTTCATTTGATTCTTGTCTTGCTAACCTTGCACGAGTGCTTAAAAGATGTGAAGAAACCAATCTCGTGCTTAATTGGGAAAAGTGTCATTTTATGGTTCAAGAGGGGATAGTACTAGGACACCTTGTCTCTAAAAGAGGGATAGAAGTAGATAAGGCGAAAATTGAGCTTATTAAAAAAACTACCTCCTCCCTCTTCTGTAAGAGACATTAGGAGTTTTTTAGGGCATGCTGGCTTTTACAGACGATTTATTCAGGATTTTTCTAAGATAGCTAAACCTTTGACTAACCTACTAATGAAAGATGTAGTGTTTGAGCTGTCTCCAGAATGTCTTGAAGCATTTTACAGGTTAAGAGCTGCCCTCGTGTCCGCCCCCATTATGCAGTCCCCAGACTGGACATTACCCTTTGAGATCATGTGCGATGCCAGTGACTATGCAGTTGGCGCAGTCTTAGGGCAACGGAAGGACAAAAAACTCCACGCCATTTACTACGCCAGTAAGACGCTGGATGAGGCGCAGAGTAAGTATACCACAACGGAGAAGGAATTCCTTGCTGTGGTATTTGCCTTTGAGAAATTCCGGTCCTATCTTGTTGGATCCAAAGTGATTGTTTATACTGACCATGAGGCCGTTAGATACTTAATGGCTAAAAAAGATGACAAACCTAGATTGCTTCGTTGGATGCTCTTACTGCAGGAATTTGATCATGAAATAAGAGACAAAAAGGGAGCAGAAAATCTAGTGGCGGATCACTTGTCCAGGTTGCCAGTTGAGCATATCACCGAGTCCAATAATGAGGTACCAATAAATGATTCCAGACCCGACGAACACATCCTGCTGAACGAGGTCGAACTCTCCAAGACCCTCGTTACCGACCCCTTCAGGATCGTTAACGAGGTGCCGATGCTGGAAGACACAAATAAAAAGGGAAAATGTTCAGATTGGGTCGACAATCAAGTCAATGAGGTCGTTACTGAGCTACGGGAGGTCAGTACCGAGGTCAAAATATTAAATCCTAGCTCGTTAACGACCCATTCAGGAGGCGTAATTCCCGAGGGCCTTACCCCACAAAAGAAGAAGAAATTTCTCCATGATGTAAAACAATACTATTGGGACGATCCCTACTTGTTTAAACAAGGAAGCGATCACCTCTTTAGGCGTTGTATTCCAGAGGAGGAGATTGAAAACGTGATTCGTCAATGTCACACACTTCCAACTGGAGGTCATGTAAAAGGATTCAAGACTACTGCGAAGATTCTTCAAAGCGGTCTCTATTGGCCAACCATGTTCAAAGATGTGCAAGCTTTTGTGAAAGCATGTGATGGATGTCAACGCTCAGGCAATATAACTTGGAGACATGAAAATCCACTGACTGGGATACTAGAAGTTGAGCTATTTGATGTATGGGGCATTGATTTCATGGGACCGTTTCCCGCCTCAGGACCCTACAAGTACATCTTAGTTGCGGTTGATTATGTTTCCAAGTGGGTGGAGGCTGTTGCTACAAGGGCTAACGACGCCAAGACTGTTGCTAAATTCATCAAGACCAATATTTTCCCCAGGTTCGGCGTTCCAAGAGTCCTTATTAGTGATGGTGGTTCCCATTTCATTGAGCGAAGTTTTGAAGCCCTTTTGCTAAGTATGGGGTATCTCATCGGGTGGCAACACCCTACCATCCCCAAACAAGTGGCCAAGTTGAAGTTTCAAACAGACAAATAAAGAGCATATTGGAGAAGACGGTTTCCCGTTCTAGGAAGGATTGGTCCTCCAAGTTGGATGATGCTCTGTGGGCATATAGAACAGCTTACAAGACGCCTCTACGCACCACCCCATACAATCTAGTGTATGGCAAGGCATGTCATTTACCGGTCGAAATGGAGAATAAGGCATTATGGGCTCTGAAGGAGCTCAACATGAACCTCGACGCGGCTGGAGCAAAAAGATTCATGGACTTGCAAGCATTAGAAGAATTGAGGCTGAAGGCGTACGAAAATGCTGAAATCTACAAGGAGCGCACCAAAAGGTGGCATGATCGGAAATTAGTGCCCAAAACTTACCACATAGGCGATAAGGTACTTCTCTTCAACTCTAGACTCCGATTATTCCCAGGAAAGCTAAGAACACGATGGAGTGGGCCATTTGTGGTTCATCACATTTATCCTCACAGAGCAGTAGAGTTGACTGATAACCGAGGCGTCATTTTCAAAGTTAATGGACACCGGTTGAAGAAATTCCATGAGCAGACTGATCCAGATGAAGAGATAAGAGTCACCATGGCTCTCACATCAGCAGACTAGCAAGGAAGCTCCTCGGGCTAACGACGTTAAAAATAGCGCTTACGGGAGGCAACCCGCTTTTTAGAATAGGTTTAGTTTATTTTTCTTTTTTTTTCCTTTTTAGATTATTTCTTAGCTTTCTTTTATTTTTCTTTTTAGTTTTCACTAGGATAGAAATTAGATTTTTTGAGCTAACAAAATTTCAGGAGAAAGGGGTCGAAAAATCACTCAAGAAGGCCATGACGGCTCGTTAACGACCCACCCAGGCTCGTTAACGACCCGGTTCGGAAGACCCGATTCGTCACAATACGGGGCAGGTAAGTAATTCTAACCTAATCTATCTTTTAACCCTAGCCGCCCCCCCTCTACCCTTACCCCTCCTATAAAAACACTTCTAACCCTCCCAAAATTCTACCACAATCCCTCTCAAAATTCACTCTCAAAACCCAAAACACTCTCAATCCCTCTCCCTTCTCTCCCACCGAGTCGGAATTCATCACAAAACCGACCAACGAGAGGCCGTCATCACCGAGCTCCGAAGCCACCCACCGACAAGGCCGTGTTCGTTAACCACCCCGATTCCGACCCTTGTTCTTCAATTTCTCGGTTCTCCGGTATGATTTCTAAACCCTTGCTTGAAACTGCATGATTGATTATCAATAGGGTCGAAATTTCAGATCTTGAATCATGATTCTTAGGGAGATCGATGAGCATGCTTGATTTCGTTCCTAAAAAAAATTCTTGATTGTGCTTAGTTGTTCATGATTTAGAAAAGATTATTCATGTTAGATTAGCTATTGTAATCTTTAGTTGGGAAAGCATGAATTTTTCTTGTTCTAAATCTAAACGTTCAATCTTTGCATGTCAAAATTCCGGGTAATTTTTAGCATGTTCGGGATGGGCAATTGAGCAAGTATGGGGTGCCTATACCCGAGGGGGGATATGTGGAGAATAAGAGAAGATTGCATGCTTGATTTGTGCTAAATTAGAGGTAGATTAAATTTCGGAAAAATTCTGGTTTTGCTCTCGGCAGGTCGTTAACGACCCACCCAGGCTCGTTAACGACCCTGCACTTCATCATCGATCGATCCGAGCCCAGAATTCGTGAAACAACCCAATTGGGTAGTTTATGAATAATTCCGAGGTTAATTTTGAGACCAAGTATAGGGTCTCGAACCTATTATTTTTGAGTGGATCTTATCTTGGAAAAATCTTGATTATTCTGTAGGATCCATGGCTAGTTCAAGCAGACCCGCTACCCGAGCCCAAAAGAAGAGGAGGAACCATACGTCTCCATCTCCACCCCGAGTGGATGATGTGATTTTGAGCAGTCAGAGCCAAGTACGGCGCTACAGGGATTTTAAGGAGAAGGACCATTACACCCGATGGTTCTCGAAGTCTAGCGCCGTCTCTACGGGTATCTACACGGATGTCAAGGACGCCTTCACCATCCTTGGGGCCGCCCACCTATTGAAGCAAGAGAGCTTGCCACATTACCCGACCCTCACATCCGAGTTCTTGGCCACTTTGGAGACCAATTTCTCGTCGAAGATCTCGGCGGGACATATTCGGTTCCGGCTCGGTAACGAGGACCGTGACTTCACCATGGCGGAATCTTGGAGCTCCCAAATCCGTCAAGAGACTATAGTTTGAAGGACTATCGAGTGACCCACACTTGGAGCTACATCACAGGAGAGGTTCAATCCTCTACCGCGGCGCTATCCGGGGCAAACATAGTCAACCCCATCTTCCGGATTATCTTGAGAGTCCTCGCCGCAACATTTTGGCCGAAGAAAGAGTTGAACCGGCCTACAAGAACGGAAGTCGCTTGCTTCCGCACCATCCTCTTTGAGGAGCCCAGGCCCTTGAATTTGGGGTACGAATGGCTCTACTACGTCGAGAAGTCCACCAAGTCCAAGGAGGTGTGGTGTGGCAATTTGGTTAGCCTCTTGGCTAAGAACCTCGGAGTAGATCTCACCCGCTACACACCGGCTCACGCCCAACTCCTCAACAAAAACTATTGGTATAGTTCCGGGATTTTCGTGCAAGCCGAGGTAGGCTACAAGGTGAAGGTTCAAGATCGACAAGTCATACCTTCCCTCGACATGTACGAGCTACTCTATGTACCGAATTGGTACGAGGTGTTGACGGGACATCCCTACCCATTGGAGCCAAAACCGGAGGACGAGCTCTCACTTAGGCCTTGTGAAACCCGATTTGAGCGGGACGACGTGGATGAATATGAAGAAGAAGATGAGCAAGAGGACACCGAGGTAGTAGGAAACGACACCGAGGAAGCCGACACCGAGGGCGGCACTGAGGAGCTCAACTTTGAAGAAGAAGACATGGACACGGAGGTGCTAGGAGGCCATATCTTCATTGACGAGCCCACCAGGGTCGTTAACGACCACTTCCAGCCACCACCCAACATTGTTAACGAGGCACCCAGATTCGTTAACGAGGTGCCGAGAGCTCCTGTCGACCCACCACCAACTCCTGTCGACCCTCATGCTTATGGACTCATGCCTTACAACCCGGTGATGTATCAAGACCATTTCCAACCTCACTACCCACCACCCCCTCAGCCCGAGTACGCAGGATCGAGTATACCACCACCATGGACCGAGGATCTTTCTGCACGGATGCAGCAGCTTCACCTCCATACGGATCACATTCATAGGAGGATGGATAGATGGGAAACCGTCTATTCCGCTCGCATGTCGATGGAGGATGAGAGGCAGCGTCAGAGAGAGGCGGAGGATGCTGAGCGTTGGAGGACGATGTACGACTTCATGGGGAACTTTGAGCACTACTTTCCTCCACCGAACCGTTGATTCAAGCTCAAGATGAAGATTCTTTTCCTTGTTTCCACTTTTGTAAGTTTTATGTCTTTTCTTTTTTTTTGTTTTTGTTTTTTAATGTTTTTTGTTTTCTTTTCTATTTCTTTTCCTTCTTCTTCTTATTTTCCTTACAGTGGGGACACTGTAATTTTAAGTATGGGGTGGGAAGAAAGTAGAAAAATTATGTCCTAGGTGTTTTTGTGTTCTATGTAGTTGTTATTTCTTTAAACCGAAAAAATTCAAAAAACCAAAAAAAATTGAAAAATTGAAAAAAATCCAAAAAGAGTTTAGAATTGATAGATATCCCTTCTTAAGTTCTATGATAGCAATCACTAGCTTAATCATATAATTCCTTGCAAACATGTCTTTAAAAGTATAGCCAGATTCTTAAACTTGAAATTATTATTTTTTAGAAGAGAATAGCATTTGATGAAATTGAGCACATATACTTTATAGCATAGATGATGCAATCCAACAAAATCTAACTTGTGAGTATTTTTGGCCTTATAGGGAGAACATCATGAATCCCTCTTCTTTTTTGTGTGATTTACTCTCTTTATGCATATTATCTCTTGGAATTGTGATGGTTATCTATTTCTTGAGACCCTTATAAGATTTTTTAGTTCATTACTTGTAAAGATCATATGATGGAGAACTTATTTTTATAAGCCCTATTATTCTCTATCTACCTTTACATTATTCCTTCTTTTGATAACCAATTCTGGCCTGAAACCTTTTGTTTTTAGCTCCACAAAAATTATTCCCTAGCCGAGATAAGCTTGACCCTATCCGGGAATTAGGACTTAGATTGGAGAGGTAAAGTTTTGTGTTATGTTAAAAAGAAAAAGAGTTTATGTTTGATTGAATTGAAGGGTATTTGGGAAGGGTAGATTGGAAGTCTCTTGTTTTTATATGTAAGAAAGGTCTCTTGATAGAAAAAAAAATGCACACAATAAAGTTTTTTATGGATGTAGTAACAGAAAGAGGAATGTATACGGTGGATCGTTAACGACCCTGATGTAGGTTCGTTAACGAGGCAGCGAACGAAAAAAAAAAGAGAAAAAGAAGAAAGAAGGAAATTATAAAGAGGTGAAGAGTTAAGGTGCATTTGTGTTTAAAGATAATATCAGAGATTCTTTTATTTTTGTCATGAGACTTTCTATGATGATAAAGGGTGAGTGAAAATGAGTGTGCATAAAGAAGAGTGAGTTTGGTATGTTCTTATATGAAAAGTTTTGGTGAGATGTGAGTTTTTAGGAGTCTTTGATTCCTGGATGTTATTAGCACCACATAGCCAAAATATTTCCACGCCTTATTGTTATTACCAAGCCCCATTACAACCCGACCGAATGGAAACTTCTATGAAGTTTTTCATTGAGCCTAAGCTCTCTTGATGATTCTTTGCTTGTTTTGACAAATCTTGGGTGGAGAGTATTAGTGATATAAGTTCCAATTTCTATGAGTTTTTGTATATAAGATGAGTTGAGAGATTGAATTTATAAGCCTAAACACATGAGAGTTGAGTGAAACACATTATATCCCTTGAGAGGTTGGATTGTATTATTTTATGTCTATTTAAGTGTATATATGTGTGAGGATGTTAATAGTCTTTTGCTATAATTTTCTTATGTGTAGATGTTGCTTTTTAGAAGATGGCTATGTCTTGATGAGCATGATTTGTTTTTGTTTTGGTTAGTGTCTTGTTTATTGCTTGAGGACAAGCAAGTCTAAGTATGGGGTATTTTGATGTTCGCATTTTTAGTATAGTTTTTGATAGGATTTCTTTGCTTATTAGGTTTAGTTTTGTTTAGTTTAGACTTAGTTTTGAGTATTTTTATATAGTTTTGCATAACTTTGTGAAAAGAGTGGAATCTACGCTATTTTGTGAAATTTGCAGGTTTTAGCGAGGAATGGAGCTGAATTTGGAGCATTGCAGCAAGAGACAGAGGAGTGCAAGATTGAAGAAGTCGAAGCTCGTGAGTAAAAGAGGAAGTGTTGAAGAAAACAAAGCCCAGGCTCGTTAACAAGGCTGTGAGGGGTCGTTAACGAGGCCACGAAGAAAAAGATTTCGGAGTATTATTTTATTATTCATCGATCCTGAGCGGGAATTTATTTCCGTATCGGTTGAGTATCTTTTTAGAATCTTTTGGGGTTGTTAGAATATGTATTTTAGGTCTTAATATCTTTTTTGATTTTATTTCTATCTTTTAGAGATTGTTTCTATCTTTTAGGGAAGTTTATATCTTTTAGCCTTTTTAGTTTTTAGCTTTTTAGTATAAATACCCTTCTATATAGCATAGAAAAGGAGGCTTGGATTTAGAGAAGATTTTAGGAGGAGATTTGTGAAGACCGAATGAGAGAGAGATCGGATCGGAAGAGGATCACGAGGCTCGATAGACGACGGTTGCCGGGTGGTCGTTGGTCGTGATTATGGTTCGGTGTTTTTTATGTTTTTTTGTTTCTTCTAAATCTCTGTAAGACGATATTTTTCTTATTAATTTGAGTTTGAGTTTTGTTTCAATGATTCTTTTTATTGATTGTTTTAGTTTCTTAGTTATGATTAGTGAGTAGTCTATTTTTCTAGGGTCGGGGTTAAGCCCGGCATAGTTGGGCGTGTTTGATGAGTAAGATTGAGTGTTGAATGCCTTTTATCTTTTATTGAGATTGTTTGTTGTGCTTAATACCAAAACGAAAGTTGAGGTAATTTGAGTTTTTAACTTGATTGAAAGAGAAAGTTAGTAACTTGAAGGTTGATATTGTTTGAAAACGAAAGTGTCAAGGTTTAGATCCAAAACAAGCAATTGAGTGAATTAGGATGCGAATGTAGATTAATTTACTTACTAAGTCAACGAAAGTTGATAACTCTATCTGTTTAAAGGCATGATCTTATCTTCTTACGAATTCTTATGCTTAGCTATGTTGTGGTGTCCCTTGTCCTAGATTTTTTCTTTGTTTGAATTATTTCTGGTGAATCTTCGTTGCTGAGTACTTGCCTCGGTACCGAATTTTAATTAGAATTTTATTAGGTCGTTAGTTAATATTTTTGTGTTCGGTGGCTCGGTAACGATCCTGACAACATCGTTAACGAGGCATCTCGTGAGTGTTTTGTTTGATTTTTGTTAGATTGATAGACAAACAACCTTGCTTCCTGTGGAACGATCCTGACTCCACTGTACTCAGCGGGATCTTGACTTATAAATTTATTTGTTGTCAAGAAAGCCTCTCAACACTTTACAGCCTCGTTAACGAGCTTGAGATTTGGCTTCTTCAACTCTTCTTCAACTTAAAACTTCGAATTCACTTGATCTTCTCATGCCACATTCTCTCTTTAACTTCAAATCTTCCATCCTTCACCACAACACTTCAATTCAGCTCAAAAAGCGCTCCTTTTTGCTAAAAACCTAAAAAAAGACACAAAACAGAGTAGCTTCCATACTTCTCATAAAATATGCAAACTCATCCAAAAACACACAAAACTAACTATAAAACCTACTAAAACTAAACCTAAACAAACTAAGAAACACACCAAAAACTATACTAAAAACACGAATATCAAAATACCCCAAACTTAGACTTCCTTGTCCTCAAGCAATCACTAGATAACAATCAAAACCAAACAACATGCTCATCAAGCTAATAGCCATCAACTAAAAAGCAACATCAAGACATAGCAGAAAATAGCAAATGACTATTAACGTCATCACATATATATAAGCTCTTAGTAGACATAAGCAAATACAATTCAACCTCACCAGGGATATATGTGTTTCACTCAACTCTCATGTGTTTAGGCTTACAAATTCAATCTCTCAACTCATCTTATATGCAAAAAACTCATAGAAATTGGATCTTATGTCACCAAACTCTCCACCTAAGATTTGTCAAAACACATAAAAATCATCAAGAGAACTTAGGCTCAATGAAAAACTTCATAGAAGCTTCCATTCGGCCGGGTTGTAATGGGGCTTGGTAATAACAATAAGGCGTGGAAATATTTTGGCTATGCGGTGCTAATAATATCCGGGAATATAAGACTCCTAAAAACTCACACATATACAAAAACTCTCATAAGAACAACATACCAAAATCACTTCTTTATGCACTTTCACTCACCCAACATATCTTAGAAAGCCTCATAAAACATTAAAAGAATCGCTGGCTTATCTTTCAAACACTAATGCACATCTTCTTTTCTTTTCTCTTTTTTTTCATATTTCTTTCAGCTCCTTTTTTTTCGCAGCCTCGTTAACGAACCAACTAGGTCGTTAACGAGCTTCATCGTGTACACTTCCTTTCCTTTTTCAACAACAACTTCCTTTTTGTGCATCCTTTCTTACCAAGAAATCTTTTTATAAATAAACGCAAGAGACTTCCAATCTACCCTTCCCAAAAACCCTTAATTTTCGAACCAATTACAACTTTTTCACTCAACAAAATAGACCTCTCCAATCTAAGTCCTAATCCCCGGATAGGGTCAAGCTTATCTCGGCTAGGGAACAATTTTGTGGAGCTAAAAAAATAAAGGCTTCAGGCTCAAATTAGCTTCAAAAAGAGGATAATATAAGGTAGGATAGGGATTAATAGGGCTTATGAAAAATAAGTTCTCTATCATCTGATTTCACATGCAATGAACTATAAATCTTATATAGGACTCAAGAAATAGATAACCATCACAATTTCAAGAGATAATATACATAAAGAGAGTAAATCACGCAAGAAATGAAAGGGATTCATTGATGTTCTCCCTATAAGGCCAAAAAACTCACAAGGTCAAATTTGTGTTAGATTGCATCACTTATGCTAAAAAGTATACATGCTCAATTTCATCAAATGCTATTCCTCTATAAAACAATTTTATATCAAGAATCAAGGTATACTATCAAAGACATGCTTGCAAGGAATTATATGATAATGCTAGAAATTACTATCATAGAACCATAAGAAAAGGGCATTTATCCATCCTAAAACTCTTTTTGGAATTTTTTTTATTTTTTTATTTTTTTGTCTATGTTTTTTTAAAGCGAAGAACTACTTAAAACAAACAAAACACCTAAAACAAACAAGACACAAGTTTTCTACCCTTTCCCATCCCATACTTAAAATTACAGTGTCCCTACTGTAATAAAAATAAGCAGAAGAAAAGAATAGAGAAGAAAAAGAAAACGAAAAGAAAACAGAAAAACTTACAAGATTTTTGAAGTAGAAAAGAAACAACTTCTCAAACTGGATCAGCGCCTTGGTGGTGGGAACCGTTGCTCAAAGTTCCCCAGAAAGTCATACATCGTCCTCCAGCGCTCTGCATCATCCGCCTCTCTCTGCTGATGCCTCGCATCATCTAACACCATGCGAGCAGAGTAGATACTCTGCCACCTATCCATCCTCTGGTGGAGATGATTCTGTTGAAGGTGAAGCTGATGCATCTGAGATGATAGATCTTCAGCCCATGGAGGTAGGACACTAGATCCAGTGTAAGCGGGCTGAGGAGGTGGTTGGTAGTGGTTGTAAGGCTGGAAGTGGTCTTGAATAATTACCGGATTGTAGGGCATAAGACCATAGGATTGTGGCTCGGCAGGTTGCTGCTGCGGGGGGTCGTTACCGAAGCTGTGTGCCTCGATAGTAGCCCCGAAATGGTCATTAACGACCCTGGTGGGCTCGTTAACGAAGCTGCTGTTGCCCATAATTTCAGTATCGAGGTCGTCTTCCTCGATGTCGAGCTCTTTCGTGCCCGCCTCTGTAGCTGCCTCAGTCTCAACATCATCATCGTCCATAGCCTCTCCCTCCCTCTCAAACCGTGTCTCACACGCCCTAAGCGATGGCTCATCCTCCGGCTTGTGCTCTAACGGGAAAGCATTTCCCGTCCATGACTCGTACCAGTTCGGTACGTATAGTAGCTCCAGGTTAGACAAGGTGGGCATTACATCACGACCTTGAACTTTTGTAGTGTACCCGCTTTGAACCTGAGTAAAAATTCCTGAGTTGAACCAGTAGTTCCTATTGAGCAATTGGGCGTGGAATGGCGTGTAGAGGGTGAGATCGACTCCAAGATTGGTCGCCAAGAGACTAACCAAGTTCCCGCACCATACTTCCTTTGACTTCATCCCTTGCTTCTCCACGTACTATAGCCATTCATACCCCAAATTTAATGGGGCGGGATCCTCAAAGAGTATGGTTCGGAGGCAAGGTACTTCCATCCTCGTTGGCCTGTTCAACTCTCTCTTGGGCCTAAATGTAGCAGCTAGGACTCGGAGAATGATCCGGAAAATGGGGTTGATGATGCTTGCCCCGGAAAGTGCTACATCGGAAGGCTCTACTTCCCCAGTGATGTAGCTCCAAGTCCTTGTCACCTTGTAGTCCTTAATGTTGTAGTCCCGAGAAGGATTTGGGAGCTCGAGAATACCATTGAACTCCGCCATGGTGAACTCACGGATAACATTGTCGAGCCTGAATCTAATCCGTCCTGCCAAAGTCTTTTTCGGGAATCTTGTTTCTAGAGTGGCCAAAAACTCTGAAGTGAGAGCCGAGAAGTGGGGTACCTCTTCCTTCTTCAACAAGTGAGGCACACCAAGAATAGTAAAGGCCTCTTTGACATCGTCATAAAGCCTCATTGCCTTAGCCCTTGACCTTGAGAACCACCTAGTGTAGTGGTCCTTGTCTAATATGGCATTGTATCGGTCTGCTTGTGCTTGGGTGCCCAAGATCACATTATCCATGAGGCTTTTTCGAGCCTGAATCTAATCCGTCCTGCCAAAGTCTTTTTCGGGAATCTTGTTTCTAGAGTGGCCAAAAACTCTGAAGTGAGAGCCGAGAAGTGGGGTACCTCTTCCTTCTTCAACAAGTGAGGCACACCAAGAATAGTAAAGGCCTCTTTGACATCGTCATAAAGCCTCATTGCCTTAGCCCTTGACCTTGAGAACCACCTAGTGTAGTGGTCCTTGTCTAATATGGCATTGTATCGGTCTGCTTGTGCTTGGGTGCCCAAGATCACATTATCCATGCGCGGAGGAGATGGGGACCGTTGAGTTCTTCTTCTTGTTGGCTCTTGTTGTAGCTCGGCTGGAACTCGCCATATGGACCTATAGAAGTATGAATTGACAACGACAAGATCCATACAAATCAATAGAAAAGAGACCCCACACTTGGTCTCGAAATTGCTCTCGAAGTGCCTGGTTAACGACCCAACTGTGGTCGGTAATTAGCCTGGATTGGTGTTTTGACTAGGAAAATTACAGGGTCGTTAACGAGCCTGGACAGGTCGTTAATGAGCCTGTGCGAGAACCAGTCGCAGTGTCCGAGTGCAATTTACTCCAAAATTATGCAATAAATCAAGCATGCATTACGCACAATCCTACATAAGACACACAAACGGGTATATGCACCCCAAACTTGACCAATTACCCATCCCGAGCATGCTAAAATTGCCCAAAAACTCATGGTATAAGCACAATTCATGCTTTTCCTAATTGAATTTCAGTGAAAAATCAAGCAAGAACAAACCCACATAAATCAAGATCGAACACCAATATATGAAGCAATAACATCATTGAGCAAAATTAAACACGTGATTTTCGATTCAATATGCAAGCAAGATCAAGATATGAAATTTCAACCCTATAGACCATGAATCATGCGAATAGAGAGTTAGGGTTTAGAATTCATACCGTTAGATCGAGAAATTGAAGAACAAGATCGAAATTGGGAGTGGGTAACGGGCTTGAATGCTCGCCGGTAACGAATGCAAGGGTTGACGGTTCGTTAACGGGGTCGATTCCGGAGTACGATGGTGGTGCAAATTCCGTTCAGTAGAGAGGAACCGGTAGGATTTTTGAGAGTTTAAGCATTGAATTGAGAATTTGAGAGTGGAATTTTGGGAATTTTGGAAGGGTTTTATAGGAGAGGACTAGAGGTAGGTGAAGAGGATGATAGGGGCGGCACATAGGGTAAAAGATATAGGATAGATTAGGTTAAAAAAACTTACCTGCCCGTTTTCGAATTCGGGTCGCTGAACTGGGTCGTTAACGACCCTGGATGGGGTCGTTAACGAGCCTGTTGTTGAGAGGGTTTCTTGACAACAAATAAATTTATAATCAAGACCCCGTTGAGTATAGGGAGGTCAGGATCGTTCCACAGGAAGCAAGGTTGTTCGTTTATCAATCTACTAAAAAGCAAACAAAACAAATAAAAACACGCACAAGTAGCCTCGTTAACGACGTTGTCAGGGTCGTTAACGAACCACCGAACACAAAAACACTTCAAATAACGACCTAATTAAATTCTAATTAAATTCGGTACCGAGGCAAGTACTCAGCAACGAAAATTCACTAGATTTAATTCAAATAAAACAAAGATCTAGGATTTAGGGACACCACAACATAGCCAAGCATAAAAACTCGTAAGAAGATAAGATCATGCCTTTAAACAGATAGAGTCATCGACTTTTGTTGACTTAGCAAGTAAATTAACAAACTTTCGTATCCTAATTCACTTAATTGCTTGTTTTGGATCTAAAGCTTGAAACTCTCGTATTCAAACAATATCAACCTTCAAGTTACTAACTTTCTCTTTCAATCAAGTTAAAAACTCAAATTACCTCAACTTTCGTTTCGGTATAAGCACAACTAACAATTCTCAATCAAAGATAAAAGGCATTCAAAACACAATCTTACTCATCAAACATGCTCAACTATGTCGGGCTTAACCCCGATCCTAGAAAAGGAAACTGCTCACTACTCATAACTGAGAAACTAATAATTTCAATCAAAAGAAACATTGAAAACAAAACAAAACTCAAATTAATAAGAAAATATCGTCTTACAGAAGTTCAGAAGAAACCGAAAACATCAAAATACCGAATCAAAATCACGAGTAACGATCCCGGTGACTGTCGTCTACCGAACCGACTCCGATCCGACGTTTCTCTCTCTCGGCCCTTCGAAATTCTCTCTCTACTCTAAAAATTCTCTTCTCCAAGCTCCTCCCTTTCTATGCTAGATAGAAGGGTATTTATACTAAAAAGCTAAAAACTAAAAAGGCTAAAAGATATAAACTTTCCTAAAAAGATAGAAACAAACCCTAAAAGATAGAAATAAAATCTAAAAGGATAATAAAACCTAAAATACATGTTCTAATAACCCCAAAAGATACTCAACCGACACGGAAATAAATTCCCGCTCAGGATCGGTGAATTAAAAAATAAATCTTCAATTCTTCTACTTCGTAGCCTCGTTAACGAGCCCTCACAGCCTCGTGAAAGAGCCTGTGCTTTGTTTTCTTCCACACTTCCTCTCGTAATCTTGAGCTCTGACTTCTTCAATCTTGTACTCCTCCGTCTTTCACTGTAATGCTCCAAATTCAGCTCCATATAGTTCCTTTCCTCGCTAAAACCTACAAAATACACAAAATAGCGTAGCTTCCACTCTTTTCATAGAAATATGCAAAACTACCTAAAAACACTCAAAACTAAACCTAAACTTACCAAAACTAAACCTAATAAGCAAAGAAAACCTACTAAAAACTATACTAGAAATGCGAACATCAAAATACCCCATACTTAGACTTGCTTGTCCTCAAGTAATAAACAAGTCATCAACCAAAACCAAAACAAACATACTCATCAAGACATAGCCAACTTCCAAAAAGCAACATCTACACATGAGAAAAATATAGCAAAAGACTATTAACATCCTCACACATATATGCACTTAAATAGACATAAGATAATACAATCCAACCTTACACGGGATATTGTGTTTCACTCAACTCTCAAGTGTTTAGGCTTATAAATTCAATCTCTCAACTCATCTTATATACAAAAACTCATAGAAATTGGAACTTATATCACCAATACTCTCCACCCAAGATTTGTCAAAACAAGCAAAGAATCATCAAGAGAACTTAGGGGCTCAATGAAAAACTTCATAGAAGTTTCCATTCGGCCGGGTTGTAATGCGGCTTGGTAAAGACAATAAGGAGTGGAAATATTTTGGTCATGTGGTGATAATAATATCCGGGAATCAAAAGACTCCTAAAAACTCACACATTACAAAAACTCTCATAAAAGATTATACCAAACTCACTCTCATTTTACACACTTATTTTCACTCACCCTTTATCATCCTAGAAAGTCTCATAACAAATTAAAAGAATCTCTGATATTATCTATAAATACAATTGCACCTCAACTCTTCACCTCCTTTTATCATTCTCCTTCTCTTTCTTTTTTTTTTTATATATCTTCCTTTTTTTTTACCTCGCTGCCTCGTTAACGAACCCACATCAGGGTCGTTAACGAGCCACCGTATACATTCTTTCTCCTCTTTTCACTTCCTTCAAAAACTTTATTTCGTGCATTTTTTCTTATCAAGAGACCTTTCTTATTACATGTAAAAGCAAGAGACTTCCAATCTACCCTTCCCAAATATCCTTCAATTAAAGCAAACTATAAGCAACTCCTTTCTTTTTTAACACACCACAAAACTTGCCTCTCCAATCTAAGTCCTAATTCCAGGATAGGGTCAAGCTTATCTCGGCTAGGGAATAATTTTTGTGGAGCTAAAAATAAAAGGTTTCAGGCTAAAATTGGTTATAAAAAAGAAGGAATAATGTAAAGGTAGATATGGAATAATAGGGCTTATGAAAATAAGTTCTCCATCATATGATCTTTACAAGTAATGAACTAAAAAATCTTGTAAGGGTCTCAAGAAATAGATAACCATCACAATTCCAAGAGATAATATGCATAAAGAGAGTAAATCACACAAGAAAAGAAGAGGGATTTATAAATGTTCTCCCTATAAGGCCAAAAATAACTCAGAAGGTAGATTTTGTTGGATTGCATCATCTATGCTATAAAGTATATGTGCTCAATTTCATCAAATGCTATCTTCTTCTAAAACCAATAATTTCAAGTTGAGAATCCGGCTATACTTTTAAAGACATGCTTGCAAGGAATTATATGATTAAGTTAGCGATTGCTATCATAGAACTTAAGAAGGGATATCTATCAATTCTAAAAAACTCTGTTTTTTTTTAGATTTTTCAAAAAAAATCGATTTTTATATATATATATATATATATATATATATATATATATATATATATATATATATATTTCCAACATAAAGAAATAGAAACTACATAAAACACATAAACACCTAGGACATAAGTTTTCTACTTTCTCCCACCCCATACTTAAAATTACAGTGTCCCCATTGTAAGAAAAATAAGAAGAAGGAAAAGAAATAGAAAAGAAAACATTAAAAGATTAAAAAGAAAAAGAAAGACATAAAAAAAACTTACAAAGTTGTAAAAGTGGAAACAAGGAAAAACGTCATCTTCAGGCTGAATCAACGGTTCGGTGGAGGAAAGTAGTGCTCGAAGTTCCCCATGAAGTCGTACATCGTCCTCCAACGCTCAGCATCCTCCGCCTCTCTCTGACGCTGCCTCTCATCCTCCATCGACATGCGAGCTGAATAGACAGTTTCCCATCTATCCATCCTCCTATGAATGTGATCCTGTTGGAGGTGAAGCTGCTGCATCCGTGTAGAAAGATCCTCGGCCCGTGGTGGTGGTATACTCGATCCTGTGTACTTAGGCTGAGGAGGTGGTGGGTAGTGAGGCTGGAAGTGGTCTTGATACATCATCGGGTTGTAAGGCATGAGTCCATAGGCATGAGGGTCGACAGGAGCTGGTGGTGGGTCGACAGGAGCTCTCGGCACCTCGTTAACGAAGCTGGGTGCCTCGTTAACAGTGTTGGGATGGGGCTGGAAATGGTCGTTAACGAGCCTGGTGGGCTCGTCAACGAAGATGTTGCTCCCTAAGACCTCTGTGTCGATGTCTTCTTCCTCGAAATTGAGCTCCTTAGTGCCGCCCTCGGTGTTGGCTTCTTCAGTGTCGTTGCCTACTACCTCGGTGTCCTCTTCATCCTCTTCATCTTCATCTTCATCCATGGCTTCCCGCTCAAACCGGGATTCACATGGCCTAAGCGAAAGCTCATCCTCCTGTTTAGGTTCCAATGGGTAGGCATGTCCCGTCCACGCCTCGTACCAATTCGGTACATAGAGAAGCTCGAAGAGGGTGGGTGTAACGATACGATCTTGAACCTTCACCTTGAATCCTCCCTCGGCTTGAATGAAGACACCAGAGCTCTACCAATAATTTTTGTTGAGGAGTTGGGCATGAGCCGGTGTGTAACGGGTGAGATCGACTCCAAGATTCTTAGCCAAGAGGCTAACGAAATTGCCACACCAAACCTCCTTGGACTTGTTTGATTTTCCGATGTAGTAAAGCCATTCGTACCCCAAATTCAAGGGGTCGGGCTCCTAAAAAAGGATGGTGCGGAAACAAGCAACTTTCGTCCTTGTAGGCCGGTTCAACTCTCTCTTCGGCCAAAATGTCGCGGCGAGGACTCTAATAATAATCCTGAAGATGGGGTTGATGATGGTTGCCCCGGATAATGCCGCGGTGGAGGATTGAACCTCCCCGGTAATATAGCTCCAAGTGCGAGTCACTCGGTAGTCCTTCAAGCTGTAATCTCTTGATGGGTTTGGGAGCTCTAAGATTGCGTTGAACTCCGCCATTGTGAACTCACGGTCCTCGTTACCGAGCCGAAACCGAATCCGTCCCGCCGAGGTCTTCGACGAGAAGTTAGTCTCCAAGGTGGCCAAGAACTCGGATGTGAGGGCCGGATAATGTGGCAAACTCTCTTTCTTCAAAAGATGGGCGGCTCCAAGAATGACGAACCGAAAACATCAAAATACCGAATCAAAATCACGAGTAACGATCCCGGTGACTGTCGTCTACCGAACCGACTCCGATCCGACGTTTCTCTCTCTCGGCCCTTCGAAATTCTCTCTCTACTCTAAAAATTCTCTTCTCCAAGCTCCTCCCTTTCTATGCTAGATAGAAGGATATTTATACTAAAAAGCTAAAAACTAAAAAGGCTAAAAGATATAAATTTTCCTAAAAAGATAGAAACAAACCCTAAATGATAGAAATAAAATTTAAAAGGATAATAAAACCTAAAATACATATTCTAATAACCCCAAAAGATTCTAAAAAGATACTCAACCGACACGGAAATAAATTCCCGCTTAGGATCGGTGAATTATAAAATAAATCTTCAATTCTTCTCCTTCGTAGCCTCGTTAACGAGCCCTCACAGCCTCGTTAATGAGCCTGGGCTTTGTTTTCTTCCACACTTCCTCTCGTAATCTTGAGCTCTGACTTCTTCAATCTTGTACTCCTCCGTCTTTCACTGTAACGCTCCAAATTCAGCTCCATATAGCTCCTTTCCTCGCTAAAACCTACAAAATACACAAAATAGCATAGCTTCCACTCTTTTCATAGAAATATGCAAAACTACCTAAAAACACTCAAAACTAAACCTAAACTTACCAAAACTAAACCTAATAAGCAAAGAAAACCTACTAAAAACTATACTAGAAATGCGAACATCACCTGCGTATCCTCTTTCGAATGATTTTACGAGCCCTTACTCCTGTTTCAGGTTAGCCTAAAAACAATTCTACCTTGCTACCTTAAAAACTACTAAAAACTCAAAAGAAAGATAGGGAAAAATATCTAAAAAGAAAGAGAAAAAACTAAACTATACTAAAACTAAAGCTGGGTTGCCTCCCGTAAGCGCTATTTTTAACGTCGTCAGCCCGACGTACTTACCTTTCTCAAGGTGGTTCTCTTGCAGCTATGTCTGGGTCAAGAGTGACCCCATACTTAGCTTGGTAGGAAGTATTGGCTCTTGTCACTAAATTTGGTCCTTTGTCTTCTAACAATATGCTCGGTATTCCTACACAAGGGTTAGTGAAATCCGAGAACCATGGGGGTTTGGACTCCTCTATTGCATAAATGGTGGGATACGGGGTAGGAATAAAATATGGAGAAGAGTACTAGTGAATTCAAGGTTAGAGTACTCACCTTGATTTATTGGAAACGATGTTGACATTGAGGTCGTTGGAGCCGTTACCAATCTTGTGCTAACGATTCCTTCATTATAGCCTTGCATGAGGGACTCGGTAATGGGCGAAGAAGGGTCGGTAGGGATATGTGAGAAATTTTCGTCCTCTTTGGTAATTGGAGGAGGGTCATTAGGAACAACTATGTCGAGTTCTAGCTGGGTTAACTCAATCTGTGCGGCCGCAGTTGGGTCATTAGCGTTCTGGTCAAGCCTGAATTCCACGCGTTCCTCTCCAATATCAAAAGTGAGGAGTCCTTTCTGCACATCTACCCTAGCACCTGTTGTAGCTAAGAATGGCCTGCCTAAGATAATGGGGACCTGAGGGTCTTCAGGCATGTCGAGAACGATAAAATCATTTGGAATAAAGAATTTCCCAACTTGAAGGGAATAATCATCCACGACTCCTGTAGCTTTTACGCTTGATCCGTCTGCCATGTAGAGATTCATGTCTACAGGCTCCAGTGGTCCCATGTTTGCTTTTGACCAGATTGAAAGAAGGAGTAAATTGGTGTTGGCTCCCAAATCACATCGAGCCTTGAATTTGTGGTCGCCTATGCCAATTTTTATGGCAAATCTCCCAAGATCGCCTAGCTTTTCTGGTAGAGAGATGGATCGGACTTCATCTTGCAGCTCTGTAATGGATCGTTTTCTCCTAAGAATATCTTTCAAGAATTTTGTGTAAGCCGACATTTCGCTTAGGGCCTCAACGAATGGGATAGAAATATTAATGCCTTGGATAATCTTTACGAAACGCTTGAACTTTTTCTCTGTAGAGTCCTTAGACTTCTTAGTGGGAAAAGGAAAGAGAATTCACCTTTCTCGAAACCACATCGGGCTCGAGAGGTGATTTTACCGGGTCGACATTGGGGTCGATTGCTGCTCTCGGAGGATCGTTACCAACCCTGGTGGGGTCGTTAACGAGCCTGGGATTGGGAGAGGAGCTCGAAATAGGAAACTTACCTGGGTTGGGGTCGTTAACGACCCTGGGAGCATCTTAACCATGGTGTGTAGGTTCGGTAACGACTCTCTTTGGCTCGTTACCAAGCTGAGTTGTGGCTTCCTCATCTGTTTCAGGGCTCTTCTCCTTAGCTTGGACACGCTCCGGTAGTGTCTTTCCACTCCTAAGGTGCACCGCTGCTATTTGTCCTCTTGGGTTCTCCTCGGGTCAGCCCGGGAGTTGCCCTTGTGGCCTTGGAATCTGTGCAGCAAGGTTCCCTAGTTGGGAGTCGACATTCTTCTTCCACACATCGAACTCTCTCCATCTTTTGTTTTGACTGTTAAGGTTGGCTTGGATTCCATCAATCTTGCTATGCACTTCATTGAATTTGTTATGGACTCCGTTAATGCCTTCCTGTAACCCTTGTGCCCATGATGGTGGCTCTTGGTAGCCTGGAGGTCGATATGGCGCAGGTCTTCTATCCGGTGGAGGAACTGCATAGTTAGCATTCGGATTTTGATTGCCCCATGTTGGATAATTGTTTGACCTGTCAAAATTACTAGGCTTGTTCCTGTATGGGCCTCTCATATAGTTCACTTCAGCATATGTCTCAACGGCTCTTACCTGCTCTATGTTAGTGCAAGCAGAAGTAGTATGGGCAGAAGAGCCACATTCTTGACAAGATTGAGAGGATTTCAGAAAACTTACCTACTTCTTCAGGCGGTTGACCTCGTCATGCAGAAATTGATTTTTGACATCTGGGTCAACGCCTCTGGGTGGGGATGATTGCTGGGTACCATACATGGCATCATAGTTGGACAGCTTATCCAGCAATTCCCATGTAGCCGTAGGATCCATCTCTATAAAACCGCATGTTGTATGCGTGTTGATGCAGTTCTTCGTCTTTGCATTGATACCCTGGAAAAAGATTTCTTCAAGAACATATAAAGGTTGCCCATGAGTAGGGCACTGCCTAAGCATTTCCTTAAATCTTTCCCAAGTCTTTACAAAGGTCTCATAAAGCAGTTGGTGATAGGAGGTGATGCGTTTTCTCAACTCCTTTGTCTTGGCAGGAGGGAAAAACTTTGTAAGAAATTGATCATATAAAGCCTTCCAAGTCCTGATAGACTTAGGAGGTAAGCTCTTCAACCAGCTCAGAGCCTTTCCAGTAAGAGACCACCCAAAAGCTTTTAACAGAACATATTCAAGTGAGACACCTTCAGCAGCTATAATGTCACATAAATCAAGAAAATTTCTAATATGTTCCATAGGAAACTCAGTAGGTTTCCCTTCAAACTGAGCCCCTTTTTATTAAGGATATAAATTGCGACTTATTCTCAAAAGTCTTCTCTATCTCCGGAAGCACAATTGGAGACTCCGGCACCCTCAGTTCTGGATGCATGTAATGCTTGGCATTCCTCGGATAGGCATTCAACTCTTCTTGTAAACGAGCACTGCTTACTCGTTGACGTTCAGCCTCGGCAATAGCGGCGTCTCGGTCAGCTTGTAACGCCTCCATCTGCCTCTGGAGTTCAACCATCTGACGGGCCATCTCTTCAGGTGTAGCCATGGCTCGGTTCTCTCGGCGTCTACGATGCAGGAAACGTTCAGGTTCAGAATAGTAACCAGTGTTTGCCAAATTCGAGCCTTCGACGTCCAGCTGGCATACGCTGAGAAAATAAACAAAGAAAAAAAAATTAAAAACAAAAACAGGGTTGAGCTATTTCCAGACCCACAGATAAACAACCGAACGTTGTTGCTTCCCCGGCAACGACGCCAATTTGTTGAGAGGGATTTACTTGACAACAAATAAATTTATAGTCAAGACCCCGTTGAGTATAGCGAAGTCAGGATCGTTCAATGGGAAGCACGGTTGTTTTTCTATCAACTACTAAAAACAAAACAAAACAAAACAAACAAAGACACCTAAGACCAACCTCGTTAATGACCTTGTCAGGGTCGTTAACGAACCTGGGAAATTCTACGAACACACATTAACAAGCTAAAACACAAGGTTCGGTACCGAGGCACTAACTCGATAACGAATATAACGGAAAGATAAACCTTATAAAATAAAAGACCTAGGACAAGGGTTACCACAACATAGCTATGCATATAAACTCATAAGAAGATAAAGATCATGCCTTTAGAAAGATAGATTCATCAACTTTCGCTGATTAGCAAGCAAATTAATTAATTCTCATAAATCAATCCACTCAATCACTTGTTTTGGATCCAAAGCTCGAAACTTTCGTAATCGAACAATATCAACCTTCAAGTTAACAACTTTCTCTTTTGATCAAATTGAGAACTCAAATTACTTCGACTATCGTCTAAGCATAAACACAACAAGCAATTCTAAAATAGATAAAAGGCATTCAAAACATCAACTCACTCATCAAACATGCATAACTATGCCGGGTTTCAACCCCGATCCTAGATAAGAAAACTACTCATTACTCATATTAATAAAGCAAACAACTTCAACAAAAGAAAACATTGAAAACAAAACAAACTTACTCGAAATTAATAAGATAAATATCGTCTTAAAATATCCAGAAGAAACCGAAAACACAGAACAAAAACCTGAGCAAAAGCCGATTAACGACGCAACTTCTCTCTCTCTCGATCAAACTTGGCTCGCTATTCTTCTCTCGTATTCCCCTCGATTTGGTTCTCCACTCTAATAATAGATGATAGCTCCCCTTAACTTAAACGATCCATCCCCATAAACTAAAGAGGGGACAACTGTATTTATAGAGAAATTTTTCTATCTAAAAAGCTATCTTATTAAAAAGACCTAAGAGATAAAAACTAACCCTAAAAAGATAAAAAGATAAAAGATATAAGATAGAACAACCCTAAAATCATTTAAAACTCTATCAACACGGAATCTTTGTTAACAACTTCCGCACAGGGTCGGTAGACATCACAAAATCCGCCAGAAAATTCTATCTTTATGCCTCGTTAACGAGGACCCTTTACAACCTCGTTAACGAGCCTGGGATTTGGCTTCTTCAACTCTTCTTCAACTTAAAACTTTGACTTCACTTGATCTTCTCATGACACCTTCTCTCTTTAACTTCAAATCTTCCATCCTTCACCACAACACTTCAGTTCAACTCAAAAAGCGCTCTTTTTTGCTAAAAACCTACAAAAAGACACAAAACGGAGTAGCTTTCATACTTGTCATAACATATGCAAACTCATCCAAAAACACACAAAACTAACTATAAAACCTACTAAAACTAAACCTAAACAAACTAAGAAACACACCAAAACTATACTAAAAACACGAATATCAATCTTAAGCAGGAAACGATCTATTTAAGAGTTGACGGATGAGGTCCGATCTTTAAAGCTTCTTGAAAAGCTCAGCGATCCTGGTAAGTTTTCCATTACAATTGGTATTGTAACTCACCGTTTGAAAGCTTTATGTGATTAGTGTGCCAGTGCCAGTCTACTACCGCTCTCTATCTGGTCAAAAGCTGATATGGGACCATTGTAACCCATCAATATGAGGTTGTACATGGTGGATAGATCCTTTGTAAAGGCAACCAAAGTCATTGAGGATGTCCCAGTTCAAGTTGGCAAATTTTTTGTTCCCAACGAATTCATCGTTCTAGACATGCCAAAAGACCCTGTGGTACCTATCATACTGCAAGAGCATTCCTAGCCACTACAGGAGCACGAGTTGATGTTAAGAAGGGACTCCTCACCTTCAATATAGGAGAGGAGAAGGTCGAGTTTTGTTTCAACCTTGTTGTCAATGAGACCGCTACTGCTGCAGAGATTAAGTTGCTTCACCCAGAGCCACGCAATGCTAAATCAGAAGATCACCTCCCACTAATGAAGTCGCCAAATACAATACAAAGTGGCCTACCGACCCACCAGGGGTCGGTAACGACCCTTCTCTGACAAAATACAACATTGTAGGCAGTCTTTGGTACAATATCGAGGCCTTTTCTGACTCAGACATGTCGGTAATGACCCACTTTGCCTCGTTAACGAGCCATCCTCCATGGGACAAAGGTGAGTCCTCTTGCTCTAGTCTAATCAAATCTGGTCATGATCCTTTCTCTCATCCCTTTTCTACATCATATAGAGGACCAAATTTCGTCAATAGGAGCTCCAATGTCTTTTCAGCTAAGTATGGGGTCTTTCATGATCCCGACAAAGCTGGAAGAGAGCCGCCTTGACTAAAGCAAGGTAATTTTGTCGGGCTAACGACGTTAAAAATAGCGCTTACGAGAAGCAAACCGGTTTAGTTTTTCCTTTCTTAGATCTTTTTGCTAGCTTTCTTTTGGCTTGTTTCTAGATTATGTTTTAGATTTTCAGAATAGAATGCCTTGCTAAGTGTTACAGGAAAGAGGACGGAAAATAGAGCAAAACCAGGCTCGGTGAAAAACTATAGGTGGCTCGTTACCGACGTCCCAGGGTCGGTACCGACCCTTGCAGCGTAACCGAAAGAAACTCGGATTTTGACCCCAAGTATGTTTTGTTAATACTCCTCTTTTTTTATTCCAAACCTTTATCTACCACATACTTCTCCTTCTCTCGGGCGACATTCCGAAACCCTCACCCTCACTCAAAGTCGGCCCATCCCCTTGCACCATCGAACCACCGGGAACCACCGTCGATCCACTGTTGCACTGTCGAGCCACCCTCACGCACACCACACACCAGTCCATAATTAAGCCACACCCCGGTACCGAGCAAAACTTCCTTGTTCGTTACCGATCCAAACTCCCTCGTTACCAACCCAAACCTTCTATTTTTCATTCTAAGTCATAGATTTGGTATGTTTTCTCAACCTTAAAGCTTTATTTTAAATTCTTGAGCATAAATGGTAATTTTTGGTTAATTTGCATGTCTAGATCTAGATCTAGGTTGGGATTTTCATGCTTGATTCTTGCCTCTTGCTTCAATATTCGTGTTGTGTTTTGATGAACATTGTTTCTTCATGTTAAGGATTGAATTTGTTTCAATTTTATGAGGATGAGTTTGCTTGTTCTTGCTTTGACTTGATATACACCTTGATTTGGCAATTTTGGCATGTTTGGGGTGGGTTTTAAAGCAAGTATGGGTTGTGGATGCTTGGTTTTGCTCGGTAGTGTTTGAACACTTGCTTGCATGATGACTTGTTGGGTGTTTGATGGTTCGAGATGAAACTAGTTCTGGATGCCACTGTTGGCTCATTACCGACCCCCATAGGGTCGGTAACGACCCTAATTCTTTACCAAAATGCATTAAATTTCCAGGTGACTCGTTACCAACCCCCATGGGTTCGGTAACGACCTTGCAGAATGCTTGAGCTTTGTTTGTTTGCATGACTTTGATCGTCTTTTTAGGATGTAACTTGGTTCTTTATGCTCGATTGATTCACACTTGATTGCTTATGCATAATGACTTTGTTCTCCTCACTTATATAGCATGCAAATATGAGTCTTGAGTAATTTTAAGCACTTGTTTCTAATGCAAGTATGGGGTCATTCGGTGTGTTTTTGTTATGAATAGCTCTTATCTTGACTTTGCTGTTGTTTTTCCAGGTCTACAATGGCATGTTCAAGCAAAGCAAACAAGAGAGCAAGCAAGAGATCGAGGAGGCCATCTCCATCTCCATCCCCACCGCTAATGGATGATGTAGAGGTGACAACTGAGGAGGAAGCAAGGATCTTCAACATAATCTTTAACCCATCTCACAAAAAAAGGTGGTTCTCCAAGGTCCATGGGAAGAAGTTGGGCATTTACACGGACCTCAAGCATGCTTTTTCAAACATTTGCGCACCCCACCTCCTTAATGCTGAAAACCTCCCTCACTACCCTGCTCTCACTTTAGAATTTGTGGCCATTCTCCAAACTAGGGTCAAGAGCCCAAAATCTGTGGGGAATATCACTTTTAGACTTGGGAACGGGGATTACAATCTCACCATGAGCGAGTTCAACACTCTCCTCGGGTTCCCTAGCCCCTCCCGAGATTACAAGGCCCCTGACAATTTCAAGGTCCTTGAGACATGGGGCAATTTGACGGGCCAAACTAACTGCCTGGTATGTGCACTCCCTTGCTCACAGATTGCCAATCCACTTTTCCGCATCATCCTATGTATTCTCGGTTCCACCATTTGGGCCAAGACAGAGTTATCTTGGCCTACAAGGACGGAGGTGGGTTGTCTACGTACCATGCTCTTCACCGATCCCGCTCCCATGAATTTGGGATATGAGTAGGTTACATTTGTAGAACAACACATGCCAAAGTTGGAGGAAATCTACTTTGGAGGGTTGGTGACCATTCTTGCCATGGCTTGTGAGATTGACCTTTCCTGCTACACTGCACACCAGCCGAGGAAACTGGACACCACTTACTAGGCATCCTCTCGAATTTTCAAGAGGAGTGGTGATGGAATTAACACCATGGTAAATGGCCGCCAAGTGTTGGTCACTAAGGATAAATTGGAGCTCTTGTACCTTCCCAATTGGTACGAGGCATGGACTTTTGCACCCTTCCCTCTCACCACGAGACCCGATGCTAACACATCACTCAAGAAGCAAGCCTCACGGTTCCCAAGATATGAAGATATGCAAGATACTAAGAGTCCGTTACTGAGCCTTATGAGTTCGGTACTGAGGGGGTTTCACATGCAGATGGACACGTTAACGTGCCAAAAGAGCTCGATATAGTGGTTTACGACCCTGTTACCGACCCCTACAAGGTCGGTACTGATCCCCATTTTCACCATAAATAACACGGTACTGAGGGGTACGGGTTCGGTTACGGGATGTCCACTGAGCATTATCTGAGCTACAATATTCGCCATCCCGGAAAAGGCTCTAGTTCCAACTCTGCTCCACTCCCGTGGGTCGATGATATGGTTCAACGGATGGATAGGCTTCAGATGGGTCAATATCAAATGTACGAGAGGATAACCCAGTTCCAAGAAGCTTACACGGCTCAAAGGGGGGTTGATGAGCAACGCCATAAGGGGGCCGAGTCCCGTTGGAGGATAGCTGAGGATCGATGGTCGACAACCAACGAGCGCTGGCAATCTACCACCGAGTTTATGCATAACTTGGAGAAGCACTTTCCACCATTGGAATGATTCTCTCTCTCTTTCAAGGATGTTCAAGAATGGTTCCACTGCTTCCAAAACCAATCTGTGAGTTCGTTTTCTTTTCCCTATCTCTTTTCTTTTTACCTTGCTTTGTTCTTACAGTGGGGACACTGTTAGGTTTAAGTATGGGGTAGGGAGGGAAAATAAAACTCTTGTGTTTGTTTGTGAGTTTTTCATGTCTAGCTTTGATGTCTTTTGTTAAGTTTAAGTTGTTTAGTTGCTTTCTTTGCTTTTCTAAAAAAAAGGAAAATGATTTTTTTTTTGAAAAATCACAAAACGATTTTAGGACGGATAGTACCCTTGTTTTAGTAGTTCTATGATTGCTTTTATTTGCATGATCATGTAAATCCTTTGACATGTTTTGATAGTTTAGCCCAAGTCTTTTGATGAAAATGTTTTTGTGTGAAGTTTAGTTTGTGATGAAATTGAGCACATATGACTTTTAGCATGAATTTATTGCAATCCAAAAAATATTACCTTGTGAGGATATTTAGCCTTGATTTTCTTGTGTGATTTACTCTCTTATGTGTATAGTATCTCTTGAGATTGTCATGGTTATCTATTTCTCAAAGCCTATATAAGATTTTAGGTCATTACTTGAAAGATTATATGATGGAGAACTTATTTTTCATGAGCCTTATTAAATCCATATACACCCTTACATTATCCTTTGCTTTTGAAACCAATTCTTGAACCTTAAGCCTTTTATTCTTTAGCTCCACAAAATTGTTTCCTAGCCGATGAAAGATTGACCCTATCCGGGGATTAGGACTTAGTTGGTTGAAATTGGTTTTGTTGGGTGTAAGTGCTGGTTCAAAAGAAAGGATGGCTTGGGTAGAATGGAAGTCTCATTGTTCAAAGAAATTGTAACGAATTCTTAGTAAAAATATTAAACGAGTTAGTAAAAGAAGAAGAGAAGTTCAATTACAGTGATCTCGTTACCGACCCTAGTAGGGTCGGTACTGAACCTTCCTAGAAGGCAAAAAATTCAGAGCAAAAAGAACAATTCGGAAGAGATAAATAAAAAAAGAAATACGTACAAGTACAGTACTAGTACAATGAAAGACAAAGCCAAGAATTTCCTTAAAGTATTTTGTGAGACTTTCTAAGTGGGATTTGGTTGATGAAAAAGAAGGTGACAATGTACTTAATGTTTTTAAGAGTTTGGTATATTCTTTTCATGTTTTTTGGTGAGTTGTGTTGGAAAGTTTAGTCTTTTTTCCCAGATTTTTAGCAACACAGACCAAAATAATTCCACGCCTTATTGTCATTACCAAGCCCCATTACAACCCGGACGAATGGAAGCTTCTATGAAGTTTTTCATTGAGCCTAAGTTCTCTTGATGATTTTACTTGTTTTGACATCTTTGGTAGAGAGATCAGTGATATAAGTTACAATTTCTATGATTTTTTGCATGTTTGATTGAGTTGAGAGTTGTACTTATAAGCCTAAACACATGAGAGTTGAGTGAAACACATATCTCTTGTGAGGTTGGATAGTGATTGCTCATGTTTATTTGTTACCCACATATTTTGTAATGACATGAAGAGTCACTTGTCTAAATTTTACTTGTGTCAAATTTGCTTTTTGATAAGGGCTATTACAAGATGAATGTGTTGATGGTTTTGATTTATGTTTAAGTGATTTCTTTAGGACAAGCAAGTCTAAGTATGGGGTATTTGATGTCCATGCTTTTAGCTTAGTTTTAGAGCGTTTTTCTAGGTTATTTAGCCTTGTGTAGTTGTGTTTTGTGTTAGATTTGTGTTTTTTGGTCTAGTTTGCATATTTTGTGAAAAGTATGGAAACTACACTAGTTTTGTGTTTTTTTTTGTAGGTTTTGAAGCAAGTTTGGAAGCATTTAGAAGACATCAAAATATAGGAGAGTAAGAGAAGCATGGCTTTGAGGAAGAGGTGAAGACTTTTGAAGAAAACCCGAAGAAATCCAAAAGAAAAGTGAAGAATAACAAGGAAACGAGACCAGACCAGACTCATTACCGACCTTGTAGGGGTCGGTACCGAGGCATGCAGGAAGATAAGAAGTTCAACAAAGTTTTAAGTGTCTACCGACCCTGACGGGGGTCGATACCGAGGTCCCCATGTCGGTAGACAAAGCCGACTTAGTGCTTTTAATGATTTTATTCCAAGATCTTTTTTTCTTTAGAATGTTTTATCTTTAAGGAAACTATTAGATAGATCCTTTAGTATAAATACTCTTGTTTTTTACATAAGTTAGGACTATCTCTCGTGAGTTTAAGTTTTACGTACGGTTTGAAGGATTAGGAGAGAAGTTTGTTGCTTAGAGATCAAGCAAAGAGATTGTTGGAGTTTTTCTTGTGTTATAAGTTGTGTTCTGAGAAAAGTTTGTTTCGAATTCAAGTAAGATTCAGTTTTTAGTACAAGATATGTTTTCCTTCAATTACTTTGTTTGTTTCTTTTCAATTATGAGTGAGTAGTCTCTTAATCTAGGATTGGGGATAGAAACCCAACATGATTATGCATGAATGATGATATGATTGAATGAATTGAATGCCTCTTATCTATTCTCTACTTGTTTGTGCTTATGCTTTTACGAAAGTTGAAGTAATTCGTGTTTGTGACTTAATCGAAAGAGAAAGTTATAAACTTGAATTGAGATAAAGTTTGATAACGAAAGTTCAAAACTTTGGATCAAAATAAGTACATAAAGTAAGTTGAATTATGAAAGTTGATTAATTTACTTGTTTATTCAACGAAAGTTGATAATTTTATGTTAAAGGCATGATTTTTATGATTCATGTTATCTACATTGCATGATTATGTTGTGCTAGACCCTTATCCTAGATTTTCTCTTACTTGTGAGTCAAAACTTAAACCCAGCTATACCTCGTCACCGAGCTTCTTAGGTCGGTATTGAGCATGTAGTTTGTCTAAGTTAGTTTGTCTTTCTTCGTTCTCAATTACACCTTGTTACCGACCTTGACTAGGTCGGTACCGAGCTGTGAAGTATCTTGGTGATGAGGATTTTTCAGTCGTTTACCTATCAAAGAATCCTAACTTAACCAATCTGAGTTGAATGGTAAGCAAGGGTAGATCCAGCAGAGACTCGTGTATTTGTGTTGTTACTTGAATGCCAAGTAACCAAAGAGAGGGTTTTATGAATAATTTATCTAAACTAATATGCAAACTAAAAGTAAATATGAATGCAAAAGCTGATTGTAATATATGATAGACAAGTGTGTTCAATTAATTAAATCCATCATGACATTACATTGTTGATCATCGATTCTCTTGATTCTCTTCTCAATTGAATAATCTATTGTGGATAATGACCCTACTAAGGATTAAGACCCAAACTTTAGATTTAGTTGACAACCCTAATCATATAACAACCTAAAAAACCATTTAGATTCAATTAGACAACAACATAACGATTCAAGTTATCAACAGAAACAAACACTTAGAGAAACCAGACATCTAAGCGACTTGTGAATTTATTCCCTTCTTTAACCAAATTGTCCAACCGGTACTAAATTGATTAAAGTATACTCTTGATCAAATTAACTCTGACCGGTAATTAATCAGATTCAACTATAACTAGAAATTCAATTAGGTAGCTAATCTAACAAAACCCTAGCTCAGATTCAATTAAGCACATGATATAAACTCTATTCAAGTTCATTGAGAATCAATCAAACCTCACAACTCATGCAAATCAAGACTTCAATAACTAGCCACACACAACGGAATTTAGCAATTCATAATTAAAATTAAGAAAAACTTACAAAGGTTTAAAGTTTGCCTCTAGAGAGAAAAACCCTAGCCTCCAAAAGTATGATCAATAATATGAAAGAGATAAACTAACAAGAGTTCAAATATACCTTAAAACAATCCTCAAAAACCCTAAAAAGAAGCACATCTTCGGACAATTAATAAAACAAGCCCAAAAAGCAAAGCCCAAATGTTGGCCCAAGTCTCCGCGTAAAATCCCAATTTATGCGGGTTGTCTCCCAATTGCGCGGCCGGATAATTCTGTCCCAACCCGCACAATCAGCTTCTGTAAGAATTACTCGGGTTGCAATCCTTCCTTGCAAGCGGCATAATTTTCTTCTTTGTTGTTTGACTAGCTAAAAGTCGTCGTGCCAAATCAAAATATAAATCCCTAGTTAATCAACTAGTATAGTTGGTAAGTCGGGGTCGAACCCAAGAGACACTTGTAGTTCAAAGTTATATTATTATCAACTTAGTAGTAATAAGGGGGGATATTTGATTAGTAGTCTAAGACTATGAAATTGAAATAAACAAAGCAAGCAATTAAACAGAACAAAGGTTGAGTTTTTATCAATTGAGGAAAACAATCCTATTCAAGCATCCACTTTCATCATCAAGTTATTGATCATTGATTCAAACAAGTTATTTCCTTTGGTTATTCCTATCCTGATCAGACATAATAAACAAGCCAATGGGTCATGTAAATACTTAATATCAAAACAAACATGAAACGATCATGAATAATAATGATACTAGCAGTAGAAGCAATGATATGCAAATTGAGTTCCAACAATAAGCATGCAATCAAATCTGTTTCTCAATGGTTTTAGTCCAACGAGTCCTAAAACATTGAGTTGCTACAAAGATTAGGTTTTACTACGAGAAATCTAGATCTAGTAATAGAGAGTATTAATTCCAACTAGTTGGCCTGACAAGCAACACAGTCAATATTAATTAAGCACAAGAGAATTGAAATAACCTATAAGGAATAAACTTGAGAAAGAATCTCACAATAGACTTGAATCCGAAAGCTTCAACTTGAATAGAAATAAAGGAGTTTAGTTCTCCATAGAAGAAAGAATACAAAATCAAAGAAGGAATTAGGTCTGAAGATATCCTAACAAAGGTTAAAACAAGGCTTAAATAGCCATCTAAAAACACGTACTAAAAAGAAAAGGAAACTAATATAATATAAGATAGAAGAAAATTTTCGTCTCGGGTCGCCGACATTGACATCCGTGGGTGCGAGGTAGTGAACCGCAGGCGCGGTTTTCCCAACAGAGACGATGTTGTTCTTGCCTTGAACCGTGGGCGCGGGTCTTCTCCCGACAGCATCCTGACGGTACATTTGGAGGTGGTTTGGACCCACTTAAAGTTGGAATTTGAACTCGTAGTACAAACATGAATTATAGTTCTTTGAGTTAGCTTTCCAATGATACCAAATTTAGCTTTATCCGATCACCGTAGCTCCCAGAATATGTGTCACAAGAAAGTGGTTCCAAAACAACTCCAAATCAACACTTCACTTCAAAATCTTCTTAACACTCTTGGTTTCTTCACATTAGCTCTTGACTTCGACTTTCACAAAACACTTATAAAAACATGCTAAACCACTCATGACTAATGCTAACAAGTCCTAGATACGTTGTAAAAACTAAAGTGTACCAAATTCCCCCATACTTAGACCTCTCTCGTCCTCAAGTAAGCTCAAAATAAAATCAAACAAGACAATGCAACAAAGGTCTACAGGCCGTAGTAGGGAAGATGATCTAAAAACTCAAAAGCACTCAAAATAAGCTCACAACCTGAACCCAAGTAAAGAATGAAAGTGCATACAATTAAGTCCTAGCACAATATATCACTCATAACAATAGTACATCAAAGATCATAGTGAAAAACCCATAACAATGAACCCCAAGCCCCAACAAGAATGATCCTAGACACTCTTTTTTTTCACTCATCCTGCTTAGGCGCCTTTTCGCGTTTTCACCTAACCACTCATTTCATTTTTCTATAGATGTGCTCACCAACTCATTTTCATTCTTTTTAGCCTCTTATTACCCCAGCCTAATGCCGGTCTGGGCCCTTGATTTTTGCCTGAGCCGCCCTTTCAGGTTTTCAACTCAGCACATGAATTATATATCTTCTTTGAATTTTTGACTGTTTCTTTTCTTCTTCTTTTTTTCTTTTTTTTCGGTACAAAACTAAATGCAACTAAAAGTAACTAACTAAGATAGGTAGTGAGTGCTCCCTCCCCCATACTTAAACCTTTCATTGTCCTCAATGAAACTAAAGACAAAGGAATAAAGTAAAGGAAAAGGAAATCAGAAGACTCACTATGTTGATCCTGGTGGAAACTGGGAATAGTCATGCTAACCTCCCATGTAGAAATCAACTTGCCACTATCTCATCTCATTAATAGAAAGTACCATGGCCCTCAAATCCTTGCTAACATCATCAAGTGTCTCACCCATAAGAGGCTTCAAAAATCTCAACCAAAACAATGATAATCCATTGAAACGGATATGTGCTAATCTTAGTAATGAAGGTATTTGTAGGAAAAGTGAGGGTGTAGAGAGAGGATTGTGGGGTTTAGGGAGATGTAGAAGATCAAAAATTTTGAGGTGTGGATGGAAAAGATTGGTGGGTTGTGAATGGGAGTGAAGGGTGGAAAAGTAGTTCAATGGAGGTTTGAGAAATAGTAGAAGAGGAGAGGTAGAAGATGAAAGAAGATGGAGTGTAGAGGGAGTAGAGCCAGCGGAAAGAAAGCCCACTCAGGCTTGTCAAAATTTTATTTTTTTATGATTTTTTATCTCGCGTGAACAGTACCTGCGGGCGCAGGTGGGTCCCCACGGGCGCAAGTCTCAGCAACGATCGCAGTTTCCAAAACCGCGCTTGCAGTCGTCTAGTACCTATACGTCTGGTTTCAAGAAGTAAAACTTCCGAAAAATTTGTTCTTTCGAACCTAGTACCTGCATGTTAACCCAACAAGATTGAAAGGAAAACGAAACTAAAACAAAAACAATGAAAAAGGAAAAGAAAATTTACCTCGGGTTGCCTCCCGAGCAGTACCTTTGTTTAAAGTTGTTGGCTCGACGTTTGGAATTTCTCAGGTATTATAAAATATATCAATTTTTTCTTCTTTTCCATCAAATTTCATTGTTAAATATCCTTTAAACACATTTATCTGCGTGTTGGCGGTTATTTAGAAAGGTCTTCCTAGTAAAATAGGACTATCATGCTTATTTGACTCCATGTCCAACACAAAGAAATCAGCAGGGAAAATTAGACCATTAACTTTAACCAGCACATCCTCTACTATCCCTTTTGGACATACTCTAGATTGATCAGCCAATTGTAACACAATTCTAGTGTCTTGCAAAGGTCCAAGTTTTAAAGACTCAAACAAAGCTAAAGGCATGACATTAATTGATGCACCTAATTCTAGCATGGCATTTTTAATCATTGTGTCACCAATAATGCATGGAATTGTGAACATGCCGAAATCACTAAACTTCTTAGGAAAAAACTTTTGAAGTACAGCAAAGACATGGTATTTTTAGGACATATTGTATCTGGAGGAGGTATAGAGGTTGATCCTAAGAAGGTTGAAGCAGTGGTAAAATAGAAAGCACCGACAATACTTACGGAAGTTCGTAGTTTTCTTGGGATGTCTGGATACTACAGATGATTCGTCGAAGGATTCTCTATTGTAGTTGCACCACTCACTAAATTGTTGCGAAAGATATGCTCCATTCCATTGGAATACTATGTGTCAACAAAGCTTTGATGAGTTAAAGCATCGTCTGACTACAACACCAATACTGAAAATCTCTACAGCTACAAGAGGGTTTGTTGTTTGCACTGATGCTTCATATCAAGGTCTTGGTTGTGTTTTGATGTTGAATGGAAAAGTAATTGCTTATGCCACTACACCATTCTGCAGATTTAGCGACCATATTTTAGCGACCACGGAATATGGTCGCTAAATAGCGACCATATGGTCGCCAATGGTCGCAAATCTGGACGTCAAAAAGGGGAAAAAAATAAAACCAAATTCGCGACCACGTGGTCGCTAGGCCTTTATAGTCGCAACAAGTGCGCGGGCCAATTTCCCGCCAGCATGTAGCGACCATATGGTCGCAACAAGTAGAACACATCTCTGCGACCATATGGTCGCCAAATTCAGCGACCATATGGTCGCCAACTACATAGCGACCACTTGATCGCAAACAGTAGTGACCAGTTGGTCGTTGACTTGGTCAGATGTTTTGGCACGCCACATCTATTTTGGCGGGTAATATCCCACGCTTTTGGCGACCACTTGGTCGCTAAAAACAGTAATTGGTAAAATTCCCGCCATTTCAGCATATATTGCAATCTCATTCCGCTATAAAATTCACTCTCATTCCATTTCAACACAACTTCACTCTCATTCCGCTCTCTTCCAAAATATTCACAAAAGAGAGAACAAATCAACCACATCTGTGAATTGATTCTAAGAAGAAATTCCGTCAAATATTATCGACATCCTCATTAAAGGTATGTATTTAAATCTTATTCCTAATTTTTGATTCCGTCATTATATTGTTTTAGATAAATATTGACGGTAGAAAGCTTTCGTTTATATATTTATAAGAGATTGTGTTGCAGAATTTTACCGCAAATAGCAATTGGTTATGTTTTAAATGTCTGTTCTACTGTTCTCAAACTAGCGACCATATGGATGCTAACTGGCGACCATATGGTCGCTAAAAGCATACCAGCGACCATATGGTCGCTAATTAGCGTCCATATGGTCGCTAAATGCGGTTGAATTAATTTAATTGTACACTGATTTTGAAATACAGGAAGGAAAAAAGGCGTGAGTGGATGTATGTGCGTAATATAGATGGTTTTTTGAACAACGAGTTTTTAGCTGGCGTGGAGAAATTTCTGGAATTCTGCAAATCTATGCCGTCCTATAACCCATCCGAATTAAGGTGTCCGTGTCGGAGGTGCAAGAATAAGAAAATAAAATCTGTGGATGATGGTCATTATCACCTTGTTAAGAAAATAAAATCCGATTTTGTTCCGAACTATTACCATTAGGTTTCGCACAGGGAGACAAATGAAAGGTTCGCTGAATTGTTGGACGAGTCTAGACAACATGAAGGCTGTAGCAGTTCTGATCCAGCACCACCATTAAATGGTGGGAATGATAATCGAATGGAACAGATGGTGTATGATGGTTTTAATTATGACCGAAATGATTACACTGTTGAGGATCCCGTGCAGAATGCGGATATAAGGCATGAGCAAGGGGAGCAATATTATAATGAAGCGCCCAATCCCGATGCACAGCGTATGTACGACATGTTGTCGGCCGCAAATAGGCCTTTGTGGCCTGGATGTGATATGACGCAATTGGAGGCTGCGACTGAGCTACTGAGCCTAAAGTCTAAGCTAAGGATGACGGAGCGCGGATATGACAAGATCTCGGATTTTTACGAACGCGTTTCTCACCCGGAGACGACATTACCAACCACGTTTTACGACACGAAAAAACTGGTTGAGGGTCACGGTCTTCCTTACGAGATGATTGATTGTTGTCCAAACTGTTGCATGATATATTGGGGTGCTGATGTAGAATACGCGGCATGAAAGATATGTGACTATCCTAGATGGAAGCAAGGCAAGACAAGGCTCATTCCCTATTCTCGTATGTTTTACTTGCCAATAACTCCACGGTTGCAAAGGTTGTACGCATTTGTGGTGACTGCAGAACACATGAGATGGCATGCAGAGCACGCACAAGATGGGGTGATGAGACATCCTTCAGATGCAGAGGCATGGAGGCACTTCAATGCTGTGTGGTCGGATTTTGCATCAGAAACACAAAATGTGAGACTAGGCTTGTGCACGGACGGTTTCAATCCGTTCGGGGCGTCCGGGCGCCAGTACTCATGTTGGCCTGTGATTTTGACACCCTACAACCTTTCGTCGTCGATCTGTATGTGAGAAGAGGTTATGATTTTGACGGTTATTGTACCTGGACCGAAGAGCCCGAAGTAGAAGTTGGATGTATACTTGCAGCCGTTGGTAGCCGAGCTGAAGGATCTGTGGCTTAATGGGGTGTGCACATACGATTCTTGGAGGAAGCAGAATTTTGTGTTGCGTGCAGCTGTAATATGGACTATTAGTGACTTCCCTGCATTTTTCGATGTTGTCTGGTATGTTTTTCATTTTACATATGCTAATCAATTTGAAGCTATTATATATAATAATAATGCATATATATGATTTGTGAAATTTAATTAATGTGTGATAAAAAATATATGTTTATGTTGGCTGGAGCACTTCTGGGAAATACGCATGTCCTTATTGCATGGAGGACACCGATGCATTTTATCTAACACATGGACACAAAATATCTTGGTTCGATTGTCACAGGAGGTTTACAGAACCTGATCATCGCTTTCGAAACAACAAGACTGATTTCAAGAAAGGTAGACGGGAGCGTCGTGGTCCCCTGGTACTTCGTGATGGATACGAGATATTAGACCAGATTAACAATATGGGCTTGCTGAAGATAACTGAAGTGGGAGCTGAGGAGCACAATGTCGCGGTCAGTAGAGGTTCGGGTTGGAAGAAGAAAAGCATTTTCTAGGACCTACCTTACTGGCCTAGTCTGCTGGTAAGACATAATTTAGATGTCATGCACATTGAGAAAAATGTCTTTGATAATATTTTCTTCACCATTCTCGATGTTTCGGGGAAGTCGAAAGACAAGTGGTCGGCTAGAAAGGATATAAAGGAATTGTGCAAGCATCCGGAGTTGGAACCTTATGAGGAGGACAATAGGTACCCAAAGGCTTGCTATGCACTAGATCGTCATGAAAAACAAGTGCTTCTAGATTGGTTGAGATCCGTAAAATTCCCGGATGGCTACATCTCCAACTTGAGTCGTTGCATTGACTTGCACAAGCTTAGGCTCTTTGGGATGAAGAGCCATGATTTTCATGTGTTCATGCAAAGGTTGATGCCAGTTGCTTTTCGTCCATTTCTTGATGACAAAGTATGGGAGCCCATAGCTCATCTAAGTGCATTCTTCATAGACTTGACGTATTACGAGCTGAAGCCTGAGGTGGTTACGCAATTGCACAAGGAAATACCAATAATTTTGTGCAAGCTGGAGCGCAACTTTCCCCCTGCGTTATTTGATTCAATGGAGCACTTGCCTATTCATCTGCCACGTGAAGCTTCACTTTGTGGCCCTGTCAATTATAGATGGATGTATCCAGAAGAAAGGTACGTACAGTTGTGTGTGGTTGTTCAGTTTAATTTGGATTCATATAATTAACTTGTATAATAAATATTAATGGTTTTCAATGTATATCATGTAGGCTCTTAAAAAGGCTGAAGGCCTCAGTTGGCAACAAAGCCCATGTTGAGGGGTCAATTTATAGTGCCTATCTCGTTAAGGAGACGTCCACATTTTGCTCGTATTATTTTAGCTCACATGTGGCGAGTACTCATATGGATAACGCCCGCAACGTCAGTTGCACACTTCCAGTTAGGATTGATCCGGACGATTTGTCTATTTTCACAACAATTGGTCGAACCTTGGGTAGTAGATCAACTGGTCGTTTCCTCACAGATGATGAATTCCATGTGATCCAAACTTACATTCTCATGAACTGCGTCGAAGTGGAACCCTATATTGAGTACATTTCTATAATCTCAACTAAAGTTGGTTCGATATATATATATATATATATATATATATATATATATATATATATATATATATATAAAGTATGTATTTCATTCAATTACTCTATCGTAGGTACTATTTGACAAACTTCGTGCGGTCGTCAAATCCAACAATAACCGATGCTGAAGAGCAAAACATTTTGGAAAGACACTTCATGCGGTCGTACCCTTGAGGTTTCAACTTTTCCTCTTGTTGCCCAAAAAATTTTCTTATTCCTTTTGGTACCCTTGAACTTTATAAAAGTTATCTCCCGTAACCAAACATCACTTAAAACACATTGTTCATCCATTTTTATTATTTATTTCCGTTAAAATTTTTAAAAATAAAATAAAATACACTTTTTCCTTATTTTTTTACCCATTTACCTAGTCTACTAAGGCGCCATTAACAAGCCATTGCCAAGCTCTCGGAGCTTCCACGATTGGGCTACAAACGGCCTAGTAAGATCGTCAATTGGATCATGAAGAAGGCGCCATTGACAAGCTCACGGAGCTTGCGTCGTTTGATCTCGACGCTAGGTGGGGCATTTGGATCTTGCTAATGGAGATCTGCCGTCGAAGGAGGCTTCTCCGTATGAAATTGTGCCCTTTTAAGCGTCGCCGGAGATCAAGTGTACCCGATCAGTGTTTGTTTCTGCAGAGCTTCCAAAACCCCAAAGTAGTCCAGTCGGATCCGAGTAACCTGAATTCAAGCCACATGCTTTTTCTGGTGGGGTTCGAGACCAGGTTAGTAATGGAGGGAATTGGGCTCTAGCCGGAGGCCAATCTCGCTGATATGAGGCAGTCTTCGAGGTCACGTATGAGCGGGCAGAGTCGCATTCAACACCCACCCAGTCGAGGCAGTTCGAGTGAGGGGACCTTGTTGACGAAATCTGGAAGCGTTTGCTTGTCCTGAATTGGCTCGCGATTGCACAAATTCAAAGCCGCCATGGACAACACTAGGAGGACAACACAAAGCAAATGACTCGGAATTGACGCCATTTACCGCCACGCCCACCAAGTGTTCGACGTTTTGCCTGCGAGAAAAAGAAAAACAGGGCAAATGCAACTATTCAATCAACGGATTCGTAGCTCCGAAAGTTGATCTCCAGCAATAAAACCCATGTGAGAAGAGAGGAGAACACTAAAAACGGATCAAAGATGAAGATGAGTACAAATTAATTACCATAAACAAGTCATCGTAAGATTGGAAACAAGCAAAAGATGAGACAAAGGAGAGAGTACCCATGCCATTATTTCCGACTTTTCCTTATATATTTTTATTTTTTTAACAGAAATGCCTTAAAATGGATGGAAATTGAGTTTTAAGTGATGTTTGGCTACGGGAGACAAGTTTTATAAAGTACAGGGGTACCAAAAGGAATAAAAAAAATTTTAGGACACCAAGAGGAAAAGTCAAAACCTCGAGGGTACCAAAAGGAATTTCCCTAATTTCTATTTAGTTTCAAAATGTACATTTTTATGTTGAATCCGAAATTGTATATACATGCGTATTTAAAATTGCAGGTCGACAGTCCGGCAGTTACAGATCCTAACATTGCAACACTTGCTCGTGGACCCTCTAAAAAAGAGAGGACATATCCTAGTTACTTTGTCAATGGTTACCGATTCCACACGAGGGCACACACATCAACCAAGGCCACTGACAGTAGTGGAGTTTGTGTTCTAGGACAAAGCTTTGGAACCGACGAGGAGGACATCTATGGTGTGCTAGAGGAAATCGTTGAGCTGCATTACCTATCTCAACTGTAAAGCGCCCTATTGTCTTTAATTGTTCGTGGTTTGACACTAGAAGTCGTGGAGGAACACGCATTCACGCTCACCTAAAGCTTGTCGATGTTCATCGATATAAAATGTTGAGAACAAAAGATCGTTACATATTAGCACATCAAGCCACTCAAGTTTATTTCCTTGATTACCCAAAGGTGAGGCGTGCAGATGCTGAATGGAGAGTGGTCTGTAAAGTGAAGTCACGAGTGTGGCCCGATGAAGGTACGTGCGTAGACCCTCATGAGACTGGGTCCAGGGGTGTTGCCGTTGAGGAGGCATTTCAACATGATTCTTCCCTTCCACGAGTTATCGACGACACACAAGATAATTATCCACTTGGTCCGTTAAACGACCCAAATGAAAAGGATCATGTCGTTGAGGATCAAGAAGAGACTTCTACTGAAACGTCTGAGCGTGAGTTTGAGAGTGAGACAGATAGAGATGAGGAAGACATGTAATCAGAATACTACTATTGTATTGTCATTCACTTTTCTGATAACACTATTATTTTGTATTGTCATTCACTTTTCTGATAACACTATTTTTCTGTATTGTCATTCACTTTTCTGATAACTTTATTGTTTTAATTTGTCATTCACTTTTCTGATAACACTATTGTTTTAATTTGTCATTCACTTTTCTGATAACACTATTGTTTTAATTTGTCATTCACTTTTCTGATAACACTATTGTTTTAATTTGTCATTCACTTTTCCGATAACACTATTGTTTTAATTTGTCGTTCACTTTTCTGATAACACTATTGTTTTAATTTGTCATTCACTTTTCTAATAACACTATTGTTTTTCCATCCACTTTTCTGATAATACTATTGTTTTGCCATCCTTTCCAACCATAAAAGGAGATAATCATCTCCAATGTTGAAATACCTTCCCAGTGAAAACTCCCCATCTTCACCTCAAGCTCATCCTCACCTCAAATCCGACCTAAAACTTCCTTCCTCAAATGGCTCAGAGCAGGAGAGCGTGTACCAGGCGAACGACCGCCTTAGCTCCTGCATTCATCAATTTCTCCATTGTGTGTGTGCGTTGGTATAGGGAGACAATAACCGAATGGAGCGTCGCACCAAATCTCCAATTAAGACTAGTCATCGATGATTGGACAGTATCTCCCGGGGGAGCACCACCAGGTTTTAGCCATTTTTTCTTGAACGGCGACGACATCACTGATCGCATTGCAGCTAGAGAAATGGTTGTGCAGCTTCGCTTGCTTGAAGGTGTTGAGATCCGGGCGGTTTATACTCCACGTACAACATGAGAGTCCATTAATTGTAGTTGTTTGTTTATGTTTCCACTTAAAAGCTTCACTTTGTGTTGTTTGATTTAGTTGTTTGTCACTTCATTTAATGTACTTAGGTCGCAAGCTAGTGTTTGAAACTTGGTTTCGTTTGGAACCAATGAAGTTGTTTGTAACTTGGTTTCGTTTGGAACCGATGAAGTTGTTTGTAACTTGGTTTCGTTTGGAATCAATGAAGTTGTTATCATTTACCATATATTCCAATTTACTGAGACGGATTGTAGTTGGATGTACCATTTGAACTCGTTTGTTTTCTCCCATTTGAGTCCTCGAGCCAAATATTGTTGGTAGAAAGTGTTTGTTCAAATGTGATGTCTCCACTAGAGCAATATAGCGACCACATGGTCGCGACCTTGAATAATTTTAGCGACCATATGGTCGTTATATTTAAAATTTTAGCTCCAAATTTGGTTTTTTAGCGCGGAGTTTGATTTAATATCGTAAATAGCGACCATATGGTCGCTATTTAGCGACCATACGACCATATGGTCGCCAAGAACGAAATTTATGGCACCACCTGTAGGGAAAATCTGAAAATTCGATTTTTCGCAAAAATTTCGATTTGCGACCATATGGTCGCCAAGATCGAATAGCGACCATATGGTCGCTAATGTGACTATGTGGTCACCAAGTGGCGGCATCGCCCACCATTAAAATAACTTACATTTAGCACCATATGGTCGCTAACCCTGAATAAGAAGGAGAACGAAGGATTCTCCCTCGTCATTTCCGCCTTCTCATACTTCGTCATTTCCGCCTCTCTCTCTTCGTTCCCGAGCACGCCGCCGCCTCCGACCCATTTCTCCGCATATCCGCCGCCTCTCTCAGCCCGCCGTCGGCACCGACGAGTCCGACCTCTCCGCGCCTCTGGTCTGCTCTCGCCTCCTCCTCCGCACCTTTGCCCGCACGCCGGCGCCTCTCCGCGCATCCGACGAGTCCGCCTCTCCGCCGCCTCTCTCGTCCGACCGCCACCTACTCCCCGCCATTTGCATGTAAGTGGTTGATTTTTGTAGTTGTTGTAGATTTTGGGGTTTATTTTATTGTTGTTGATTGGGGATTTGATTGATTGAGAAATTGATTGAGTTTTTGTAGAAATTGTTTGTTGAATTTGATTGATTGAGAAATTGATTGAGAAAATTGGTATTGTTTAGGGGTTAGGGTTTAGTTATTGTTGTTGAATGAGAAATTAATTAATTGATGTCGTTCAGGGGTTAGGGTTTAGTTGTTGTTGTTGAATTTAAGAAAATATGAGAAATTGATTAGTTGTAGTTGTTTAGGGGTTATGGTTTAGTTGTTGTTGTTGTTGAATTTGAGAAAATATGATTGAGAAGTTGTTGTTGTAGCTTGTTGTTGTTATTGGTTTGTTGTTGTTGTTGTTTTAGAAATTGATTGAGCAAAATTTGATTGATTGAGATAGAGGTTGATTTGGAAAAAAATTGGATTAAATTGATTGTTGTTGTTGATAGAGTTTGATTAAAAAAATATTAGACTAAATTGATTGTTGTTGTTGAAATGTTGAGAAAAATTTATTGTTTGTCAATTTTGATTGAAAGTCATTGTTGTTGTTTAATAGACTTTGAATAAATTGATTGTTGTCGGGAAAAATGAAATTAATAGAGTTTGAATGAATTAGAACAAGTTGATTATTGATTTGTCAAGTTTGAATGAAATTGAATGTTGTTGTGCAAATGTTGGGAAAAATGAATTTGTATTGAATTGTTTGTTTTTTAGTTGTGTTATTATGGCCGGAGCCGGAGGATCACGCCGACGTGGACGAGGTCCTCATCCGGACGAGCCGACCTCGTCCCGGATACCGAACGAGGACGAGTCCGAGGCGACCCACACGGACACACCACATTTGTCCGATGACGACGGGGCCCACACGGGCACCCAAGCGGAGGCGTCCCGAGCCACTACGTCCGCGTCCTCGTCGGGATCATGTCGAGGGTTCGATACCAATCACATTTATGATCTTTATATTGCCGGCGGGTGGTATGTACAATTTCTTCTAAGAAAAAAGTTTTATTTTAAGTCTTTTCTTACTTTTAAAAATGTTATAACATGTGTTTTGAAATCTCGCAGCTTTCAGCCGTCGGGAGCGGTGTCGCGGTGGTCGACAAGCATCCTACAAAGTCAACCCGACGATAAGGCGTCGCAGTTCGACTTTGCCTCTGCCGCGTCGAAGCAACGTTGGTTTGATGCTTGGAAGGTAAATTTCATTTTTTTTGTATTTCTTCTTACAATTTCCGCATTAATTAATTACTATTTTTAATTAATTGTTTGTTGGATTTAATTAGACGCACTTTAGGTGGGATGACTCCCTGCCGGGTATGGAAGTCGAGTCCGTCCGGTTGTTGTGGGAGAAGAGAGCGAGGAAGAGATACGATGACTTGATCGGGAAGCACCGCCGGGATGGGAAGAGGCCGGGATTCATCGAAGCCGCCACTTGGGAGAAGTGGCAGACGACGGATTGTGCCACAGAGGCGTTCAAAGCCAAGTGTGCCCGCCAGAAGGCAATCCGGAATGCCAATCCGGCGAACCACAGTAGTGGTTTCTAGGTCCCACCTCGACACCATGCATCGCTTGGTAAGTATTTTATCTCAATTTAATTAAATTTAAATTAAGTTAATTTTTTTTAATAGTTCGTAACACCCTTAATGAATTTCGTAGGAGCAACATCTACAACGCCGCATCACGCCTCTCAAGCTTCTCATCAAGACGCACACGCAGAGCGCCGATCGACATTTTATAGACGAGCGGTCGTCCTTAATCGCTGTAAGTTTTAATTATTTTTCCTCAATTTTAAAAGGAGTTGGTGTTGTGTTGTTGTTGTGTGTTTGTTGTTGTTGTTGTTGTTGTTTTTGTTGCTTGATTTGATTGAAAAGTTGTTGTTGTTGTTGATGATTTTTGTTGTTGTTGTTGTTGTTGTTGTTTGTTGTTTGTTGTTGTTGTTGTTGATGTTGATGTTGTTGTTTGTTGTTGTTGTTGATGTAGTTGTTGTTGTTGTTGTTGATGATGTTAATGTTGATGTTGTTGTTTGTTGTTGTTGTTGATGTTGTTGATGTTGATGTTGTTCTTGTTGATGTTGTTGTTGTTGATGTTGTTGTTGTTGATGTTTGTTGTTGTTGTTGTTGTTGTTGTTGTTGATGATGTTGTTGTTTGTTGTTGTTTTTGTTGTTGATGTTGATGATGTTGTTGTTGTTGTTGTTGTTGTTGTTGTTGTTGTTGTTGTTGTTGTTGTTGTTGTTGTTGTTGTTGTTGATGTTGATGTTGATGTTGATGTTGTTGTTGTTTGTTGTTGATGTTGATGTTGTTGTTGTTTTTTATTCTTGATTTGATTGAGAAGTTGTTATTGTTCTTGTTGAATTTTGTTCTTGATTTTTAATGTTGTTGTTGTTTGTTGTTGATTTTTTGTTGTTGTTGTAAATGTAAATGTTGTTGTTTTTTTGTTTTTTGTTGATTTGTTGTTGATGTTGTAAATGGTTTAGTTGTTTGTTGTTGTTGTTGATTGTTGTTGTTTTATTTTAATTGTTTGATTAGGCTCGGACCCAGGAGATCCTCACCCAGAGGTCGGCGGAAACGGGCACCCCGCTGTCCTTTCAGGACCAGTGTGATGCCTTTCTTACGGCCGCTGGGGGGTGGGCCCGGGAGGTGTCGTCTTCGGCCTTGGCAACGCCGCCCATGAGTTCTACGGCGAGCGATTGACGGCGCCGCGTCGTCCACCTCTTCGGGTGGCGGAATTATCGCAGGTTAACGTCAGCCTTAGGCAAGATGTGGATGAGCTCAAGAGTAAGATGTCGAAGTTCGAGGAGTGGATGCGCCGGCACCAATGGGGTGAGGGTGGGTCCCGCCCGTCGGGACGACGAAGGCTCTGACGCAGCCGTATAGATTAGCGTAGTTTTATTATATTATTGTAAATTATTTGAATTTATATAAATTAATGAATTTATGTATGTAAATTATTGAAATTTATGGATATTAATGAATTTTTAGTAATTAATGAATCATTAAATATTAATTAGGTATATTAATTCGAATTATTTATAATATTTCGTTTTTTTTTTTAAAATTACAAAAAATTAGCAACCAAGTGGTCGCTAATTTACAACATGATCGTGCAACCGTAGGCGCACGATTGTGCGCTTCGAACCAGAGAAAGGCGTCTCCCGTGCGTTTTTTGGTGCTTTTAGCGACCATCTAGTCGCCAATTGTCGCCAGCTTTTGGCCCCAATTAGCGAACATATGGTCGCTACGAGTAGCGACCATATGGTCTCTAAAAACAGCGACCAGGTGGTCACCACCAACAACGACCAGGTGGTCGCGATGGTCGCCAAATTGGTCGTCGCATTGGTGGCGACCAACGGCGACCATGGTCGCTAAATAGAGACCATATGGTCGCTAAACGCAGCGAACGGCCTTTTTCCGACCATTTTTAGCGACCATAATATGGTCGGTAAATGCATTTAGCGACTAGATTTTGCATTTAGCGACCATAATATGGTCGCTAAATTCGCTAAACATGAACATCAGTTGTGCATGCACAATTGATGTTCGTGTTTTTGGTATAGTTTTAGGTGTCTTTCTTAGGTTGTTTAGTTTAGTTTTAGTAAGTTTTATAGTTAGTTTTGTGTGTTTTTGGATAAGTTTGCATATTTTGTGAAACGTATGGAAGCTTGTTCTTTTTGTAGGTTTTTGAAGCAGAATTGGAGCATTTTAAAGTGAAGTTGAAGTCAAGTGGTGGAGTGCGGAATGCATTGAAGAGGAGAAAGAAGAGTGCATGTGAAGATCAAGTTGAAGTCCAAGTAAAGCCATGGAAAAAGTCCGAAATAAGCCAAAACAGAGGCTCGTTAACGACCTGTGAGGGTCGGTACCGAGCTGAAAATCAGAGTTTTTGTTAAGGGGTTCATCAAGTGTGTACCGACCCTTTGCAGGTCGTTAACGAAGTGACCGCATCATTTCCATCTTGTGAACTAATCGAGACCGAAATTGGAGGGGTTGAGGTGCACGGGCGAGGTTTGGAACCCTACCATCTATTCTATCTGCATCTCAATTCATTCAATCCTCTGCTTGGCAACCTCCATAGTCTAAGTCAAAATGTCCAGGCACAGCCCGGAATTAATATCTTTTATCTTGTAATCGTTTAGTTTGGTATGTTTTTATCTTTTAGATCTTTTATTAGATAGCCTTCTTAGTAAATACCCTTATTCTAGCCTAGACAAGGGGGGATTCAATTAGTTTATGAGGAGAGAAGTCGAGAGAGAGAGAGAGAGAGAGAGAGAGAGAGAGAGAGATTGCGATCTGGTTCGGTCGAGAGAGAACTTCGAGGTCGTGATCGGTGCTCTTGTTTGTTGTTCTTCAATCTTTTTCGGATTCGACGTGTGGTTGTAAAAAGTTTTTATTTTCAATGTTCTCTTTGAATAAAGTTGATTGCTTATATTCAATGAGGAGTGAGTAGTTTACTTATCTAGGGTCGGGGTTGAAACCCGACATAGTTGTGCATGGTTGAATGAATATGTTGATGTTTTGATTGTCTTTTATCTTTTGAATTGCTTTTTGTTCTTATGCTTAGACGAGAGTCGAAGTAATTTGAGTTTGTTACTTCATCGAAAGAGAAAGTTGTGAACTTGAATGTTGATATTGTTCGATAACGAAACTTTCGAGCTTTGGATTCAAAACAAGTAATAAAGTGAATTAATTTATGAAAGTTGATTGATTTGCTTGTTTAGTCAACCAAAATTGATAGATTTATCTTCAAAGGCATGATCTTTATCTTGATATGAGTTTATATGCATAGCTATGTTGTGGTAACCCTTGTCATAGAGCTTTTTATCCCTTGAATTTTTAAGTTTAGCACTCAATTACACTTGTTACCGAGAAACTTTGGATCGGTACTGAGCCTGCACTTGCATCGTTATTTGTTCTATTTTAATAGAATCTCATGATCGTTACCGACCCTGACAAGGTCGTTAACGAGGTCTTTCGTAGCTGTTTTTGCCTTGTTTTGCTTTGTTTTCTTATTTTTATAGATCGTTAAATAGACAGCCTTTCTTCCCGAAGACGATCCTGACTTCGCTATACTCAGCGGGGTCTTGACTACAAATTTTATTTGTTGTCGAGTTAAATAAACCATTACAACCAATTGACGCCGTTGCCGGAGAAGCAACAGTGTTTGTTTGTTTACCTGTGGGTCTGGGAATAGCCCGACCCCGTTTTTGTTTTTAATTTTGTTTTCTTTTGTCTGTTTTCTCAGTGTATGCTAGTAGAACGTCGTAGGCTCGAGTTTGACACCACCGGTTATTATTCTGAACCTAAACGCACCTTGCACAGTAGACGGAGAGAAAACTAAGCCATGGCTACACCTGAAGAGATGGCACAACAGATGGCAGCCCTCCAGAGGCAGATGGAGGCATTACAAGCTGATCGAGATGCTGCTACTATTGCCGTTGCACGTCAACGAGAGGATAATGCCCGTCTCCAAGAACAGTTGAATGCCTATCCAAGGAATGCCAAGCAATATATGCATCCGGAACTGAGGGTGCCAAAGTCTGCAATCGTGCTTCCAGAGATAGAGAAGACATTTGATATCAAGTCTCAATTCATATCTTAATGAAAAGGGCTCAGTTTGAAGGGAAACCTACTGAGTGTGCTATGGAACATATTAAAAATTTCCTTGATTTATGTGACACTATTGTTGCTGAAGGTGTCTCACTTGAATATGTTCTATTGAAAGCTTTGAGGTGGTCTCTTATTGGAAAGGCCCTGAGTTGGTTGGAGAGCTTACCTTCTAAGTCTATCAGGACTTGGAAGGCTTTGTATGATCAATTTCTTACAAAGTTCTTTCCTCTTGCCAAGAGAACGGAGTTGAGAAAACGCATCACCTCCTATCACCAGCTGCCTAAAGAGACCTTTGTAGAGACATGGGAGAGGTTCAAGGAGATGCTCAAATAGTGCCCCACTCATGGGCAACCCCTATATGTGCTCCAAGAAATCTTCTTCCAAGGGATAAATGCAGAAACAATGAACCGCATCAACACACACTGCTTGCGGTTTTATAGAGATGGATCCCACTACTGCATGGGAATTGCTGGACAAGTTGTCTAACTACGATGCCATGTATGGGACCCAACAACCACCCTAGCCACAAAAGTGTCTCTACATGCCTAATAAAGACGAAGTTGATCCAGATGTCAAAAACCAATTCCTTAAAGATGAGATTAACCTTCTAAAGAAACAAGTAAGTTTTCTGAAAACCTCTCAACCTTGTCAAGAGTGTGGTTCTTCAGCCCATAGTACTTTTGCTTGCACTAACATCGAGCAGGTAAGAGTCGTTGAGACATATGCTGAAATAAACTACATGAGAGGTCAATACTGGAACTCGCCTAATAACTTTGAAAGCCCAAAAAATTATCCAGCATGGGGAAATCAAAATCAAAATCCAAATTATGCAGCACCCCCACCGGATAAAAGGCTCGCGCCGTACCGACCTCCAGGCTATCAAGAGCCACCATCCTGGGTGCAAGGAATTAAAGAAGTAAGGAATGAACTCACTGGAGTCCAAGCCAATCTAAACAACCAGATGAAAAGATGGGGAGAGTTCGATGTGTGGAAGAAGAGTGTCGACTCACAGCTAGGAAACTTGGTTGCACAAATACCGAGGCCGCAAGGGCAACTCCAGGACCGTCTCGAGGAGAACCCTAGAGGAAAAATAGCGGTCGTGCACCTTGGAAGTGGAAAGACACTACCGGATCGTGCCAAAGTCAAGGAGAAGGACCCCGAATCTGAAGAGGACATCACGGCCAAAGTCAAAGAGGGTCGTTACCGAGCCTGAACAACTAGGTACCAATACTCCTAAGGTCGTTAACGACCCCAGCCCAGATAAGTTTTCTACACCAAGCTCCTCTCTTAATCCCAGGCTCGATACCGACACCACCAGGGTCGGTACCGATCCTTCTAAGGCACCAATCGACCCTAATGTCAACCCGGTAACATCACCTCTCGAGCCCGCTTTGGCTTCGAGATTGGTGAAATCTCTTCCCTTTCCTACTAAGAAGTCTAAGGACTCAACTGAAGGCAAGTTTAAGCGTTTCGTTAAGATTCTCCAAGGCTTGAATATTTCCATACCATTTGCTGAGGCCCTAAGCGAAATCCCGGCTTACACCAAATTTTTGAAAGATATTCTTAGCAGTAAACGGTCCATAACAGAGCTTACAAATGAGGTATGGTCTATTACTCTTCCAGAGAAGCTAGGCGACCCAGGGAGATTTGCTATGACGATTGGCATAGGTGACCATCGATTCAAGGCTTTATGTGATTTGGGAGCCAGTGCCAGTTTACTTCCCCTATCAATCTGGTCGAAAGCTAACATGGGACCTCTGGAACCTGTGGATATGAGGTTGTATATGGCGGACGGATCAAGCGTGAAAGCAACACGATTCGTTGATGATTATCCCATTCAAGTGGGGAAATTCTTCATTCCAAACGATTTCATTGTCCTCGACATGCCTAAAGATCCTCTAGTCCCCATCATTCTAGGCAGGCCATTCCATACTACATCAGATGATAGAGTTGACGTTCGGAAAGGACTCCTCACCTTTGATATAGGAGAAGAACGGGTCGAGTTCAGCCTTAATTAAGATGCCAATGACACAACTGTTGCCGCACAAATCAAGATGTCCCAGCCAGAGCTCGACATTCCCGAGTCTGAAGGTTCTCCTCCAACAAGTAAGGATTACAAGAGTACAAACGAGACCGTTACCGACCCCCCTTGGGCCGGTAACGAGCCTTTAGGACCGCAATATAATGAAGGTGGCTCGTTTCGGCACGACATCGAGAGAGGATTTGATTTTGATGGGTCGTTAATGACCTCAACTACCTCGGTGCCGACATCCTCACTAATGGATCGAGGTGAGTATTCTAACCATGGATTCACCATTATTGATCATGATCCTTCCTTATATCATATTCCTACACCGTATGTAGCCATCTATGCTATAGAGGAATCGAAAACTCCTTGGTTTTCGAATTTCACTAACCCTTGTGTAGATATTCTGGGCATATTGCTAGAAGATGAAGGACCAAATTTAGTGAGACGAGATAACAATGCCTTCAATGCTAAGTATGGGGTCTCTCAAAACCCCGACATAGTCGAGAAGGAACCGCCCCGATTAGCCAAGGTAAGTTCGTCGGGCTAACGACGTTAAAAATAGCGCTTACGGGAGGCAACCCGGTTTTTTAGTTTTTAGTTAAGTTTTCTTTTCTTTTTATTAGATCTTTTTCCTAGCTTACTTTTGATTTTTTAGTAGTCTAGAAGTTTGCAAGATAGAATTGTTTCGAAACTAACGTGGCATAGGAATATGGGCTCGGAAAATGCTGAAAAACAAGTCGTCCAGGCTCGGTATCGAGATGAGAGGCTCGTTACCGACCTGAGTTTCTTTCTTATGAGTTTCTTTCTTATTCCTTTATTGAGAGTTACTTTATTACAGTGGGGACACTGGAATTTTAAGTATGGGGTAGGGGAGGTAAGAAAACTTGTCTTACTTACTTGTTTATTTCTGTAATTGTTTTTGCTTGCTTTGTTTTGTTTCTTGTTTTAGTTGTCTTTGTTTGAAGAGAAATAAAAAATCACAAAAAATTGAAAATTTTTAAAATTCCAAAAAGAGTTTTGTTTTTAGAATGGATAAATACCATGTCTTTTGGTTCTATGATAGTTAATTGCTAACATGATCATGTAATTTTCCTTTCAGTATGTTTTGATGGTATAGCCTGATTCTTGGTATGAAATTGTTTTTATAGAGGAATAGCATTTGTTGAAATTGAGCATGTATAACTTTTAGCATGAGTAGTGCAATCCAACAAAAAATTTTACCTTGTGAGTTATTTTTGGCCTTATAGGGAGAACATCAAAAATCTCTCTTCTTTTCATGTGTGATTTACTCTCTTTATGTATATTATCTCTTGAAATTGTGATGGTTATCTATTTCCTGAGACCTATATAAGATTTTTAGTTCATTACTTGTGAAAATCATATGATAGAGAACTTATTTTTATAAGCCTTATTAATCCTTATCCACCCTTTACATGATTCCTCTTTTTGACAACCAATTTGAGCTTTACCCTTTTATTTTCAGATCCACAAAAATTATTTTCCTAGCCGAGATAAGCTTGACCCTATCCGGGGATTCGGACTTAGTTGGAGAGGGATGTTTTGTAGAGTGAAAAAATGTTATGTTTTGGTTCAAAATAAGGTTTTTTTAGGAAGGGTAGATTGGAAGTCTCTTGTTTTATTTTGTAAAAAGATATCTTGGTAAGAAAAGATGCATAGAAATAAGAGCAAAAAGGAGAATGTTTGGATTGACACCGGCCTAAGTATGGGTTCGGTACCGATAGAAAGAGAGAAGAATCGAGGAGAAAGTGTAGCTCGTTAACGATCCTCTCAGGTCGTTAACGAGGCAAGTCGAGAGCAGATGAAAAAAAGGAAAATGCTGAAAAGAATGAAAGAAGAAAAGGAAGATGTGCATTGTGTTTAAAGTTACATCAGAGCTTCTCTTATGTTTATATGAGGTTTTCTAGGATTTTAAAAGGTGAGTGAGTTTGAGCATAATGAGAGTGAGTTTGGTATGACGTTGTTATGAGAGTTTTTGGAGATGTGTGAGTTCTTAGGAGTCTTTGATTCCCGGGTATTATTAGCACCACATAGCCAAATATTGCCACGCCTTATTGTTATTACCAAGCTCCATTACAACTCGGCCGAATGGAAGCTTCTATGAAGTTTTTCATTGAGCCTAAGTTCTCTTGATGATTTTTGCTTGTTTTGATAAATCTTTGGTGGAGAGTTTGGTGATATAAGTTCCAATTTCTATGAGTTATTGCATATAAGATTGAGTTGAGAGATTGAATTTATAAGCCCAAACACTTGAGAGTTGAGTGAAACACATATATCCTTGGTAAGGTTGGATTGTATTTGCTTATGTCTATTAGTGCTTATATATGTGTGATGACATTAATAGTCATTTGCTATTTTTGCTATGTTGTGATGTTGCTTTTGAGATGATGGCTATTGCTTGATGAGCATGATTGATTGGTTTTGGTTATTGTATAGTGATTGCTTGAGGACAAGCAAGTTTAAATATGGGATATTTTGATGTTCGTGTTTTTGGTATAGTTTTAGGTGTCTTTCTTAGGTTGTTTAGTTTAGTTTTAGTAAGTTTTAGACTTAGTTTTGTGTGTTTTTGGATAAGTTTGCATATTTTGTGAAAAGTATGGAAGCTACTCCGTTTTGTGTCTTTTTGTAGGTTTTTGAAGCAGAATTGAAGCATTTTCAAGTGAAGCTGAAGTCAAGTGGTGGAGGGCGGAATACATTGAAGAGGATATGTGAAGATCAAGTTGAAGTCCAAGTAAAGCCATGGAAAAAGTCCAAAATAAACCAAAAAAGAGGCTCGTTAACGACCTGTGAGGGTCGGTACCGAGCTGTAAATCAAAGTTTTTGTTAAGGGGTTCAGCAAGTATCTACCGACCCTGTGCAGGTCGTTAACGAAGTGACTTATATCAGTAGAGCGCAGCCGACATTCGGAATTAATATCTTTTATCTTATAATCTTTTAGTTTGGTAAGTTTTTATCTTTTAGATCTTTTATTAGATAGCCTTATTAATATAAACACCCTTGTTCTAGCCTAGACAAGGGGGGATTCGATTAGTTTCTGAGGAGAGAAGTCAAGAGAGAGAGAGAGATATTGTGATCTGGTTCGGTCGAGAGAGAAGTTCGAGGTCGTGATCGGTGCTCTTGTTTGTTGTTCTTCAGTTGTTTTCAGATTCCACTTGTGGTTGTAAGACGATATTTCTTTTAATTTCAAGTAAGTTTTGCTTTTCAATGTTCTCTTTGAATAAAGTTGATTGCTTTGATTCAATAAGGAGTGAGTAGTTTACTTATCTAGGGTCGGGTTTGAACCTGACATAGTTGTGCATGGTTGAATGAATATGTTGATGTTTTAATTGCCTTTTATCTTTTGAATTGCTTGTTGTTCTTATTCTTAGACGAGAGTCGAAGTAATTTGAGTTTGTTACTTGATCGAAAGAGAAAGTTGTGAACTTGAATGTTCATATTGTTTGATAACGAAAGTTTCGCGCTTTGGATTCAAAACAAGTAATAAAGTGAATTAATTTATGAAAGTTGATTGATTTGCTTGTTTAATCAACGAAAGTTGATAGATATATCTTCAAAGGCATGATCTTTATCTTCATATGAGTTTATATGCATAGCTATGTTGTGGTAACCCTTGTCCTAGAGCTTTTTATCCCTTGATTTAGCACTCGATTACACTCGTTACCGAGGCACTTTGGATCGGTACTGAGCCTACACTTGCATCGTTATTTGTTATGTTTTAATAGAATCTCAGGATCGTTACCGACCCTGACAAGGTCGTCAACGAGGTCTTTCGTAACGGTTTTTGCCTTGTTTTGCTTTATTTTCTTATTTTTATAGATTGGTAAACAGACAGTCTTGCTTCCCGTGGACGATCCTGACTTCGCTATACTCAGCCGGGTCTTGAATACAAATTTTATTTGTTGTCGAGTTAAATAAAACCTTACAACAACCACTACAGTTACGACCACATGAAGTTTCTTATCTTGTACATGATTTAGAGTTGGCAGTAGTAGTATTTGCCATAATGATTTGGCGAGATTATCTATATGGAGAAACATTTATAATCTTTATAGATCATAAGAGTTTGAAGTATTTGATGAGCCAAAAGAAATTGATCATGTGGCATAGATGATGGATGGTACCACTAAAAGATTCTGATTGTACAATTGAGTATCATCCAAGAAAGGCCGATGTTGTAACAGATGCATTAAGGTGAAAGTCAATTGTTATGATGGCCAATATGAACATGAATTCATTGTCAGATTTGATTGCTTTGCGAGGTCTAAATGCTAGACTACAGTTTGACATAGATGGAGTACTGATTGATACTTTGTAGATTCGAACAATGCTAAGACAGAAAACAAAAGATGCACATATGAGATGAGAGGTTGACATAAATTATAGAACAGGTTCAACAAGTATATTACGATGATATTGATCTGATCCATCACATGTGTTAAAAGATTTAGAAGTACAGCTTGAGGAAAATCTGAGCTACATAGAGGAACCGATCATGATAGCAGATTACAGAGTCAAAGAGTTACAAAATAGGGAAATTCCGATGGTTGAAGTAATTTGGAAGAATCATGGTATAGAGGAAACAACTTGTGAAACTGAGGATAAGATGAGAATGTAATATGAAGTGGGGGAGAAATGTAACATACCCGACCAAAGTGCATATGTCATTTTACATTCATATAATGTTAATAGCATATGCATAGCATATTGGCATGATATATTGTATTATTCAGGAATATTTTGATATTTTAATGTTTCTCAAAATTCGTGTCGGGATTGCTTAGTTATTAAGTAATCTCGGATTACCTCGTTTGTACCAAGATTTTATATGTTAAAAAAAATTAAATTAGTGTCAAAGTTATCCATTAGTTTGTTTCTTAGTCGTGAAGTATTCTCGTCTATTAATAGAACGAAGATAGACTTGAAAAAGTTTTGATCTTATCCGTTTTCTTAGATATTCGTACCATGTACTCTATCTTCTCAATCTTTATGCCATGCTTATCTTTATTCCTCGATATTCGTGTCATGTTATCTTTATCTTCTAGATTTGTGTGCATGATCTTTATCTCTTATACAAGCCAAAATGAATTTGTCTTCTTTTATTCCTTCTATATAAAGGCTTAAAGGTGCCTTGATAAAGCCTTAGTTTCCTCCCATTATTGTGCCTCTCTGCCTTCCTTTCAGTTCTTTGTTCTTTCCACCATTAAACCACTTTGTCACCACCTTCTTGCTTGTTGTTGGTCACCCCTTCCACCGGAAGACAAGGCTCATCCTTCTCCTCACTTTTGGTGAGTTTTTCTTTCCTTGTTTTTCTTGTTGAGTTGTGTGAGGTATTTGGGTTAGAGTTTGTAAAAGTTAAAAGGCTATTATTATTCAGTGAGGTATATATGTATATATGAGCGTCAGTCTAAGGTCGTGACCAGAGACAAGGGGAAGAGACGGACTATTTGTCTCAAGACTGGGTTCTACTTTGCGTGTTAGTTAGTGTTTCTTGGCTTCGAGAATTCTTCTTCAAGGTAAGCCGTTTACGACTTGCTCAGTAGCTATTCAGTTCTTGTTAGATTTCGTGCCGTGCTCGTAGGATTGATTTTGGGGAACTAGTCCCTAGTTGATTGTTTTATGAAATTGGTTTACTTGCGTGTGATATGTGTGAAAATAGTTCTCAATGAGTTTTTCATCGGATATGGAGTTTTTCAAATATTTTCTAGTGTGTTGGTACCGTTCTCGACATGGCCATGTGCGTAGTCCTCTAGGTTGAAGTGACGGCTACGTATGGTTATGTGATAGAGAATTGTGCCCCTTCGAAATAAAAGCTATCTGTGTTTTGGGCAAGTGCTCCCGAGGAGGCTTGACATGGGGTTAGAAGGATGGAATTGTGAAGGGTGGGAGGTCACGCCTCCGCACTTGGGGCGTAGGGTTGATAAGCACCATGGAATGGAACGGTGAGAGAATTGTTGTATTGTTTTGCTTGGACTTGTATGTATGAATGTGTATGGAAGTTTGATATGTGGTTTGTGTTTATGATATATGTTTATGATTATGGGAAGTGAAGTATGAATTTAGAACTGATATGTGTTGTAAAGATGCGAACCTTGTTTGTGTATATGTTAGACATTTGATTGGTTTTTAAACGTCTTACTAGTACCGTATGGATTCTACCTTGGATTAGAATGGTAGCTGACCCTTCGAGGACTTTTTTTATTTAGTTTCAGGAAAAGACAAGGGACCCATGATGAAACCTCGGCTGAATGATGGAACAGGTCATTGAAGGTCGTGTCATTAGGATGGGTTCAGTTGGGAGAAATGGTGGTTACTTTTTGGTATCTTTTGTATAATGTGTAGTTTTGATGAAGAAAGGGTAGTGGTATGTTAATGAAATATTTCTAGGAGGTGTTGTAAGTTATGTTGTTTTGGGTTTCATGCATGTTTTCTGTACTTGGATTTTATAAATATCGGTTGGATGTTTTATTCATGTTTTCTTGTCGTGCCCGAGTTGCAAGATCCAAGTGAACTCGTTGTCAAACTAGACTAGATAGTACCTAGTGAGGTCTACTACCGAGTAGCGCCCGGTGTAAAAAATGGGGTGTTACAAATTGGTTTCAAAGCCAGGTTGACAACAAGGGCACATGGAACTGAACAACGAGTGTACTCGAGGTCCAACCTAAAACTAAAACCGACCGATTATTTCAAATTATTTCAATGATGTAGTCATATTGTATTTACATGGTAGATGACACGGCTCGACTCTGTCTTCATCAGCCGAAGGACCTCATGTAGACTAGTAAGTTTTTTTGTTAACTTCAGTTAAATATAGTTTAAATAGTAAAACATTCGTTCACAGATGGCTCCATAAACTAGAGCTGGAGCAAGTAAAGCGGGAAGGAAAGGTAGTGGTAGAGGACGTGGTAGGGGCCGTGTTGGAAACAGAGAGGAGGCTCCTGTCGTGGGAGAGCCACACAACTTTCCTCCTCAAGAGGTGGTTGTTGAGAATGTTGGACCTGTAGTGAATGACCATCACGGGGGAAATGTTTCGGTTTCTAGAAATGGGCTCCTTGCTAATGAAGTCAATGATAGGGCAGATGGGGAAGTACGTGGGCCAGGTCAGGTGCCACCAATTGAGTTACCACCAGAGACGAGTGTTGTTATCCGATCTACACTTGCCGAGCTATTACAAAATCTGGTAGGTACTGGATTCTTGCCTAATCATAATGCAACCAATTCTGGATATCAAGGGGCTGAGGTTAGGGCACCAAGACCAGTTTTTGCACATCCGGTTCGGTCAGGGAGACCATCACGTATTCCAAGGCCAGTAGCGGTTGATGGCGTGGTCGAGCAAGGAAGGGGATATCGCGAGCCTCTTCCTGATAAGTGGCTTGCAGAATTTAGGAATACTGGGTATCGAACTTTACTGGGGCTCAAGAAGCAGATGTTGAGCAGTGGTTAAGGAAAGTGGCATCTGCTCTCGACTCTATCCAGGCACCGGAGGAAAGAAGGATGTCTCTAGTACAGAGTTTGTTACAGGAGGATTCATTTGATTGGTGGGAGTTGAGTGGTGATCATTAGGTAAATGTTACTTTTGAGGAATTTCAAGAGAGGATTCGATATAACTATTGTCCTGAGGTCATGAGAATGGCTCGTGAGACTACTTTTCAGGATGCAGGGCCCGAGAACATTACTGTAGGTGAGACTATCCAAAATTTTCAACGAGGTTTGGCAGCGGTGCCCAATGCCGCTCCTATAGAGAATCTGCGGATTGCAACCTTTCTTAAGCGGTTGTAACCCCAACTGCGTGCATACGTATCTGGACTTCGACTCAAGACTTTGAAGGAGGTTCAAGATTCTATTTTAGCTTATTCTATGTCCACCTTGGGGCCGGAACAGTTGAATGTATAAGCTAGTAGGAATAAGAAGCAGAGGTTGTTTGCTCCATAAGATTCTAGGAGAGATAATCGTTCGAGTGTGTCTCAACAAAACCGGTTTGGATTTCAGTCACAAGGTCGTCAAGACCAGCCTCAACAAAGTCAGTTTACTGGAGGGTTGAGGGAGTGCTTCAACTGTGGAGACACTAGTCATATGAGGAATCAGTGTCGGAAACCATTACGTAATTGATTCATATATGGGAAGCCAGGCCACATACAATAATATTGTATGGTTGGAACACCCTCACAGGGATCTTCGCCGGGGTCAGTGAACCAAGGGGTTCGTCGTAAGTTCAAACAGACTCAACATGCACCAAGCCAAAGTAGAGGTTGTGGTGCGGGAGCTAGTACTACCAGGGGCAACCAGCCTCGAGTATTTGAGATGAGAAGGCCTGATGCCTTGAATGCTCCGACTGCCATAGGTACGATTTGGATTAAGTCTAAACCTATGCATATCTTGTTTGATACGGGTGCTACGCACTCTTTTGTGTCATCTGCGTGCGTTGATAGACTAGGGTTGACTTTCTTGGAGGGTACATCCTTTATGGTGGGACTGTCCAATGGCAGTAAGGTGAGAGGAAATAGAGAAATACTTCATTGCCCTATTAGGATTGGGGGTAGGGATTGGTTTGCAAACTTTATTGTGATATAGTTGTCGCATAGTGATGATGTTATTTTGGGGATGGACTGGATGAGACGTTATAAAGCAGTATTAGATGCACATAAGGGTACAGTCACTGTGATTGCAGATGATGGGACAATACATGTATGTCAAGATCTAGAGCAGGAGGGTCCAGGATCAGTGATCAACATGGTAAAAGCCGCAAAGTTGCTTAATGATGGGTGTGTGGGTTATTGGTGTTATGTTCTAGAAGGAGACAAGAAAGGACTGCGTATTCAAGAAATACCAGTAGTTTGTGAGTTTGAAGATGTTTTTCCAGATGAACTTCCAAGGTTACCTCCTCAACGAGAGGTGGACTTTAATATTGAATTAGATCCAGGAACAAGACCAATCTCAAAAGCCTCGTACCGTATGGCTCCAATGGAGAGGCAAGAGCTGATGGCTTAGTTGGAGGAGTTACTAGAGAAGGGATATATACGTCCAAGTGCATCACCTGGGGAGCTCCAATATTGTTTGTGAGAAAGAAGGATGGTTCCCTACGTTTATGTATTGATTACCGGGAGCTAAACCTAGTTACTATTAACAATAAGTACCCTTTGCCTCGTATTGATGACTTGTTAGACTAGTTGCAAGGGGCTATTGTGTTCTCAAATGTGGACCTCAGATCGGGCTATCATCAATTAAGGATTCGGGAAGGGGATATTCCAAGATGGCTTTCCGAACAAGATAGGGCACTTTTGAGTTTGTAGTAATGTCGTTCAGATTGACTAATGTACCTGCGGTGTTCATGGAGTTAATGAACCGGGTGTTTATAGACTATTTGGATAGATTTGTGGTTCTCTTTATTGATGATAAATTGATTTATTCTCAAAGCACTGAGGAGCATGCAAAGCATCTTAGATTAGTTTTGGAAGTGTTAAGACACCACCGACTGTTTGCTAAATTGTCCAAATGTGAGTTCTGTCTACTAGAAGTTACTTTCCTGGGTCATGTTGTATCCGCTAAGGGAGTCATGGTAGACCCCTTAAAGATTGAAGTTATGAAGGCTTGGGAACCCCCGAAGAATGTGAAGGAGGTACGGAGTTTCTTAGGATTGGTAGGGTACTACAAGAGGTTTGTGGATGGGTTTTCACGAATAGCTCAACCACTTACCAACTTACTGAAAAAGACCACTCGTTTTGACTAGAATGATGCTTGTCAAAGGGGCTTCGATGAATTGAAGGAGAAGTTGACTTTAGCTCCAATACTTGCTTTTCCTCAAGGGAATGAAGGCTTTGTGATTTACAGTGATGCCTCAAAGGTAGGCTTAAGTTGTGTATTAATGCAGAATGACAGGATGATTGCATATGCTTCCAGATAGTTGAAACCAAACGAGTTGAATTATCCAACACATGATTTAGAGCTGGCAACATTGATTCATGCTCTAAAGATGTGGCGTTATTACTTGTATGGAAATACATGTAAAGTGATGACAGACCATAAGAGCCTTAAGTACATTTTTACTCAAAGAGAATTGAACATGAGACAACGGAGATGGCTTGAATTACTGAAGGATTATGATTTAGAGATCTTGTATCATCCCAGAAAGGCGAATGTAGTTGCTGATGCTCTTAGCAGAAAAAGGCCGCAAGAGCATATGTTGTGTCACTTGACTGCCCAACCAAAGTTACAAAGAGAACTGATAAGGTATGAGATCGAGGTACATATTCAGCGCTATCAAGGTAGACTAGGCCGTATGGATTGTCAGCCAACCTTAGTTGAGGAAATACGACATAAGGAGGAGACTTGTTTGATGATTCAGGAGTTAAGGCAGAAAGTAAGCCGTGGAGAGACATCTGCTCTTGTAGAACATGTTGATGGTACTTTGAGATTGAATGGTCGAATATGTGTACCTCAAGATGAGGAGTTAAGACAAAACATATTACAAGAGGCTCACGCTACTCCTTATTCAATCCACCCGGGAGCTAGTAAGATGTAGAAGGACTTGAAGCAATATTACTGGTGGGATGGAATGAAGCCTGATGTAGCGAAATTTGTAGCAAAGTGTTAGGTATTCCAGCAAGTAAAAATAGAGCACCAAAGACCAAGTGGAATGCTCGAACCACTTCTAGTTCCAGAATGGAAGTGTGAGGACATTTCCATGGATTTCGTCATCGGACTACGGATTAGTAGAGGACATGATACAATATGGGTTGTCGTGGACAGACTAACTAAGACTGCTCGTTTTCTGCCCATCAGAGACACTTGGCAAGTGAGTAAACTAGTAGAGGTGTTCGTGAAACAAATAGTGAGATTGCACGGAGTGCCCAAAACGATTGTTTCTGATTGTGATGGGTGGTTTACCTCCAATTTTTGGCACCAGGTGCATAAAGCTTTAGGCACCAAGTTACATTTCACGACTGCTTACCACCCGCATTCAGATGGCCAATCTGAGAGGACAATTCAAACACTAGAAGATATGTTGAGATCATGTGTGTTGGATTGCGGAGGAAACCGGTCTGATCACTTGGAATTAGTTGAGTTTGCATATAGTAATATTTGGCACTCTTCAATTCAGATGGCACCATATGAGGCTTTATATCGGAGGAGATGTAGGACACTTCTATGTTGGGATGATCCATCAGATGTTGTAGATGGAATGCCTCAGATGATTCAGGAAAAGGTTGAAAAGGTGGCATTGATTCGAGAACGTATGTTGATAGCACAGAGTCGTCAGAAATCTTATGTAGATAAGAGGCGACGACCATTGGAATTCGAGGTAGGAGCACATGTTTGGGTGAGACTATCGCCGACTCGTGGGGTTAGAAGATTTGGAGTGAAAGGAAAGTTGAGTCCTCGGTACACCGGGCCATTTGAAATTCTCGAAAGGGTAGGCGAGGTAGCCTACAAGTTGGCACTACCACCAACTTTAGAAGGAGTTCATCCTGTCTTTCATGTGTCGCAATTGAAGCAATATGTGCCTGACCCTAGTCATAGGCTCAACTATGAAGAGTTGGAGATTGACCCAGATCATACTTTTCAAGAACAACCAATAGCAATCTTAGGTGGACGGATGAAAAAGCTGCGAAATAAAGAGATATTGCTTGTGTTGATTCAGTGGTAACGACGAGGAGTTGAGGAGGCAACTTGGGAGACTGAGACGAGAATAAGTGAGAGCTATCCTGAGTTGTACCCGGGCGTTTGAGAATAGAAGTTAATGGTGTTTGAGGGGTTATAGTTACGGGTAGTTGTAACTATTTGTGTGCTTTGTTTTACTTGACTTTGTGTGCTTTGTTTTACTTGACTTTGTGTGCTTGACTTGTTTGATGGTTGCTTGTAGTGTTCTGATGATGTGAATTACGTGTTGTTGACTTGTGTGAAAAACTAAGCAACGTAACGTAATGAGTTCGTTTTCGTATACCTCGGGAAGTTTCGGGATGAAACTCTCTCTAAGGAGGGTAGAATGTAATATTCAGGAATATTTTGATATTTTAATGTTTCTCAAATTCGTGCTGGGATTGCTTAGTTATTAAGTAATCTCGGATTACCTCATTTTTACCAAGATCTTATATATTAAAAAAATTAAATTAGTGTCAAAATTATCCATTAGTTCGTTTCTTAGTCGTTAAGTAATCTCGTCTATTAATAGAACGAAGATAGACTTGTAAAAGTTTTGATCTTATCCGTTTTCTTAGATATTCGTACCATGTGTTGTATCTTCTCAATCCTTATCCCATGCTTATCTTTATTCCTCGATATTCGTGTCATGTTATCTTATCTTCTAGATTTGTGTGCATGATCTTTATCTCTTATAAAAGCCAAAATGAATTTGTCTTCTTCCATTTCTTCTATATAAAGGCTTAACGGTGCCTTGAGAAAGCCTTAGTTTCCTCCCATTTTCGTGTCTCTCTCCCTTCCTTTCATTTCTTTGTTCTTTCCACCATTAAACCACTTTGTCACCACTTTCTTACTTGTTGTTGGTCACCCCTTCCACCGGAAGACAAGGCTCATCCTTTTCCTCACTTTTAGTGAGTTTTTCTTTCCTTGTTTTTCTTGTTGAGTTGTGTGAGGCTTTTGGGTTAGATTTTGTAAGAGTTAAAAGGCTATTATTATTCAGTGAGGTATATATGTATATAGGAGCGTCAGTCTAAGGTCGTGACCAGAGACAAGGGGAAGAGACAAACTATCTGTCTCAAGACGGGGTTCTACTTTGCGTGTTAGTTAGTGTTTCTTGGCTTCGAGAATTCTTCTTCAATGTAAGTCGTTTACGACTTGCTCAGTAGCTATTCAGTTCTTGTTAGATTTTGTGTTGTGCTCGTAGGATTGATTTTGGGGAGCTAGTCCCTAGTTGATTGTTTTATGAAATTGGTTTACTTGCGTGTGATATGTGTGAAAATGGTTCTCAATGGGTTTTTCATCGGATATGGAGTTTTTCCAATATTTTCTGTGTGTTGGTACCGTTCTCGACATGGCCATGTGCGTAGTCCTCTAGGTTGAAGTGACGGCTACGTATGGTTATGTGACAGAGAATCGTTCCCCTTCGAAATAAAAGATATCTGTGTTTTGGGCAAGTGCTCCCAAGGAGGCTTGACATGGGGTTGGAAGGATGGAATTGTAAAGGGTGGGAGGTCGCGCCTCGGCACCTAGGGCGTAGGGTTGATAAGTGCCATGGAATGGAACGGTGAGAGAATTGTTGTATTGTTTTGCTTGGACTTGTATGTATGAATGTGTATGGAAGTTTGATATGTGGTTTGCGTTGATGATATATGTTTATGATCTATGGGAAGTGAAGTATGAATTTAGAACTGATATGTGTTGTAATGATGGGAACCTTGTTTGTGTATATGTTAGACACTTGATTGGTTTTTAAATGTCTTACTAATACCGTATGGATTCTACCTTGGATTAGAATGGTAGCTGACCCTTCGGGGACTTGTTTTTTTTAGTTTCAGGAAAAGACAAGGGACCTATGATGGAACCTCGGTTGAATGATGGAACCGGTCGTTGAAGGCCGTGTCATTAGGATGGGTTCAGTTGGAAGAAATGGTGGTTACTTTTTTGGTATCTTTTGTATAATGTGTAGTTTTGATAAAGAAAGGGTAGTGGTATAATGAAATATTTCTAGGAAGTGTTGTAAGTTATGTTGTTCTAGGTTTCATGCATGTTTTTTGTACTTGGATTTTATAAATATCGGTTGGATGTTTTATTCAAGTTTTCTCGTCGTGCCCGAGTTGCAAGATCTAAGTGAACTCGTTGTCAAACTAGCCTAGGTAGTACCTAGTGAGGTCTACTACCGAGTAGCGCCCGGTGTAAAGACGGGGTGTTACATATATAGTGAGTTTTTAAAAGTAATTTATATTTTCTAATTAAGTTTATTATATTTTAAGCAGTTTTTAACTAAAAGTTAATTAATAATTATTTCAGGGTAAAGTTTATAGTAAAGGAGATTTGAGGGTGGAAAGTGTGATTTTTCTAAATTTTTGCCGACTTTCTCGTATTTGTGTATGTATGTGTTCTTGGAGTTTTTTCTTGCCATAAACACGTAGAGAACAAAGAAAAAGTACATAGGGTTTTCGAAAGGAAAAAAAAAGAAAAGAAAGAAGAGACAAATTTGATTTTTGTTATTTTTGCTGGATCTTGTACAAGATCTCTTCTATCGGGTTTTTTTTTCTCAAAGTACAAGCTTGATTTGGTAAGTTTTAATTGGTTAATGGTTTATTTCGATTTCATTGATTTTTCCAGATGTAGATCCACATTTGATTTTGATTCAGGAATCAATCAATTTATAGTTCTCAGAGGGTGTTTTTGATATTGGATTTATATTCGGAAAAAGATTTCAGAGTAATTTTAGGGTTTTGCTTTGTAATGATATTATGGAGACCCTTGATCAAGTTTTACAGAAAGGTTTGAACTAGAAAAATATTCTTGTACATATATAGTTTATCGATGTCATGTTTTAAGGGATTTGGAATTATGCACAAGAAGTTATAATGCATATTGGCATTTTATTACATTTGGGGTTAAAGTTTGTAAGAGTAAATAGGGTGTTCTTGCATTGGGTTATATATAGGAGCACCAATCATAGATCGTGGTCAGAGTCCAGGGGGAGAAATATAGTATATAATCAGGCGAGTATAGACCAAAGTTTCAACCCTATGTGTTATATATGCTATATGGATATATGGATATATGGATATATGTGAGTATAGACAGAAGAATAAACCATATGTGCTATATGTGCTATGTGTGATATGCAGATATATGTGCTACATGTGTTATATGGATATATGTGATATATGGATATATGTACAATATGAGTTATATGGATATATGTGTTAGATGTGATAGCTTTGAAATTTTCAGAGTTGTTTGCACAGAAAGTATGTAAGCAGATGGTATATGATATATGATATATGATATATGATTACAGGATGCACTTGATTGTATAACATATTGCAATGAGATTAAAATGACCTATGACTGTCTTGCCTTGAATTTGTATGCAGAGGAGACCTACGGGTCATACATGACGCCTAAGATGCCTAAGAGAAGGTAAATGAGAAAATGAGGCCTAAGATGCCTAAGAGGTGGTAATGGGAAAAAGTCGGTATATGGAAAAAAGTTGGTATATGGAAAAAAAAAGTTGGTATATGGAAAAATGTCGGTAATAGAAACCCGAGGCAGATTCAGGCTTGAACAGTTCACAGAATAATGAATCGGATACATCGGCATTTGCATTCGCATAGTAAATTCATATATGATGTATATATATAATATGTATGTATATGTACATGGACTAAATGTTTGACTCTGTGTCAAATAATTGATGATGGTTTATATTCACTAAGTATGCGACTCACGTAAATCGCAAAACAATTTTTCAGGTTCAGCTAGAATTTTCTGACTTGTGTCTATTTTAGAGATCACATTCATACAGGTCGGCTGGTTGAAGCTCAATGCAACCTTCTCCTCCTCATTTTGCATCTTAAGCATACGAGTTGTAATAAAGTTAGAGTAATAGATGTATTAGCACAAGAAGTAACGACATAGAATAATGTGTGTGTGTGTGTGTGTGTGCAACCTTATATGGTTATTACAATCTGCTTTATACTTATGTGGATGGTTGCATATATGTGAATTATATGTCTTTATAACAAATAAGTTATTATTAAGTATATGTCATAGGGTATAAGGGTGTCACACTTGACACGATCAACAATACTAGAAAACGTGCATATAGCCAAGACATTATGGCCAGGAATATCCGGTGTGGATAAGTTTGTGGGTAACTACCACAACATCACCCACAAATCTCAAATTTTCTAGCTGTTTTCCCATGAAATTCACGGTTGGCGCTACATTTGGGGGAATATTGTCGCGAAATATACACATAGCTAAGTTCGATTCTAAGTTTGTGGTCATATAGCCATGAAAATATGGGTTGTGGCTATAGTTGCGGCCATATTGACGCGAACATATTACGAAGCTAAATTAGGTTCTAAATTTATAGGAAATTTATCGTGAAATAATCATGCAGCTAAGTTTGATTCTAAGTTTGTGGCCATATAGCCATGAAAATACGTGTTTGGGCTATAGTTGCGGCTATATTGACGCGAATATATTACGAAGCTAAATTCGTTTCTAAATTTATGGAAAAATTGTCACGAAATAATCATACAGCTAAGTTAGATTCTAAGTTTGTGGTCATATACCCAGGAAAACATGGTTTGCGGCTATAGTTGCGACGATATTGACGCGAATGGATTACGAAGCTAAATTCGGTTCTACATTGTGGTCAATTTGACGCCGAATGAGTTTTTTTATTATGAATAGAAAATGGATTGAAATATGGTAAAGGGGTATGTAAACTATCAAAGTTTGCTCATGTTCCCCTCGATGCAAACCATTTCACCGCAACTCTGCTCATGTACACTATCTAAATAAGTATGATGTCTAGATTCAAATATTAAGCATGATTGGTTTCTCATATGGCTTTTTTATGTTTGTTCGAATCTTTGAGGGCTGTTAATTGTTCAAATTAGCTAGAAAACCCCAAATTATTAAATTTACAAATCCCAAAACCCTAAAATTGGAAATTAGAAATTCGTGGTTGATGAAGTTCGTGAAATTAATGAATTAATTTGACCTATATGTGAGGTTCTGATTTTGCCTTATCTGAATCGGTTAATACCCAAATCGATTCGAAAGTATAAACAGAGCTTTTGTGGCTAGTTGGACTCAGCAATAGTTGCCTTTGAGAGAGGGTTCCATCACCGACGACTCGTCGAAATCTTTATTTGAAGAACGGTAGCAACCCTTGTAAATGAAGGAGTCATACATGACGCTGAATGTCGGGGTGACAGCTCCGCGATTTCAAGAAAGGCAGTCAGAGACGAATTGGACGACAGAGGTGAGAGCTAGACCATCGGCGAGATAGGTCGGAACCACGACAAATGACGACGTGGAAAAAAATTCAGGTGAAATGAGATCGGCGATCGAAAACCTCGACGAGCAGTGACCAAGTAAGCGAGATCTGCAACCGGTCATCGGGTTCGGAAGCGGCGACGGATGACTAAGGGGAGGGCGGATCAGCAGATACCGTTCTTTGGGTGGGTGATGGAGCGGCACTCTCAATAGAAAGTTAGGAGGAGTTAGGGTTTTTTTATTTTTTGAAGATAGGAGAGATAAAAAAAGGTGTGAAGTAGTTGGGCTGGTCATAGCCTCTTATTGGGCCCCACAAAATGGGCAGAGTGATGAGCTGTTCGGCCCAAACGTCTAAAACTGCCTAAAAGCTTATTGAATCTAGGCCCAAACAAGAAAGTAGGTAGCAAAAGTCGGAACGAGAATTAGTTATCAGTTTTTCAGAAGACCGAGTAGTACATTTAGAATCGTACATTCTAATAAGAAATCTTATAATACTTTAGAATCGTTAAATCTTATAAGAAAACTTTTATATTCCTTTAAATGCGTTAATTCTAATAAGAAATCATTATATTCATTTAGAATTGTTCATTCTAATAAGAAAACATTATATTTCTTTAAAATCATTCATTCTAATAAGAAATCATTATATTCCTTTAGAATCGTTCATTCTTATAATAAATCGTTATATTACTTTATAATCGTTCATCCTATAAGAAATCGTTATATTCATTTAGAATAATTCATTCTTATATTCCTTTGGAATCGTTCATTCTAATAAGAAATCATTATATTCCTTTAGAATCGTTCATTCTTATAAAAAAACGTTATATTTTTTTAGAATAGTTCATTCTAATAAGAAATCATTATATTCCTAGAGTCGTTCATTGTTGTAAGAAAACGTTATTTCCTTTAGAATCGTTCATTCTAATAAGAAATTATTATATTCCTTTAGAATCGTTCATTCTTATAAGAAATCGTTATTTTTCTTTTAGAATCGTTCATTCTTATAAAAAAACATTGTATTCCTTTAGAATCGTTCATTCTTTTAAGAATTCATTATATTCATTTAGAATCGTTCATTCTTATACGAACTCATTATATTTAGTTAAAATCCTTCATTCTTATAAGAAAGCGTTATATTCCTTTAGAGTCGTTTATTCTTATAAGAACTCATTATATTCATTTAGAGTCGTTCATTCTTATAAGAAAACGTTATTCTTATAAGAAATCCTTATTTTCCTTTAGAGTCGTTCATTCTTATAAGAAAAAGTTATATTTCTTTAAAATTGTTCATTCTTATAACAAAACGTTATATTCCTTTTGGATCGTTCATTTTTATAATAAATCATTATATTCCTTTATGATATTCGCATTTTTAGTATAGTTTTTGATAGGTTTTCTTTGTTTATTAGGTTTAGTTTTGTTTAGTTTAGGCTTAGTTTTGAGTATTTTTAGATAGTTTTTGCATATTTCTGTGAAAAGAGTGGAATCTACGCTATTTTGTGAATTTTGTAGGTTTTAGCGAGGAAAGGAGCTGAATGGAGTTGAATTTGGAGCATCACAGCGAAAGACGGAGAAGTGCAAGATTGAAGAAGTCAGAGCTCGAGAGTACAAGAGGAAGTGTTGAAGAAAACAAAGCCCAGGCTCGTTAACGAGGCTGTGAGGGCTCGTTAACGGGGCCACGAAAAGAAAGAGTATTATTTTATAATTCACCGATCCTGAGCGGGAATTTATTTCCGTATCGGTTGAGTATCTTTTTAGAATCTTTTGGGGTTGTTAGAATATGTATTTTAGATCTTAATATCTTTTTAGATTTTATTTCTATCTTTTAGGGATTGTTTCTATCTTTTTAGGAAAGCTTATATCTTTTAGCCTTTTTAGTTTTTAGCTTTTTAGTATAAATACCCTTCTATCTAGCATAGAAGAGGGGGGCTTAATTTTGGAGGAGATTTTAGGAAGGACCGAAGGAGAGAGAGAAGTCGGATCGGAAGAGGACCGCCGAGGCTCGGTAGACGACGGTCGCCGGGTGGTCGTTGGTCGTGATTGTGGTTCGATATTTTTATGTTTTTCAGTTTCTTCTGAATCTCTGTAAGACGATATATTTTTAATTAGAGTTTTGAGTTTTGTTTCAATGTTTCTTTTTATTGAAGTTTTTAGTTTCTTAGTTATGATTAGTGAGTAGTTCTTTTTTTCTAGGATCGGGGTTAAGCCCGGCATAGTTGAGCATGTTTGATGAGTAAGGTTGAGTTGTGAATGCCTTTTATCTTTGATTGAGAATTGTTTGGTGTGCTTAATACCGAGACGAAAGTGGAGGTAATTTGAGTTTTTAACTGAGTTGAAAGAGGAAGTTACTAACTTGAAGGTTGATATTGTTTGAAAACGAAAGTTTTAAGCTTTAGATCTAAAACAAGCAATTAAGTGAATTAGGATGCGAAAGTAGATTAATTTACTTGCTAAATCAACGAAAGTTGATGACTCTATCTGTTTAAAGGCATGATCTTTTCTTCTTACGAACTCTTATGCTTGGCTATGTTGCGGTGTCCCTTGTCCTAGATTTTTGCTTTATTTGAATTATTTCTGGTGAATCTTCGTTGTTGAGTACTTTCCTCGGTACCGAAGTTTAAGTAGAATTTAGTTAGGTCGTTAGTTTAGTATTTTAAGTTCGGTGGCTCGTTAACGACCTTGACAACGTCGTTAACGAGGCAGCTTGTGAGTGTTTTATTTAATTTTGTTTGATTTTTATTAGATTGATAAACAAACAACCTTGCTTCCTGTGGAACGATCCTGAATCCCCTGTACTCAGCGGGGTCTTGACTTACAAATTTATTTGTTGGCCGAGAAACCCTATCAACAAATTGGCGTCGTTGTCGGGGAAGCAACGAGTTGTTAGTTTATCTTCGAGATCGGGAATAGCCCGACCCCGTTTTTGTTTTTAATTTTTGTTTTCTTTGTTTGTTTTCTCAGTGTATGCAGGTAGGACGAAGAAGGCTTCAGTTTGATAACACATGTTATTACTCAGAACCAGAACGTTCCCTGCACCGTCGACTCTGAGAAAACCGAGCCATGGCCACAGCAGAAGAGATGGCTCGACAGTTAGAGATCCTCCGGACCCAGATGGAGGCACTGAAAGCCGAGAAGGACGGCGCAGACGCAGAAGCTGAGCGTCAACGAGCTGACAAGGCTCGACTACAAGAAGAGCTAGACGCCTATCCAAGGAATGCCAAGCAATACATGCATCCGGAACTGAGGGTGCCAGAATCCCCTATTGTGCTTCCAGCGATAGAGAAACCTTTTGAGATCAAGTCTCAGTTTATATCCTTAATCAAACGGGCTCAGTTTGAAGGGAAACCTGCTGAGTGCCCTATGGAGCATATTAGAAATTTTCTTGATTTATGTGACACCATAGCTGTTGAAGGTGTCTCGTTAGAATATGTTCTGTTAAAAGCTTTTAGATGGTCTCTTACTGGAAAGGCCCTGAACTGGTTAGAGAGCCTACCTTCTAAGTCTATCAGGACTTGGAAAGCTTTGTATGATCAATTTCTTACAAAGTTTTTCCCTCCTACCAAGACAACGGAGTTAAGGAAACGCATCACCTCTTATCACCAGTTGCCTAATGAAACATTTGTTGAAACATGGGAAAGATTCAAAGAGATGCTTAGACAGTGCCCTACTCATGGGCAACCTTTATATGTTTTGCAAGAAATCTTTTTCCAGGGTATCAACGCAGAGACCAAGAACCGCATCAACACGCATACTGCGTGCGGTTTTATAGAGATGAACCCGACAGAGGCGTGGGAACTGTTGGACAAGATGGCGAATTACGATGCTATGTACGGAACCCAGCAGGCTCCACAAACTTAAAAACGTCTCTATGTACCCAACCGAGATGAAGTTGGCCCCGATGTTACAAATCAATTCTTACAAGATGAGGTCAACCGTCTAAGGAAACAGGTAAGTTTTCTGAAATCCTCTCAATCATGTCAAGAATGTGGTTCTTCCGCACATAGTACATCTGCATGCACTAACATTGAGCAGGTTAGAACCGCGGAGACAATAGCTGAGATGAATTACATGAGAGGACCCTATAGGAACCAGCCTAATTATAATGACAGGTCGAACAACTATCAACCATGGGGAAATCAGCATACAAGTCAAAATTACGCAGGGCCCCCACCAGATAGACGACCTGCACCATATCGACGTCCAGGCCATCAGGAGACGCCATCATGGGTTCAGGAGATAAAAGAGAGCATCAACGGAGTGAACAACAAGGTTGATGACGTTCAAGCCAAGCTGAACTGACAAGATAAAAGATGGGGAGAGTTCGATATTTGGAAGAGGAGCGTTAATTCCCAACTAGGGGACATAGTTGCACGGATTCCAAGACCACAAGGGCAACTCCCGGGCCGCCCCGAGGAGAACCCTAGAGGCCAAATAGCAGCGGTACACCTCAGAAGTGGGAAGACACTACCGGAGAGAATTCAAGCTGAAGAGAAGGAGGAACAGGACCTCGCCAACCAGCTCATTAACGAGCCAGCGAGAGCAAATACCGAGCCCGCATACTAGGGTGACGAGGCTCCGAGGGTATCTAACGACCCTAACCCAGGTAAGTCTACTAATCCGAGCCTCCCTCTCAATCCCAAGGTAGTTAACGACCCCATCAGGGTCAGTAATGACCCGCCGAGGACATCAATCGACCCCAGTGTCGACCCGGTACTCTCACCTCTCGAGCCTAACTTGGTTCCGAGAATGGTGAAATCTTTCCCATTTCCAACTAAGAAATCTATGGACTCTACTGAGAGTAAGTTCAAGCGTTTCGTTAAGATTCTTCAGGGCATTAATATTTCCATCCCATTCGTTGAGGCCCTAAGCGAAATGCATGCTTACACAAAATTTTTAAAAGATATTCTTAGCAGGAAAAGGTCCATTACAGAGTTGCATGATGGTCAGATCGATAGCTCTACCAGAAAAGCTGGGAGATCCCGGGAGGTTTGCAATCACAATCGGCATAGGCAACCACAAGTTCAAAGCTTTATGCGATCTTGGTGCCAGTGCTAGTCTTGTTCCGCTCTCAATCTGGTCTAAAGCCAATATGGGACCACTAGAGCTAGTAGACATGAATCTGTACATGGCAGATGGGTCAAGTGTCAAAGCCACAGGAGTAGTGGATGATTACCCTATTCAAGTCGGGAAATTCTTTATACCGAATGATTTTATCGTCCTTGATATGCCTGAAGACCCTCATGTCCCCATAATTCTCGGGCGACCATTCTTAGCCACAGCAGGAGCAAGAGTTGATGTGCGGAAGGGACTCCTCACTTTTGATATAGGAGAAGAACGGGTGGAATTCAACATGGATCAAAAAGCCAACGACCCAATTGGAGTGGCACAAATAGAGTTGACTCAACCCGAACTCGACACTACAGTCCCTACCGAGCCACATCTGCCGATCACTGAGTCTCACGTGCATGAGTTCAACCAAGGCCCTACTACAGAGGTTACAGAAAAATCCAAACCACCTTGGCTTTCGGACTACACTAACAATCTAGGGATATCGAGCTTGTTGATAGAAGAAAAGGGTCCTAATTTAGCAATTCAAGCACACAGAGGCAGTAAGGCTACAAGCAGGGTATCTCAAGACCCCAACATGGCCATACATGAACCACCATGAGACTAGCAAGGAAGCTCGTCGGGCTAACGACGTTAAACATAGCGCTTACGGGAGGCAACCCGCTTTTTAGAATAGGTTTAGTTTATTTTCTTTTCTTTTTCTTTTTAGATTATTTCTTAGCTTTCTTTTATTTTTAGTTTTAGTTTTAACTAGGATAGAAATTAGAATTTTTTGAGCTAACAAGATTTCAGGAGAAAGGGATCGAAAAATCACTCAAGAAGGCCACGGCGGCTCGTTAACGACCCACCCAGGCTCGTTAACGACCCGGTTCGGAAGACCCGACTCGTCACAATATGGGGCAGGTAAGTATTTTAACCTAATCTATCTATTTTACCCTAGCCCCCCCCTTCTACCCTTACCCCTCTTATATAAACCCTTCTACCCCCTTCCAAAATTCTACCACAATCCTCTCAAAATTCACTCCCTCTCAAACCCAAAATACTCTCAATCCCTCTCCCTTCTCTCCCACCGAGTCGGAATCCCTCACGCTACCGATCACCGAGTGGCCGTAGTTACCGGAACTCGGAAACCGTTCACCGACGAGGCCAAAGCTCGTTAACCACCCCGATTCCGACCCTTGTTCTTCAATTTCTCGGTTCTCCGGTATGATTTCTAAACCCTTGCTTGAAATTGCATGATTGATTATCTATAGGGTCGAAATTTCATATCTTGAATCATCTTCGTAGGAAGGTCGATGAGCATGCTTGATTTTGTTCCTAAAAATTCTTGATTGTGCTTAGTTGTTCATGTTTTAGGAAAGATTATTCATGTTAGATTAGCTATTGTAATCCTTTAGTTACAAAAGCATGAATTTTTCTTGTTCTAGATCTAAAAGTTCAATCTTTGCATGTCAAAATTCCGGGTAATTTTTAGCATGTTCGGGATGGGTAATTGAGTAAGTATGGGGTGCTTATACCCGATGGGGGATATGTGGAAAATAATAGAAGATTGCATGCTTGATTTGTGATGAATCTACGGTAGATTAAATTTTGGAAAATTCTGGTTTTGCTCTCGGCGGCTCGTTAACGACCCACCTAGGCTCGTTAACGACCCTGCATTTCCTCATCGATCGACCCGAGCCCAGAATCGTGAACAACCCAATTGGGTAGTTTACGAATAATTCCGAGGTTAATTTTGAGACCAAGTATGGGGTCTTGTACCTATCTATTTTTGAGTGGATCTTATCTTGGAAAAATCTCGATTATTTTGTAGGATCCATGGCTAGTTCAAGCAGACCCGCTACCCGAGCCCAGAAGAAGAGAAGGAACCATAGGTCTCCATCCCCACCTCGAGTGGATGATGTGATTTTGAGCAGTCAAAGCCATGTACGGCGCTACCAAGATTTTCTGGAGAAGGACCATTACACCCGATGGTTCTCGAATTCTAGCGCTGTCTCCAAGGGCATCTACACGGATGTCAAGGGCGCCTTCATCATCCTTGGGGCCGCCCACCTGTTGAAGCAAAAGAGCTTGCCACACTATCCGGCCCTCACATCCGAGTTCTTGGCCACTTTGGAGACCAACTTCTCGTCGAAGATCTCGGCAGGACGAATTCGGTTCCGGCTCGGTAACGAGGACCGTGACTTCACCATGGCGGAGTTCAATGTAATTTTGGAGCTCCCAAACCCGTCGAGAGATTATAGCTTGAAGGACTACCGAGTGACCTGCACTTGGAGCTACATCACCGGGGAGGTTCAATCCTCTACCGCGGTGTTATCCGGGGCAAACATAGTCAACCCCATCTTCCGGATTATTTTGAGAGTCCTCGCCGCAACATTTTGGCTGAAGAAAGAGTTGAACCGGCCTACAAGAACGGAGGTCGCTTGCTTCCGCACCATCCTCTTTGAGGAGCCCGGGCCCTTGAATTTGGGGTACGAATGGCTCTACTACGTCGAGAAATCCACCAAGTCCAAGGAGGTGTGGTGTGGCAATTTGGTTAGCCTCTTGGCTAAGAATCTCGAAGTAGATCTCACCCGCTACACACCGGCTCACGCCCAACTCCTCAACAAAAACTATTGGTATAGTTCCGGGATTTTCGTGCAAGTCGAGGGAGGCTACAAGGTGAAGGTTCAAGATCGACTAGTCATACCTTCCCTCGACATGTACGAGCTACTCTATGTACCGAATTGGTACGAAGTGTGGACGGGACATCCTTACCCATTGGAGCCAAAACCGGAGGACGAGCTCTCGCTTAGGCCATATGAAACCTGGTTTGAGCGGGACGACGTGGATGAATATGAAGAAGAAGATGAACAAGAGGACACCGAGGTAGTAGGCAACGACACCGAAGAAGCCGACACCGATGGCGGCACTGAGGAGCTCAACTTTGAAGAAGAAGACATCGACACGGAGGTGCTAGGAGGCAACATCTTCGTTGACGAGCCCACCAGGGTCGTTAACGATCACTTCCAACCACACCCCAACCCTGTTAACGAGGCACCCAGCTTCGTTAAGGAGGTACCGAGAGCCCCTGTCGACCCACCACCAGCTCCTGTCGACCCTCATACTTATGGCCTCATGCCTTACAACCCGGTGATGTATCAAGACCATTTCCAGCCTCACTACCCACCACCTCCTCAGCCCGAGTACGCAGGATCGAGTATACCACCACCATGGGCCGAGGATCTTTCTGCACAGATGCAGCAGCTTCACCTCCAGACGGATCACATTCATAGGAGGATGGATAGATGGAAAACTGTCTATTCCGCTCGCATGTCGATGGTGGATGAGAGGCAGCGCCAGAGAGAGGCGGAGGATGCTGAGCGTTGGAGGACGATGTACGACTTCATGGGGAACTTTGAGCACTATTTTCCTCCACAGAATCGTTGATTCAGCTCAAGATGAAGTTTCTTTTCCTTGTTTCCACTTTGTAAGTTTTATGTCTTTCTTTTCTTTTTTTCTTTTTAATTTTTTGTTTTTTGTTTTGTTTTCTTTTCTATTTCTTTTCCCTCTTCTTCTTATTTTCCCTATAGTGGGGACACTGTAATTTTATGTATGGGGTGGGGAGAAAGTAGAAAAATTATATCCTAAGTGTTTATGTATTCTATGTAGTTGTTATTTCTTTAAAAAACATCGAAAAATTGAAAAAAATTGAAAAAAAGAAAAAATCCAAAAAGAGTTTTAGAATTGATAGATATCCCCTCTTAAGTTCTATGATAGCGATCACTAGCTTAATCATATAATTCCTTGCAAACATGTCTTTAAAAGTATAGCCGGATTCTCAAATTTGAAATTATTGTTTTTAGAAGAGAATAGCATTTGATGAAATTGAGCACATATACTTTATAGCATAGATGATGCAATCCAACGAAAATTCACCTTGTGAGTATTTTTGGCCTTATAGGGAGAACATCATAAATCCCTCTTCTTTTCTTGTGTGATTTACTCTCTTTATGCGTATTATCTCTTGGAATTGTGATGGTTATCTATTTCTTGAGACCCTTATAAGATTTTTAGTTCATTACTTGTGAAGATCATATGATGGAGAACTTATTTTTAAAGCCCTATTATTCCCTATCTACCTTTACATTATTCCTTCTTTTGATAACTGATTCTGGCCTGAAACCTTTTGTTTTTAGCTCCACAAAAATTATTCCCTAGCCGAGGTAAGCTTGACCCTATCCGGGAATTAGGACTTAGATTGGAGAGGTAAAGTTTTGTGTTTTGTTAAAAAGAAAAGAGCTTATATTTGCTTAAATTGAAGGGTATTTGGGAAGGGTAGATTGGAAGTCTCTTGTTATTATATGTAAGAAAGGGGGTCTCTTGATAAAAAAAATGCACACAATAAAGTTTTTGATGGATGTAGTGAATAAAAAGGAAGAGGAATGTATACGGTGGATCGTTAACGACCCGGATATGGGCTCGTTAACGAGGCAATGAAAGAAAAAAAAAGGGAGAAAGAAGAAGGAAATAATAAAAAAATGAAGAGTTGAAGTGCATTTGTGTTTAAAGGTAATATCAAGAGATTCTTTTATTTTTGTTATGAGACTTTCTAGGATGATAAAGGGTGAGTGAAAATGAGTGTGCATAAGGAAGAGTGAGTTTGGTATGTTGTTTTATGAAAGTTTTGGTGAGATGTGAGTTTTTAGGAGTCTTTGATTCCCGGATATTATTAGCACCACATAACCAAATATTTTCCACGTCCTATTGTTATTACCAAGCCCCATTACAACCCGGTCGAATGGAAGCTTCTATGAAGTTTTTCATTGAGCCTAAGTTCTCTTGATGATTCTTTGCTTGTTTTGACAAATCTTGGGTGGAGAGTATTGGGAATCTTGGGTGGAGAGTACTTGGATCGTAAACGGTTAGCAAAGAGCTTGGGAACTGGCAATTAAGTTGTTCCCAAGGCAGCGAAAGTAAATAATCGCAAGTAATAAAAACAGTAAAGAACGCAGTTCCTTTATAGAGGAACCCCACTACAACCAACTAGTTGTATGGGTAAACCTCTACCTCCGCTTGGAGGATTTTGAATGACTCACTTATATTAATTGCTTTGTTCCTTAGTTACACAGCCGGATTCACACTTCTCTGTTCCTACGAGTTCTTCCTAACTCTAGCAACACTAGCAAATCCTCTCAACTGAGTTCCTAAGCTCACAACAGCAAAATACAAATAAGTCAGACCTTACACCGACTTCTCAGTTCCCTTGTCCTTGGGAACTTCGGCTTCACCGTCGTTGAGATCACACACTCACCGGCGGGGACTTCTCTTCGTTTCTTTCCTTTTCTCAGATGTGGGTGTTTGAGAGTTCTGGGAGAAGTACTCAATCCGAGTACTATTCATTTGGCTTTATAGTCCAAGTGAGCTTGGGCAGTCACATCTTTCGTTTGTGTCCAAAATGCCCTTTGCTCGATGCCCAAGTTGTACTTTCTTCACATGTGACTTTGGTTTGAACTAGGTCAACTTCTTGGATCAATCGGACCGTTGGATGAAGCGTGACAGTCTGATCCTCAGACTGTTCCTTCGGGCTGTCTAAGACAGAATCCCGCGATCTGCGCTGAGTGGTCGTTGTCCTCACATGTGAGTTCCCATGTCATGGGAACTGTCTTCTTCAGAATTCCCTTGATGGAAACTCTTCATCGTTGTAAGCTTGTGTTCTCTTGATTGTTTCTGGGAGTTCCCACTTCATGGGAACTTTCTTCTTCAGAGTTCCCTTGATGGAAACTCTTCATTGTGGCCTGCAGTGGCTTTTGGTCATTCGTAGGAGTTCTTGGCTGTACCTGTGTTCCTTAGAAATACTTGAACAAACCACATTAGTTCCCTATGGTGTTTGTCATTATCAAAACTGAAGAGAATTACATCGTTGATCCATTGTTTAGAACCAGAGGTCCCAACAACGTCCCAACAATTTCCCCCTTTTTGATGATGACAAACCCATCACAAAAATGCAAGTATTTCAGTGAATGATATGCTGATGAGTTCCTAAAGGAAGTCACTTTTAGTGAAACACTTAGATTTAGGGAACCACTTCTGATGAAACACATAGTTCTTATTAAGCTTTTTATGCAATTGTTCCCCCTTAGCTTATGCGTGGTCTGTGATAACTTAAACTTTTAACTCATCTCGCATTTTTTGTCTTTCCCCCTTTTGACATCATCGAAAGCAAGCAAAGCAATAATAGGAAAGAAGGGAACACGCAATCAAAATAAAGACCATTTCATTACTTAAGATAATATATACAATGGGAACCCAAGTACAATTTTGTGGTCATTTTTGGATTAAAGGGGAGAAGAAGGGAGAGATCATGGGTTTTGAGGGAACAGGGCGTCACAGAGGCGCGTAAGGACTTGTGTAAGCTTTTCTTGTCCTCTGGCCAACGCTGCTTGGTCCCTGGCAATCTGGTCGAGGGTGTTGGCAATGCGGAGCAACACTGAAGAGTTCCCCTCTTGTGCACCAGACTCCAGTTGAGCCGCCTCCTCTACGGGCTCAGAGTGCCTCATCTTCTGGACAACTGAAATGTCCAGTTCCCTTCCAAGCTCAATTTCATCTTTAGAGGCGTCGTATAGACCCTCTTTTTGTAGGAGCTTCTTGATCAGCCCAGAATAGGGAAGAGAATGGGACTTGGAGGCCATGCACTTCTCCATGTGCCCAAGTATGATTCTAGGAAGGTTGATGGGCTTCTTGAGGAGGAAGTGATAGAGGAGGATGGCATCAGGGATGTTGACGACCAAACGCTTCTCCTGGCGAGGGATCACCACATTTATGATGAATTGGTGAGCAAGCTTGGCGACCAGGGAGAGGTGGTGCGTCGAGGGAACTTTGGAGGGAACCTGATACACTCTATTTAGTATAGGTTAACTCTTGTGTTTTAGGTATGATTTGAGTGTGTTTAGGTTAGTTTTGAGCATAATTGTCATATGAAGACCGAAGACACGATTTGAAGAATTACAAGAGTTTTGAAGACAAGTGTTGATTTGGAGTTGTTTCGACACCACTTTCTTGTAACGCTTATTCCGGGAGCTACGGTAATCGGATGAAGCTAAATTTGTATCATTGGAAATCTAACTCGAAGAGCTACAATTCATATTTTTACGGCGAGTTCAAATTCCAACTCTAAGTGGGTCAAAACTACCTCCGAAGCTGACACCAGAATGCTGAAACGCAGGATCCGCGCCCGCGGAAATATTCCGCGCTCGCGGATCAAAGGGATTCCGCGCCCGCGGAAATAATCCGCGCTCGCGGATGGAGGAGTATCTGCGGCCTCGGACATCAAGCAGATCCGCGCCCGCGGAAATATTCCGCGCTCGCGGATTTTGGATTTTCAGCGCCGACTTTTCTCGTTTTATTTTATCTTTTTAGTATTTTAATATCTTAGGGTTTCGGACTTATTTTTACTATTTAAGTTAGTTTCGAGTTTCACTTTAGGATTACACACAATTTAGACATAATTTCTAGCATACTTTTACTTTTAGGTTTTTATTTTCAGTATTATGGAGAACTAATTTTCCCTTGGAGTTTGTTTAATCAAGGAAGCCTTTTTATGTATTTCGTGAGATTCTGGTAACTTTTGTATCCCTTGGTTAATATCAAAACTCTTGGTTTTATTTATATGATCTATGTTTGATTTGATAAGCCTGATCAACTTGTTTGATTGACGTAGATCTACTGTTTGGATTAGGTTTGATTGTTGTCTGTGCAATCTTATTTATCCTTGAAACAACTCTTTTCTAGGACTGTGGACTAGAATTGAGAAAGAGTGTTTGATTGTTATTTTATGCATGAGACTCGTAGCTTGATTGCATGAATTAATATCCTTCTATCCTTAATACTTTGCATGATTTGAATTAAGCGTTCTTGTTCATATCATAATTTCGCTTGGACCGTGGACAAGCGGAAATCTTTTATAAGGATTGGAATTAACTAGGGAATTAATAGAAAAGTGGATGAATCAATGATCGAATGATTAAAAAGGTGGAATTGATTGAATGAACTCTGCTTTCCTTCACTTGATTTAATCTCAACAATATTCGCTTGTTTGTTTGTTTCCTTGAACTCCAAAACCCCTGTCTTTACTCTTTGCTGATTGATCAGAATCCCGATTCTCTTGGGTTCGACCCCTTGCTTGCTTGCTATACTAGTTAGTAGTTTAGGGTTATTTATCTTTGATCTTGGCAACAACGATTTCAACCGAGTCAGAACCCGACCCTTGAAGATGGTGTTGTACACTTCAGCGCTATTGAAATCCCCCCAGAGCTTGTTGGGCAATTCATTGAGCCCTTGTCCTGGGACCTGGAGCTGAAGGCGGATTGTCGACGTTGTAAAAATAAACTCGTCGCCTTCATGGGAGAGAGTTCCCTGAGTGCAGTCGTTGGTGATAGTGAAGTTGTTGTAAAACTGACGCACTTGTGAGGGATCTACGCTCACAGTTTCTTTGCAGAGTCTCTCCCAGCCCTGGGCCTTGATCAGGTCCAACAGTTCCCCTAAGCCTTTGTCAACTAACACGTCTTCAGAGATGATGAGTGGAGGAAGGAGCTTCCGGCGTTTATCCACAGGGTGTTTCGTGGAAGAGGTCCCCTTCCCCTTCCTTGCAGTGCTCTTTGACGTGTTCCCCCTAGAGACCATGCGAGGTCCTTTCTGCTGAGAGGGTGCAGCCGCTTCAATCATAAGCACGCGGTCCCTTGGCGGTTGGGAACTCGTGGACACCACCATTTGGTGTCCAGGTGTTGGGATCCGTGCTTGCTCCTTAGCAGCTGGAGCTTCTTCTTCTTCTTCGACCTCATCTTGGGAGGTCCCTTCTTCCTCGGAGGAGATCGATTTTGAGCCCTCCGCGTCATCTTCAGGATGACTTCTTGTTGCCCCAGCACCTTCAGCTGGTGCGAGGTCCCTTCTCTCCGTGGGCTCTTCAGGAGCCACCTTTTCTGGAGACTTTGTCCCTTGGGAGACTGTGTGCTCAGAGGGGTCCCGGTTGAGCTCTTCCTCTATTGCCTTGAGCTGGGCCTCCTCCTCGGCAGTTCCCAAGAAAATGGGAGGAGGCTCCTTGGCTAATTTCCCAATGACCACGGAGACGGGAAGGTCATCGTCGTCTGAGGAAAGAGCGACGATAGTTTTGGATGGTGAGGGAGAGGGGAGTTTGGTGGTGGGGGGGGATGTGGTGGAGGCAGGTAGAGAAGAGGGAAGAGGAGTAGAGAGTTGGGTAGAAGGGGGAGGAATGGATGTGGTGACTTGGGGAGTAGAGATCCCCGAGGTAGAAATAGGAGAGGTAGAGATGTGTTGTGGTGAGAGAGGAGGAGGAGTTTTGTGAGGTGGAGGTGGAGTTGGAGTTCCCGTAGTTATGGAACGGGAGGAAGTGAAGAAGGTTTTGGAGGTGGAGTTCCCTTTGAGGTGGGATCTGAGGGATTTGGTGGAGGCGGAGGCGGCTGTTTTGTGGGAGTTCCCTTGGAGGTGGGAACTGAAGGAGGTTTGGGAGGTCCCTCGATTAGAAGAGGAGGGATGGAGGAGGAAGAGGGGAGTAGACTCTAGGGTTCAGAGGTCCCTTCGTCGGAAGGGAAAGGGAAAGGAGGTTTGGGAGCACAGGAAATCTCCTTGGAGCAGTTCAAGTATTCCTCAAACTTGAAGAAGGCTTTCTTTCTGGGCTCCGAAAATTCAGAGGCCTCAGAATGTTTGCGCTTTTTGGATTTGGAGGGGTCGTGGGAATGTTTGGATTTTTTGGATTTGGAGGGGTCTTTGGAGGAGTGGTGGCGTTTGGATGAATGGTGGTGCTTGGATTTTCGGGGGGTTTCGTTGATGGAAGGACGAGCGTCTCCGAAGTTGTCAACGATGACAACTCCGGAGGAGGTGTTGGTGGTTGAAGGAGGAGGAAGGGATTCGGAAGAGGAAGACGTCCAGGCGACAGTTTCGTCGGCCGGAGGAGGAGGAGGAGGAGGAGGCAAGAAGGGGCTTACTTGGTTGTATAGCCCTTGGATAAGAACATCCTTCATGGTTGGGTCCGGTTCTTGTTCAATCTCTCATAGTTGAGAGGTGAAGAGGGTGCGAGGGTTGGCAAGGACCCACGCTTTAATCTGGGCGAAGGTGTGCTGAGGGGCCATTTTGTAAGAATTTGGGAGGTTTTGGAGGTTTCTTGAAAAAGAGAGTGAAAGGGATGTGGAGAAGACGAAAGACAGAGGTGGAAGATGGAATAAGGGCCCAAAAATGGCAAAGGAGGGTTTTAAAGGAGAGAGGAAGTGAAGGGTAGAAAGGGAAGTGGAGTAACCTCGATAACCGTTGCCCAATGAACGTGGGGCGTCGTTTCAACTTCTCTAGCATGCCTCTGGACACGCGTTACGATCTCTTGGGAAGTCCTTTTCAAAATTTGAATACTTGGCCCTCAGCGTTCCAGAGCCTCTGACACAAAAGTCCGCTTCCCAAGTGACGATTTTTTCTTTATAGATGAGTCAGCGTTCCCTTTGTAGATGCATCAGTTCCCATGATCTTATCAAGGTCAGGGAGAGTGAAGTGGTTAAGGGAACTTCACACTCATCCTTTTTGTGGGGCTAGGGAACTCAAAGGGAACCAGACAATTTTCGACTCGATAATGGAAATAGTTTGGCTCATGAGACGCGTTTGTCTAGTCCCTAGCTTAGGGTGGTCATATGATCAACCGTCATGGTGGCTTGTAAAGAGGGATAAAGGGAACTCTGGTTGATCATTTTGGGCCAAAAGAAATAGAGTTCCGTTGTACGCGTTTATCTTTAGACTAGTAATCATGGCAAAGTGAAAGCAATAAATCCAAGTTTCCTAGCATGCAATCTTGTATAAACTAGTCAGGCATTGAGAGAGAGACAAACAGGGACTTGTTTAGTTTAGAGTTATCATCCCTAGAAGCATTCGAAAACGCTGGTAGGGACGTCTGTCTAAAGCTTTGGTAAGAATGTCCGCAATTTGCTCTTCAGTTCTACAGTGTTCCATCAAGATGTTCCCACTTTCAACATTGTCACGTAGAAAGTGATGCCTTATATCAATATGCTTAGTTCTAGAATGATGCACAAGATTTTTGGAAATGTTTATGGCACTAGTGTTATCACAAAGTATGGGAACTGGGCCAAAAGACATACCGTAATCCTGGAGTTGTGACTTAAGCCATAGAACTTGGAACAACACGATGCGACAGCCACATATTCTGCTTCAGCTATGGAGAGAGCCACTGAGTTTTGCTTTTTAGATCCCCATGAGACTAAGCATGACCCTAGGAACTGGGCCATTCCAGATGTGCTTTTTCTATCAACCAGGTGCCCTGCAAAGTCCGCATTTGTGTATGTAATGAGCTCAAGGGAACTGTTCCTTGGATACCAGAGGCACAAGTTATCGTTCCCTTTGAGATACCTGAAAATTCTCTTCACCTCTTTCAGGTGTGATTCCTTAGGGTTAGCTTGAAAACGAGCACAAAGACATACGGAGAACATGATATCAGGTCTACTAGCCGTTAAGTAAAGAAGGGACCCGATCATACCTCGATAGTTCCTTTGGTCCACACTTATACCTGTTTCATCCGCATTGAGCCTTGAATTTGGAGAGATGGGAGTGTCGATGGGCTTGGAGTGTTCCATCCCATACTTCACGAGCATTTCCTTGATGTATTTCTGTTGATGAATCTTTGTTCCCTCCTTGGTTTGGGATATTTGGAGTCCCAAAAAGAACGGGAGTTCCCCAATGAGACTCATCTCAAACTCACTGCTCATGAGGTCCTTAAATTTCTCTACAAGAGTTTCGTTAGTTGCTCCAAACACAATGTCATCAACATATACTTGCACGATCAAGATGTCTTTAGACTCTTTCTTTAAAAACAAAGTCTTGTCTATGGACCCGCGAAGGTATCCATGGGACAAGAGGAATTGAGCAAACCTGTCATACCAAGCTCGGGGAGCTTGTTTGAGTCCATAGAGGGCCCTCTCCAGGAAATAGACATGGTTGGGTAGCTTCTCATCTTCGAATCCTGGAGGTTGGGCCACATACACTTCTTCCTTGAGATGTCCATTGAGGAAGGCTGTTTTCACATCCATTTGATAAAGCTTGAATCCCTTGTGAGCAGCATAGGCAATTAAGAGTCTGATGGCCTCGATCCTGGCAACCGGTGCGAAGGTCTCATCGTAGTCGATTCCTTCTTCTTGCATGTAGCCTTGTGCCACTAGCCTAGCCTTGTTCCTCGCTACAGCCCCAGTATCATCGAGCTTGTTCCTAAAGACCCATCGAGTACCTATGATGTTCTTGTTTTTGGGCCTAGGAACTAGCTTCCAAACTGTTCCTCTCGAATTGGTGGAGTTCCTCTTGCATGGCTTGAATCCAATCTGGGTCCTTCAAGGCTTCTTTGATATTTTTGGGTTCCACCATTGAAACAAACGCGTTAAAAGCACAAAAATTATTGAGAGAGGAACGAGTTTGTACACCTTTATCATAAGGGGAGATGATGTTCTCAATGGGGTGGTCCTTCCTTTGTTGAAAGGTTCTTCTGTGAGTGGGTTCCCTTGCATGTGTGTTATCTTCAGTAGCTGTTTCTTTGTCATGGGAACACTCATCTTCAGCTTCTTCATTTGATGTTTCTTCAGAGATTTCTGGCAAGTTCCCTCTTTGTTCCCCTTGAATACTTGATTCCGGCAGGGTATTGTCTTGGGGGACAGCAGAGTTGTTCCCTGAAGAGGGAACCTCGAGAGAGTTGGAGGTGTCTGAGGAGGGAGCCTCAAGGAAGATTTGATCAGTGAGAGTTGGATCTCCGTCGTTGTTCCCTGGTTGTGGGATGTTGCTTGCACTTGGATAGTCTTCATCCCTTTTCCTTGGCTCATCATCGTCATCATCATCGTCTTCTTGCCTGACTAGCTTGAATAGAGTTCCCTTCCCTTGGGTCTCTGTTCCCATCTTTACAGACTTTTCGTTGAAGACGACATGAATGCTTTCCTCTATCTTCTTGGTCCTCTTATTGTAGACCCTGTAAGCCTTGCTTTGTGATGAGTATCCCAGGAAGATCCCTTCGTCGCTTCTGGGGTCGAATTTGCCAAGATTGTCTTTGCCGTTATTGTGAACAAAGCATGTGCAACCAAATGTTCTCAAGTGTGAGATGTTTGGTTTTCTCCCTTTGATGAGCTCATAGGACGTCTTGTTGATCAATGGCCTTGTCATGGCTCGATTCAGGATGTACGTAGCTGTGGAGATGGCTTCAGTCCAGAAGTACTCAGGAACTCCACTTTCAATCATCATGGTTCTAGCCATGTCTTCCACAGTTTTGTTCTTTCTCTCGACCACTCCATTTTGCTGAGGAGTGCGAGGAGCGGAGAAGTTGTGAGAGATCCCATTTTTCTCTCCGAAGTTTAGGAACTCTGAGTTTTGAAACTCAGTTCCGTGATCAGATCTGATTGCTTTCAGTTTTAGCCCCAAGGTTACTTCTGTTCTTTTGATGAAGGGCTCAAATTCTTCAAATGCTTGTGATTTTGCCTTCAAGAAAATAACCCAGGTGAATCTTGAAAAATCTTCAATTAAAACATACATGTACCTTTTTCCACCGTAGCTAGCCGTTCTCATGGGACCACAGAGATCCATGTTAATTAGCTCCAGGGACCTGGTTGTGCTCACCACCTTCTTGGGTTTAAAGGAGTTCCTGGTCAGTTTCCCTCGAACACATGCTTCACACATTTTGACTCCTTCGAGATTGATCCGTGGAAGACCAATGACCAGATCCTGTAGATAAAGCTTCAGGATTTGATTTACACCAGCATGTCCCAGTCTTCGATGCCAGAGTTCCGTGTCATCTTGGGAACTCGCAAGGCACAGCTTCATTGGTGGTTCAAAGTTGGTATCCACCACATACACATTGTTGTATCTTCTTCCTCTCAGAATTACTTTGTTGGTTTTCTTGTTGATGACGAGACATTCATCTGAGTCGAAAGTGACGATGTTGTTCCCTTGATCACACATCTGAGAGACACTCAACAAACTGTATCCCAGATCCTTTACCAGATTTACGTTGCTAACTTTGATAGATCTATTGAGCAACACTTCTCCTTTTCCAATAACTTCTCCCTTGTTCTTGTTGCCAAATGAGACGTGGCCTCCTTCGGCATGAGTGTGGAGTGAGATGAGGATATCCTTGTTTCCTGTCATATGGTTCGAGCATACTCTATCTATGAACCATGAACTGTTCCCTCTCACCGCCACCAACAAGGAAAAGTTAGTGTTTTGAGACCCAGGCAAGATGACTCTTGCCCGGTCCCTTGCAAGGGAAAACATTATCCTTCAAGATATAGTCAGAAATGTTGATGTCTTGAGATTTTTGAGAGTTGGAGTTCCTTTGGTGATTAGCATGACGTTTTTGTTTGTTTGGGAACTCACGGTTTCTAAAGGTTTGGGCTCTCTTCTTGGGACATGCATCCTTGTAGTGCCCATGAGCACCACAGTGCCAACACGTCTTATAGTATTCTCCCAGGTAGTATTTTGGGTGTGGTCTCTGGATCCGGTTCCTATCCATGGTTTCCTTGTTGTACACCCGAGACCCGTTTCCCTTAGCAATTTTGACATAGATTCTATGTCCGGAGTTCCCAGTATAGTAATCTCTCTCACCATTGTTTCCACTCTCTAGGACCCTGATTTTTTCTTCGAGATGAGCATTTTTCTGTTTCTCGCACTGGAGTTCTAAGGCCCTACACTCATGGATTTCATGTTCGCTCAGGGGTGACTTTCCGTTCTTGGAGCACTCACCTTTGTATCCTATGCCATGTCTGGCTAGGACAAACTTAATTTGGGAACTGGAGGCTTCAAGATGTTCGGGAGTCTTACTCAGGTTTTGCAAGAGGGTGTTCTCATCTTTTTCTAGAGTTTTGATTTCTCTTTCTGGATCTATGATGTGAGACACATGGGACTTGAGTTTTTCAAGAAGGGATATGCAGTTGGGACAGGGCTCAAGACCAACTAATTGAGAATTTATGTGTTCCTGTTTTTCCAACTTGTTTTGCAATTTTATGTTATCTTTGACAAGGCTTGAAAGAATTTTCAACAGTTCAGGTTTTTCATAGTTATTTAAAGAGTCAAGAACAGTTTCAGTGGTTACCTCACTGGGTTGTTCCCCAGTGGTTTCTCCTATGGCCATGCCACACATATCTGGGAGTGCCCATGACTCGGGATCTTCGTCTTCATCATCGCTCCAGGTAGCGATGTAGGCCTTCTTTCCTTGCTTCCGGCCATCAGTTCCCTGTGGGCATTCCTTCGCAAAATGTCCTTTCCTGTTGCACTTGTAGCAGGTCACATCTGAGAGATCCTTCTCTGCGGGTTTTCTTTGGGAACTCTGTCCTTTTCCCTAGTTCCCACTGTTCCGTTGAGACTTCCCTTTGTAGAAATTTCGAAGAGCCTTTGTTACGAGAACTAGCTCCTCATCCTCTTCTTCTTCGGAGTCTTCGTGTTGTTCTTGGGTTGATTTGAGCATTTTCTCGATCTTGAGTGCGATCCCTCGATGAGCTCGAGTTTGTTCCTTATCGTCGATCTTTCTCTTCTCGTGTCCCACCAACTTTCCAAACACTTGATGGAGCACGAGTGTTTGATTTTCTGGATTTTCCTTGAACATTGTTCTCTCGTTTGCCCATTCTCCAGTCAATCCGTTGAAGAGCTATTAGACCTTCATTTTGTGGGTGATTTCTTCTTTGGTGATCCCCAAGCCTTCCATTTTGGTGCAAAGTCCTTCAAATCGGGATTGGTAGCTATCGACAGACTCTCCCATCTCCATTTGGAAGTTGTAGAACTCCCTTATTGCATTCATCTGAAGATCTTCTCTGAGATCTGAGTTCCCAACGTGCATTTGTTGGATGGCTTCCCACATTTCCTTAGCTGTGTCAAGGTTTGCTACCCTGTCACAATCTTGTACGCACATGGACCTCTTTAGGTACTGTTTGGCTTTGTAGTTTGCCTCCATACACTTGTACTCGTTGGGTCCCCACTTTGAGAGGTCGTTAACTATAGCTGGATCGATTTCGAAGTTGCCTCTCTCGATGACACACCAGGCTTGGTAGTCTTGGCCACGCATCCAATCTTTCATGTCGCGTTGCCAACTTTCAAATCTTCCTGTAATAAGCCTTGGCGGCTTACTAGTGTTGTTCCCCACCTGAGTAAGTTCCTGAGCCATTTGATACATGCGATGCTAACACAAATCTAGAGCAAACCTACTCTGATACCAATTGTTGGATCGTAAACAATTAGCAAAGAGCTTGGGAACTGGCAATTAAGCTGTTCCCAAGGCAGTGAAAGTAAATAATCGCAAGTAATAAAAACAGTAAAGAACGCAGTTCCTTTATAGAGGAACCCCACTACAACCAACTAGTTGTATGGGTAAACCTCTACCTCCGCTTGGAGGATTTTGAATGACTCACTTATATTAATTGCTTTGTTCCTTAGTTACACAGCCGGATTCACACTTCTCTGTTCCTACGAGTTCTTCCTAACTCTAGCAACACTAGCAAATCCTCTCAACTGAGTTCCTAAGCTCACAACAGCAAAATACAAATAAGTCAGACCTTACACCGACTTCTCAGTTCCCTTGTCCTTGGGAACTTCGGCTTCACCGTGGTTGAGATCACACACTCACCGGCGGGGACTTCTCTTCGTTTCTTTCCTTTTCTCAGATGTGGGTGTTTGAGAGTTCTGGGAGAAGTACTCTATCCGAGTACTATTCATTTGGCTTTATAGTCCAAGTGAGCTTGGGCAGTCACATCTTTCGTTTGTGTCCAAAATGCCCTTTGCTCGATGCCCAAGTTGTACTTTCTTCACATGTGACTTTGGTTTGAACTAGGTCAACTTCTTGGATCAATCGGACCGTTGGATGAAGCGTGACAGTCTGATCCTCAGACTGTTCCTTCGGGCTGTCTAAGACAGAATCCCGCGATCTGCGCCGAGCGGTCGTTGTCCTCACATGTGAGTTCCCATGTCATGGGAACTGTCTTCTTCAGAATTCCCTTGATGGAAACTCTTCATCGTTGTAAGCTTGTGTTCTCTTGATTGTTTCTGGGAGTTCCCACTTCATGGGAACTTTCTTCTTCAGAGTTCCCTTGATGGAAACTCTTCATTGTGGCCTGCAGTGGCTTTTGGTCATTCGTAGGAGTTCTTGGCTGTACCTGTGTTCCTTAGAAATACTTGAACAAACCACATTAGTTCCCTATGGTGTTTGTCATTATCAAAACTGAAGAGAATTACATCGTTGATCCGTTGTTTAGAATCAGAGGTCCCAACAACGTCCCAAAAATTTCCCCCTTAGAATCATTCATTCTTATAAGAACTCGTTATATTTAGTTAGAATCGTTCATTCTTATAAGAAAACGTTATATTACCTTAGAATCATTCATTCTTATAAAAAAAATATTATGTTCAGTTAAAATCGTTCATTCTAATAAGAAATTGTTATTTTTGTTCAGAATCGTTCATTCTAATAAGAAATCATTATATAACTTTAGAATCGTTCATTCTTATAAGAAATCGTTATTTTCTTTTAGAATCGTTCATTCTTATAAGAATTCATTATATTTAGTTAAATTGTTCATTCTTATAAGAAAAATGTTATATTCATTTAGAGTCGTTCATTCTTATAAGAACTCATTATATTCATTTAGAATCATTCATTCTTATAATAACTCGTTATATTCAGTTAGACTCGTTCATTCTAATAAGAAATCATTATATTCTTTTAAAATCGTTCATTCTTATAACAAAGTGTAGTATTCCTTTATAATTGTTCATTATAATAAGAAATCACTATATTCCGTTAGGATTGTTCATTCTTATAAGAAAAAGTTTTCTTAATTTAGAATTATTCATTCTTATAATAAAATCTTATATTTATTTAGAATCGTTCATTAACCATACATTTTAATGAGTTTTATGAATAAGAAATATAATTTGATCATAAATGATCAAATTTTCGAAACCATTGTTATTCAATATGTTATAACTTCACCCATTACTCATATATATTAATGAGTTTTATAAATTAGAACATTATCAAAAATACGTGAATTGTATAATTAAATTCCCACCAATAAACAATAGTTCAATTATATTTCAACTAATAAGATCGATAACTAATTTAACGTAGGATATTATAAAGAAACGTAAATTCTAAATTTGCTCAAAAAGTCAAAAAATCCGAAATTATCTTGAAATATCAAAAAGGATAGGGAAATAATATATTTTGGCGGGCTAAAAAATAAATTAGGAGGGAATGAAATAAAATGGAGGGAAAGGAAATTTTGAGAGAGAAAATTGGGCTTCAGATTCCAGCCCATTTATCCGATGAATATATATGTTCTCTTCTAGGATTTTGCACTTTTACTAATCTCCATTCTCGCTCGTCCGCTTTCTAGGTCACAACCCCTTCTGCGCTCTTCTAGGGCTTTCCCCAAGAATAGCCCTTATCCGGCGGCGCCTGCTCCGCCTGAGAAGCCACCAAAGTACTACCCCGCTGATGATGTCTAGAACCCGCTCATTAACAAGTGCAAGCCTAATCCTACCAAGCGCAGGTTATTCCTCCATTTATTTTGTTGCTTGTTGGATTTTGATTCTTGTTTTCGAACTGCTTTTGAGACTTTTGAGTTTGTCCTGATAGGGCTAACATTAATCAGACGGGTTTGAAAGCAATCCAACAATTGGTGGTTTTAGCACAGTGCCTTTTAATTGAAAAAAGTGCTCAACAAGATGAGATACAATGTGAGCTACTTGAACTTTTGAATGTGCATTGGCAATTTATAAGAATCATTGCGATTTTGTTTGAAAGACATGTTGTGTTCTGTTTCTATTGCTTTGCGTCTTTGTATATTCATATACTTGTTTGCTTGTTTTTCATTGAGAAATCCCAATTCCCAACCGTGCTTTAATTTTGTATATTTATATGCTGTGACAGCCACTTTGAATCTTCTGTTTGGTACCGATCGACTCAACTTTAATCTTTTATTTTGAGTATGTTAGATCAGTTATTAATTATATTTGATTAGTGGTTATGTATAAAAAAAAGTCGATCATTCTGATTTTGTTTGGTATAAGAAACTGATGTTTGTTTATTTTAAAATTCTAAGGTTACGATTTACGAGTTGTGTGGTTGGTTGTTTTTAGATAGATTACAAAGGGGGTTCAAAGTTCGTTTTTGGCAATTGCAGAAGATTGAAAGTTGAATTTTCATTCACCACTTCTTTTTATTTAACCGAATATTGGGGTTGATTTCTATCTGATGACATGTTTGAGTCTTTAAAAAAATAAAGTATATATGTTGCTTATAAGATCTAAGAATGGATTAAGTAGTAATCTATGTGGTTTGTAAACAGTTTGCATGGGTTCTTTATAGTTAATTTAGAAAGTGCTTGGAAACTTGAAATGATATAATATGGTGCAAATATTATTTAATAGTTGATATGTATCAAGTTTAGCTTCTTAGTTGTGGAAGATTTATCTAGTAATATGTGATTTCCCACCGATAATGGCTTAGCTTTTCTTCCTCCTGGATATGCAACTAGCAACATTTTTGCCAAGACTCTTGAAAATATTTGTTGCTGGTCCAAGGTCTGTTAATGTCCCAACCTGAAGTCCAAGAGAGAATTCATTACTGTTTTGGGGTTTACATCCCTACAGTTTCTGCTTTAAGGAAGTATGCTTGTTTTTCCCTTCTTCAATTAAGAGCCACTTTTAATTATTTTCCTTTTTTTGTGGTTATGCAGGAAAGCAACTCCTCCACCATTGAAGTTTTGGATTTTGGGCAAGCTTTTTCCTGAGTTATGGTGCTGTTTAGAACATTTCTTCATCATCAGTTCGCATGTTTAGAACATACTTATTGTTATGAGGCTGTTTTTCGGATTGTTTAGATTTTTTTGTCCAGAAGTTTGTTGGACTGTTCGTATAGTCAATGCTTGTTTTGTTTGTTAGGATAATACTTGTGCATTTATGAACAAATCATTTAATTTGTTGGAAGTTGGTGTAAGTTGGTTATTATTTGTAATTTGTGATTCATATTGTATTGAAATGGTTTGTTATTAGAGTGAATATATGGTTTAGAAAAGGGTTTTTATTATAGTGTATATTTATTTTCATGCTAAAATTTCACAATTTTAGCTACCAAATCTATTCGAAGCCAAATTTCATGCTAAAGGCCACAAATTTATCCACCAAATGTATTAGAGGCAAACTTTGATATTAAATGGCCACGACATGTGGATGATGAACATCATTTATTTCTCTTGAATTTAGCCAGAAAAATACTTCGACGCTAACTGTTTGGCAAAATAGACTCAAACTTAGCCACGAAGTGTCTCTGGCTATACCATGTATTTAGCAGAACGTGATTTTCGTACCCAATATTGTGGTTAAATAGACACGAATCTAAGGTTTGTGATCAGTTTTCACGGTATGCTATTCCACGACCGTTTTAACCACAAACTTTTCGTCTTGGGAACATTGGTAGCTATCTTTGTGGCGAAGCCTTTTTCCTAGATAACTTTGTGGCTTATCGTGTGACAACGGTCCTGGCTATAGATGTATTTTCCAGCAGTACAAGCTCTAATAGAGGGCCAAACAACCAATGAATCGGCATACACAAACCAAAATTGTATAGTCATCAAAGGATAGAAAGGGAGTGTAAAAAACAAGGACTTCACCTTCATGAATGCTCCAACTGCGGACTATATTGAAGAACGGTAGGATAAAAGCTAGACCGCAACAATGAATTTGTCTCTTCTTTCAACTCCCTAATAGCTGAGTTGCACCTTCATCATACCCCTCTTTAAACAATTGGCAACTTCCTTCAATATTGAACGCATTCCTTAGCTGGTTATGGCATTGTTGCATATTCTGTGAACAAGGGTTCTAAAAAAGAAAAAAGTGATATCAGGATACAAAAAAAAATGAAAAATTAGAGGGGATAATTATGTTAGCAAGGAAGAACACCTCTAACCATGAATATACATTTCCATGTATGGATTCAGGTGGATTTGAAGAGCTATTAGAAGTTGCAAACAACTCAATTTCCCATGCCCCCCAAAAAAACTCAATTTCCCACGGGGAAATCCTCTCTGGCTTGACAATGGAAGGAGACTCGTCTCAATGGAACTGAAAAGAGAGCATTCATAATTTCACATCATGAATACAATTTACATGCTATAGTTTTTGAAATTTGTTTTAAAATTTGAAAGACTGAGCTACACCTTGAGCGATCGCCATGATGAATCTTTCCAATGAGGAACAAAAGTATTAAACAAAAGTCAATATTATATCAGAAAATCAAGCTACACAAATTGACTAAACCTATGATTTTTTTTACTTACGTTTTTTACGGAACTTCGTCTCCTTCAAATCTCATCTTGAACCACATTCCAAAAGCAAATTTTTTTTGCAAGAGTCTTCATGATACAATAACAAATATCGTATTAGTACCAAATTAAGTAGACAATAGGAGAATTGGGGAGATATAAGAGGAGATTGAGATTAGAGACAGAATCAGACGAGGCAGAGAAGAGACAGAAAAGGCGTGAGAATGAGAAGTAGGAGATTAGGGTTTGGGGATAATTGTTTTCTTCATTGATTAAACTTTCTAGAATACAAATGGAGTATATATAATAATAAGCACTACCACTAAACACTAATCCTAACAGTTCAACAAACGCATCCCGGGAAAGAACCGTAAAGAAAACCCGAGAAGGATATAAACTCTGTATAAAAATACATTAATTAAATACTATAAATAATCTATATAATAACATATCAATTCTCTCCCATTGACAATCGACTTGTCCTCAAATCAGAAATCAGGAAGACAAATCATGCATCGTTGTGGACAATGTGTCCCTCCAGGATCAAATACCTACACAGGAGCCTCAATCTTCTGCATACGCCTCAGATGTTGTGGTTGATGTTTACCTCCTAATGCGAGTACCCTTGGGCCAAATCTCCTATTACTACGACCGCTCCAAACATCACCAGCCAACCACTCGGTGATGCCCAAACATTTCGTCATTGGAACATCAGACAGAAACAATTGACGACCCTTTGACAAGCTCATGCCCAAAATTCCTAGGTCAGAACCCAAGTTGCCTTCCCACCATGCCGTCTTGTCCGAAATGTCTGAGATGTCTAAGAACGCCATGAAGTTCAACTTCTTACCCAAACTGAATTCTACCAAATCATCAACTGAAGTATCAATTCGGATTGAATTATCAAATGAATCGATATGTACCTTAGCGGAATTAATATTTGAGTCTGATGCTTCGGTCTCATATGTTTCCATATCGACGCCAAGACTTTTAGGATTTAGATCTACAGGCGTCGAGCAAGGGTAAACGAAAGCTGCGAAGGACTAAACCACAAGTGCCGGAGGGATGGCCGCGGGCGCTGGGGCATTGGCTGCGAGTGCCGGAGGAATGGCCGCGGGTGCCGGAGGGCTGGCCGCGGACGCGGGGTAAATGTCCACGAGAGCGGGGTAATTGGCCGCGGGCGCAAGTGCATTAGCCGCGAGTGCGGGGTTGGTTGCCGCGGTCGCGGGGCTGGTATCTCACGACGGCCCGTTCGCATCTTCGAGAGGATTTGCCTTCTCGTCTAGTACGATGCTGATCCGTTCATCAGGGAACAATTCCATACGACAGCATCCATCATAGATGCATCTTCTGTTATAAGATTTGAAAGCATCTATGGCGGATTCTACGTTCTTGAAACGAAGTCAAAACCCTAATTCCGGGCTTATTCTCTCAAGATCTTCTATAATTCTGAGGACAGAAAACACTTGTTGTAAGACGTTGCAAGAAACTGGGTAGATTTCATCATGAATCTGGGCATACAAAGTGCATTGTAATAACTCTAGTAGGGGCTGCATATCTCCATCGTTAAACATGGTTCAAGGAATGAAAGCACCAATTGATACAATAACAAGTATCGTATTAGTACGAAATTAAGTAGACAATAGGAGAATTGGGGAGATATAAGAAGAGATTGAGATTAGAGACAAAGTTAGACGAGGAAGAGAAGAGGCGTGAGAATGAGGAGTAGGAGATTAGGGTTTGTGGATAATTGTTTTCTTCATTGATTAAACTTTCTAGAATACAAAAGGAGTATATATAATAATAAGCCCTGCCACTAAACCCTAATCCTAACGGTTCAACAAACGCGTCACGGGAAAGAACCGTAAAGAAAATCCTAAAAGGAGTATTATAAACTCAATATAAAAATACATTGATTAAATACTATAAATAATCTATATAATAACGTATCACTTCATGTATCTGTTCAAGCTAATGATTAATTGACTTGTCTTGTTCATATCAGAAAAACAAAGGAAAAACCTTCTATTCACCGCTAGAGCAAAAAAATTTATCAAACAAATGTAGTTACTGATGAAAGAAGTGATATCATAATAAGGGTAAGCAAATGTGAATGAAAATTTTCAAACAGTGATGCATCACTTGAATAAAAATTTATACCTTTGATGATACAAAAATAAATTGGCATATGAATTAAAAGCAACATCACTTCCTCTAAAAAATAAGCAACATCAATTATAACCAAGTAAATTATTAGAAGCGTGCATTTGTCGAAATTGAAATGTGTTAATTTCATTATATACATCATTTTTTATTATATTAGAAAGTCAAAAGAAAAATTTTGAATAAAAAAAATTCAAGCTATTAGTTAGCAACTTTAAGCCTTGTAATGTATCCTGGTTGATATTCCCTTGAAAAGACAACAGATTAGTTACCAACTAGAAATTGAAGGAAATTAATAGAATAATTACAAATTGATAGCTTATGATCAAACGTCTTTTACAACAAAGGAGGTTGAATGTGCACTTGAAAATAAGAAATTTTGAATAAAAAAATGCAAGCTTTATACCTAACTTTTATTACCAATAAATGAATAGGATTTTACCTTTCCAACATGAGCAGTTCATGCATGCCATCATCCACAACAAAATCAAAGGTTTACTTCCAAACGGGGTTCAATGTTTCATTTAGAACCTGGAATTGAAGACACAAACAACATGTGCAAATATTCGGAGTATATCCAGAAGAAAAATACAAACATCAACAATCTTAATAAGACTAACTTACATACATGTTCTTATTTAATAAGAAGAGGTAGCATGGGCATCAAATAATAATAGCTTTGAACAAAAAATAAGCTATTTAACTTGCCAAATGGATCTCATATTTCACTATGACTCTAATTGACTGTCTACAAATCCCAAATATGAAACTTACATTTAAAGATTAATTGGTTTTCCATCCTAACACCCAATGATTCAAAACTGCCAACGAACGACTACCCATTTATCTTTCCTCTCAAAGCTATGAGCATTAGTGGACATGTAGGAAAGTTCTACAACACGATTTATTCAAGGCAGAGGGTGATTTCGCAAGTCAAATCTTGTATGAAAATTTTCAAGCTTGTCGATTTATGATTCTTTGAACTCTAAATTGAAATTCCCCATAGTTATACGAATTCACATAAAATTCTCTCATATATATTATTGAGTAGATATTTATGATATAAAAAACCAAAATAAGAACCACAATTGACATTGTGATTTTCATCTCACTTAAGCACTTCAATTTCATAAGATCGGTATATATTTCTTAATCTTAAATAAACCAAATTGGTTGAGATGACATCAACAAAATTTCATTAGATGAGCATATTTCAAAAAATGGAAAGATGAGATACCTTAATCTTGCAATGTGATGCTTTCTTCCACTTCCTAATCCATTTACTTTTCCTCGTACGATTTCCACTATTTTCTGGATCATTAGATTCTGGCCACTTTAAATGTTCATAATCTGGTGTATAAACCTACCCATGTGAAGTCTTGACAGGATCCTTGTCTATATGCCGATCATCTACCCACTCCAACTTGGAGGAAGCTGTACTCCAGAAGTTTTCTCTATAGGATGACAATTTCATCACATAATTAAGCCAATTTCTGTTAAGGAAACATTAAAAAAACAATACATAAATAAGATCACTTCTTTCCTGTAGAAACAAGCAAGTTATGCCTTTCCTTTGTTCTATAAAATAATACCTCTATATTTATTTAGGGATAACATATGTTGGTGTAAATTCTGTTTACCAAACACACCTTGGATATAGTTTGACATTATTAATGTATAATAGTGTACTGCTATGGTACGAAATGCATGGATTCAAATGAGCCCTAATGATAATGCTATAAAAGCCAAAATCATGCAAACCAAGGAGAGAAGGATAGAGCTCTTGTACCAAGTGCATTTAGATCAAGACCACGATGATTAACTGGTGGACGTGGGCGTTTATTTCTTTGAGCTATTTGGGTTGTCAATTGTCATGGTGTTTGTTGGCATTAGTGGCTGGAATTCCCAATGGTGAAACCTTTTTCGAACGCATAATTGCAAATGGATCATCTTAGTGAACTTGCAAACAAAAAGTGACAATAAGTTTGTCTGATGGAAAATTTCCATATTTAACTAAACAAATGCCTCAATCGGGCAGAACATTGTATGCTTTCAAGTACATCGTCTCAAGATCCATGACTATTAAACAAGATCCAAATATGTACAAGTTGAAGCCTACCTTTAGAGGTCTACACTCAAAATCAGCCCACGCTAATGAAGAATTATCAGTTACAACAACAATTGTTCCAATATAGTTGCAATGTTAAGACATATTAGATTTTGATTAGTATCTATAAAGAAGGAAAAACAAGAGGTAACAAGGTAAATTACCTCCTCTCAGGGACTTCGTCGCCTTCAAATTTCATTTTGAACCTCATGTCCACAGAGAAGTTGTTGGATTTTGCCTCAAGGTACTTATTGACACTCACGATAAACTCAAACCTACTCGTTCTAACATATAAAATAGAAAATTGTCAATGCAAACATGTAGTTTGCAATAAGGAAAAACAAAATGAAATGTGTAGACTAAGAAAACACAATGTGAACTCATAAGTACCATTGAAAACATGTTGGTTTGACCATTAAAACATGATCCTAGAGAGTTGAGAATCAGAAATAGACGCATGAACAAGTACTTTGATATGAATATTAGGTATTTCCCATAGATAATACATTTATGAAGGATAGTGTTGGATTGTATAGATCAAAAGGTAGGCAATTTCATTTGGAGGAAAAATACGAGGTAAACACATACTTTTTAGGGAAGCAATTAAACGAAAATACAAAAAGTACGGCATTGCAAAGGATATATGCACTATACACGTAATAATATTGCAAGCGTAATTAATTAGCAGTAATGACTCTGACTCTCTATAATATATCAAAGGAGACAATATTCGTAACAACATTAGTATATGTGGCACTATCAGCAGGTTTGCCAATGAAAACCCCTAGATCTATTATGCTCTGAGCTCTAGAAAAAGCGACATATAACTAACCATGTGCAAAGCAAGGTTGCCCTAAATATACACATACTTTTTCCAACATTTGTCCTTGAGCCTTATTAATAGTCATCGCAAAACACAATTTAATAGGGAATTGTTTGCGTTCACATTGAAAAGGGTAGGTTGTGCCAGGAGGACAGATAGTAATTCTTGGAAGAAGAACTTGAGTTCCTTTATAACACCCAGTAGATATCTCAAAAAGTATGACATCTTTTTGAAACTGTTTACAAACAAATCCAGTTCCATTGCATAGGCCATTTGAAGGTTCCAGATTATGTAAAAGTATAACAGGGCAACCTATCTTCAAGATTAGCTCATGCGGACTCATTCATGAAGGACACAACGTATTCAGAAACTTACATGGATATGCATTGCAACTAAATCGTAGCTCTATATGTAAAGCTTTGACCGCTAAACTTGGATATTATAGCCGCATTTATGGTATCAACAACTTCATTAGTCGCATTCAAAATAGCCTGATCGCTAAATATGTCAGAGTTAAAACAACCTTGAGTGATTTCAAGGAACATTTCCTCTATTAAATGATCATAACACATGGGTTGAGCATGATAACAACTAATAATACAAGGTAATATGATAGAAGAACGTGGACATGTTTGTAAGCTCCCATTTCCCAAATTCAATAGGAAATCGACAAATTCCTTGTCATATTTGGCCCTAATGTTGGTGTACAGTTTGAACTTGATCAAGTGGGGCCACAAGTTTGGACAATGAGTTCAACATAGTTTGGACAAGATTCAAGACCAACATATTCACCAACCAGATGTTCCGACTTATCTAGCTTCTTTTGAAGTTTTATAATATCTTTCATAAGCTTAGTCATCACTTTTAGAAGCTCAGGTTTATCATAGCAAGCTAAGGAGTTAAGAATAGATTTAATGGTTATCTCACTGGGTTGTTCCCTAGTGGTTTGTTCCTTAGTGGTTTCTCCTATGGCCATGACACACATATCCGGTGAAATCCAAGCTTTTGGATCCTCATCTTCTGAGTCACTCCAAGTGGAGATGTATGCCTTTTTGTTGGGCTTCCTATTGCCAGTTCCTTGTTGGTAGTTTTTGGCAAAGTGCCCCTTTTTGTAGCATTTGTAGCAAGTGACATCTCCAAGGTCCTTCTCCATAGGCTTGCTTTGGGAACTCTAGTTTCTTTGTTGGTTCCCACAACTTTTCTTGAATTTCCTTTTCTTGTAAGAGGATCAGAATGCCTTAGTGACAAGCACGAGTTCCTCATCTTCTTCCTGTTCTAAGTCCTCGTATTGTTCTTGTACGGACTTGAGCATTTTCTCCAACTTTAAGGCAATTCCCTTGTGTGCCCTATTGTAAGGCCCAAGCTTTTAGAAGCTCTATCCCATGACAACCCGAGGACTTCCCAGGAGGTCACCCATTCCGGTACTACTCTCACCCTTGCATGCTTAACTTTTGAGTTCTTTGTCCTCACTCTAACCCAAAAAAAGGAAGAGCTCTTGTTGACATGGGTAGCACCTTAATCCCTTATAAATCTTCGGGGTGTTACACCTATCTTGTTCCTTATCCCCTTTCTTTCTTTTCTCGTGACCTACCAGCTTGCCTAATACTTGGTGGATCATGAGATTCCTATTCTTTGGGTCTTCCTTGAACATGGTTCTTTCAATTGCCCATTCAACAGTTAATCCATTAAATAGTTGTTAAACCTTCATCTTGTCGATGATTTCTTGCTTGGTGATCCCAAGTCCAACGAGCTTGGTGCATAGTACTACGAAGCGAGACTAGTAGTTGTCAACGGACTCTCTCATTTCCATTCGGAAATTGAAGAATTGCCTTCGGGCGTTCATTTGCTGGTCCTCTCTGAGATCGAAACTTCCTACATGCATTTGTTGGATGGCTTCCCACATCTCCTTTGTGGTTTCCAAATTTGCCACCCTATTACTGTCTTGTTCACACATAGCATTGTTGATGTACATCTTAGCCTTGTAATTGGCCTCCATGCATTTCTATTTGTTTTGTCCCCATTTGGACAAATCATCGCAAATGGCTGGGTCAACTTCGAAATTCCCTCTCAATGACACACTAGGCATGGAAGTCATGACTGCGCATCCAATCCTTCATCTTGACTTGCCAGTTTTCGAATCTTCTAACAATAATTATTAAATGCTTGTTGTTCCCATGACCGATTTGAGGTAGATCATGAGACATACTGTATACCTACGAGACTAACACAAAAATCTAGAGCAGCACCTGTTCTAAGATACAAATTGTTGGATCGTGATGTGTTAGTAAAGAGTTGGGAACATACATTAGACTGTGCCCAAGGCAACGGAAGTAACACATAAAGTCACAAGTAGTAAAATAGATTTGAGCACAATTCCTTTATAGAGGAACCGCACTACAACCAACTAGTTGTACGGGTAAGCCTCTAACTCCGCTTGGAGGATTTTAAATGACTTCCTTCTTTAATTGATAGTTCCCTAAGCTACTACAAGGCAAAGTTCAAAATTCTCTGCTCCCAATAGTAACCAAACTTTGGGAACACTAATAAACTCTCTCAACCTAAGTACTAGGACAACATATCAACTAAAACAAGGAACTCAAACCTTACACTCTACGCTTGTATCTCGACTCTGTTCCCTTTCACCAAAGAACGTTGGATTCACCATCGCTGAGATCACACACTCGTCGCTAGGGACTTCTCTTGGTTGATCTGTTATTTGCTTATCTCCTTTTTTGGTTGCTTGAGGCTTTTGTGAGAAGTGAGTAGTGAGTACACTATTCATTGGCTTATATACTCTTTCAGGCTTGAGGTTGATTCTTCATTTTGCACTTTGTCCAAAATGTCCTTGTCTTGCTAGCCAAGTATGTACTTTATTCACATGGGATTCCATTTGAAATTGCTCAACGTTCGAACCTAATTAGACCATTGGATCAATCGGCTCAATGTGAGGAACAAACTATGCTCTACTTTGTCTAGAACCGGCTTGCGCGTCTTGCGCTGCACTTTCTTATCTTCACATGTGAGTTCCCATGTGTTGAGAACTTGTCTCTCATGAGTTCCCTTGATGGGAACTGCTTCTTTCATTCAGTCGTCTTTGTAAGCTCTTGAGTTCCCTTAGGAGAATGTTTGTTCAACCCGAGGTTCCTTTTAAATACTTGAACATAAAACGTTAGTTCCCATATGGTGTTTGTCATTATCAAACCGGAGAGGATTGTTGTTTCGATGTTGTGGAATGCGAGTTCTCAACACCGTCCCAACAATAAGCCATGGGGAGAGAGGACTATTATGTTGCATGACGTGGTTGATAGTGTTCTAAAGTAGTCAAAGTGTATATCAAAGTAGTAAAATTGAAATCTAAAGTGCATTCTCAAATAGTAAAAGTGTATTTTAAAGTAGAAAAAAGTGCATTCCTAAATGACATATTGTGCAATCATGTGAAAGAAACTCATAAATATAGTTGTTAGGTGTCTATGGATTCTAAAGTGCATTTTAAAGTAGGAAAAAAGCATTATAAGGTTAGCAAAAATGCATTCTAAATAGATAAAATAAGTACATTTTAGAGTAGTGAAATTAAATTCGAAAGTGCATTCTAAAGTGGTAAAAGTGCATTATAAATTAGCAAAAGTGCATTCTATATAGATAAAAAAAAAGTTCATTCTAGAGTATCAAAATTGAACTCTAAAGTGCATTTTAAAGTAGTAAAAGTGCATTGTAAAAGTGCATTTCTAAGAGATAGAAAAAGTGGATTTCAAAGTAGTGAAATTGCATTCTATAGTAAAAGTGAATTCCATGTTTCTAAAAGTGCAATCCAAAATCAGTAAAAGTGCATTACAAATAAGTTAAAGTTCATCCCGAATTGAGTGATTCGGTGATTAGTAAAGTGCATTTTAAGTTAGCCTATGTAGGAGTCGAACCTACATCTTTGTGCAAAAGCACAATGCTCTCCCATTTGAGCTAATAGGCTACTTGTAACAAAAGTGCACACGTAATAGACAAAAGTGCACAATGACTATCAAAAGTGAGTCAATAAAAACATCATATTATGACTGGATATAACACCATCCAGTTTTTAATGACATTTTACATTCACGGGAGCATACAACATCAAATGTCTAATGACATTTTACATCTAAACAGAAAAACTTCTCACTTTGATAATGCTAGACATATCAGTTGAGCAACGCTTTAGTAAAAAAAAAAGGTTAAAGATTGCATATAGTTAACAAATTTAACAAAGCTAAAGGCAAGAACAAGCAAAAGTATAAGGATGATAACCTAGAAACCAAAAACTTTAAGGGAAGGCATTAGACTCTAACCTTCACTCCTAACACGAAAAGCTTGTGAAAGAAAAACAACTAAATTGCATAATAAAACCCTCATATTCATTGAAAAACCAAAAATTTTTAGCATGTACAATCAAATGTCCCATTCTCCCAAATTTTCATCCAATGCTTTTAAAAACCACAAATAAAAAATAACCTATTAACCTTCAATTTCTTTATTTATCATATAATCTAACTCCAATTTAATTTGGGGTTGAAATTAGAGAAATAAAAACTTTGATAGAGGAAAAGGCCCAAATTGGAGAGGGGAGATAGCTCGATTGAGCGTGTACGAAGAAGATCATCATAGCTCCCAATCGAAGCTTGCGACGAGGACTCAAAGGAAGAAGAGGACGGGCATGGGCTACGACGAGGTTGTGCAGGAGCTACGACGGGGATAATAAAATTGCGAGTCTCGTAGATTAAGAGGAAGGATGGAGGAGGTTGTAAATTTTAGAACATACAAAGACAAAAATACCCGCGTTTTAAAAATTAGGATATAACGCGAGTCATTAGATTTGATCCATATGAGGGCTCTCCTTACTCCTCATTTTTACCTTACTCATTTTTTTACTTAAGCCCCCTCCTCATATGATCCCAAACCCTTCTTTCTAGTGTGTGATTTTATATGTAAAAGGGGCAAAAATATATAAGGGGTATTTTTGTGCAACTATCGAAAAAAGTTACTACTCCGTATGGTATAACGGCAAAAGAAAGTACGATATAGACTTGGAAGCATTTTGTCCTCTCCGGAACGCCACGAACGAGCTACGTTCCTTCGCTCGGCTCGGCAGGGGCATCCCAATTTTTCATCTTTCCAAACTCTATCAGCGAATCTTAAATCATCCACAGATCAAACAAATCGAATCAATCTGAATAACGCCCTTCCTCCGTCATCTCGTTTCGATTCGTCGAGTGACAGCAAGCTATCAGTTGCAACAGGGGTGAAGAGATCGTTGGCTGTGGAAGTGGAGAGGGGCAGAAATGCTGAAATTCTTGAAGGGTGTAGTAGCCGGATCTGGCGCAGGGGTGAAGGATCTGCCTTACAACATCGGAGAGCCATACTCCTCTGCTTGGGGTTCCTGGACTCACCACCGCGGCACTTCCAAGGTACTCGTCCCTCCCTATCTGCATTTCCTTTTCTACGTTCGGCGTAATTTGTTGTCCAATCGATATTTTCCATGTGAATTATCCTGGATTTCATGCCGAATCTACTCGTGCTATGAAAGTTTAGCTGTTTATTTGGTTTTGGATTGGATCGGATGATACAGGGTGGATGGTGTAGGGGTGAATGGTGATAATATCTCATTCGATGGCTTTGGTGATTTAGGTTGCATTAGAAGATTGTTTTTGTTAAGTAATTGAGCTTGATAGTGTTAAATTTTGGCTTGTCAAGCATCAATGTCATCATGGTTGATCTGGTTTGTGTTTTCTTGAATCTGGTGCACGCTAGCCCTTTTCTGGAACTAGCAGAAAAATGTTTTGATTTTTTGTAGAAGATATTGAATGTGATCCCAGTGGGATTGCACTGGTGTTGTGGTTTGTCAAAGGTGCGGGGCTGTAGCTTCTTTTATGAGAGAGAACACCTGTCTGTCCACTGCTGTAAAATTTCGAACTAGAATCTGGTTTCTCATAGTATCATTGAACATGGATTTTGGTTACTTATTTGTTGGAGCTTTGGTTCTATGAAATTATTATCCACCATGGTATTGTTAGGTTTGTACATTAATGCATAAATTGGTGCTCTTTGAGGATTGCAAATTCACCCACCTTCATTTGTGTTTGGTTTATGATCCTTCACTTCTATGAAGCCCTAGACTTCTTTATATGTGATTGTGGGAAACCTTTTTATAGAACCGCTTTGAATTGGTGTTATGTCTCTGCTCTGCTTTTTGGGATGTGTAGTTTATGAAGTAACAGGAAACCAAGGGAGTCATAATGTTCAAAATATCATTGATATTAGATTAAAATACTCAAAAATTCAGTTCTAATGCCGGTGGAGCAAGTTTACAGTGCTGAATCAAATGAAGATAAGAATATAAATTGAATCTTAACCTGTATAAATATGTCATTATAAGAGTATATTGTGCCCAAGTCCTCCAAGCTCAAAAAGGTGCATGACTGCATCAACTTATGCATCAACTTATGTGAGGATGAGATAATTCATGACTGATGAAATGCTTAGGATGATGGTTAACTGTGTAAATAATTGTTCTACAATCAAAATTTTCTCAGCTATTTTGGTGAATGCACTTTTGTGGTTTGTCTGTTTTGCAGGATGATGGTTCTCCTGTGTCAATATTTTCTCTGTCAGGGAGCAACGCTCAGGATGGGCATTTAGCTGCTGGCCGCAATGGGGTGAAGCGTCTCCGGACGGTATGCATAATGGAACTTAGTTGGCTATTATGTTGTAACCTCTGTTGATTCTAGTTTCTGGTATACTTGTAGAAGCTTTACTGTTGTCCGCTTACTGTCTAATCTGGTTTTGTATTCACTACAAATGACTACAGGAGGACATCATTTGTTACATTCTGGAGCCTTTTGCATATAATGAGATTCTATTTTTCTTTTTCCTTTTTTTTTGCAGGTCAGGCACCCTAATATATTGTCATTTCTTTACAGCACCGAGGTTGAGACCTTCGATGGATCCGCTACAAAGGTCACAATCTATATTGTTACAGAACCTGTTATGCCATTGTCAGAAAAAATAAAGGAGTTGGGTTTAGATGGTAAACGGAGGTAAGTAAGTGACATCATGTTTAAATATAATATCCAGCAATATTATATTTTTCTCTGAATTATGCATTTTATTTGTGTGATATGGGTTAGCATACACTATTGCGGTGTTAGTCTGTACATAATCTTCTTCGACGGGTTTATGGGACCAAGAAAGAACTGCTGCCTGCAGCTGGTGTTGAATATATAACTTTTTTCTTGTGTTTTTATGTGGAACAAACTATTGTTTGTAAATTTATTATATTTCTTCCTTCTAACTTGAAATAAGTCTTCTTTATTCTTTTTATTATAAAGCTCAGAAGAGAACTAGATGATTTAATGAATATAGTTAAGTTCCTTTCACTGTTAATCCTGATATCACAATAGGTAAAGTCTATGAGTCTGTAGGAAGCAATTGGGGGGGGGGGGGGGGGGGGCTTGATGTAAACGTACCCTAAAAACATTATTTATTGTCGTCATAATCTGTCAATCTTTAAAATGGTTGAACGCTTAGTTCTATGCTTTGAGAAAAATAAAATTTATGTCATAATTCATAAAATTTCTGCAAACCATATAATCTGTAATTTAAAAAATCATGTAACATAATGGACAAATATACTTGTCACATCTCTTTTATCTTTAATTTGGAGTATGATCTTTGAAGTTTTTTTGTGAAGTATTAAATATGTTATCTGTTTTGTTTCTTATCACAGAGATGAATATTATGCATGGGGACTGCACCAAGTTGCAAAGGCTGTGAGCTTTTTGAATAATGATTGCAAGCTTGTAAGACTTCTCTATGACGTTATAGGATATGAATACCTAGCAATGTTATTAAATTTTAGATTGCAAAGGAAGTGAAGTGACCAAAATGTAGGTGGGCATCTATATGTGCTTGAATGTCATGCTATTTCATCACATTAAGTTATGGGCTCTTCTCCTCCTCCTTCTCTTCCTCTTCTTGATGGTGCAACAGCAAGCAATAACATTTTTATATACTTTAAAAATTTCTTCCTTTTAAATTCTTGTACAGTAACTTGCTCTGCCCTGCATATTTCTACCAGCTATTATTTTCTTGTATTTGTTTGGACGTGTCTCCTGCAATTAACTTTAACATATCTGGGATATGATCTAGTTAACCATGTTCTAAGCATTTCATTTTGTTATCTTCCTGCTGCTTTTCTGTTGTTTCATGCATACTGGAACTTCTATCTTAAATTGGATATGATTTATGCCTCATTCCCGTTAGTGTATCAAATAATTCTTCTGTTTTCCCTTCTTTGTCTGTTCTAACTAAATTAGCATTTCCACAGGTTCATGCTAATGTATGCTTATCCAGTGTGGTTGTTACCCCAACACTGGACTGGAAGTTGCATGCTTTTGATGTTCTATCTGAGTTTGATGGGAGCAATGAAGCTTCTAGCGGGGCAATGCTGGTATGTAATTAAATGCAATGTATTATTTTGTAGATTTTTTTTTTTCTAGACATGTGCCTAGGTATGTCCATGTGTGAGCACTATTTTCTGGTTGCATCATGCTGAATTGTTGACTGTTACCTTGTGCTTTATAGCTTCTTCAACTTGTTTTTTTAATTTTTTTTTTTTATTTTTTAAAATGACTAATTTTAACCAACATTTATCTCATTCCTGTTCAGCAACTGTATATAATATGCTCCTCACGTTTTTAAGGGTCATATATGGATTGTTATGTTGCTTAAGTACTTGATTCAGTTAGTCATATGTGGATTAATTTGTACTTGATTTGCTCCTCTGTCTTCAGCAATATGCATGGCTTGTCGGTACGCAATACAAACCAATGGAGCTAGTAAAATCTGACTGGGTGGCTGTCAGAAATTCTCCACCTTGGGCTGTTGATTCATGGGGCATGGGTAAGTTTCTTTTCACATGGTCTTTGGTGTTTCATCCATATGTTTATGAAAATATAAAATATCACCTGTGCCTATGGAAATGGATAATTACTCCTCGACTAGTAGAGCATTTAGTCGATGTCTGATGTCAAGATACAATCATGCATACATATATATATATATATATATATATACACATGTATACATATATATTTATGCTTGTTGATATATTTTTTCCCAGGCAGGCATCTTCAAGCATATAAGTAGGAGCAATGATGTAATTTCTGATGCATTTTGAGTAGTTTTTTTGATTCTTTAATGCTCAAGGAACCCCTATAAATATAATGGCAGTATAGTAGTTCTCGTTATTTGGTAATGAGCTATTGAACTTGTGTTTTGAAAATCTATGTTTGGAGATAGTCCATTCAACCAAATACAGAATTCTATAGATTGGCTGTACTGCTGTAATAACCAAGAAGTTTGAAAACTTATATACACCCTACAATTACAGTATAAGGTGGGCTTATTTTAGGTATATATCCACTATCTTAATTTGTTGGTATCCTTGTTCCATTTATGAGAGAATATCAGGCCTGAGAATTTGTCATAAATTTCAGGTGAGCAGCATATTTGCTTACGGTCCTTTTTTTTTTTTTTTTTTCATTTTTCTAATGAGTGCCTATCGGCACACAAACATGACCAAATTTAGAAAAAATGATATTTGTATGTTAATTATAATAATAGGTTCACCCATTTTATTTTAGAGAATAGTTTGAAAAAACATTCTAAAATTAACTTATTAATGTGTGTACCCATGAGAACACATTAGAAAGACCGTTTTTCTACCTGTACTTAAAAAATGTCCTTTGTTTTCCCCTTGATGTATGTCTAAAATGCTCTTATATGTTCCAATTTTATAAAGTGAACTTAGAATTTAACCCAGTACCCTGTTTGTCTAATGCTTCCATGTAATACTAGAGTAGCATTTCCTTTTCTTCCCTTTCTTTTTTCTTAAGAAGAAAAGAATACTTTGCAATAAAAAATTTGTACAAGGGATATCTACCCACGAAAAATACTGAAGTAAAATTCTGCAGAGGAACCATCTTCCAGAGCTGATTAGATTAAGTTGAGGCCACAAGATAATTATTTTCAACCCTTTTTTCTTATCTTTGTTTTTATAGGAGATGGAAAATTTAAATTGCTATTGTTCCTCTCTTTTTATGATTTATAAATAAAAGTTAAAATGGAGTTGAGAAAAAAGAATTTCTTAGATCTGAGATTTACAATGGCAGAAGCTAGATTAAATACAAGGAGAGGAGAGAGAAAAAGACAGTAATTATACCTAGTCCCTAGAATACATGATTAACACTAACAGTAGAATAGGGTGGCTAGAAAAAGCCTAACACAACTTACAAGACATACAAAGGTAAATATCATCTCTACCATCCAGCTTGGAAGTCAAATGCCCAAATCTGGAATAATGGAACCCTTTGGTTAATAGATCAGCAAGTTGATCTTCTGATTTAACAAATGATATCTTGACAACCCCTTCTTCCCACTTTTCCTTGATAAAATGATGATCAATTTCCACATGTTTGGTTCTATCATGCTGGACAGGATTATGAGCAATGCTTATAGTAGATTTGTTGTCACAATTTAGAACCATAGGTTCGTCCAACCTGATCTTAAGATCTGTTAAGATAATTTTCAGCCACAATAATTCACATAATCCATGAGCAAGAGCTCTAAACTCAGCTTCAGCAGATGATCTTGCCACAACATTTTGTTTCTTACTTCTCTAAGTAACAAGGTTTCCTCCAAGGAACATGCACTACCTTCGGATGATGTGCTATCAGCAGCTGGAGAAGAATCTTGGTCAAGCTGTGGAGGTAGCTTCTTTTTCCTAGAATAAACTTTAGGATAGTGTGGTGGAGAGTGAGACAGGTTTGGTTGGGAAGGTTGGTCAGATAAATCATGAATATCTGGTGAGGGGCTGCTCGGAGGGTGGTTGAGGAATGTTGGATTCCGCTGCTGGCTACTGGAAGAGTGAGGGAGGAATGTTTGTTTCTGCTGCCTGCTGGAAGAATGATGGAGTATGATCCAGATTAGGGTCAAATGGAAGAGAGGTGGTGTCATTTGAGGGATAGAATGGTTTAGCTTCAACAAATGACATATCCATGGAAACATAAGTTTTTTTGGTGGCTGGGTTATAGCACTTGTATCCTTTCAGAGTTGGGGAGTAACCAATAAATATACATTTTATGGCACGTGGATCGAGTTTTCCCCTTTGTGGACCATGATCATGGACGAAAAACGTACATCTAAAGGTTCTAAGAGAAATATTAGAGGTTCTGAAGTCTGGGTATGTGTTTCTAAGACTGTCCAAAGGACTTTGGTTTTTAAGAACCTTAGAAAAAAAAACGGTTCATCAATGATACAACAGTGAGAACAGCCTCCCCCCAGAAAGTTTTTGGAACATTGTGCTGAAAAAGAAGAGCACGAGTAACTTCAAGAATATGCCTATGTTTTCTTTCGGCAATCCCATTTTGTTGTGGAGTATAAACACATGAAGATTTGTGAATAATCCCTTGTGTTTGGAAGAGGGATGAAATTGAGTTATTGAAGTAATCTTTTGCATTGTCAGTCGTGAATTTTTTAACTTGTGTTTCAAACTGAGTATGAATCATAGAAAGAAACTGGGGAATAATGGTACTGACATCAGATTTTTGTTTAAGAAGGAATACTCATGTAACCCTAGTACAATCATCAATAAAGGAAACAAACCACTTGGCCCCCGAAATGTTAGAAATAGAGGATGGTCCCAAATGTCACTATGAATCAACTCAAAAGGAACACTACTTCTAGAATTACTAATGGAAAAAGGCACACGAGTATGCTTGGCTTGTTCACACACATCACATTGAAAGGAAGATACATCAATTCCTTGAAATTTTTTAGGATACAAGTGCTTTAAAAGGTAAAACGATGGATGACCAAAACGATAATGAAGGAGCCAAATATCTGGAGTGGTGGAGGTGGTATTTAAGGCATGGTCAAAATCTGAACAGTTGCTTTCCTTAGGACATTCTAGGTAGTAGAGGTCACCTTTCTCCTTAGCTAGACCAATCATCTTCCCCGAGCCCTAGTCCTGTAGAATGCAATTTGAATCTGTGAATATTGCAGAACAATGAAGGTCTTTACAAAGTTTTTTTTACAGAAATCAGGTTGGTTGAGAGGTTAGGAACAAGGAGAACATTTTTGAGATTGAGTTTTTTTGAAAAAATTATGGTCAGCTGTAGTGTTATTAGCTGTTAACACTTGTCTAGGCTTATAACAAGACTGGAGAAACTATAAGGCTTGTGGGCAGTTGTTCATGTGTTCAGGGGCTCCTGAATCTAATATGCATTTGTTCGGTTGAGAATGTTCAGAAGTTCTTAAGCATAAAGGAGTTGAGATGCTACCTGAAAGCGCAAGAGTGCATGGACTAGAAGAAGTACCACTTGATTCTTTGGTGAGAGAGTTGAAGAAGATTCTGAGTTTTTCTATTTTAGTAGCACTAAATCCTCCAGAAACTTGAGGGTTTCTCTCAGCTGAACCGACTACATGATTAGCCTGGGGAATAGAGCCTCCTTTGTTGTTGTTGTTCCCCTCTCTGCTTGGAGGTTTCCTATGAAGCTTCCAACAGTTCTCCTTAGTATGACGAGCTTTGTTGTAGTGAGTACACCAACGGTCATCCTTCTTGCCCCCTTTAGCAAGCAAAGCATATCCTTCCACCATCTTTTGTTCTAACATTACAGCTCTTCTGGTTTCTTCAGCCCGGATAGTGGAGATGATTTCCTCCAAGGATAGGAAGTCCTTTTGCCCAAGAATTTGAACCCTAATTTGATCAAATGCAGAGTTCAATCCAGCCAAGAGTTGATAACATCGTTGTTTTTGGATGAAGTCCTGGAGGAGAGTTGCGTCTTCAGGACACTTCATTTTCAAAACTTGATACTGGTCAAGTTCCTACCAGCATGTTTGCAATAAAAAGGCATATTCACTTGCTGAACGATCCCCTTGCTTAGTGCTAGCGGCTTTAACTTGGATCTCATAGATGAGGGCGTAATCCTTAGCTTTGGAGGAACTCCCATATTTCTTTAGATGAACTACGGAACATGCATTTCATGCTGATATTAGGCTCCATAGATTCCCACAGCCATGACATACATAACCATAGAGTCCGCTTCATCCCACTTTGTAAAGGTGGACTCTTCTAGCTTTGGAGGGGCATTTGTGAGATGATCACCCTTTCCCTTACCCTTGAGGTAGGTCTTCACAGCTTGAGACCAAAGTAAATAATTCTTCCCATTGAAGCGGAAAGAAGAATTAAGGGCCTGAAGTTCATTCTTAGATGAGTTGTCTTCTTTAGGAGGCATGATTTTACAACGGTAAAGGCTGAAAAAAATCAGAGAAAGAGAGTTTGTAGGATAAAATTCATCAATGAAGGCTGAACAACAAAAAGATCTAACAATGAAGGCTGAAGCTTAAGTGGAATAAATCTCTCAGCAATGAAGGTTGAGAGAATGAAAGAATTCCAGCAATGAAGGCTGAAATTTCAGAGGGGAAAAAAACGTCGGGAAAAAAACGTCTAGGTCTTTTGGAGATCCTAGAGCTCTGATACCATGAAAGTTAAAATGGAGATGCGAAAAAAGAGTTTCTTAGATCTGAGAATTACAATGGCAGAAGCCAGATTAAATACATGGAGAGCAGAGAGAAAAAGACAGTAATTACACCTAGTCCCTAGAATACATGATTAAGACTAACAGTAGACTAGGGTGGCTAGAAAAAGCCTAACACAACTTACAAGACATGCAAAGGTAAATATCAACAGCAAATATTAAATAACTCAGTTTAACAATAAATAATAGATAGAATGGAACTCTACCTCTACTCTTGGAAACACAATGCTTGTAATAAGGAACCTTTGTAAACCTACTTGAAATTGACACTTAAATGTTAGCAAGGTACTATAGGCTCCAATGGCTTGCTAACAAGATGCAATTAAGAACAAGAAATTTAAGCAAATAAACAACAAAATCATCGCTCAGTATAGTCCCGCTCAAGCGGGATGTGGGGGGTCAAGATGGGGTCACTAATAACCTGGACATGTCACGAGGATACGCCCGATAGACCCAAGGACAACTAAAATTCAGCTATGTGACAATAATTACTGAATTTAGTTAGAATGCAACAAAATTGATATAAGGGCTAAATCCATCCCAAAGGCACTATATAAAAGCCAATGAGCAAATAAAAAGCATGGTTATTCTATGCAGAGCTAAGAGTGTTGCTTTCATTTGTTAATTGATGTGACTTAAAGGAATTATTCTTTCAAGTTCTTTTATATGTTTATAATATTGATAATTCTAACATATTGAGTAAATTTTACATAACTTTGTGCCATATACTGAATTAGGTGTCCTATCAAAGTCTTACTTGATTGACATAGCTTCATACTTTCCTTCTCTCTCTCAAATTACATATTCATTAGGTGAATTCCCTCCATAGTCCCTAACGATTACGCTTATCTCCTATTGGTCCCTAACATCTAAAGGTCTTTTGTTACTCATTTTACGAACCCCCAAGCTTTTCTAAACATGACCTTATTTTCTGTAAATAGAAAAACTTTTTTTCCAAATTTTAAAAAATCTATCATTGACTAAAAAAGAAAATAGGTGTTGTTTTAAGATATATAAAATGAAAAATATTTTTTCCCGAAAAAAAAGAGGTTGATACATTAAAAAGTACTATTTTTTGAACTATTTTCTTGAAAAGGGATAATAAGGAGTAATATTATATTATTTTCCCCCAACATTTGTGAATTGAGTTAAATTTCCAACAAAGTTAAATTTTTTGCATTATTACAGAAATAATCATAAATTTTGGGTGGTTGATTGTAATTAAACTTAAAGACTAATATGAAAAAGGACCATATAAGGACATTTAACAAAGGTTAGGAACATAAAAAAACCTTTACAAAGTTAGGGACCAACACGGGATAAATGTAATACGTTAGGGACTAGAAAGGGAATTCACCGCATATCCATTCCAACCATGTGAAGTCACCGATCCCATGAAAGTTTATTCTTTCTTTTTCTAGGACAACAAGTGGACAGGGGTCTATGACATTGCTTCTGTAAATTATCCCACGCATTATATTTCAGATAATCATAACGCTGATTTCTGAGACTGTATTTCTATAACTTCCTCTCAAATTCTCTTTTTTTTTTTTTTAAAACTGCTTGTTCCAAATGCTAGGTTGTTTTATATACGAGCTCTTCTCTGGTTTGACGTTGAGCAAAACAGAGGATTTGCGCAATACTGGTTCTATACCTAAGGTTAGTTCTGTCAAGATTCTCTCCTATGGCCATAAATTTCACTTCATTGTCTGCAGATATGGATTAATGTACTTGACCTGCTATATCTTGAGCTTTGGGATAATCATTGAAATTTTCATGCGCAATTGGGCTAGTCCTTGCTTCCAGATTACCAGAGGCTTCTGAGTTCCACGCCTTCTAAAAGGCTTAATACATCAAAGCTTACAGAAAATGGTAAGCTTTTACCACTAGATAATAGTGTATTAACTGTCACCTACTTTCATCTCGGTCGTTTCGTAGTTTGCTTGCAATTGTTTTTTAACTTTTGGTTATACGTTCATTTGAATTCCCCAAATTTGTAATTAATCATGATTATTGTGACAGAATATTTTCAGAATAAGCTCGTTGATACAATACGATTTATGGAGGTTCTCAGTTTGAAGGATAGTGTTGAGAAAGATACCTTTTTCCGCAAGCTTCCAAATCTAGCTGAGCAGCTTCCTCGCCAAATTGTACTGAAGAAGGTAATGTAAAATTCATTGTATAATGTGTTCCTGCTCCAAACTCATCGATTCTAATATCATCTATACATTTGGTTTCAGATATTGCCACTACTAGCTTCTGCCCTGGAATTTGGTTCTGCTGCTGCTCCTGCTTTGTCAGCATTGTTGAAAATGGGCGCTTGGCTTCCTCCTGAAGAATTTAGTGTCAAGGTTTGACTTTTTACTATTTTTTCATATGCTCTTTTATTCACTTTTGAAAGTGTACTCTTTTCATCGTAGACAGATTTTAGTTGGCATTTGTAATTTGCTTCTCTTGTAGGTATTGCCTACTATTGTAAAACTTTTTGGCGCCAATGATCGTGCTGTACGAGTTGCCCTGTTGCAGCACATTGACCAGTATGGAGAGTCATTATCTTCACAAATTGTTGATGAACAGGTATGACAACTATGCTGTTGCAGTCAACTGCCTTATCCATTTCCACCATCTCTAAGAAAGCAGCATGATTTATGTTCATCTTATAATTAAACAGATTTTTTTTTACTCAGTCTTTTATAGTATACTATATTCTTTTGTTACTTGTAATCAGGTATATCCTCAAGTTGCTAATGGATTTTCGGACACATCAGCTTTTCTTCGAGAGCTTACACTAAAATCTATGCTTATACTGGCTCCGAAGGTATAATACTCATTCTCAATCATTGTTCTTTGGCATGTTGGTGTGTTACACTTTTCAAGCCCAGCTATGATGGTCGATGTAACCTGATGAGATTTAATGTTTGATTTAAATAGAAGATTTGACTTTGACAAGTCTGCCTTTTCTGATGATTTTGTGGACTCTAATAATCTGGAGGTATTATTATCCTGGATTGAAAGATAACCCAGATTAAATATTTCTCTTTGTCATTGCTAATATCCTTGCTAGATCAGTAGTGTAGCTGTTTTCACTGCCTTCTTATTGCTCTCCAGTAATACAGTCTGCATCACTTTCTTTCCTTATTCACCTTTTATTCTTCCATCTTTTGAATTGGCCTTTTTGCAGATAAATGCTTCTATAAGTTATGAGAGGAAAAGATCATTTTTTTTGTGTGCATGATGGTGCATTAGTTAGGTATTTATATTTTATTAGATCCTTCTGACATGGTTTTATTAATTGATTGCAGCTCTCACAACGTACAATGTCTGGATCTTTACTAAAGTACCTATCGAAGTTACAGGTGCCTGCTTTCTTTGCTTTTTAATGCATCTGTGTCTAATCAAGCTCATACTTTTATTTAATTCCAGAGATTTTCATTCTATTTTACATTTCGTCACGAGTATATTGTTCATTTTATCTTCTAACTGGAGTTTCTGGAACTTTTTCAGGTTGACGAAGAGCCCGCGATTAGAACAAATACTACAATATTACTCGGAAACATAGCCAGCTATCTCAATGAAGGGGTCAGTATTATCTTATATTTGTTTGGAATCACAATTTTCCTGAATGGATTGGGATCCATACAGCAAGAGTTCACTTATTGACTGTACTTCTCTACACCCTAAGTTCACTATTTCGTTTGTGAGTTTTCATTTGTAGTTTACTTCATAATTTTAATGCAGACAAGGAAAAGAGTTCTGATCAATGCATTTACTGCTCGTGCATTGCGTGATACATTTTCCCCTGCAAGGGGAGCAGGTACATTTTTAGAATAATATACATTGTTGTGCATTTTGACATTGCTTCCGACTCTTGCATGATCATTTTTTTTCTTAAATCATCTAAATTATAACCATGATTTTCCTCATTGGTTTGCCAGGATTAATGGCCTTGTGTGCCACTAGCTCTTATTATGATTCTATGGAGATTGCTACACGAATTCTTCCAAATGTCGTTGTGCTCACAGTTGATCCTGACAGGTTTCTTTTTTCTTTTTTTTTTTAATCTTGTTTCATTACCTTAAGTGCATAATAGGATAAAGTTCTTGAATTGGTAAATATATAGAAGAGAGATTGAGAGAATTTACATGAGCAAGACTTCACGAGAGAAGTCTCACTAAAATCACTACCATGAACAAGCTCATGGTTAAACCCAAATAAAACACATAATAGGATAAATTTACCTGTGCCCAAGATTACATATAAAACACTCAAGTTAAAAAATATCTTTGAGAATTCTTTTCTAAATCTCAACTAATGGGTCCTATCTATATTTTCATGCCCAAAGGCTTTGTTATGGACAAAACTATTATTCATTTCTTGATGCTTTCATCAATGATCCTTGAGTGTTTTTGGTATCATCACTATTGACATTGTACCAAGGCATCAAATGTACCTGATGTTTTTTATTTTAACGCCCCCCTTGCTGCATGAAGGCAGTTTTCTCATTGGGTGTCATGTACATGTAAGGCTAGAGATGCTTCAAAATGAGGCTAATTAACACCTTAATTCCCCGTATCTTTTAAAACCAGTAAGCTATCAGTCTCTTTTTAAGTCTGCATTAAGTATAATCCATCCTACCTTGTGAGAAAGTTTTTTCTTTTTGGCCAGGGAATGAATAGCTAACAAATGTGAATGTCTGCAAAAAATACTGTGTTTTATAGCACTATCTTGATTCATCTTAGGTCTTGATTCTTCTTACTTTTGTTATTCGATTTTCAGTGATGTTCGATCAAAGGCATTTCAAGCAGTTGACCAATTTTTGCAGATAGTGAAGCAATACTATGAAAAGGTCTGTGTGATATTTGGCCCTCATGAGATTCAAGTCTTCATTTACTAGTTTTGGACTTGTTTAAAAGTATGTAGTTTCTCTATGTAGAAGTACAAAAAATTGCCTTTGTGGATATATGCATATTAACAATATCTGTTTATATTAATGCCTTGCAACCCCACATTTTCTTTTGCACTGGTATAGAAATTTTGCTTGCATACATACTTTTTCTTTTTGACCTACTGCTGTACAATCATGGATTTCATTAGGTATCTAGTACCATAGCATCTACTTTATCTGTTGGGACTAGGGTATTCAAGGACTCTTGCCTGACTAACGTTAATCCTTGCTCTCATTTTCCTTCCAGGCTACTCTCTGATTTAATGTCCATGTACGATTACATAATAATTGCTCAACAACATATTTTTACAGGGTGAGGCAGGTGAAGGAAGTACGGATGCTATAGGATTATCAGGAAATGCTGGTTTGCTTGGGTATGTAATTGATAAGTCTTTCAGTGGTCCTCTATCTGATACTAGCATTTGATTTTCTCGCCCTTTGTGCTTCTATTTCCTTTTGTTTTCCATCTATCCTCTCTTATGCTCTCCTAAATTGGTTTTTCATCTCTTTTGTCCTGAAACCACATATCCTCTTCTTTTTTTTTTTTTTTCTTACTTTTACTTAAGACACTGATATTCAAGTTGCTGCAATTGCTCTTGGTAACTTTAATCTGTTTGCCCTGGTGAAACCAACAAAGTAAATTAGAGGAATTAATACTGCTTTTTTTTTTTTTTTTATCGCTTACTGATTGCTAGACAGCTCTATACTCGTTGTTCTGGCTAGATTGTATTGCCAGTGCATGTACCTGTAGATATGAGATTGACCCATAACCAAACAATGCTGCAGATGGGCCATGAGTAATTTAACTCTGAAGGGCAAAGCTTCAGAACAAGCACCACTTACATCTGTGGGTTCTAGCGCATCCCTCTCATCAGCAACTGTCACTGCAAGTTCAGGTTTGTATATATCGCCAATGCACCAATTTTGCTGAACATGCGTTTTTCAATCCTCCTATTTCACTGCAATTTAACTTATCATTCTTCATATGTTCATCTGGCATCAATGTAATATTCTTTCAATTATCCTAGTTGATTCTTATCTTATTCATTAAATTTGTATTTAAAGTATGTGTCATCTACCTAAGGAGTCATGGTAGAAATATGTTGATCATTTGCTGTTGATAAAGCCAAATTATAGAATAATGTTGTAGGAACCATTGGGAAGCTATCATTCCTTAATTACTAGTTAGTGACTAAATCATCTCACTTGTTTCATGTAGTCGGGGTTTAGTTAGATTGTTTTCTCCTTTATCTTCCAACTCTTTCTTGGATATAGTTGGAAGTTACCTGAATCCAGTGAACTTAATCTCATAAAATTTATGGTCTCCGGGGGTTTCAGAGTTAAGAGGAGGATTATGCTTAATCTTTATTTGTTTTTAGGATTTTAAAAATCTGAGGCTGTGAAGTAATGTCAAATATTTGGGCTGGTTAATTCTAAGCAGCTAATGATCATTTTGTTCTTTTGCAACTCTGGCTGGTTACTAATGGGATGACCATTATAATGGGTTAGTCAAGGCAAATCATTTGGGTATTATCACCCGGGTGAAGACTGAAGAGAGTTTTTTTGTAAATGCTAAGGGTCTGTTTGGGTACCCGAGTTTATAAACTAATCTTGCATTATAGCTTATTTTGTGTTACGGTATGTTTGGTAGGATTTTAATTTAATTTTTTTTTACATTAATAGTTGATGTATATTTGATATTTGACTTGAATAGTTAGTTGTAGGAGAGAGGGAGAAAAAACTAGAAGTTTCAATATTGAAAATATACCTTTCACATTTCCAGTGTTTAAAAAGGCAAGGCGACACCCTAGGCGATGGACCATCCAGATCGCCTAGGCGCGCCTCTATGGCGAAGGCGCTCGCCTTATACATAAATCTTCGGTAAATAATAAATATAAACAAAATAATGTTAAGTAATATATAAAAACATATTTTTAAAGAAAAAAACCCAAGTTTTTATTAAATTTAAAGTACTAAATCCAAATTTAAAGATAAAATAATAAACTACTATGAAATCAAAGATTAAAGATATTAAAAAAACTACTAAAACAAGTCTTTTCCAAGTCTCAAACGTCCAACAGCCAGACAATAAATGAAGTATTGAACAATGGAAAAAGATAGAGGAGAGGAGTTGTGTAAGGAGAAAAAGATACACGTCTGATTATATAGTTAGATAAAAGGATATTGAGATCTTTGAAAATAGATTATTGCATATAAAAAAAATATCACAATAACTTTAATTTGGGAAAATAAAAGATATTAATATATACTGATAAGATAAATAGTTGATTTGTTGAGATTTTATCCTTTTTTTATATCGTCAACATTATTTTTCAAGCAAATCAGGATCAGGCGCATTGCCTGGCGCCTAGGCGCGCCTGGTCGCCTTAGTGCGCCTGAGCCGCCTAGGGGCCGCCTTATGCAGGCAGCCTCGCCCTGCCTGATGCAGGCGCTGGCATGGCCCAGGCGCGCCTAGGCAACGCCTTTTTAAACACTGCACATTTCTCAAAATTTTGTAGAATCCAAACATATCTTACAATTTTGATTTATCAAATAAAAATAAAATAAGTGGATTGTATTATGATACATAAACTAAGTCATCCAAACGGACTCTAAATATTTCACACAGCAGAGTTGTGGGCATAATACCTTATAAGTTCATGCTTAAAAGCTTTCTGCTTGTTTGCAGGAAAGGACAGTGTTAGTAACAGTACATTGCCACCTCCTGTGCGCACAAGCTCTAGTGTGGATTTGACCGAACAACCTGCACCGCCATCTCCAACATCTACTGATGGTTGGGGAGATCTTGACAATGGAATTAATGATGATCCTGAAAATGAAAAAGAAGGATGGGATGACATGGAGCCACTTGACGATCCTAAGCCTTCACCAGCCCTTTCAAACATTCAAGCTGCTCAGAAGCGGCCGGTTTCACAGCCAAAACCTCCAGTTTCTCAACCTAAGTCATCAGGTACCGTAATATAAGTGTTTCTATTAATGGAAATACTCATTCTTAAAATGGCTGAGAAAGGAAGGAAAGAAAATGTAAAGGAGAAGAGAAGAGAAGAGGGATGAATTTTTTCCTTCCCTCTAGTGGGATTCGAAAATAGAGAAACAATCTGTCTTTATTTGAAATACGCAACATTGTAACATCTAGTGGAACATGACAGAGTCAAGAACATGCTCTCTTTGAGCCCGTAGGTATGCCAACCAAAACACAACAACAACAACAACAACATTAACAACATTTACCCAGTGGAACTTTCCTTACGGGAAATCTGGGGGGTCAAGATGGGGGCACCCCTGGCTGAGATATATCATTATATAGTGTAGGTCACTAACGGGATAATCCTTGTTTATGCAGCAAAGAACACGTTGAAGGCACCCAAAGATGAGGATGATGATCTGTGGGGTTCAATTGCTGCACCAGCTCCGAGAACAACAACCAAGCCATTGAGCGTGGGAAGCACCACAGCGAGTGATGATGATGACCCTTGGGCTGCTATAGCGGCCCCACCGCCGGTGACGAGGGCAAAGCCCTTATCCTCTGGCAGAGGACGAGGTAAGGCTTCTGCTCCCAGGCTTGGAGCACAGAGGATCAACAGAACATCATCTTCTGGGATGTAGTACTAGTAGATACCAACTTTTTAATCATTGGAATTGAAAAATGCAAGTGCCAGAGATCCTAAAAGAGAGGTTTGTGATATGATAACGAGTTTTGTAAACTTTTGTATTCTTTTCCTCCATTATTTTCTTATTACTTTTTGGTGTGCGGTTACATGTCAATTTGACTAGTGATTCAGTGAAGTCGGCAAAAAATAATTAGTGAATTTGCTACTTTTGCCCCCTCCCTCTCAAATTCCTTTTGATTGAAATGTGGAATTTTGGTTGTAATATAGTTCTATTATTTATTCCTCCCCTTTCAAACATGGTTCATTATTTTTTGTTTGCACTTGCAAGATGTTTATCTAGTGGGCTGGGCAGATCTAGAAACTCGTTAATACCCGAGTAAGATGCTTCCAAAGTGTTTTGGGCTGTCATAGAAATAACTTGTTTTGAGAGCTCATAAGCTGCTTGACCAAACATTGTAACAATAGAAACAATAAAGAAATACTCAAATATAATACAAAACGAACACTTGTTTAAGTTTACATACAAACTAACTGTGCTCGCGAAGGCATTCTAACACCAACCTAAGGTGCCTCACGTGAGAATCCAAATCCTTAGAAAAAACAAGCATGTCGTCAAAATACACAACGACAAAACGTCCTATAAATGGTTGATTATTTTTATTCCTCCCCTTTAAAACATGGTTGATTATTTTTTGTTTGCACTTGCAAGATGTTTATCTAGTGGGCTGGGCAGATCTAGAAACTCGTTAATACCCGAGTAAGATGCTTCCAAAGTGTTTTGGGCTGTCATAGAAATAACTTGTTTTGAGAGCCCATAAGCTGCTTGACCAAACATTGTAACAATAGAAACAATAAAGAAATACTCAAATACAACACAAAACGAACACTTGTCTAAGTTTACATACAAACTGTGCTCGCGAAGGCATTCTAACACCAACCTAAGGTGCCTCACGTGAGAATCCAAATCCTTAGAAAAAACAAGCATGTCGTCAAAATACACAACGACAAAACGTCCTATAAATTTTCGAAAGACAAAGTTCATAAGCCGCATAAAAGTACTAGGGGCGTTTGTCAAGCCTTTTAAACCATGCTTGGTTTTAAATGTGGTCTTCCACTCGTCGCGCTCATGCATGCGGATTTGGTGGTATCCGCTCCGGAGATCAATCTTCGAAAACAAGGCGGCGCCGTGGAGTTCGTCAAGCATGTCGTCCAACCGTGGAATTGGGTGCATGTACTTCACCGTGATTTGATTAATGGCCCTGCAGTCGACACACATGCGCCATGAGCCATCTTTCTTTGGCACGAGGATTACCAACACGGCGCACGGACTTAAAGACTCGCGGACAAAGCCTTTGTCCAAAAGCTCTTGAACTTTCCGCTGGAGCTCCTGTGTTTCCTTTGGTGAGGTTCGATACGATGCCCTATTTGGTAAAGAAGCGCCTGGCATGAGGTCGATTTTGTGCTCTATCTCTCGGCGGCATCCCTTCGGAAGCTCGTCCGATATCACGTCTTCATATTCCTTCAAAAGAGAAACAATAGAAGGCGGCAGTGAAGAATCCAAGGATTTAGTAATGGAAAGAAAAGGATATAAAATGAAACAAGAAAGACTCCACTGGATAGATTTATCGATGTCATGACGCCTGGCCAAAAGTAAACGATCTTGGCATGTCCCGAGGAGAGGTGGCTCGGCGTCTTCACTCGATCTGGCTGGTTCCGGGGCGCTTTTTGGATATGTGATAGCTTCTGGAATTTGAGGAGGAATGGCCTTCGAAATGTCTGTAAACTTGTCTCGTAGGTCTTGGAATCCGAATTTACGTGCTGCGACGGCGTGGTGTGCAACGGTAGGCGAGGCTGGCGGCGGTCCCTTGCTCAAATGCATCTCTCCTGGGCATTTTTTCTTCAATTCTGTTGGAAACTCTAAATTTATAGGTTTCCACCAGAAACGCCGCTAGAACTGTCAGAAATCTGTTGGAGCCCTAGTTTGGAGAAATCTGGGCGTTCGCTGCGTTACCGACGCCACGAGATGGAAACCGTCGGCCTGACTCCAACTTTTCTCTGCGTTTTTCTTCCTCAGTTGCATGTAATCCAGAAATAGGCAGTTTGGTGCCAGGAACGCCGCTGGAAGCTAGAGGCGTGGCAGTTGACGCCGAAGGCGTTGCGCTTGACGCGACGGTGGCGGTGTCGCTAGTTCTTTGTCATTGCCTTTCGGCTTCATCATGTAAAGCTTCACTAGGCGACATTGGTAAGAGAGTCACGCACTTCCCGTGAAAATTGAACATGTAAGTGTTTAAAAACCCGTCGTGAAGCACGCGACGATCCTATTGCCATGGGCGCCCCAACAAGAGGTGTGTGGTGTCCATTGGCATTACGTCACATAAGATGGAATCCGAATATGCACCAATTGAAAAGGAAAAGATTACTTTCCTGTCAACCCAATCGTCGCCGTCTTTGGATATCCATTGAAGTTTGAATGGCTGCGGATGTGGCGTCGTCGACAAGTTGAAATGATTGACAACCTTCTTGGAGAGGAAATTTGCACAACTCCCCAAATCAATAATAACGCTCAAGGACACGTTATTTACCAAACAACGGGTGTGGAAAAAGTTGTTCCCGTTGATCAGTTTTAGGTGCCTCTCGCATGCTTAAAGCTCGGCGAGTTACTAATTGAAGCTTGGAGACTCCAATGGCACCCGATGGATCGCACTCCAATTTGCTTGTTTCGGCACTAGGCGCCTCGATCTCGTCTTCCTCTTGGCTTTCATACGGATCCCCTTGAGCCGTAAATAAAACCTTCTTTTGATTAGGACAATTCCTCATGATATGGCCACGACCCCCGCAAAGTGTAGCATGCCAAATCCGGCACTCGTGCCAAGTGTCGGTATCGAGGATCCACCTTTCGATATCGAGGTCCTTGCCGTGCCAGCATCCGAGCCGGTGTCGAGCGCGCCTGTCCATACCGAGGATCCGATCCTTCCAGCGCCGACACCTAAGGCCGAGGACCTGCCCCAGCTTGACGAGCCTTTACCTACACAGGCGCCCTCCTTAGAATCTGACGCTGATCCCGAGCCCATGCTCAAGCCTGCCCCTGTGTCGACACCAAACTTTATTAGAGACTACCCATGTCGATGGCAAGGCTTTAATGAGATCGTTGCCTTCTTCCCTTTTTCGACCCACGTCGAAGCGAGGACGCTTCAAAGCTAAGTGGAGGAGAATGATGCGACTCTGCCCTAGCTTGGACCGAGCTCCTACGGACCCGAGACGTCCTAGACCTTGGAGACCCCCTTGGATTAGGACATTGTCTCATTATGTATTATTTATGTTTTTTTTATATTTCCGTCATTTATATTTCCGTCATTTTCCTTTTTAGGCGTGTGTCCATTCTTATAGTATGGGCTAGCCTTGTTATTTCCCTTTATAGCTAGTTTCCATTATTAGTATGTTGTCTTATTGGGCCAGGAGTCGTTGTGCTTTGTTTGCATACAAACCCTAGGCGCCTCTCCCTTGCTAGACTAGGGTTTTGTGTGGCGTCCTCTATATAAAGGAGCCACACCTCCTTTCATTATTTACGTCATAATGAAATAGCCAAGCTTATAGTAGAGTCGAGTTTCCTCCTATCCCTTGGCCCGACGTCACCCTGGTACCGTTCTATCTCTTTTCCTCGCCCCACCCTCGTTCCGACGAGCAATAGAGGCCCGCGAGTCCACTTTGTGGTCTCGTATTTATCCGGTTACTATCCGTCGGAGAAGATCCGGGCGTTTCGAGCCTAGATCCACCCCTTGTGACTCTAGGGTCGCATCAATTGAGAAGTCCATCCATAACTTTCTCCCGGGTAAAATGACAGTCTATCTCCAAGTGCTTTGTGCGTTCATGGAAGACTGGGTTCTTGACGATGTGAAGGGCTGACTTGTTATCACAGTGGAGAGTAATTGGTTTAAGATTGGTCTCCCCAAGTTCTTGAAGAAGATCACTAGCCAAGTAACTTAAGCAACTGCTTGTGACATGACTCTATATTCGACTTCTGAAGAGCTTCTTGAGACGGTGGCTTGTTTCTTGGAGCGCCAACTAATTGAGTTAGAGCCACGGAGGATGACATAGCTTGTGACAGATCGTCGGGTAGTGGAAGAGTCTGCCCAATCAGAGTCTGAAAAAGCTTGACGTGTAATCCTCTCTCTTGGATGAAAAATAATACCAAAATGAACGGTGCCTTTCACGTAACAGATTAAGTGCGGACTGTGCAGTAGAGCATCCATGTGAGAGGATCTTGGCTTTTGGAGATATTGGCTGAGTAGTTGGACAACAAATGAGTTATCTAGACTTGTATTAGTATGATAACTGAGCTTCCCCGCCAAGTTTCTTTATTCAAATGGGTTAGAGAAAAAGTCGCTTGTATCATCATCTTTAAGCACGTAGTTGATAGGAAGTATTGTTGCTCGTGCACACAAGTCAGCAACATTTAAATCATGAACAATTTCCTTAGCAAATTTCTATTGATAGAGAATGATTGCATCACCCTTATATTTGACCTCCATCGCCAAAACGTAATTCAGCTGCCCTAAATCTTTGATGTTCAACAAAGACTTTAGTGTTTGCTTCAGATGTTGAATCACTAAAATATTTGAATATGTCACCAGCACATATCCACATATATAGCAACCACTGTCACGCCATGCGTAATTAGTATGTTGCATAAATGATGAAGAATCATGCTTAAGGAATTTGGAGATTTGGTGTCAATATGCACAAGGTTCCACACTTACGTTGAAGTCAGGGGGAGTATGATATGCGACACACTCTTTTTCAGTTTTTTCTTTTATTAGGTCTTTTATTTGGTTAGATTTTGACTAAAGCAATTTATAATGAGGCAATATCAGATCATATAATGGTATTGAATCATATGAAAATAGAGCTTATTTTGAAAACTAGAAATGTTTGGTGGCCTTTGGATCTAGTAGATTGAACGGTTCAGATGCTCACACGTTTCTTTTTTATTTTTAAGCCCGAGGGGCATTTTTGTCTTTTTACCCATTAACTCTTCTTCTCCAACTCCCCTAGCCATGTATACGATGATTTTATTGCAAATTTTTTTTTCCATCCAATTTCTATATCTAGTTTCTTCCTATTTGAACATTGAAATCATTATTTCTTTGTTTTTTTTTATAAGGTAAGAATTCAGAATACCAAATAGACTTGGTAATTCGAGAGGCCATAAAAAACGGCAACCGAGAACGACTAAGTGATTCTAATACATGCAGGATTAGCTATGAAAAGTACAAATCTTCGAAAATAAGAACTACGAAGAGATTGAAATCGGTTTGAGTAAAACACTATAAGAGTAGCGCCGCAGACAACAGGTCGACCCCTTCTAGGTGTGCAAAATGGACAATTGACGTTCCCTCCACCGAGAAGAAAGATCTTTAGAGGTCACAGAGCACCAAGCGACCTGGCCCAATACAACTTGGTCCAATGCCAAACTCAGTTCCAACTCCTTAGAAAATTAGTACACAAATAAGCCTCGAGCTAACCTGCAAGAAAAGAAGGAAATAAGCCTCACAAGAAGAACACTACTTGCAAAGCAAGTAGCCATAAACTTGCTCCTCAAGTTAAAAAATTTGACTTGCAAGTAAAAACCTATTATTATTATTTTATTTATTTATCTATTTATTTTCTGTACTTGAGGCCCAAAAATTATATTTTCTTTTTCTTTTCTTTTTCCTTAAGAAACCAAACAAGGTCATGCCGACTGCTGGAGGACAAGTGAACATGTCGATGGCGGAGGACCGAGTGAACACGACAACAGAGAACAAGTCAACACGTCGATGGTGAAGGACTGAGTGAACACGACGAGGAATTCAATTGAGTGGGGGTTTGAGTTGGTGGGGTTAGCCCTTTATTCGGATAACAACGGTGCCCTTAAGGTATGACAACCAGATCGATGCCTTCTCGACAAAATATAGGTGTATACACATATTTAGTATATCAGATCGGTGGCTTCCTCAACTTGTTGATTGGCACCGAAATACCCGGAGTGCTTCAACGAATGACCACCATCAGCAAAGTCCCCAATTGAGAAGGGACGCTCCACAACCGTACAACCACGAGAAGACCCATCTTAGCGCTCAACATCAACACAGGAAATGAACACCAAATTAATGTGGCAAAGAAGTGTATGGATTGGAAAAATTAGGATTAATTGAGAAATAATGAAGGCAATTAGGGTTAGAATCTGTCAAAATTGGAGTAGGTATTGTTTCTTAATTTCTTTTTCCTTAATGGATTCAAGTTTAGGTACTTTCTTTATTCTTTTCGAATGTTATTTTTCACTCTTATTTTTTTTGGATTAGCATATATATGAGTTGGAATCGATAACAAATTTCACTTAGTCATTGTTTTGATGTTATTTGTCATTGTACACTCTCCAATAGTTTTTTTTTTTTTGAATTTTATGATGTTGTGATGTATGAGTTATGAGTATGAGATGCACACAAACTGTTCAATTAAAGTCTTAAAGAGTCAAAAGCTTTTTAAAATTGTAAATAAAGCATTAAAATACATCATGTTTGATGCACATAATCATAATTTGCAAGCATTTAGCACTATAATCTTCTTTTGCCTTTGAGTCTTCATTGTGTTTTCAAGAAGAAAAGTCTCAATACAATCAATCTTCATCTAATTCGATCTTTCACGAGTAGAAAACTACTTCTATTATACATGGTCAAGTTGAAGTTTAATTTTATATTATATGAACCTCGTATATTTTTTTTGTGAACCTTATAGTAGTATATTGTGAACCTATTCTAATTAAATTGATTTCTCTCACACTGTTGCTTTATTGTAGTTTGTTCATTAACCTAAGTTAATGTGAGAGGTGAATTATCTCATGGATATAGTGTGGATAGTGTTGATGACTACAATATTGAATAGTCAAATTTATGTTTTGTTATTAAGTTTAGCTTTATCAAGGCGGATTGTCGTATTTTGTTCTCAGTTGTTCGTGTAATATCAAGCCTACTCTAAAAATGCAATTTAGCGCATTAAAGGAAGACATTTGTTTTTAAACCAAGGTTTGAATGAAACCCAATGCTGATAAATTACAACTTAAGGCTTGAATGCTTGTACTTGACTTCGTAAAACATAAGGAACTTGTTTGAAAATATGTGAACATGCATAGTCAGTATGTGAAGATACACAATCAATATGTGAACGTTAAAGCAATATATACGAACATTAATGCATTATCTTATAAAGACCTTAACTATATTTTGAAAATAATCGAAAATACACATTCAATTTTTGAATGTGAATGTGACGGTAATTATATACTCATGAACGTGGAAAAATATTTACACACAACATCGTAAATTTGACACAAATTGCAAATGATGGCTTCAATTATGTCTTTGTAAAGTATAACGATCTGTTGGAAAATATGTGATTATGTAAACATACATAGTCAATATGTGAACATTAAGGTAATATAAATGAACTTGAACATGATGCAAGAAACTCGACTTTGAATTGAGATATCATAAGCACACTATGTAGCCTATGAGGGGTTTGTACCCACATCCTTGTGTATCAACACATTGCTCTACCGTTTGAGCTAATAGGCTATGACAAATCAATTAAAAATGACCACAAATAAAATAGACAAAGATGAGGCACAAAACAAGAGTTAAAATATCACATAAAAGAGTTTAACAACAACGATCTTCGCATCAAAATTAACACCACATGAAGAATCAAATACTTTGAAAATATAACCAACATAAAATATATTTTCAAACAAGAATGAATAATAAGTGTACAATAATGAAAGAGAAACATCAAATAGCTTAAGTCGTCAACAAAAAAAGTACCAGAAACCATCATAATACTAAAGCCAAAATCAACAAATACACAAGCAAGATAGTGACAAAGGTTTGTAATGACTAAAACAAATACAACAGTAATCAAGAGGGACAAGCACCTAAACGAAATTAGCAACAAGAGTGACAAATCATATATAATAAATGAACATTATTCAAATGGATAAATATGAGCACTTGAATATTATATATGAACATTCCAATCTTATACATGAATCCAACTCTAAAATGTGAGAAAAGGAGAAATTTTTTCCCACTTTGACCAATGTTGGGATACACCACATTGCACGAGCAGAGATCTTAGGCTCAAGGTAAGAACCTTTGATGGCAACTTTTTGCACATCATAAAACTGCATAATTACATCACTCTAAATCTTAACCTTCTTTCTTTATGCGCTCAACATAACTCAATGCGCTTGCAAAATCATTCTTCTCAATCCCTTCATATTCTTCCATTGCGAAATCTTGACCATCAACTATCTCATCCTTTTTAGGATCAATCGGTGTTCTCTTCTCATTTTCATAAGGTACTATTCTAATCATATCTTTGTCATAATCATTACAATGGCTCTTCTCATCATAATCATGAAACCTAATTTATGAATTTATATTTCTGTGAACCACATGAATCAATTTCACCAATGATTTTTCGGCTTTTTATGAACCTTAGAAGCAAAAAATCAAATTTCAAACATTATTAGTTTAATGAAGTACATCTACGTATAAAAAAGAATCTTAGTTTAATTTATCCTTGTTCACATAGAAAAACATGAACCTCATATTTACCATACATGAACATAGAGAAAAAATACGTGAACTTAGTCAAAATATCATAGTCAATGACGAATCTTGAAGCACGTAGCTAGAAGAACATGAATCAAATGAAATTTGAAAAACAAATCCAGGAATTTTTCTCACCTTCTTAGGAACACTAGAATTGAAATTCAAATCCAAACAATTATCCAAAATCAACACCCAAATTCAAACAATATCAAATTAAAGCTTATATCCAAAATAAAAACTCAAATTTAAACAATTTCAATTCTAAACACATATCCAAAATCGATTCAATGAACCCTAAAAATATGTATGAACCGTAAAACTGAAAAATCAAAACAGATATTGTGTTTCTTACCTTCTTTTGTGATTTACAAGCCGAGTAGATGATTTTTTGGTCTTCAATCTAGGCCTTTGATGTGTTCCATCTAACAGATCACATTAATTTTCAGTTTTCATTTTAATACTTATTTCCATCTGAACCGTCCTCCTAATTTGAAATGTCCTTAGCGTAAAAAAACACATCACCTTCTTTAGATATTTCCTTCACGCTTTTGCTTTGGATTTCTCATTTGAGCTGCCATTGAAGGGCAATTGAAGAAACTTTTCATTCTCAATCACAAGCCTAAGATCTCTAAACTTTCTCATTTAACAATCCATGGCAAACAAGGAAAATAACTCTTCAAAAAGCGATTGGAATGAAGGTAAGAAAACACAATTTGCCTGAATTTATAGGCTTCATAGATTTAGCCATTTAGGGTTGCATTCTTCTTGTCCTAATTTGCAATGAGTTGTTAATTGTTGTATCATGTGTCCATTCGTTATCGATCTAAGCTTCATTTTGTATTGAAAATTTCTAGGTTCATAGGACCTTTTCTGCCTTACTTGTTTCATTGTGTTAAGATTTTACTGAATTTGAGCATCTACTGATATAGAAAAACTTTGGGTGATGGTAGCAACAAATGCAACTTCAATGCAATTTAAAAATAAGCAATGTAATAGGCTAATTTTTATAGAAAGTTTAGGTGTTCTCGCATTTCATGTAAGATTTTATAAATAACACTAAGAAGTTCATGTATTTAGTTTACATGTTCATATATATAGTCTGGATGTTCACATATTCTATGATGATTTTTGGAAGGATAGTATAGACTAAACTCCTTTATGTGAGATTTTTAACGCTAATCGAATCTTGTCTAGCACCTCATCTCTAGTCACTTTGTTTCATGGGGCTTTTTTTCTAAGAACTTTAAGTACTTTCTCCAAGAAAGATAGAAGTTTGTTGTATGTTTTGCTCTTTTCTATCCATGACCAAACAATTAATTTTATCATAGCCTATTAGCTCAAATGGTAGAGCAATGTGTTTGTACATATCGATGTGAGTTCGAATCCCTTATAGGCTACATATTAAGAGTGTGATGTTTCGATTCAAAGTTGAGTTCTCTTGTATGATGTTCAAGTTCATATATATTATTTTAACGTTCACATATTGACTTTGTATTTCACATATTGACTATGTATGTTCACATATTTTTGAACAACATCCTTATATTTTGCGAAGTCATTTACCAGCATTCAAGCCAATAAACTGCAACTTCTCTTCCATGATTTTCATAGCAGCCTCCATTGATACATTAACATCATTTTAAAATCTCATTGAGAACGTCTCTTAGGTTTTTTTTGTTTCCTCCCTTCCTATAGTTTAAATACTTAGTACAAGTTTAAAATGGTGGATTTGTGTCAAATTTATGATGTTTCACAACCATTTTTCATGTTATAATACATATTACATTCGTATTCACATATTGAATGTGTATGTTTATTTTTTTTCAAACAAGGTTAAGGCCTCCAAAAGACGACTCAGTCATGTTCATATATATTTCTTGAACGTTCACATATTGATCGTGTATGTTCACATTTTAACTATGCATGTTCACATATTTTCAAACAAGTTCCTTATGTTTTATGAAACCATACAAGCATTCAAGCCTTAAGTTGTAATTTCTCATCTTTGGTTTTCATAGCGGCCTCTCTTGCTACATTAACCTAGTTGAAAGTCTAATTGAGAACATCACTCTTATCTTGTGTGTGTTCCTTTCTCAGCTTGCCACTCTTATGTCCAAGTCAAGAATATGCTTTAAACAAACTTGTTCTCCTCCAACAAGCTTGCCTTCTCATCTTTCACACATCAACTTAGGAATTGTAGCACAACAATAATATTCGAAAACTCAGGTCCTTTGTTTCTTGAAATCACCAAAAAATACCAAATAATTCAAACAAAAGCCATCAAAGTATAGCTATCTTTAGAAACTTACACAACTTGATCATTTGAATAAAAATAGAAATACATGTCATAGATTATGGATCCATCTAGAGTAAAATGAAATGTTGTTTCTAGAATGTAAATTATAGTTGAATGTTCATAAGAACAAAGATAATGTTCACATGATTCTTCACATTTGTAATTTATTGTATGAGCTAAACTCAACCTCAATATGTGTAACATACAAGCATCAACAAGGGACATACTTATTACATAGTTCAAATATATAAACAATAAAAAATTTGGTTCAATAATCTTTCACAAACATGCAACACACTCCTACTTAACTGATGCGCACACAAAACAACATAACATTATTGCAACAACACCTAATTAGCTCAATTACTCCACTACAAGCATGTGACAAATTTCTACTCAAATTAACTCATTTTGATGAACAACTAGCAACAAAATATGAATGTGGAATTTTTTTAAACAAAAACGACAAGTTCACAAAGTAATGTTGTAAGGTTCATACAAAAGCTCACGAGGTTCATACAAAATACATCCAAGTTTGTATTAGGACCTACGTGATTATATAGGATGACCTCTTAGGCATTTCATCGAACTACTTATTAGCATATCTCAAAGCATATTTACGACTTCATCAAATTCCAAAAACAATCATCGAAGACTCGAATATGACTGAACAAGATCAAGATGATTCTAATATTTTTACCAGATCTGTACATGTTGCAAAGTTGAGTTGAGTTAATTTCTAATATAAGATTTTTAATCCATCTATGAACAATAAGATCTATTCCAGTTCTTAACCACTAATAACATACCTAAATATGAATCTTTGTAGATGAATCACACAATTTGATGGAATCACACACAATTTAAAACTTATTATCAATCACACCCAATTTGATGCCATTTGAGATTCAGAAAGGAGAAATCCAAACCAAAATTAAGAAAAACGAAAAATAAAAACATAAATAGAATGAAAGCACATACTTGTAATTGAATCCATAGGAAACGAATGAGAGGTTAGAGGATGAGGAACGACCGAAAATCAAAACCCAAACGAAGAAGATCAAACGATTCCACCAGAAACACCCTCTTCCCAAGTTGACAAAGCTGTAGAACAGTAGAAGACTAGAAGTAATATACGGATAATAAAACTAGAATGGGCTAAAAGACAATTTTACCCTTACAAGTTACAACTTAAAAAGTAAAAGAAAGTGCGTGTCGATCGTAGTAGTCCATGCTATTTGATCAAACGGATATGAATGAATTCCAGTTTTGACAATAAAAATAATTTTCATATGATTCAATACCTAGATGGATATCTATATTTGTATATTGAATGTATCATCATCTATATGTTTACGATAAATTATTCTGAATAAGATAATTAGAGGTATTTTATACAAGATGAATTGCTCAGCTTTTCACCGCCTTAAGTTCATGTTCGATGTAAATTTTGCACCAACCATTATCTTATAAAAGATCTTGTTCAATATAAATTTTGGACCAACCATGGAAGCTTTCTAACATTTCTTTATATTTTGTATTATGTCATAACATTTTGCTATTTTTAAATTGCGATTTATGGTGCAATTTTGTTTTTGATAAGGAAAGGAATTCGAACTACCAGACAAACCCTGAACGTTCAAGAGACCGAGATAGAACTCGGTAGCCGGAAAGACCGACAACAAACAACAATCAAATGAAACCAAGCAGAGCCGATAAAACTAAGAGAAAACCAACAAGGTAGACAAGCAATAAACACGAAGCGAGGAAGCCGAAGAGACTTGAGTCGGGGTAGAAGAAGGCACTTCCGCGGGTTAGTAATGACTAACACAAGCGTATAGGGTCGTCGATGCGCAAGACATTAACAGAAACCGACTAACACAGGCGATTCATGGTGCAATTTTGGCCTTGCTACACTTAATTTGTAAAAAGTACTTTTTTCTAGAAAGTATACTGATTTATCTTGAAATTTGTCAAATATAATTGAGTTTTAGAAATTTCAAGACAGAAAAAACATGCTTATGTATAAAAAGTACTTTTTATAACTAAATAAAAAGTACTTTGTATTTATAATTTTTTTTGATAAAGAAATAAATTAGGGTGACCGCTAACAGACTAGTGGTCTCCCTAGAGCATCATGGCGGATGAGGGTGAGGAGGCCCGAATCATGTGCAAGTGGGACAAAAGAGGCGCGTCTGAACAATCGAGCTATGAAGTCCGCAACAACATTACACTCACGAAAATATGAGAGAAACTCCACTCTTGGAAGTGAGACAACAAACAGTGGTTATCCGCGCGTAGCAACTCAATCTCCCACGGGCAGCGTCAGTCACCGAGCACGGCATTGACCAGCTGCAAGTTATTGCCTTCAAACTAGATCCGGGGAATACCACGTCTAGTGGCCTCGAGAAGTCCCTAGCGCAAGGCGATGGTCTTGGATATTAGCACAGACTGTCGACCAATCAGTCCTCCGTCAAAACAAATGGGGAGCCACCAGAGTCCTTAAGGATGAATCCGAATGACGCCACACCATCATCACTAATTGCACCATCAAAATTCAATTTAATAAAGTCATTTTTAGGCTATTCCCATTTCGCTCGCTTTCTACAAGTCCGACCCGATCATTACAATTATGGTGATCGGGAGAGCTAGAGGCTTCTGTAAGTTTCCAATCTTTAATCTAGTTACGGATAAACTCAGTGATACGATCTGCATTCGTCAAGTTTGTTCTAGAGTGGTTATCAAATACTCTCTGGTTTCTCGAGAACCAAAGGCTCCACCAAATGTTGGTGAGGAGTTCAAATTCCTCTTTTGTTATCATTTTCCTGATTTCCTCCAAGATCTCGTGAGGTTTTTTCCCATTTGGGGAAATCTGGTCAATGATCCCCCGTATTTTTGGGTCAATTGACTTAAGAGTTGCCTTAGTAAATGGGCATAAAAGTAACACATGGTTCGTGTCCTCAACCGTGCAGTTACACGCTTCTCAGCCCTGGGTTATTGGAATGTGGTTTGCTGCAAGCCTAGTTTTAGTTGGTAGTCCGTTTCGAGCTACTTTCGAAATAAAGTTCCTCATTTTAGGTGTGATATTAAGTCGGTTAATCCATTCTAAGTTTATTTTGGGTTCACCTTTCGACTGGTGGAGCCATTGCATAGTAGAGTGGGTGGAGTACAATCCATTTCTGCTTGGTTGCCAATACAGCCTATCCGGTAGTTTATTCATGGGATTGATAATTTTGGAAATTCTATCAAGATCATCATACGAGACAACCTCATTAAGTTTCTCCAAATTCCACGAGTTATCCTCTCGGAGGTACGCCTCTATATGTTCCTCCCAGTCAATGTGGGCTTCAACATTGGGTTTCAGGATAAGGGGGCCATTGCCAGTCCAATTATCTTTCCAAAGTCAGATGGTTTTGCCGTCTCCCACTTGCCAGATGAGCCCCTTAATGAATAGATCTCTTAGGCCTACAAGTTTTGACCATTGCCAAGAAGTGTTATGTTTTTTCTTATAGTTGAGAATATTTTCTGTTTTGAGGTATTTTTCTAACACTATTTTGACCCAGAGATTGTTTAGTTCTGCTAGGGTTTTCCACACCAGCTTCATTTGAATTGCTTGGTTCATTTCGACCGCTTTTGCTATTCCCAACCCTCCATGGGCGAGAGGGCGACAAATGGAGTTCCAGCTAATAAGTGGTTTATAATTGTTTTCCTTATTCAGAAGTAGTTTTTGTTTATCTGGTCAAGTTCTTTCAGTGTTGACTGCGATAGTAGAAACGATTGCATGATATAGTTTGGTTGTGCTGAGAGATTTGCTTTAATTAGTGTTTTCCGCCCTTCTTGGGAAAGGGTGTTAGCTTTCCATTTTGATAGTTGGGCTTTGGTTCTCATTACTAGGGGTTTAAATGTGTTTTTGGTTACTCTCCCATTAATTATCGGGCATCCTAGATATTTGTCGAGTGTAACTGTAATTGCTATTTGTAATATTTGTTTTATCTGCTCCTTTGTGTTGTTATTAGTATTCTTGGTCACTTGGAAGGCGGATTTCTGGAAATTGACTTTCTGATCGGAGATATGACAGTAGTCGTCAATGGTTTCCTTAATATTTTTGCAAGCTTGGTCGTTCGCTTTTGCGAAAATGATGATATCGTCAACAAAGGCCAGGAAAGGAATTTTTGTTCCATTCTTCGAGATTTGGATCCCGATGCCACTTTTAGGAGTAGAACTCCAGAGGTGGAGTTGTCTAGACAGGACTTCGGCGGCGAGTATGAATAAGTATGGTGATAGGGGATCCCCCTGTCTAATGCCCCGTTGAGGGTAGAATTATTCTGTCGGTCCGTTGTTGACAAGGACTGAAAAGGAGAGCGTTTCGAAACACTCTCGGATCCAACCCACAAGTTTATCATTGAATCCGAATTTCTTGAGTATCTCAGCTAGGAATTCCCAACTGATCCGATCATAGGCTTTTTCCATATCAAGTTTGACTGCGATCCACCCCTCCTTCCCTGTTTTGTTTCGGAATGAGTGGAAAATTTCATGCGCGATGAGCGTATTGTCGTGGATACTCTTGTTCTGGACGAAGGCCCCCTGCATCGGGTGGATTAGTTTATTCAACACTCTATTAAGGCGGTTTGTTAAGATTTTTGAAATTATTTTGTAGACGGTATTGCATAAGCTAATCGGTCTATAGTGATTGGTTGAGCTGGGATTTTCACATTTGGGTAACAGGGTTATAAATGTATGGTTTATTTGTTTCAAAATTTTTCCAGGATGAAAGAAGCATTTAACAGCCTTGATCACGTCCGGGCCAACGATATGCCAGTATTTTTTTATAGAAGCTTGCCAGCATTCCATCCGGGTTGGGGGATTTATCGTTCCCAATGTCAAATAGGGCGTTTTTTTATTTCAATATTCGATACCGGTTTTGTGATTTCAGTGTTGTCTGCTTCAGTTACTTCTTTTTGGATGATTTGGGTCATTCGTTGGAGTTTCCTGCCGTTTATTTCCTCTAACCGAAAATGGTTTTGGAAGTCCCTTTTGATTTCTGTTTTGATGTTTTCTAGCCTAGTGATTTGCGTTCCTTCTGCTGTACAAATTTCATTGTTATTGGTTCTATTTCTTCTACCACTTGCAATCCGGTGGAAATATTTCGTGTTTTTGTCATTCAGTTTTAAATGAGTGTTTTTGGCCCTTTGTTTCCAATAGGAGTTCTGGAAGTTGATTAGGCACACCCGTTTCTTGGCCACTCTTTCCTACTTTTGGGCTAATTGCGTGTTATTATTTTCTATGATTTCTTTCTGAATTTGGACAATCTCCTCGTCTAGTTTTTTAATTTGTTCGAATATGTTCCCAAACGTATATTTATTCCATGCTTTTGCTTTAATTTTAAGGAGTTGTTTTTTTTTTGTGAGATTAAACATATGTGATCCGCCAGCATTTAAACGCCAGGCTTGTTTGATGACGTTTTGAAAATCTTTTCTAGACGTCCACATCATTTCAAATTTCAAAGCATGTGCTTTGAATGGAACTGCTGTAAGGAGCTCACACGAAATAGGGCAGTGTTGAGAGGGTTTTAATTGACAACAAATAAATTTATAGTCAAAACCCCGCTGAGTACAACGAAATCAGGATCGTTCCACAGGAAGCAAGGTTGTTCGTTTATCAATCTATTAAAAAGCAAACAGAAACAAACAAAACACTCACAAGTAGCCTCGTTAACGACGTTGTCAGGGTCGTTAACGAACCACCGTAAACAAAAATACTCAAATAACGACCTAAATAAATTCGGTACCGAGGCAAGTAACTCAGCAACGAAAATTCACTTAAAATAATTCAGACAAAACAAAGATCTAGGACTAGGGACACCACAACATAGCCAAGCATATAAACTCGTAAGAAGATAAGATCATGCCTTTAAACAGATAGAGTCATCAACTTTCGTTGACTATCAAGTAAATTAACCAACTTTCGCATCCTAATTCACTTAATTGCTTGTTTTGGATCTAAAGCTTGAAACTTTCGTATTCAAACAATATCAACCTTCAAGTTACTAACTTTCTCTTTCAATTAAGTTAAAAACTCAAGTTACCTCAACTTTCGTTTCGGTATAAGCACAAAAAACAATCTCAATAAAAGATAAAAGACATTCAACACACAATCTTACTTATCAAACATGCTCAACTATGTCGGGCTTATCACCGATCCTAGAAAAGAAGACTACTCACTAATCATAATTACTAAACAAATAAACTCATTATCAGAAAACATTGAAAACGAATCACTACTAAATTAAAATAGAAAAATCTGTCTTACAAAAGTTAAGAAGAAAACCGAAAAACAACAAAACACTGAACTAAAACCTCGATCAACGAACTCGGTATCTTTCGTCCACCGACCTTCAAACTCGACTTCGATCGACTCGCCTCCTCAGTTCTTCCTCTTCTTCTTCTCTAATTCAACTCCTAGAATGTGTCTCCATCTCTATGCTAGATAGAAGGGTATTTATACTAAAAAGCTAAAAACTAAAAAGGCAAAAAGATATAAACTTTCGTTAAAAGATAGAAATAAAACTCTAAAAGATAGAAACAAAATCTAAGAAGATAATAAGACCTAAAATACATATCCTAATAACCCTAAAAGATTCTAAAAAGATACTCAACCGACACGGAAATAAATTCCCGCTCAGGATCGGTGAATCATAAAGTCAACCTTCGAAATTTCTCTTTCGTGGCCTCATTATCGAGCCCTCACAACCTCGTTAACGAGCCTGGGCTTGGTTTTCTTCCACACTTCCTCTCATAAATCTTGAACTCTAACTTCTTCAATCTTGTATTCCTCCGTCTTTCATTGCATCGCTCCAAATTCAGCTCCATATAGCTCTTTTCCTTGCTAAAATCTACAAAATACACAAAATAACGTAGCTTCCACTCTTTTCATAGAAATATGCAAAACTATCTAAAAACACTCAAAACTAAACCTAAACTTAACAAAACTAAACCTAATAAACAAAGAAAACCTACTAAAAACTATACTAGAAATGCGAACATCAGGCAGTGATCAGATGTTGAAAAGGCGTGGTTTTTCGTCGTTATGGACGGGTACCATTGAATAATTTGGTTACTAACTAGGGTGCGATCTAATTTCTCAAAAATAGTATCTTCAAGTTGTTTGGATCGTCTCCAATTAAATTTGTTTCCTAGCGTTGGAATATCGCAAACGTCGCAGTCTTTTTAAATTTTAATAGTCGTTCGAACCTGGAGTGGCTTGGAGATACGCCTCCTTGTTTTTCATTGGGGTGTTGAATTTCATTGAGGTCACCCATAATTATGCGTGGAAGTTTACAGTTTTGTACGAAAACTTTGAGCTTCGACCAAAATAGATCCTTATCTTGAGCGCTTGGTGGAGCATAAGCAAAGATGATGATCATTTCATTGTTAGTTTCCAGGTTTGTATAATGGAAACTAATAAAGCGATCGTCCTTATGAACAGTTTGGATCCTTTCATACGAGAGTTGTGTCCCCTTCCAGAGGACGCAAATCCCACCAGCGAATCCGTTTGCCAAGATGAATTCAACAGAGTCAAAACCCGCCTTCTGCCAGGATTTGCTTTCTGGGGGGTTTGAGCTTTCATTTCAACTAGCGATATGAGTTGGATATTTTCAAGGCGGCATAAAGTGCAGACCTCGATCCAGAAGGACTTAGGTTTCATGTCCCTACAGTTCCACATACTGATTTTCATAGATAACCTTCTAGTTTAAGGCTTTTGGCCATTAGGAGGAATGGAGGATTCCAAGGTCTTTTGCTCAATGCATATCTTATATATTTGTTTAGGGCTGCGTTTTGGTATGTGAATTTGATATCTCTGATAGCGTCATTAGAATAATTAGGTAATTTAATCCTTTTGACTTTTTCATGTAGTGTTTCGTTACTGTAATTGTAATTTTGTTTTAGATGGCACACTTCAATGCTATCATCTTGGTTTTTTGTATTAATGTTGCACCCGTTTTGGTTCATATTTTTCGAGTTACCACTCGGACTTTTATAATTACGAGATCCTCGTGTTTTTTGACATTGGTACATGGTATGTATCAGGCTTTTTATATTTGTAACTACATCACTTTTGGAATAGAAATGGCATTTTTGCCTACTGGAGTTTATTGCCTTAGAGCAACTCTCCAAGAGTACAGGACTCGAATTTATAACTCTTAGAATTGAGGAGGGAACTACCACATAGAGCTCAAAACAAAGTAAAGTACACAAATACGAAAGGAGACCAGCAAACTAAAACACACACACCAATAGAACAAAGACATTAATACCAAAATATTATTCCCAGCGACACAACTGAACACGCAGCTCACGGGTGCAACACACCGAAGGAACAAAACAAAGACGAAAAAACCAACATGATGCTGGCACGACAAACAAACCACGAAGGTCGACTCGCGAACCAACCGGAACAAGAAAAGAACGACAAGGCTGATGATATAACCGTCCTTGGTTGATTCACGGTGCGAGTGATCGGCTTCAGCAACCGACAACCTTGAAAGGAGGTCGACGGGCTTGCAACTCGAACTATCGGCACAGGGTCGGTACCGAGCGAACTGAAGGGATGTAGATGAGGAAAAGAAAGGTTTGTGTGGGAGATTGAAGGGGATATGGACTCTCAATGACGGATATGACTCACCGACATTTGAGAGAACTGGGGGCTTGGTTATTACACACCAAGTGCTCTTGAGAGATTGATATTACTCACATTTCGATCAAGAACAAGACCTTCAAAGAGACGAATCTTTGCATTCAGCAAAAGAGAGTTTTTATCAATTGAAAGGTGCCCAAAACAACACAAGAAAGGCCCTTTTAAACCCCTAGTCCGATCCACTTCTAGACATTAAACAAAGCATTAAAAACAAAGCACTAACACGTGCATTAAAGATGTCTATTCACATTCGCCAACAACCTTTGGCATTCAAACGCAGGTCGGCAACGAGGCTTACAGCTCGTTACCGAGGGAAGTGAAGAGGGAGACTGGCATGGCATAGTAACGAGGCTCGCCACCTCGTTACCGGACCCTAAGGGTCGATAACGAGGCTCGTCGGATCGGTAGCGAGAGCAGCCTTGATTTGACGGTGCAGGGTCTTCGCCATGAAACGAGTAATTCGCATCACCGACTCCTCTTGCTCTTACTTCTCGCCCTCGGTGTCCACCTTGGCGGCCCGACTTGACTAGGTGAGATCATGATGGGAAGAATTCACATCATTCTCCCCCCTTCAGAAGGATTCGACCTCGAATCGTGCAGGTAGTCCTCATCATCGGAATCGCCTATCAAGTAGGGCCGAAGATCAGCGACGTTAAACATATCATGGACACCCATCTCCGATGGCAGCTCCAATTGATAAGCATTATCGTTGATCTTCTCTAGTACTTGAAATGTTCCCTCCGCCCGTGACTTCAACTTGGAGTTTCGACGTGAGGGAAACCGTTCCTTGCGGAGGTGCACTCACACCAAATCACCAGGCTCTAAAATCAACTGCTTGCGTCCCTTGTTATGCTGGTACTCATATTGTGTCGTGCGCTTCTCAAGCTGCCGCCTCGTATCCTCGTGCAAGCGCTTCACATAATCCGCTAAGTTCTTTCCCTCTGGGCTAAAACCATCAACAATAGGGTGAGCAACAAGATCTAACGGAGTGAGATGATTCTTACCATAAGCGACTTCGAATGGTGTCTTCTTGGTCGCCGAGTGGGTAGTGCGGTTATACGCGAACTCTATGTATGGAAGACAATCTTCCCTCCTGCGGAGGTTAGCTCTCAAAACAACACGAAGCAAGGTGCCAAGCGACCTATTCACTACTTCGGTCTGTCCATCCATTTGCGGATGACAAGTAGTGGAACAAAGTAGCTTGGTGACTAACTTGGCCCACAAGGTTGTGGCCCAAAAATAGCACAAGAGGCACAAATTTCTCGACGTCCCTAAGCATTCGCGACCAATAGAAGTGTCCCTTCAAGGCTTGCAAAGTCTTAGCAACGCCGAAATAACCCAAAAGACCACCACCGTGTGCTTCTTGCACTAATAGGCGTCGAATGGATCCCCCAGGGATGCATAACTTAGCACCCTTCATAAGATAACCGTCATGAAGGAAGAATTGATCTTTACTTCCCACGGTACTACATTCCTCATAGATTTCCTTGAAGTCAAGGTCTACAGAATATAGTTCCTTAATGAATGCAAAGCCCAACATCCTAGCATCCATAGTGGAAATTAGGGTGTATCTTCGTGACAAAGCATCTGCCACAATATTGTCCTTTCCCTTTTTGTGTTTGATCACATAAGGGAAAGTCTCAATAAACTCAACCCACTTAGCATGACGTTTATTCAAATTATTTTGACCATTGAGGAACCTAAGTGCTTTATTGATGTGACCCGGGATTCCGCATCCGAAAGCTCAAGACAAATGAAAAGGTTATTTTCTCGTTCTCGGATCTGTTGAACACACTTCAGTATTTTAGCTCGTTTGGAGAATGTGGTTGTCTGATCGGGGCTATTAAAAAACCATTGGAAAGCTTACTTGATGCTCTACAAGTTCTATGTTTAAAGTTTTTCCTAAATCAGCCAAGAACAGTCTTGAAATCACCAATCTTTCTAGAAGCTCGAATTTAGACGTGAAAGGTTTTGATCATATTCAAATCAAAGAAAGCCAAAGAACTTCATCACTTACATGGAATTAAAAAGGGCGTCTTCCATCAATTTTAATCATTTAAGTATGTGGTAGGTGAGGTGGTAGGTGAGAGTGAACATGAAGGGTTTTGTAACCCAATTTTGTATGCCTTTAATGGTCCTTGTTTCTCTTGTAATAGATAAGTTGAATTTGTGGAAAAAAAACCAATGGGAGTGATTGGGAGTGATTTCCTTGTTTGGTGTGTAATATCCAAACATGTTTGGTGAGTTATATCTGAACGAATCCTTCGTTTCTCTTTAGGTGAGTAATATCCTATGAGATTCGAACCCTCTTTCGATTCTCTTGTGGTGAGTCATATCCACATTAGATTCGATTGCTTATCCCTCTTTCGATTTACCAAGTTGTGTTATATCCTTGGTTTTTCGATTGCTTATCCCTATATTTATAATTAAAGTTAGTTTTCCCTTTTGCTTGAATCACTTGTCATCTCTTTCGCTTTCATCTCAAAATAAATACCACAAGCAAGGCATGCCAAGATCAAATTGAGTTGTAACTTTCTTTGACAACGATCCGATTCTCATCACTCATGGTCGGAATGAATAACAAATTCCTTAGGGAGGAGATAGTGAGACCATACCTTAAGCACCCTTACCAAAGCGAGTAGCTCCTTGTCATAAGTTGGGTACTTGAGCTTGGCATCATTGAGCTTCTTACTATAATATGCGATCGGTCTCACTCATTGCATGAGCACTTCCCCAATTCCTACTCCCGAAGCAATACATTCGATCTCGAAAGTCTTGGAGAAATCGGGTAGAACTAGAAGAGGTGCATGCGTGAGCTTGTTCTTGAGAGTAGTGAAAGCTCGATCTTTTTTTTGGACCCCATTGAAAAACCACCTTCTTCTTGGTAAGCTCGGTGAGTGGCATGGCTATCGAGCTGAAATCTTTAACGAAGCGTCGGTAGAAAGCAACCAAGCCGAGGAAGCTCCTCACTTGCGTCATGGTGGTCGGTACGGGCCATTCCTCAATTGCCTTCACTTTCTCCTTGTCCACTTGAAGCCCTTCCTTGCTCACTACAAAACCAAGAAACACCACATTATCCAAACAAAAATGGCATTTCTTAAAATTAGCATAAAGCTTCTCTTTCCTCAAAACTTCTAGAACCATGTGAACATGTCTAGTATGCTCTTGCAAACTATGGCTATAGATCAATATATCATCAAAATACACTACCACAAACTTGCCTAAAAATGCTCTTAAAACATGGTTCATTAATCTCATGAATGTACTAGGCCCATTAGTAAGGCCAAATGGCATAACCAACCATTTATAGAGACCGTACTTGGTCTTGAATGTGGTTTTCCATTCATCACCTTCCTTCATGCGTATTTGGTGATAGCCACTTTTGAGATCCACTTTGGAAAATATGCATGACCCGTGGAGCTCATCCAACATATCATCAAGTCTAGGTATAGGATGCCTATACTTGACGGTAATGTTGTTGATAGCTCGACAATCCTCACACATTCGCCACGTTCCATCTTTCTTAGGAACTAAGATGGCGGGAACGGAACATGGACTCAAACTTTCACGCACATAACACTTAGAAAGAAGCTCTACAACCTGTTTTTGAAGCTCCTCCGCTTTCGTTGGATTGGCTCGGTAGGCCGGCTTGTTGGGTATGGAAGCGCCTGGCACGAAATCGATTTGATGCTCGATTCCCCGAATTGGAGGCAATCCTTCCGGCATCTCTTCGGGAAACACATCATCGAACTCCTTCAACTAAAAAGAAATGGGAGAAGGTAAGTGTTCTACATCTTGAACATTAAGCAATACATCCTAGAATGCAAGTAGTACTCCCTTTCATAGCCTTTCGAGTCTCTCGTGCCTTAGCAAGAAGGAGATGGCTCGGCGGTGCCGTCGGTGTCGACCCACTGGCCCTCGGTACCGAGGTGTTTGCCTTCGGTAACAAGGTGGACCACTTGGCCTCGTTAGCAGGGTCTCGCTGTTGTTTCCTTGCAATGTGATCGGCCATGATCTCGTGTGGCGCCATGGGCATCAAAGTGATTCTCTTACCGTTAAGATGAAAAGAATACTCGTTCGAGACGCCTTGGTGAATAACGCCACGGTCGTATTGCGATGGCCGTCCAAGTAGAATATGGCATGCCCTCATAGGGACCACATCACATACCACCTCATCAGCGTATCCCCCTATAGAAAACTTGACACATGCTTGCTCATTCACCTCAAGGGGTGTGTTAGAATTTAACCAACATAAAGTATAGGGTAATACATGAGGAGTAGTTTTAAGGGCAAACCTTTTTACCACCTCTTGGTCTATGATGTTGCAACAAGTTCCTCCATCAATTATAAGATTGCAAAGCTTACCTTGGATGAGGCATCTTGTATGAAAAATGGTCTCTCATTGGTTAGATGGAACCGGAGCTTCATTGGCAAAAAGTGAGCGCTTGACCACGAAGCACTCCCCATTTGGCTCGGCCACTACTTGCAACTCCGCCACCTCTCCATCACCATCTTATGGCTCTTCAATCTCGGCCTCTTCATCCGAATCATACTCCCCAATGGTGTTGAGTAGAACTTGGCGCTTCGAAGGGAAATCCCGAGCTATGTGTCCTCGCCCTAAGCACTTGAAACACTTGATCTCACTCGTTCGTTGTTCTCCTTCACGCCGTCCTCCTTGTGGAGTCCGAGATGGCTCAGCCACGTAGGCACGTTACCGACGTATTGCTTGTTTTCGGGACGCTGGGTTTGTTTGCTAAAAGAGCCCCCACCTTGAGCATTCCACGACTTGGTAGAAGATGGATAACTCCTCCTTTGAGGCAGATTTTGATAAATGTGATTGGTGTAGTGTAAAACCTCCTCCATCATGGTGCCCCTAACGAAATGCTGCGTACTCACAATAGATTTAAGGTCAGCATTTAAATTGTTAATGAACTTAGAGATAACATACCCCTCGGGAAACCGTAGGCCGGATCTATAGACTAGGATCTTGAGCTCTTTGTAGTACTCGTCTGGCGTCTTGGTTTCTTGTTTCAATTGCTCTAGCCTAGCATGCAATCGAGCGGTGAAGTCCTCGGGTACAAAACGATGCCTTAGCGCAACCTTTAACTCCTCCCAAGTATCGATAGCCGGAAAGCCATTGTATTCTCTTTCTTCCCTATCCTCAATCCACCAATGGTAAGAAAAATCAATAAACTTAATCGTGACAATGTCTACCTTTTGAGCGTCCGAATATTGGTAAAAGTCAAAGACTTGTTCCGTCTTATGTTCCCATTCCATGTAAGCTTCCACATCGGTAGATCCTCCAAAAGGTTGCACTTCCAGCTTCATGTTAGGCCCTCTTCCATAACCTTGATCAAAATCTTGACCTTGGTATCCCCGCATGGGTTGTGGAAGTTGCCTAACCGCTTGATAATTTACTCGCCCCACGTCTCGTCCTCCAGTAGGATGCCTTGGTATTCATGGGGCCGTTGGTGCTCTTGGTTGGAAATCCACAACATACTCGTGACCTATAACGTTAGCGGGGCCCGAAGGCAAAGGCATAGTAGGGTAGGTAGAATAAGGAAAGGAATGGAAAGAATGCATACAAGATTCTTCTCGGTTGGTGCTCGGGAGAATATGATAGGAGGTCGTTGGAGCCGTCGACAGGGTCGTTACCGAGGCATGTAGGCTCGGTAACGAGGTATGCAGGCTCGGTACCGAGGTATTCAGACTCGGTAACGAGGGACCATACGTCACTTGGCCCGAATTTGCTCCTTCTTCGTAGCTTGCTTGAATTCCGCCAAGGCCTCCCAACTGCATCGCTCCCATCCTACCCTCCATTGAAAGCATAAAGGCTTCCATCTCCCGTTGTTGTTGTTGCAATCTTTCCTCGTTCTTCTTTTTGAACCCTTGAATGGCTCGAAACAAATCTTTCATGGTAATAGCAGTGGAAGTCACCTATCCCTCTACAAGTCCCTTGTTTTTGTTGTTAGGGTCGTCCATATTGTTACTAGAGCACAAAACTCAACACATACAACTAGGAAAACGTGTCAATGGATCCCACACCACGCAAGGGTCCTTAAACCGATCCTTAAGCAATAAAAATTGGTCGTTAGCAGGGTCGGTAAGATCTTTTGACGAGGTAAAAAGGTGAAGCACGAAAATCAACAAGAAAGTAACTAACAAGCAAACTCGACACACACCAAGAAGTGAAATACGAAAAGGTAGAAGGAAAGGTACTTGATTTTTTTAACGAAACATAAACGAGACAAGTGATGTAGGTGCCACCATTGTGTTGCCTTACTTTTTCTCGATCACTCCTCTTGTTTTACCGATGACCGGATTTTCCTAAGAACAACCACTTTTTTCGCAAGGGTTGAACCATGAGGTGTGATGTTCGCATTTTTAGTATAGTTTTTGATTTTGTTTGCTTATTAGGTTTAGTTTTGTTTAGTTTAGGTTTAGTTTTGAGTATTTTTAGATAGTTTTACATATTTCTGTGAAAAGAGTGGAATCTACGCTATTTTGTGAATTTTGCAGGTTTTAGCGAGGAAAGGAGCTGAATTTGGAGCATTGCAGCGAAAGACAGAGGAGTGCAAGATTGAAGAAGTCGAAGCTCGAGAGTACAAAAGGAAGTGTTGAAGAAAACAAAGCCCAAACTCGTCAACGAGGCTGTGAGGGGTCATTAACGAGGCCACGAAGAGAAAGATTTCGAGTATTATTTTATTATTCACCAATCCTGAGCGGGAATTTATTTCCGTATCGGTTGAGTATCTTTTTAGAATATTTTTGGGGTTGTTAGAATATGTATTTTAGGTCTTAATATCTCTTTAGATTTTATTTCTATCTTTTAGAGATTGTTTCTATCTTTTTAGGAAAGTTTATATCTTTTAGCCTTTTTAGTTTTTAGCTTTTTAGTATAAATACCCTTCTATCTAGCATAGAAAAAGGGGGCTTGATTTTAGAGAAGTTTTTAGAGAGCTTATTTTAGGAGGAGATTTTGAGAAAGGCCGAAGGAGAGAGAGAGAGATCGGATCGGAAGAGGATCACGAAGCTCGGTAGACGACGGTTGCCGGGTGGTCGTTGGTCGTGATTTTGGTTCGGTGTTTTTATGTTTTTTGGTTTCTTCTGAATCTCTGTAAGACGATATATTTTTCTTATTAATTTGAGTTTGAGTTTTGTTTCAATGTTTCTTTTTATTTAAGTTTTTAGTCTCTTAGTTATGATTAGTGAGTAGTTTATTTTTCTAGGGTCGGGGTTAAGCCCGACATAGTTGAGCATGTTTGATGAGTAAGATTGTGTGTTGAATGCCTTTTATCTTTTATTGAGATTGTTTGTTGTGCTTAATACCAAAACGAAAGTTGAGGTAATTTGAGTTTTTAACTTGATTGAAAGAGAAAGTTAGTAACTTGAAGGTTGATATTGTTTGAAAACGAAAGTTTCAAACTTTAGATCCAAAACAAGCAATTGAGTGAATCAGGATGCGAAAGTAGATTAATTTACTTACTAAGTCAACGAAAGTTGATAACTCTATCTGTTTAAAGGCATGATCTTATCTTCTTACGAATTCTTATGCTTAGCTATGTTGTGGTGTCCCTTGTCCTAGATTTTTGCTTTATTTGAATTATTTCTGGTGAATCTTCGTTGCTGAGTACTTGCCTCGGTACCGAATTTTAATTAGAATTTAATTAGGTCGTTAGTTAATATTTTTGTGTTCGGTGGCCCGGTAACGATCCTGACAACATCGTTAACGAGGCATCTTGTGAGTGTTTTGTTTGATTTTGTTTGATTTTTGTTAGATTGATAGACAAACAACCTTGCTTCCTGTGGAACGATCCTGACTCTGCTATACTCAGCGGGGTCTTGATTATAAATTTATTTGTTGTCAAGAAACCCTCTCAACAAATTGGCGCCGTTGCCAGGGAAGCAACGAGTTGTTAGTTTATCTTCGGAATCGGGAATAGCCCGACCCCGTTTTTGGTTTTAATCTTTGTTTTCTTTGTTTTTTTTCTCAGTGTATGCCGGTAGGACGAAGAAGGCTTCAGTTTGATAACACAGATTATTACTCAGAAGCAGAACGTTCCCTGCACTGTCGACTCCGAGAAAACCGAGCCATGGCCACAACAGAAGAGATGGCTCGAGAGTTAGAGATCCTCCGGACCCAGATGAAAGCCGAGAAGGACGTTGCAGACGCAAAAGCTGAGCGTCAACGAGCTGACAAGGCTCGACTGCAAGAAGAGCTAGACGCCTATTCAAGGAATGCCAAGCAATACATGCATCAGGAACTGAGGGTGCCAGAATCCCCTATTGTGCTTCCAGCGATAGAGAAACCTTTTGAGATCAAGTCTCAATTTATATCCTTAATCAAACGGGCTCAGTTTGAACGGAAACCTGCTGAGTGCCCTATGGAGCATATTAGAAATTTTCTTGATTTATGTGACACGATTGCTGCTGAAGGTGTCTCGTTAGAATATGTTCTGTTAAAAGCTTTTAGATGGTCACTTACTGGAAAGGCCCTGAACTGGTTAGAGAGCCTACCTTCTAAGTCTATTAGGACTTGGAAAGCTTTGTATGATCAATTTCTTACAAAGGTTTTCCCTCCTGCTAAGACAACGGAGTTAAGGAAACGCATCACCTCTTATCACCAGTTGCTTAATGAAACATTTGTTGAAACATGGGAAATATTCAAAGAGATGCTTAGACAGTTCCCTACTCATGGGCAACCTTTATATGTATTGCAAGAAATCTTTTTCCAGGGTATCAACGCAGAGACCAAGAACCGCATCAACACGCATACTGCGTGCGGTTTTATAGAGATGAACCCGAAAGAGGCGTGGGAACTGTTGGACAAGCTGGCAAATTACGATGCTATGTACGGAACCCAGCAGGCTCCACAAACTCAAAAACGTCTCTATGTGCCCAACCGAGATGAAGTTGACCCCGATGTTAAAAATCAATTCTTACAAGATGAGGTCAACCGTCTGAGGAAACAGGTAAGTTTTCTGAAATCCTCTCAATCATGTCAAGAATATGGTTCTTCTGCACATAGTACTTCTACTTGCACTAACATTGAGCAGGTTAGAACCGCTGAGACAATAGCTGAGATGATCTACATGAGAGGACCCTACAGGAACCAGCCTAATTATAATGACAGGTCGAACAACTATCAACCATGGGGCAATCAGAATACAAGTCAAAATTATGCAGGGCCCCCACCAGATAGACGACCTGCACCATATCGACCTCCAGGCCATCAGGAGACGCCATCATGGGTTCAAGAGATTAAAGAGAGCATCAACGGAGTGAACAACGAGGTTGATGACGTTCAAGCCAAACTGAATCGACAAGATAAAAGATGGGGAGAGTTCGATATTTGGAAGAGGAGCGTTGATTCCCAATTAGGAGACCTTGCTGCACGGATTCCAAGACCACAAGGACAACTCCCGGGCCGTCCCGAGGAGAACCCTAGAGGCCAAATAGCAGCGGTACACCTCAGAAGTGGGAAGACACTACCGGAAAGAGTCCAAGCTGACAAGAAGGAGGAACAGGACCTCGTAAAACGGCTCGTTAACGAGCCAACGAGAGCACATACCGAGCCTACAAGCCAGGATGACGAGGCTCCGAGGGTGTCTAACGACCCTAACCCAGGTAAGTCTACTAATCCGAGCCTTCCTCTCAATCCCAGGGTAGTTAACGACCCCATCAGGGTCGGTAACGACCCGCCGAGGACATCAATCGACCCCAGTGTCGAACCGGTACTCTCACCTCTCGAGCCTAACTTGGTTCCGAGAATGGTGAAAACTCTTCCATTTCCAACTAAGAAATCTATGGACTCTACTGAGAGTAAGTTCAAGCGTTTCGTTAAGATTCTTCAGGGCATTAATATCTACATCCCATTCGCTGAGGCCCTAAGCGAAATGCCGGCTTACACAAAATTTTTGAAAGATATTCTTAGCATGAAAAGGTCCATTACAGAGCTGCAGGATGAAGTCAGATCGATAGCTCTACCAGAAAAGCTGGGAGATCCCGGGAGGTTTGCAATCACAATCGGCATAGGCAACCACAAGTTCAAAGCTTTATGCGATCTTGGTGCCAGTGCTAGTCTTGTTCCGCTCTCAATCTGGTCTAAAGCTAATATGGGACCACTAGAGCCAGTAGACATGAACCTGTACATGGCAGATGGGTCAAGTGTCAAAGCCACAGGAGTAGTGGACAACTACCCTATTCAAGTCGGGAAATTCTTTATACCGAATGATTTATCGTCCTTGATTTGCCTGAAGACCCTCATGTCCCCATAATTATCGGGCGACCATTCTTAGCCACAACAGGAGCAAGAGTAGATGTACGTAAGGGACTCCTCACTTTTGATATAGGAGAAGAACGGGTGGAATTCAACTTGGATCAAAAAGCCAACGACCCCATTGGAGTGGCACAAATAGAGTTGACTCAACCCGAACTCGACACCACAGTCCCTACCGAACCTCATCCGCCGATCACCGAGTCTCACGTGCACGAGTTCAACCAAGGCCCTACTACAGAGGTTACCGAAAAATCCAAACCACCTTGGCTTTCGGCCTATACCAACAACCCAGGGATATCGAGCTTGCTGATAGAAGAAAAGGGCCCTAATCTAACAATTCAAGCACACAGAGGCAGTAAGGCTACAAGCAGGGTATCTCAAGACCCCAACACGACCATACATGAACCACCATGAGACTAGCAAGGAAGCTCGTCGGGCTAACGACGTTAAACATAGCGCTTACGGGAGGCAACCCGCTTTTTAGAATAGGTTTAGTTTATTTTTCTTTTTAGATTATTTTTTAGCTTTCTTTTATTTTTCTTTTTTAGTTTTAACTAGGATAGAAATTAGATTTTTTGAGCTAACAAGATTTCAGGAGAAAGGGGTCGAAAAATCACTCAAGAAGGCAACGACGGCTCGTTATAGACCCACCCAGGCTCGTTAACGACCCGGTTCGGAAGACCCGACTCGTCACAATACGGGGCAGGTAAGTAATTCTAACCTACTCTATCTTTTAACCCTAGCCGCCGCCCCCCCTTCTACCCTTACCCCTCCTATAAAAACACTTCTACCCCTCCCAAAATTCTACCACAATCCCTTCAAAATTCACTCTCAAACCCAAAACACTCTCAATCCCTCTCTCTTCTCTCCCACCGAGTCGGAATTCCTCACAAAACCGACCACCGAGAGGCCGTCGTTACCGGAGCTCGGAAGCCACCCACCGACGAGGCCGTGTTCGTTAACTACCCCGATTCCGACCCTTGTTCTTCAATTTCTCGGTTCTCCGGTATGATTTCTAAACCCTTGCTTGAAATTGCATGATTGATTATTAATAGGGTCGAAATTTCATATCTTGAATCATGATTCTTAGGGAGGTCGATGAGCATGTTTGATTTCGTTCCTAAAAATTCTTGATTTTGCTTAGTTGTTCATGTTTTAGGAAAGATTATTCATGTTAGATCAGCTATTGTAATCCTTTAGTTAGGAAAGCATGAATTTTTCTTGTTCTAGATCTAAAAGTTCAATCTTTGCATGTCAAAATTCCGGGAAATTTTTAGCATGTTCGGGATGAGTAATTGAGTAAGTATGGGGTGCTTATACCCGTTGGGGGATATGTGGATAATAATAGAAGATTGCATGCTTGATTTGTGCTGACTTAGAAGTAGATTAAATTTCAGAAAATTCTGGTTTTGCTCTCGGCACCCAGGCTCGTTAACGACCCTGCACTTCATCATCGATCGATCCGAGCCCAGAATCGTGAACAACCCAATTGGGAAGGTTACGAATAATTCCAAGGTTAATTTTGAGACCAAGTATGGGGTCTCGTGCCTATTATTTTTGAGTGGATCTTATCTTGGAAAAATCTCGATTATTTTGTAGGATCCATGGCTAGTTCAAGCAGACCCGCTACCCGAGCCCAAAAGAAGAGAAGGAACCATAGGTCTCCATCTCCACCCCGAGTGGATGATGTGATTTTGAGCAGTCTAGCGCCGTCTCTACGGGCATCTACACGGATGTCAAGGACGCCTTCATCATCCTTGGGGCCGCCCACCTAATGAATCAAGAGAGCTTGCCACATTATCCGGCCCTCACATCCGAGTTCTTGGCCACTTTGGAGACAAACTTCTCGTCGAAGACCTCGGCGGGACGTATTCGGTTCCGGCTCGGTAACGAGGACCGTGACTTCACCATGGCGGAGTTCAATGCAATCTTGGAGCTCCCAAATCCGTCGAGAGATTATAGCTTGAAGGACTACCGAGTGACCCGCACTTGGAGCTACAGCACCGGGGAGGATCAATCCTCTACTGCGGCGTTATCCGGGGCAAACATAGTCAACCCCATCTTCCGGATTATCTTGAGAGTCCTCTCCGCAACATTTTGGCCGAAGAAAGAGTTGAACCGGCCTACAAGAACGGAGGTCGCTTGCTTCCGCACCATCCTCTTTGAGGAGCCTGGGCCCTTGAATTTGGGGTACGAATGGCTCTATTACGTCGAGAAGTCCACCAAGTCCAAGGAGGTGTGGTGTGGCTATTTGGTTAGCCTATTGGCTAAGAACCTCGGAGTAGATCTCACCCGCTACACACCGGTTCACGCCCAACTCCTCAACAAAAACTATTGGTATAGTTCCGGGATTTTCGTGCAAGCCGAGGGAGGCTACAAGGTGAAGGTGCAAGATCGACAAGTCATACCTTCCCTCGACATGTACGAGCTACTCTATGTACCGAATTGGTACGAGGTGTGGACGGGACATCCCTATCCATTGGAGCCAAAACCAGGGGACGAGCTCTCGCTTAGGCCTTGTGAAACCCGGTTTGAGCGGGACGACGTGGATGAATATGAAGAAGAAGATGAGCGAGAGGACACCGAGGTAGTAGGCAATGACACCGAGGAAGCCGACACCGGGGGCGGCACTGAGGAGCTCAACTTTGAAGAAGAAGACATGGACACGGAGGTGCTAGGAGGCCACATCTTCGTTGACGAGCCCACCAGGGTCGTTAACGACCACTTCCAGCCACAACCCAGCACTCTTAACGAGGCACCCAACTTCATTAACGAGGTGCCGAGAGCTCCTGTCGACCCACCACCAGCTCCTGTCGACCCTCATGCTTACGGTCTCATGCCTTACAACCCGGTGATGTATCAAGACCATTTCCAGCCTCACTACCCACCACCTCCTCAGCCCGAGTACGCAGGATCGAGTATACCACCACCATGGGCCGAGGATCTTTCTGCACGGATGCAGCAGGTTCACCTCCAGACGGATCACATTCATAGGAGGATGGATAGATGGGAAACCGTCTACTCCCCTCGCATGTCGATGGAGGATGAGAGGCAGCGTCAGAGAGAAGCGGAGGATGCTGAGCGTTGGAGGACGATGTACGACTTCATGGGGAACTTTGAGCACTATTTTCCTCCACCGAACCGTTGATTCAAGCTCAAGATGAAGTTTCTTTTCCTTATTTCCACTTTTGTAAGTTTTATGTCTTTCTTTTTCTTTTTAATTTTTTGTTTTCTTTTCTATTTCTTTTCCCTCTTCTTCTTATTTTCCTTACAGTGGGGACACTGTAATTTTAAGTATGGGGTGGGAAGAAAGTAGAAAAATTATGTCCTAGGTGTTTTTGTGTTCTATGTAGTTGCTATTTGTTTAAAACCGGAAAAAATTCGAAAAATCCAAAAAAATTTGAAAAATTGAAAAATCCAAAAAGAGTTTAGAATTGATAGATATCCCTTCTTAAGTTCTATGATAGCAATCACTAGCTTAATCATATAATTCCTTGCAAACATGTCTTTAAAAGTATAGCCAGATTCTCAAAATTGAAATTATTGTTTTTAGAAGAGAATAGCATTTGATGAAATTGAGCACATATACTTTATAGCATAGATGATGAATCCAACAAAATCTACCTTGTGAGTATTTTTGGCCTTATAGGGAGAACATTATAAATCCCTCTTCTTTTCTTGTGTGATTTACTCTCTTTATGCATATTATCTCTTGGAATTGTGATGGTTATCTATTTCTTGAGACCCTTATAAGATTTTTAGTTCATTACTTGTGAAAATCATATGATGGAGAACTTATTTTTATAAGCCCTATTATTCCCTATCTACCTTTACATTATTCCTTCTCTTGATAACCAATTCTGGCCTGAAACCTTTTATTTTTAGCTCCACAAAAATTATTCCCTAGCCGAGATAAGCTTGACCCTATCCGGGAATTAGGACTTAGATTGGAGAGGTAAAGTTTTGTGTTTTGTTAAAAAGAAAAGAGTTTATGTTTGCTTGAATTGAGGGTATTTGGGAAGGGTAGATTGGAAGTCTCTTGTTTATATATGTAAGAAAGGTCTCTTGATAGAAAAATGCACACAATAAAGTTTTTTATGGATGTAGTAAAAGAAAAGGATGTATACGGTGGATCGTTAACGACCCTGATGTAGGCTCGTTAACGAGGCAGCAAACGAAAAAAAAGAAAAGAAAGAAAAAAAAAGAAAGAAGGAAATTGAAAAGAGGTGAAGAGTTAAGGTGCATTTGTGTTTAAAGATAATATCAGAGATAAGGAAGAGTTAATGAGTGTGCATAAAGAAGAGTGAGTTTGGTATATGTTTTATGAGAGTTTTGGATATGTGTGAGTTTTTAGGAGTCTTTGATTCCCGGATGTTATAAGCACCACATAACCAAAAATTTTCCACGCCTTATTGTTATTACCAAGCCCCATTACAACCCGGCCGAATGGAAGCTTCTATGAAGTTTTTCATTGAGCCTAAGTTCTCTTGATGATTCTTTGCTTGTTTTGACAAATCTTGGGTGGAGAGTATTGGTGATATAAGTTCCAATTTCTATGAGTTTTTGTATATAAGATGAGTTGAGAGATTGAATTTATAAGCCCAAACACTTGAGAGTTGAGTGAAACACATTATATCCCTTGAGAGGTTGGATTGTATTATTTTATGTCTATTTAAGTGCATATATGTGTGAGGATGTTAATAGTCTTTTGCTATAATTTTCTTATGTGTAGATGTTGCTTTTTAGAAGATGCTATGTCTTGATGAGCATGATTTGTTTTGGTTTTGGTTAGTGTCTTGTTTATTGCTTGAGGACAAGCAAGTCTAAGTATGGGGTATTTTGATGTTCGCATTTTTAGTATATTTTTTGATAGGTTTTCTTTGCTTATTAGGTCTAGTTTTGTTTAGTTTAGGTTTAGTTTTGAGTATTTTTAGATAGTTTTACATATTTTTGTGAAAAGAGTGGAATCTACGCTATTTTGTGAATTTTGCAGGTTTTAGCGAGGAAAGGAGCTGAATGGAGCTGAATTTTGAGCATTGCAGCGAAAGACAGAGGAGTGCAAGATTGAAGAAGTCGAAGCTCGAGAGTACAAAAGGAAGTGTTGAAGAAAACAAAGCCCAGGCTCGTTAACGAGGCTGTGAGGGGTCGTTAATGAGGCCACGAAGAGAAAGATTTCGAGTATTATTTTATTATTCACCGATCCTGAGCGGGAATTTATTTCCTTATCGGTTGAGTATCTTTTTAGAATGTTTTTGGGGTTGTTAGAATATGTATTTTAGGTCTTAATATCTTTTTAGATTTTATTTCTATCTTTTAGAGATTGTTTCTATCTTTTTAGGAAAGTTTATATCTTTTAGCCTTTTTAGTTTTTAGCTTTTTAGTATAAATACCCTTCTATCTAGCATAGAAAAAGGGGGCTTGATTTTAGAGAAGTTTTTAGAGAGATTATTTTAGGAGGAGATTTTGAGGAAGGCCGAAGGAGAGAGAGAGATCGGATCGGAAGAGGATCACGAAGCTCGGTAGACGACGGTTGCCGGGTGGTCGTTGGTCGTGATTTTGGTTCGGTGTTTTTATGTTTTTTGGTTTCTTCTGAATCTCTGTAAGACGATATATTTTTCTTATTAATTTGAGTTTGAGTTTTGTTTCAATGTTTCTTTTTATTGAAGTTTTTAGTCTCTTAGTTATGATTAGTGAGTAGTTTATTTTTCTAGGGTCGGGGTTAAGCCCGGCATAGTTGAGCATGTTTGATGAGTAAGATTGTGTGTTGAATGCCTTTTATCTTTTATTGAGATTGTTTGTTGTGCTTAATACCAAATCGAAAGTTGAGGTAATTTGAGTTTTTAACTTGATTGAAAGAGAAAGTTAGTAACTTGAAGGTTGATATTGTTTGAAAACGAAAGTTTCAAGCTTTAGATCCAAAACAAGCAATTGAGTGAATTAGGATGCGAAAGTAGATTAATTTACTTACTAAGTCAACGAAAGTTGATAACTCTATCTGTTTAAAGGCTTGATCTTATCTTCTTACGAATTCTTATGCTTAGCTATGTTGTGGTGTCCCATGTCCTAGATTTTTGCTTTATTTGAATTATTTCTGGTGAATCTTCGTTGCTGAGTACTTGCCTCGGTACCGAATTTTAATTAGAATTTAATTAGGTCGTTAGTTAATATTTTTGTGTTCGGTGGCTCGGTAACGATCCTGACAACATCGTTAACGAGGCATCTTGAGAGTGTTTTGTTTGATTTTGTTTGATTTTTATTAGATTGATAGACAAACAACCTTGCTTCCTGTGGAACGATCCTGACTCTGCTATACTCAGCGGGGTCTTGATTATAAATTTATTTGTTGTCAAGAAACCCTCTCAACAAGGTGTTGGGTTCAATACCAAGATCTCCCTCCTAGCGTCTCGACACTTTGAAGGAGGATGGGCGAACCAAATCTTCTCCTACTACACCCTAATGTTCGAAAAAGCACTTTACTTTTTTTAATTAATAATTTTTCTTGTTCACTTAATCCTTTAAGCCTTTTCGTGAATTACACACAACCTTTCGTGTGCCAACTGCACTTAAAAGATAGAAATTAAGTCTAGAATATAAAGGGTTGGCGATCAATTTATGGGGTTTATGAAGCACGATTGTAACCGGGTTGTGGATAAACCCCATAAATTGATCGCCAACCCTTTATATTCTAGACTTAATTGATCGCCAACCCTCGCTACCGATCCGACGAGCCTCGTTATCGACCCTAAGGGTCGGTAACGAGGCTCGTCGGATCGGTAGCGAGGGTAGCCTTGATTTGACGGTGCAAGGTCTTTGCCATGGAACGAGTAATTCGCATCATCGACTCCTCTTGCTCTTGCTTCTCGCCCTCGGTGTCCTCCTTGGCGTCCCGACTTGACTCGGTGAGATCATGATGGGAAGGGTTCACATCAGCTGAGTTTTTTGGTACAACACAAAGGGTTGATGGTCGAATTAATTCCTGGGGGTTTTATCCCTATTGTAGCTTGGTTGGTTGACATACTTGTTCGCCTCTCCCAGAGGTGTGAAATTTGTGATCTTTGATTGATCATATTATTCGTTTTTTGAGCCCTTTGAAGGCGGATATATTCGAGTCATTCGTGGCCACCGTGCGTATTTTCAGCTATTTTCAGATGTTTCCATCTCTTCAACAAGCTTGCTGGCGCTATGGTTGGGCTACTTAACATAGTCAGACCTCTTGGATGAGCTAACAGAATAAGCCGAATTAAATTCTTCATAGCCATCCTTGTTTTCAGCTAGGGGATTTTCTTGGGCATCAACAAATTCTCCATTGGAGAAATTGTCCCCTTCATGTTCGATGTTTTTATCTGGCTTCTCCAAATCGAAAATAGTGGGGTATAGGTTTACAGTGTCACCTGGTATGTTCACGGGGCTTGGCTAAACATGGGTGGGGCCAACGTTTCCAGCCATAAACTGATGTGATTCCATCTACCGAGTCATGGCCCCATGATTTGAGTGAAGATTCCAGCCCTAAAGACAAACCCAATGTGCATGATAAAGGGGAGCCTATACTTGGACAAGCAACCAAGGCCGATGTTCGAGGCGCTAAGAAGCCGAGACAAGGAGCCATTCCCTATCTTGGGCACATCACACGAGCCCTAGCTAAGTCAATACTAGAGAAAATCAATGAGGAGCTCATGGCTCATAAGTTTCCGATGGCTAATGACGGTGAAGGTTGGAGTGTTCTTGTGACTATTAGTTCAACTAGTGCAAAAACTTGACTTTTGTTTTGTTAAGGGTTGTTAGTTTAATTTCTTTAAACTTAAGGGTGTTTTATGTGATTAGAGATAAGTGTGGGATGATTTGTGTGAGGCGTGGATGTAGTTTATATGGTCGTCCTTGGCCTCCATTTTGAGGAAGACTTGAACGATGAAAATGCTTTCTCTTTACTTGTTTTCAATCTAAAGTTCCTTTGTTTTTTTTTTTCAATATCTTGTTAGAATGTTGGTGAGTCATATCCGACGCTCTTGAAATCTAGTTTGTTGTTCTTGCTGAGTCATATCCAAGGGCAACATCCATATCCATCATTCCGCCATTCCATTTTCAATCGTTCCATTTCCATCTCGGTGGTTTCTGCACCACTTCAGTATATTCGACATATCTTTCAATATAAATACAATATAGCTCTACAAATTCGAGGGATTAAACTAGACTATAAGATCTAACTCTGGGATTTGGAATCACCCAATTCTGAGTCTGGACTAGGGAGATCTACCTTTTTTATCCCAGGCGAAATTCAGCCACCGAGCTCCACCATCTTCGAACCAAGTCAAGATTTCCGTCCAATCTTTGGCGATCTCTTTGCACCATCATCTACAACATCGGTCCTACCATCAAGTGGTATCAGAGCCCACCTGAGCCCACCTTCCTGGCCTGCCTCGACGGTGTTGATGTCACTATGCTAAGGCCATTACATCGTGAAATAGTGATGCATGCGTGTCTGATTAGAAGGCCACGACTTGTGTTGTTCATTGCTTGGATTGTGAGAGTGTTTTATGACATTTGGAGATTTTGGGTCTATTTTGTTATTTTTTAAACTTTTCCTACGACAAATGTCAGTTTTGCCCTTAGGTCTTTCTTTATAAGCCACTAGGGCTCTAGTTTTCTAGTAGACAAGATTGAAGCCAAATTCCAACTCTTTGTCTCTCCTCTTTGGAAAACGTTTTTAAGCTTTGTTTTTGAATCAAAATTCAGATTTTGGTTCCTTGGATTGTGATTCATATCAATCCAAATCCGAAGGTAGATCGTGGTGAGTCATATCCTCGATTGATCTTCATAGTTCAAGTTCAATTCAAGGTGAGTCATATCCTTGAGTTTTTCTTGTCCATATCCAAACCTCAATTTGCCATCACCATCCACATTTCCATCACCTTTCATGCTCAAAATCTCCATCTCACCCTCCATCAAAATCGGATCCATAAACCCCATCAAAAACTCCATAAAAACAAGTCGAAATTCAATCCCAGTGGACTCTGCAACGCCTCAATAAAAGAGGCATAAATTTCTAACCACACAATATTTTGTTCTCAATTTTTGAGGGATTAAAGAAGACTCGTACATCTAACTTTGGGCTTTTGAATCACCTAATTCCGAGTCCGGACAAGGTAGATCTGCCCTTGTGAATCCAGAATAGAAGTTCTTCCATCAAGATTGCTCGGGTCTTCCTCGGATTGCCTTGCACCGCTTGCAACATCAAGATCCTCTCATCACGTGGTATCAGAGCCATGCAAGGTACTCCTTCTTTTGACCTTTGATTGAGAAATATAGGGTTGCAAGTGCTCATAGGAGCCACCCTTGTTACCATCTTCGAAATTGCTTGCGAATTGTCCTAGAAGTGTGATCGAGTGTTGTCTTTGTTTTGTGTTGTTGTTGTGTTGGCTGAGTGGTGCACGACCATTTGTGGATTTAAAGGTGTCTTGTGTGGGATTGTGTCCAAACACCTTTGAAACAACCTTTCATTTTTGGTGCATTTAAGGGTGTCTTGTGTGGGATTGTGTCCAAATCCGAACCAGCCTCAAAACAGCCACGTCCCTTCCCATTTTCCATGCACATGTCTTGCATATGAACTTGTATAGGCTTGGTTTAAGATATGGGAACGACATCAAGTTGTTAAACTTTGAAAAGAAATTGCTTGTTGCTTGTAGTGTGAATTGTGGTTGTTTGTTACTTTCTTTTTAAAAAAAATCAGAAAAACCTTGTCGGTGGCGTAAAGCTAATAAGGGGCCAGGCACATAAAAAGAAACGAGGCTAGAAAAATCTTGCAGGCGGCATAAAGCTAATAAGGGGCCTGACACGGAAAGAGTAGTTCAACTGTGGAGGCTAGCAATGGCCTAAATCTTTGCATAAATTGTTGTCGTGTAGAACACTTGGTGCCTAGTAGCTTCTTTTCCTATAAGTCCTTGTTTAGTTCGGGTGCTTGTGTGTGCATTGGATTGTTGTTTGCCTAACCATACCTAACTCCTTGCCTTGACCTTGCACTTGCATTCCTTTGCGCTTTCTTGGTTGATTTAGGAGGAATTTGTGTTTTGGCATTACTTGTGATTTGTGGGATAATGTTGTTTGTTGAATGTGTGCAAGATGTCAAGAACAAGTACATATTAAGAGGAGTTCCTATTTAAAAGGTCTTATATTCCATATTTTGACGGCCGATCCGATGCCAATGCTTGCTTAGCTTGGATCTCCAAGCTCGATCATTTTTTTGACTATTATGGCGGCTATTTTGAAGATATGAAAGTTACTTATGCCACTAAACGCTTAATCCATGGGGCTTGTAATTGGTGGTATGATCACAAGGAGAGAAGGACGCGTAAAGGATACCATTGATGTCATCTAGTTTTGCATGGTTTTTCATAAGCATTTAGGATTAGATTTCATCCTTTTCTAGCATATGTTTTTGCATTTTGTGTTGGTTTCTAGCATTATTCGTAGTATGGATGTCTACACAAGTTTTGTTTGCATTTTCAGGTTTTTTGGGGTGTTTTTGGGTCTTAAAATTGGTTAAGGAGCTTAATGATATTAGAGGAGTCAAAGAGTGGTGAAACAAGCCTTTGAGGATGCTTATGGGACAAGATTATGAGGTTAAAGAGGTGCTAGAGACGAGCCAACAAGCCAGAGATGAAGGTAGAGGCGAGAAAAAGAGGAGAAAATTGACGAAGTCATGGTCTCGGTCTAGACGGTGCTCATCTCGGTCGAGACGGCGGGAGTCAGTTGCGAGTCACTTGTTTTCTTACGCGAGGGGCCATCTTTTATGTTGTATTTTTGGATATTATTAGCCTTTAATATAAATACTCTATAGAAAAATCTTTTAGGGGGACTTCTATGCATTATTATTATTTCTAATTCCATGTAGAGAGAAGGAAGATTTTTTAGGGTTTTTAGTTCTACGCTTTTTCGCTTCGAAGATTTCTTTTGCACTTTGGATCTAATTGTTCTTCCAATTGAATTTCTAGTAAGTTTCTTGATGTGAGCCCCATCATGACGGCGAGCCAAGAAGAGGAAGACATGTCCGTGCGCTACGATGGACCCATCACTCGAGCCAGGACCCGTGCCATAGCCCGAGCCACTGCGTCCTTGGTCGCGCGCGTCCTCGCAAGCAACGGCGCAACCACCGGTGCGCCCCTCTCCCGGTGTGTATCCTTCATCGAAGGCGCGCCGCCACTCCGGGCTGATGCTATGCACCGCGGCACCGAGAACCTCACTCTCGGTGCCATGCCAGCCACGCAGGCCGAGAACCATGCCACACCGGGCCACCCCAGCGTGGGAACTTGAGGTACTGGTGCGCCTCGGCCTCGACACTCGAGGTCCGGGTGCGCACCAGCCCCGTCGACGCCGAAGCCATGCCGCGCCTCTACCGTGTCGCGACATGCCCTTGGCGCGCCAACGCCTTGTCACGACCTTGTCGCGACACTCGCGACTAGGCCACAGTGACAATTTATGTTTCTTACTATTTTTAGCTATATTTCCATTCCGAAACATTGCTACTTATATATTTCTATTTATGTCTTGAATTTTGGGCTTGGGCTAGTGGTTGGGCCGCATGCTTGCGTCTCCCTACACTCCCCACGCCGCTAGGGTTTTTGCTAGGGTTTGGCATGCCCTCTTCTCTATAAAAGAGGCACGCCCCCTCCATTGTTTCTTATGCTTGAATTGAACTACCGTTATGCTGTCGAGTTTACTCCAGATTGTTTATTGAGGCGTCAATCCTATTCTCTTCTCGTATCCCATACTCTTCCAGTTTCCCTCAAAAGAGACAACCTTCTTAAATCCTTTCACTTCTTCCCTACCAAGTCTAGTTGTTAATTCGTCTCAATCCTATCAAAACCGACGTGAGAAGACCGATTACGAGTTCTAACAAAGATCCTCACGTGAATCCTCGACGGGGTTCACATCAACTAGCATTAGAGTCAAGGATTGCGTAAGTCTTTCTCACTCATTTACTCGTTTTTTGCACGATTTTTTTCTTTCCCATCATTGTTTTCATTAGCTTCTGCCATCTCTACCTTCACTGAATAGATCCATCGTTTTGTTTCCAAAAAATTTACAAAATAAAAAACAGCCTTGCCCTTCCGACTTGCACTTCTTTTCGGTTCATCATATTGAGTTTTCGAGCATTTGCTTGCATTCATCTTGCCTTGTTTGAATTGATTGATTGTGTGTGTCGTGCATAATGTGGCTTGGTGCGAGATTTGGTCCGATTTGGCCTTATCTCAATCTTTCATTTTTTTAGCAAGAATCTTGGGAGATCATATCTCAAAAGATCTCGTTAGTTGCCGCATATAAAAAAAAATTGTGGAAAAGCAAAGACAAAATAAGGCAATATTTATCCATTCGTGTTTATTAAAAAAAAAATATTAAACGATATTGTGAGATACACAAGCCAAAATAAGGCAAGTATCGCACAAATATTCGACCCCTCTCTCTCTCCAATATTATCATATCTTGCCTTGCTTGCATATCTTTGATTCTTTCCCTTCTTCTAACAACACAATCTCGTCTTCCCTCTTAGGCCGAGATCTTCTCATTCTCTTCTCTCTCCCTCTCTTCGTGCCAAGGCTTCCATCAAGCCGACGCCTCTTTCTCTCTTTTCTTACTTGCTTGTGTGTTTGTCTTGCGTGTTCTTCCTCTTGTGTGTGCCTTACTTGTGAAACAACGAGATCCTTACCCTCCCATTCCTTTCGAGTACTTTTCGTGCAAACTAAGGTTACTTGTGTGGTGAGTCTTATAAAATCTTGACATTTCTTTTGCTTGCTTGTTTTTGGAACTTTTGACTCGTTCATGTCTATGGTTGAGATAGGAGACGGTAGCATGGAAGGAGATGAGCATTCCAACCAGCAGGGCCTCACAAACCAACAACACAACAACCCACCACATGTGCCGGCGCTTCAACCGAGTCTTCTTGGGACGCCCGGCGCGACACAGCCCGGTGCCGTGCCGCAGGCCGGTGCCGTGGCCGCTGCTGGCCTAGCAGTGCTTGAGGCGCGCTTCTCGACCTTGGAGAGCATGCTTACGAGATTCATAGCGCAGCAACAAGCGCCACCAGCCGTGACCATCCACACGCAGCCCGCTAAAAAGAGCGTAACGCCGCATGGCGTCTCGGCACCGGGGCCTACGGCGTAAGAGAAAGGCAAGGGCCCCTTGGTTAAAAAATCTAACCCGAATGGAATCCAAAGGTTGGAGTCCATGAAGGGAAGTCATCCGACTAATCAGGCTCAACATTTGGAGGATGTTGTTGACGTTCGTTCCGATGAGGAGTGTGACTCAGAGGAGTGGCGACGTCAACAAGCAAAGAAGAAGAAAAAGGCGGTCACTCTGACGCCTAAGAAAAAGAAAAACAAAGACCGAGATGACTTCGATGTCGATGATTATCGAGGTCATCAAAGTCCAACAACTCCAATTTCGGATTCCGAGTAATCTATAACGGAGCACGAGGAGGATTCCGAGGATGAATTTGACCACCCTCCGATCTATGATTCGGAGGAGTGGATAGATCGGGATCGGAATTGGATTCCGAGACCCAAGTTGCCCGAGAACCGCGCGGTGTATGATCGGCTAGAGCGCCGTGACAACCGCGATCGGCCTCGACGCGATGGGGATCGGCGTTGCAATCATCGAGACCGTGAGGACCAGCAGCGCCCTCGGCGTGATGGAGACAACGAGCCTAGCGGCGATGGCGACGGGCCACACCGAGGCTTTGGCCGAGGCCCCCGACGCCGATGCACACTGCCTCCGCGTGCCAACCGGCGCGCCGATAATGAACGTCCGACACATGTATCACGCCGAGACGTTAAGGTAAAATTTAAGGATTTTTATGGAAATTACAATCCTGATGAATTCATTTCTTGGCTGCAGGGAACCGAACACGTGCTCAAGCATTGCCATTACGAGGAGCACGAAAAAGTCGAGGTGGTGACCCTTCATTTCAAGGGTGCCGCTCGTATGTGGTGGAACTGATTCGAAGCAGATCGGGCCCGAAAGGATAAAGCCCCCATAACCGAGTGGCATCAACTTGTTTTCATAAGGAGAAGGTTCGGATTATGATCCAAGACGCACGTCAAGGATCCATGACTCCGGAGGAGTTCTTTGCTCATTTAGAAGATTTATTCTTCAAAGCGGGCATAAGAGCTTCCCCGGGGGCGTTGCGGTCTCGCTTTGTGGCAGGACTCCACCAATGGATCCGAGATCGCTTGGTAGTCTTGCCGATCAAAGATTTGGGACGGTTGATACACACGGCCATGGAGCTTTACACGCAATTCAAGAGGTCGAAATCGTCCACATATCAAAGGTACAATACTACCCCTAGTCCTTCCGCTTTAGGTACTAAGAAGTTTGTTCCCCCTTCTCTTGCTAAATCTAAGGTAGGTACCCCAACGACGGACTCCAAGGGCACTTCGGTTGGTCAAAACCGTGACAAGGCAGCCCCTCCCCCCAAAAGGACTCGAGACATCGAGTGCTATCAATGTGGTGGCCAAGGGCACTTGAAACGGGATTACCCCAACACGAAGCGTGTTTTTTTTTGGGCTCAAACCGCAGCGTACGAGAGTGTTGACGAGGATGAGTCGGAAGAGGAGAACGCGGCGCCAATTGAAAATGGTGCATATTGCGCACCATCGGACATCGACGCCGGCGTTGACAAGTTGTTGCTAGTGACGTGTCGAGCGCTTAGCATGAGGGAGGCTGTACCCACCGATCAACGGGAAAACATTTTCCGTACTAGGTGCTTGGTCCAAAACGTCTCCCTAAGTGTGATAATTGATTCGGGAAGCTGCGGAAACTTCTTTTCGAGAAAGGTTGTTGACCACTTCAAGTTGCCGCAATCGGACCATCCAAAGCCCTACAAACTCGCTTGGATTTCGAACGATGGTGACCATTGGATCACGAAACAGGTTAGCAATTCTTTTTCCATTGGTGTTTATTACGATTCAGTTTTATTTGATGTTACTGACATGGACGCCACCCATCTCCTTCTTGGCCGTCAATGGCAGTTTGACCGTCACGTGATTTACGATGGCCGGTTGAACACTTACATGTTCAATTACAATGGTAAACACATGACCATCTTACCCATGTCTCCTAGTGAAGCGTTATAGGATGAGGCCGAAAGGAAGCAAGCTAACGCTCGGGAGAAAGCCACGGCCGCGCCTAAGCCGAATGCAACCACACACGACGCTTTTGGCCATGGCGAGGGTTCTGGCGGCGCTCCTGGTTCGAACAACACAAATTCTGGATTACAAGGGGATTCGAGCCAGAAACGCTGACAGATGTTGAAAGAAGAGCATCGGACGCCGACTGCGTCCTCGGCTGCGCGCCACAACGCGCTAGCAGCGTTGTCCAAAGGCACTGGCCCGAACCAGTCACGTTCCAGCGGCGCGCCTGGTGCCACTCTCCCTCATTGGCAAGGGCCTGTTCGCCAGCATCATGGCGCCTATGGAGCACCTCGGACGAGCGAGGATGCAAGCCCCCACTTCTCGGCTCGGTGCAAGATCGCTTGTTTCTATGCCGTCGGCGCGACGTGGTCAAGCACATCGAGGGGAGTTTTTCTTGTTTCTTAATGTGTCCTTTGCTTAATATTACTATTGATAAGACACATGTATTATCCCCCTCTATTTCTGCCTTGCTACAGGAGTTTTCGGATATTATGCCTGCCGAGCTCCCCGACGGGTTACCACCTATTCGGAGGATCGAGCATCGCATAGATCTTATTCCCGGCGCTTCATTGCCAAATCGGCCTGCATATAGGGCATCTCCTAAGGAAACTCAAGAGCTACAATGCCAAGTCCAATCACTTTTGGACAAGGGTTATGTTCGTGAGTCCCTTAGCCCGTGTGCGGTCCCGGTTATCATAGTGCCGAAGAAGGATGGTTCTTGGAGGATGTGCGTGGATTGCTGTGCCATCAATCAAATCACCATCAAGTACCGCTACCCGATTCCTCGCTTGGACAATATGCTAGACGAGTTACATGGTGCCGTGATGTTTTCGAAGATTGACTTGAGGAGCGGCTACCATCAAATTCAGATGCAAGAAGGGGACGAGTGGAAGATGGCTTTTAAGACCAAACACGCTCTTTATTAGTGGTTGGTGATGCGCTTCGGCCTCACTAACACTCCTTCTACTGTTATGAGATTGATGAACTTTGTTTTGCGTAAATTTTTGGGTCTTTTCGTCGTCGTGTATTTTGACGACATTTTAGTTTATAGTAAGACTTTGGACTCTCACGCGGGGCACCTTAGGAAGGTTTTAGATTGCCTCCGTGAACATTCTTTGTATGTAAATTTGGACAAGTGTGTGTTTTGCTCAGATACGACGAATTTTCTTGGTTTCGTCGTATCCAAGGATGGCGTACGAGTGGATTCTGACAAAATCTGAGCCATACATGTGTGGCCAAGCCCAACGACCCCCACTATGGTTCGTTCTTTTTTGTGGCTTGCTAGTTTTTACATGCCATTTGTCAAGGAATTTAGTTCTATCGCTGGGCCACTCCATTCTTTAACCAAGAAGGAAGCCACAATCAAGTGGATGCCGCATCACGAGGCCGCATTCGAGGCCTTGAAAGATGCTTTGTGCCGAGCCCAGGTCCTGCAATTGCCGGACTTCTCAAAACGATTCGAGATCGAGTGCGACGCTTCCGACTATGGTATTGGCGGCGTGCTCCTTCAAGAACAACGACCTATCGCTTACTTTAGCGAGAAGCTAGCAAGGCTACCCTTAATTATCCGACCTATGATAAAGAGCTTTACGCTCTTATTCGGGTCCTCAAGACGTGGTAACACTATCTCTAGCCAAGCGAGTTCGTAATTCATACGGATCACGCGACCTTGGATTATCTCATGAGTCAAACAACTCTGAATAGGCGCCACGCACGCTGGGTTGAATACATGGAAACGTTTCCCTACGTCATTGTGCACAGAAAAGGAAAAGAGAACGTCGTCGCCGACGCTCTCTCTAGGAGGTATATTCTTTTAACCAGTTACATTAAAAAATGCTCGGTTTTGCTATGATCAAGGAATTATATGCCTCAGATCCGTATTTTTCCTCAATCATTAAAAACCTTGAGCATTCAAGAGTTCATGAGTCCTTCTTCTTGGACAACGGGTTTCTTTATCGAGCTGGGATGCTTTGCATTCCGGCATCTTCGGTAAGACATTTGTTGCTCCAAGAAGCTCATGATGGCCGAGGCCACTTTGGCATAGCCAAAACGTTGGTAACACTTCGTGAACATTTCTTCTGGCCTCACATGGCTCGAGATGTTAACAAGTATTGTCAAAGTTGTGTGTCGTGTCATACTGCCAAGTCTCGGTCCGAACCACATGGCCTTTACACGCCCCTACCAATTCCCGATTCCCCGTGGGAAGATCTTTCTATGGATTTTATCACGGGACTACCAATGTCGAGGCGTGGGAAAGATTCCATCTTTGTAGTCGTGGACCGGTTTTCCAAAATGGCCCACTTCATTGCATGTAAAGGGACTAATAATGCGGTGGAAATCGCTAATTTGTTCTTTGAACATGTTGTGAAGCTACATGGTATTCCTAAAACTATCGTTAGTGATAGGGATACTATGTTTTGTAGCCACTGTTGGAAAACGCTTTGGGGGAAGATAAGGACACGACTCCTGTTTTCTACTGCTTATCACCCCCAGACCGATGGTCAGACTGAGGTGACCAATCGGACCTTGGGCACTCTTCTTCGGACGATGCTCAAGGCAAACCCACGTCGGTGGGAGGACTTACTTTGCCATGTTGAGTTTGCTTATAACAGGTCCTTCCGCTCTGCGACAAAGATGATGCCTTTCGAGGTCGTTTACGGGCGTAATCCGTGCACTCCCATGGACTTTGTGCCCCTGCCTTTCAAGACCGGAGAGCACGTCGACGCGGCCAACCGCGCCGACCACATCCGCCGCCTCCACGAGCGTACCAAGTCGCAACTCCTAAAGCGCTCAAATCAATAAGCCGCCCAGCGCAACAAGGGGCGTCGTACTTTGATTTTCGAGCCATGCGACTTGGTATGGCTACACATGCGGAAAGATCGATTTCCCGAGGCTAGGAAGACCACGAGGGGACGGTCCCTTCAGGTCCTCCGGTGCATCAACAACAACTCTTACATACTCGACCTCCCAGGTAAGTACAACGTTTCTGCCTCCTTTAATGTGTCGGATCTCTCTCCTTACATGGATCCCGAGTATCATGACAAGGAAACAGGGACGTTTCCCACCCAAGGGGGGAGGGTGATGTGAGCCCCACCATGACGGCGAGCCAAGAAGAGGAAGACATGTCCGTGCGCTCCGACGGACCCATTACTCGAGCCAGGACCCGTGCCATAGCCCGAGCCACTGCGTCCCTTGTCGCGCGTGTCCTCCCAAGCAACGGCGCAACCACCGGCGTGCCCTCTCCCAGTGCGTCTCCTACATCGAAGGCGCGCCACCACTCTGGGCCGACGCTACGCACCGCGGCACCGAGAACCTCACTCTCGGTGCCGTGCCAACCACGCAGGCCGAGCACCAAGCCACGTCGGGCCACCCCGGCGTGGGAACTTGAGGTACTGGTGCGCCTCGGCCTCGACAATCGAGGTCCGGGTGCGCACCAGCCCCGTCGACGCCGAAGCCATGCCGTGCCTCTACCGTGTCACGGCATGCCCTTGGCGCGCCGATGCCTTGTCACGACCTTGTCGCGACACTCGCGACTAGGCCACCGTGACCATTTATTGTTCTTACTATTTTTAGTTATATTTCCATTCCGAAACATTGCTACTTATGTATTTCTATTTATGTCTTGAATTTTGGGCTTGGGCTAGTGGTTGGGCCGCATGCTTGCATCTCCCTACACTCCCCACGTCGCTAGGGTTTTTGCTAGGGTTTGGTGTGCCCTCTTCTCTATAAAAGAGGCACGCCCCCTCCATTGTTTCTTACGCTTGAATTGAACTACCGTTATGCTGTCGAGTTTACTCCAGATTGTTTATTGAGGCGTCAATCCTATTCTCTTCTCGTATCGCATACTCTTCCGGTTTCCCTCAAAAGAGACGACCTTCTTAAATCCTTTCACTTCTTCCCTACCAAGTCTAGTCGTTAATTCGGCTCAATCCTATCAAAACCTACGTGAGAAGACCAATTACGAGTCCTAACGAAGATCCTCACGTGAATCCTCGACGGGTTTCACATCATTTCTCTTTCAATTATTGTTCTTATTTCTATTCCATGTTTGATTTAATTGTTTTGATCATGAATTTAATTATGCTAGGCTAAACTCTATATTTCTACGGTTTGTTTGATCCCAACGATGCAAAGTGGATTAGATTCAATATCTTTTGCTTGAATTGAGTTGGAAACTAATATGATTTGATTTTAGGGGCTTAATCTAATAGGTTTAAACTTGTTAGAGTCTTGTTTAAGTTGCGCATCGAGAGGTGGTAGTCTAAGTAAGTAAACAAAATAGAGAGAACATATCGAGAGGTGACTCTATCTATTTGGAAAAACTAGAATTGAACTTGAGATTAATTTTCTTGTGGTTAATTGTCATAGAATTTCTAGGTGCTTGAGTCAAGTTTGATGCATCACGAGGGTGGGGCAAGTTTGGTTTACCATCTAGATTGCTAAGTGCTTAAAGGGTTTCTATCAGTTTTGTTTCATCACGAGAGTGGGTTCTTAGATGTAACGGACTCGTTCATCTAAGTCCCCTTTTGTTTTTTTGATTTGTTTCTTTTTGTCTTTGGTTTTAGGTGATTCCTTGAGTGTATGCGCAGAGGGAGAAGTTCTAGCACCCCACTAAATGATCCCGATCCCGAGCTTGAACGATCTCTTCACGCTAGATTAAGGGAAACCAGAGAAGCTCAAAGACATAACATGGGTGATCGTGACGAAGCTATGGAAGCTCTATAACAGACGATTGCTGATATGACAGCCCGTTTGCAAAGGTTCACACAACGTGAGGCTGAGTGATTGGAAGCGGATTAGCGAGCTGAAGCTGAGAGGGCTCGACTTCCGCCACAACCTGCCACTCTAGGCGAGTACATGATGCCCGTCAATCGCGACCTAATCTTTGGGGTCGTGTTTCCACAGGTTACAGCTCATCACTTTGAGTTGAAGTGTGGCTTGATCAACATGATTCAGGCAAATCAGTTTGGGAGTCTGCCTTCTGAAAATCCCCACCAGCACATTGAAACCTTCTTGGAGCTCATGAATACAGTGCATATTCAGAATGTGCCTTAGGAAGCTATGCGCCTACTTGCTTTTCATTTTTCTCTTATAAGCAAGGCGAAGACGTGGTACCGGTCTCTTCCGACGAACTCTATCACCACATGGGACGAGCTCTATGAGGCTTTTATGGCCAAATTTTTTCCTCCCAAAAAGATTGCTGAGATGAGAGCTCAAATAAGCTCATTTTCCATGGTCCTAGTGAAACTTATTTTGAAGCATGGGAGAGGTTCAAAGACCTCCTTATTCAATGCCCTCATCATGGGTTCACTAAGTATGTGCTTCTCCAAATTTTCTACAGTTCCATTGATGATGCTACAAGACTACATATTGATACATCTTCATCGGGCAATTTTATGGAGATGCCAATTGATGATGCTTGGGCTCTAATTGAGAAGACCGCCCTCCATGCTCAATGGTTTTCCAATGCTCTGTCTTCTTCTTCTCCAAAATTTCTACTGTGCCATTGATGAGGTTGATTCTAGTGTTCACAAGGAGGCTCAAAATAGTGCTCCTATTCATTAGATTGCATAACTAAGGAAGCAAGTTGGTGAGATGAACATGTCAAAAGCAAGCCCGGCTGAACCATCAACTCCAAAGGTTGTTTGCCAAATGTGTGGTGTACCCAACCATACAGCTCTGACTTGTCAACTTTATATGGCCCAACCTGTGGAAGTTCCTATTGAAGAAACTAGTTATGTTAAAGATGGTAATCGGGCTCCATATCCAAACCCAAAGAACGATCCTTATTCACCCACCTACAATCCATGGTGGAGGAATCATCCAAATCTGAGGTATGGAAAAAATGCTTCTTCAACATCTCAACCTCAATCTCAAAATCCAACTGCATATCAAGCTCCTTATGGGGCTAGAGATGGCCCTCCTCCTGGCTATCAAGGCAATTTTTTGGGCTATCGAGCTAGGCCCCCTCCTGCTGCACCTGTGGCTCCTAAGAAATCTCCTGAGTTGATTGCTATGGAGAATATGATGGCTGAAATGAAAGCACTTTCTAATAAGGTGCAAGCTATTGAGCAAGCACAAAAGATGACGGAAACTCAAGTGGCTCAAAATGCCTCCAATGCTCCTAGACCTTTGGGTACTCTATCGGACCACCCCGAAGAGGATCTGAAAGGCCAAATTTCAGCAATATCCTTGAGCAATGGAAAACAACTACATGAAAATGAAAAGGAGCCTATGAAAGCTAAGGAGACAACAAAACCGGATGGCCCGGTTAAGAAGATGGGATGCCTTCAAATTCCGCCAAGGAGAAGGTGGTTCCATATGTGCCACCACCTCATTATGTTCCTCTACTCCCATTTCCCCAAAGGAAGAATCAAGCTTTGCTAGAGAAGAAGTATGGGAATTTCCTTGAAGTATTGAAGAAATTGCATATCAATATTCCATTTACTGATGCTTTAAACGAGATGCCCTCTTATGTGAAGTTCTTGAAGGAGATTCTCTCCAACAAGAGGAAGCTTGATGAGTGTCATATGGTGTCCATGAACCGGGAATGCAGTGCCTTGATTCAAAACAAGCTCCCACCAAAGCTCCAAGATCCAGGTAGTTTCTGTATACCTATTAATGTGGGTGCTTATTCTTATAATGCCTTATGTGATTTAGGAGCTAGTGTTGGTTTACTTCCACTATCTATTTGTGAAAAAATTGGCATGAAGGAATTAAGGCCTGTGAAAATGCAACTTTATATGGCGGATAGATCTATTGCTCACCCTGCAGGTATACTTGAGGATATTCAAATCCGTATTGGAAAATTTTATGTGCTTGTAGACTTTGTTGTGTTAGATATTAAGGCTGATTCTCATATTCCTATTATACTTGGTAAACCTTTCTTAGCCACTGCAGGTAGAATGATTAATGTGAAAGAAGGAATCCTCTCTTTCACCATTGGTGAAGAGAAGATTGAATTTAATTTTGCTAAATCTGTGAAATCATCTTCTTTTGATGATTATTGTGACAAGATTGATGTTGTGGATAGTGAAGCTCAAGAACATTTAATGTCCATTGTTTCTAGTGATCCATTGGAGCTTTGCATAACCACTACTTGCCAAGGTAGAAATCTAGCCTGTGCCATTGCATATTTAGAGGTGTCTCCTGAAGCACCTGAGCTTGGAAAAATTGCTCCTGAAATTCCATTAGGCGAGCCTGACATCCCAAAGCTTGAGTTAAAACCACTTCCCTCCACCTTGAGGTATGCATTTCTAGGACCAAATTCTACTGATCATGTGATTGTGAATTCTAAATTGAAAGATGATGAAGTTGAAGAACTTTTGGTTGTTATTAGGAATCACAAAAAGGCCCTAGGATATTTTATTGATGATTTGAAAGGAATCTCTCCATCATTATGCATGCATAGAATTTTTATGGAAGACAATCATAAATCTACCATAGAACACCAAAGAAGGCTCAACCCTAACATGAAAGTAGTGAAAAAAGAAATTTTAAAATTGCTTGATGCTGGAATTATTTTTCCTATTTCTGATGGTAAATGGGTGAGCCCTGTCCATGGTGTGCCTAAGAAGGGTGGGTTAACGGTTGTCAAAAATGAAAATGATGAGCTAATTCCTACTAGGACCGTCATTGGGTGGAGAATGTTCATTGATTATAGAAAGTTGAACACTGCCACTAGAAAAGATCATTTTCCTCTTCCTTTTATCGATCAAGTTCTTGAAAGACTAGCCAAGCATGCTTATTTTTGTTATTTAGATGGGTATAGTGGGTTTTGGCAAATTCCCATTCATCCCGAGGACCAAGAAAAGACTACTTTCACATGCCCTTATGGCACTTTTGCCTATAGGAGAATGCCTTTTGGTCTTTGTAATGCACCTGTTACCTTCCAAAGATGCATGATGGCTATATTTTCCGATATGATTGAAGATATTATGGAAGTAATTATGGATGGCTTCTATGTCTACGACACTACCTTTGAGACTTGTTTGATTAATCTGGCTAAAGTGTTGAAAAGATGTGAAGTGTCTAACCTTGTGCTAAATTGGGAAAAATGCCACTTTATGGTTAATGAAGGAATTGTCCTAGGACATTTAGTTTCTAATAGATGAATAGAAGTGGATCGTGCTAAAATTGAACTCATTGAAAAGATGCCACCCCCTACCTCTATAAAAGGAATTAGAAGTTTTTTAGGACATGTTGTATTTTATAGGAGATTTATTAAGGATTTCTCAAAAATTGCTAAGCCTTTGACTAACCTATTATTGAAGGATGTAGCTTTCTATTTTTCTCCCGAGTGTATTGAGTCATTTAACAAGTTGAAAAAGGAATTGGTGTCGGCCCCTATCATGCAAACTCTAGACTGGGACCTCCCATTTAAGGTCATGTGTGATGCTAGTGATTTTGATGTTGGTGTTGTCCTTGGCCAAAGGAAAGACAAGAAGCTTCATGCCATCTATTACTCTAGCAAAACACTTGATGAGGCTCAGATGAATTACACTACCACTGAGAAAGAATTGCTTGTTGTTGTGTTTTCCTTTGAGAAATTTCGTTCCTACTTGGTAGGTTCCAAGGTTATTGTCTATACCGATCACGCTGTTGTCCGCTATTTGATGCATACAAAGGATGCTAAGCCTCGTATTATTTGGTGGATCTTGTTGCTCCAAGTGTTTGATTTGGAGATTAGGGATAAAAAGTGTGCTGAAAATTTGGTAGCTGACCACTTATCTAGGCTCCCTTTGGAGAAAATTGAGGAGAAGAAGGGTGAAATGCCTATTGATGATTCCTTCCTTGATGATCATTTATTTTCCATCACTTTGGCTCATGATATGGAAGAAGTGAGACGTTTTTCTGATGAAGATACTCCTTGGTATGCTGATTTTGTGAATTATCTTGTTTGTGGAGAGCTTCCACCGGGTCTCACATATCATCAAAAGAAGAAATTCCTACATGATGTGTTCCAATATTATTGGGATGAGCCATTTCTCTTCAAACAGGGTAGTGATTTGATATTTAGACGATGCATTCCTTATGAAGAAGTTGAGAGTGTAATCCAGCATTGTCAGTCTCTGCCTACTGGGGGTCATGCAAAAGCATTCAAGACTACTGCAAATATTCTAGAATCTGGTCTCTATTGACCTACTATGTTTAAAGATGTGCAGAAATTTCTTGCGTCTTGTGATTAGTGCCAACGAGCAAGGAATATTTCTTGGAAGAATGAGATGCAACTTAATAGTATTTTGGAGGTTGAGCTCTTTGATGTTTGGGGAATTGACTTCATGGGTCCCTTTCCTAATTCCGAACCATACAGATATATTCTTGTGGCAGTAGACTATTTCTCTAAGTGGGTGGAAGCCATTGCCACTCCCACTAATGATTCTAGGGTGGTAGCCAAGTTTATGAAATCCACCATCTTCCCTAGATTTGGAGTTCCTCGTGTTCTTATTAGTGATGGAGGATCACATTTTATTGAGAGGAGCTTTGAGGCACTTTTGAGGAAATATGGGGTAAATCACCGAATTGTTACTCCCTACCATCCTCAAACAAGTTGGTCAGGTTGAAGTCTCTAACTGGCAAATTAAAAGCATCTTGGAGAAAATTGTGTCTCGATCAAGGAAGGATTGGGCAATGAAGCTTGATAATGCTTTGCGGGCCTATAGAACTGCATATAAGACTCCCCTAGGTACTACTCCATACCGACTTGTTTATGGGAAGTCTTACCATTTACCGGTTGAGATTGAGCACAAGGCGTTTTGGGCAATTAAGATCCTTAACTTTCAATTAGAAGCAGCCGGTGAAAAGAGAAAATTGCAACTCCAAGAACTCGAGGAGTTGAGGCTTGCAACTTATGAGAATGCTCGGATTTACAAGGAAAGAACCAAAAGGTGGCATGATAAGAGGATTACTCCCAAGGAGTTCAAGGAAGGTGATCTCGTCTTGCTCTACAACTCTCGCCTAAAATTATTTCCTGGAAAGTTGAAATCAAGATGGAGCGGCCCTTATTTTGTAAAGAAGGTCCATCCTTATGGCGCGGTCGACATATGGAGTGAAGAGAAAGGCGAATTCAAGGTAAATGGTCAACCCTAAAGATTTATCATTCATCCGAGCCAATTGAGGTAATGTCTTCCTTAGACTTGTTCATTCCACATGCTTAAAAAGAGGTACTTGGTCAAGCTAATGACCGTAAAGAAGCGCTTCTCGGGAGGTAACCCCAGGCTTTTTCTATTGTTTTTTAGTTTTTTTTGTTAAAAAAATTAAAAAAAATGAAGATAAATAAATAAATAAATAATCTGGAATTTAGCCATGATGTCTTAGAGACGGGTGTCATCTCTGTCGAGATGTCAGGCATCTCGATCAAGACTCGATGGTCTTTGCTCTCGGCATCTCGTCTCGATCGAGACGGCTTTCGTCTCGGTCGAGACGGCGCTATGTTCCGATTTTAAAAAAAAAATTTAAATAAAACCCAAATTAAAGAAGGAGATATTTTTTCCCCTCTCTCGCCTCCCTGCTGTCTCCCTCTCCCGATATACTCCTGCGAAGTACAGTAGCAGCAACACAACCACTGCTCCGATTCTTCTACCACCGACGAACGCCCCACCGTTCCGCCAGGAGACACCAGCCACCACCGCCCAGTCGCGCAGCCCAGCGAAGCGAGGCACAATCAAGGCACCAACGAGAAAACTACTCGTGAGCAGTTCTTGGGTTGGGTCGGAATTCCGGCAATTTCAACCTCTTTTGGTTAGTTTGGTACAAATTTCGACCCTATTCTTGCTTTTCTATTAAATTTGTGCCATTAAATCTCTAGAATTTGCATGATTATAATTGTTTTGAGAGATTTACAATTTTAGGGTTTCTAAGTCCGAAATTAATTTGGGGATTGTTAGTGTTTGCTATTAATTATGAAATTATTGATGATTTATTGCTTAATTGTATGCTCTTAATTTAATGTTCATGCTTGACTTGTGTAACTTGTGTTCACTCTTGCTAATTTTTGTTTGAGTTGCCTTGAGAATTAAAGTTGTTAGAATGTTAGTATTTGGCTTGAGCATGCATTAAAGCTTTGCTATTAGAACTTGTTTGATATTCTAGCATAGGACTCAAGTATGGGTTCTGGGTCGCTTGCAAGTTGTGGTTATTTATATTCTTTTGAGTTTGAGCGTGGTTCTTTGACTTGATTTGAGGACTAACAACTTTTATGCACTAATTGCTACCCATTTGTTTGGTTGAGTGATTTTATTCTTATTTTTGTGGATAGCTTGTGTTGTTGTTTGATCTTTGGTGTATAGGTTTTTGTCTCTAACAATGGCTAGTGGTTCCCAAAAGAGAAGTAAATATGAATTGGTTAGTCTGAAAGGCGAGCAACTGGCTCGTTATAAAGAATATCTTGCTAGAGTGCACGTTGGGACACGCTATGATCAAGAATCCATGGAGACTCTGGGGATCCATGAGGAGGTTACTCGGCTTTGCAACATAATGGGTATGACATCTTTGGTTCAAACACCATATCCCACCCACCCTCAGCTTACTTTAGAGTTGTTAAGCACATTCCAGTTTGAAGATGGTCGACCCGCATTTAAAGCACAAGAATCCGTGCTGATGATTAAGGCTCCAGAGATCCCTTCTACTAGCCATTCTGAGCCCGATTACATGGGTCGTCTTGATGCTCTGGAGAGGAGTATGTCTGAGATGAAGGTTCAACAAAACCAGCTTATGCGAATGAGTGCACATATGTACCACCACGCCTTTGGCTATTACTATGATCCAGCGGCTCATTACCTGCGACCACCTGACTACACACCTCAGTAGGATCTTGTGAGTTTCATTCTCCCTCTTGTTTATTTTCTATATTGGGGACAATATAGGGTTTAAGTATGGGGTAGGGCGTATTCACATTATCTTGTTATGTATTGCATGTTATTTTTCTTGCATGTTTTATTTTGTTTTAAAAAATATATGTAAATGAAAAAAAAAAGAGTTTTATGATGAGTTGATGAGTATCCTTACTTGAAAAATTGGTCACAATGATTAGGTATTTGTCTATGATGCTAAGTTTTTGAATTTCTCTAAAATGCATTGTTTGTTCTTGGATGAATGGCCTAGCATGGAGTTATTGATGAGATCTTAGCTTGAATAGGTCCCTAGACAAAAAGCCTTGTGAGAATTTTTGGCCTAATGGACTTCATAAATGTGTCCTCTTTCATTTTTTGTGTGTGGTTCTTGCTTTGATTACTTAATCTCTAGAACTTGCGTTAAAACCTTTTTCAAGGCCACATATATGACTTTTGAGCATGACATGAATATTATTGAGGCATTTGTTTTGTTAGCCACATAATCCCTTGACTACCTTTACATATAATTTCCTGTGTTTCAAGCCATATTCTAGCCTTTTATAGCCTTATTTTTGAAGCTCCACAAAATATCCCGAGCCTATTTTTAGCCTTCTACCCATCCAGGAATTAGGATATTTGTTTAAGTTTGGTATGTGAGAGCCAAGCTTGAAGAAGTTGTATGTTTTGGTATTGGAGGTGATTGCTTGAAATAAAGGAAGTGGTTACAAAAAAAAAAGAGAAAAGAAATGAAAAAGAAAAAAAAAAGAAAAAGAGTTTGAATAAATGAAGTTGTTAATGGAGTAGAAGTTGTATGGTGAGAAAGTAAAATGAGAAAGTGAAGAAAAGTTGCTTGGTGTGTTGTTTGATTTGGATAGAATTCCTCTTTCCCGGATTTAGCACCACAAAACCAAATAATTCCCTACTTTTTTCCCTTACCTTGGCCCCATTACAACCTAATAAAAGTACGTCTTTTGATTTATGTCATGTGCATTGTCCCAAGTGGTGGAGACTTAGAACTCTGATGCAAGCATATGGTAGATGGTTTTCAAAGTTAAGATTTATGTCATGTGCATTGTCCCAAGTGGTGGAGACTTAGAACTCTGATGCAAGCATATGGTATATGCTATGATGGCACTCCTCTTTGATCTAATTAGCATGATTACGGGGATTTGAACAAGTTGAGGCAAAATATCTTTTCTTGCACTTGTGGTTTAATTTTAAGTTTTGCTTGGGGTCAAGCAAAGTCTAATTATGGGGTATTTTTGATGTCATCTAGTTTTGCATGGTTTTTCATAAACATTTAGGATTAGATTTCATCCTTTTCTAGCTTAGGTTTTTGCATTTTGTGTTGGTTTCTAGCATTATTCGTAGTATGGATGTCTACACAAGTTTTGTTTGCATTTTCAGGTTTTTGGGGTTGTTTTCGGGTCTTAAAATTGGTTAAAGAGCTTAATGATATTAGAGGAGTCAAAGAGTGGTGAAACAAGCCTTTGAGGATGCTTACGGGACAAGATTATGAGGTTAAAGAGGTGCTAGAGACGAGCCAACAAGCCAGAGATAAAGGTAGAGACGAGAAAAAGTGGAGAGAATTGACTAAGTCATAGTCTTGGTCGAGACGGTGCTCGTCTCGGTCGAGACGGCGGGAGTCAGCCGTGAGTCACTTATTTTCTTGCGTGAGGGGCCATCTTTTATGTTGTATTTTTGGATATTTTTATCCTTCAATATAAATACTCTTTAGAAAACTCTTTTAGGGGGACTTGTATGCATTATGATTATTTCTAATTCAAAGTAGAGAGAAGGAAGATTTTCTAGGGTTTTTAGTTCTACGCTTTTTCGCTTTGAAGATTGCTATTGCACATTGAATCTAATTATTCTTCCAATTGAATTTCTAGTAAGTTTCTCTTTCAATTATTGTTCATATTTCTATTCCATGTTTGATTTAATTGTTTTGATCATGAATTTAATTATGCTAGGCTAAACTCTATAGTTCTAGGGTTTGGTTGATCCCCACGATGCAAAGCGGATTAGATTCAATATCTTTTGCTTGAATTGAGCTGGAAACTAATATGATTTGATTCTAGGGGCTTAATCTAATAGGTTTAAACTTGTTATAGGCTTGTTTAAGTTGCACATCGAGAGGTGGAAGTCTAAGTAAGTAAACAAAATAGAGAGAACACATCGAGAGGTGGTTCTATCTATTTGGAAAAACTAGAATTGAACTTGAGATTAATTTTTCTTGTGGTTAATTGTCATAGAATTTCTACGTGTTTGAGTCAAGTTTGATGCATCACGAGGGTGCGGCAAATTTGGTTTATCATCTAGATTTCTAAGTGCTTAAAGGATTTCTATCGGTTTTGTTTCGTCACGAGAGTGGGTTCTTAATTTGATAGAAGTACATTAAGTTAAACTTTGAGAAAAGTTAATTTATGACATTAGATAATAACCTTCATAACAAAATATCTAACTCGGTTTAGGTAGAAGTGCGATTCAAACTCCGTGGATTAAAGTTGTTGGGATTCCTTGCCTTAGAACTTTGCATTCTCATATATTTTTACATCGCTATTTACTTGTTTTAATTGCTTTCTTTAGTTAGAATTACTCCATAATCATTATATTTGGCTTAGGAACTTGTTTCTAGAATTTACTAACACAATAATAATCCCCGTGATTCGATCTTGATCTACAACTACAACAGATCTCGTATTCTTGCGAGTGTGTGGGAAACCATCACATCAACCATCCCATTAGTACGTGGAAAGAGCTCAAACAAGCTCTCATGGAGAGGTATGTACCACAAGTGTATGTTGAGGCTTATCCTTTTTACCCTTCATATTCTACTTGCGACACTAACGTTGTAGGACATGGAGCATGTGATTTTCATTATCAAGCTTGGGATTTTCATCATCAAGACCAAGCTTCCACGAGGGGCGCCAATGAGCCTTGTTATCCAACAGCTAGAGGACAAGCCACATTTGAAGAACCACCTTATTGTCCTTCAAAGAGTGTGGAGCCACAAAAAGTCCAAGAGAGAGGTAAGGAGCATTCATCTTGCTTGGTTCCACCACCTCAAGTCTTTTAACCTTCTCTTCTTTATTTTCAAAACCAATCGAGAAGCCTCTCATCCGAGAATTTATGGTTAACCTTACCTCCAAATTCATGGACGAAGCTACTTCAAAAGAGCCACTTCATGAACCTACAACAAAAATTGAAGAGAAGGTTGATTCCAAGGAAAAAGTGGAGGAAGTTGTGGAATTATCTCCTAAAATCAAGCTTCATCCTGCCATCACTCCTAGCTCCATCCATTCTTTGGCTACCCCATGGATGGATGCTTTCCCTATGGTTACCTCCATTTTACCCTTCCTATATCATGAGGAGAATCCCACCAAGAAAGAAGAGAAAGGGAAGACTATTCAACTGGCCAAACCAAAGGAAATTGTTCACACCATCAAGGGGAGTAAAATTTTCTTTCTACTTCTCTTTCATGAATGTTTGTTTTCTAATAAAGAATTAGGTCATTTTCCCCCACCCATCTCTCATCTTTTGAAGGAATGTGAAACCATCTTCTCGGATCAATCTGCGCCATGTTGGAAAACATGGTGTAACATTCAACTAAATGGTCTAATGCTGCTCAAATTTGTCGAAAATAAAGAAGACTTCTTGAGCTCAAACTGGGACTTGGAATCGCTCAATTTGGAGTTTGGAGCTCAGAGAACGACCCTAAACAAGTGCAAGCTGAAAACTGTCCCCAACATCACCGAGGAGATCCCCTTGAACAGACGTGTCTACTTTAACACTTTTGGGATAGAGTTGCCACTAAGCTATGGTGTTCATGACATTTTCACTTGGAAGTGCACTTGGATTCGAGGACGAATCCTTTTTGAAGGGAGGGAGGATGATGTGACTATGCTAAGGCCATCGCATCGCGAAATAGGGATGCATGCGTGTCTGGTTAGAAGGCCACGACTTGTGTGGTTCATTGCTTGGATTGTGAGATTTTTTTATGAAATTTGGAGATTTTGAGTCTATTTTGTTATTTTTTAAACTTTTCCTGAGGCAAATGTCAGTTTTTCCCTTAGGTCTTTCTTTATAAACCACTAGGGCTCTAGTTTTCTAGTAGACAAGATTGAAACCAAATTCCAACTCTTTGTCTCTCCTCTTTGGAAAACGTTTTTAAGCTTTGTTTTTAAATCAAAATTCATATTTTGGTTCCTTGGATTGTGAGTCATATCAATCCAAATCTGAAGGTAGATCGTGGTGATTCATATCCTCGATTGATCTTCATAGTTCAAGTTCAATTCAAGGTGAGTCATATCCTTGAGTTTTGCTTGTCCATACCAAACCTCAATTTTCCATCACCATCCGCTTTTCCATCACCTTTCATCCTCAAAATCTCCATCTCATCCTCCATCAAAATCGGATCCATAAACCCCATCAAAAACTCCATAAAAACAAGTCGAAATTCAATCTCGTTGGACTTTGCAATGCCTCAGTAAAAGAGACATAACTTTCGAACCACAAAAGATTTGTTTCTCAATTTTTGAGGGATTAAAGAAGACTCGTAGATATAACTCTGGACTTTGGAATGACCTAATTCCGAGTCCGGACAAGGGAGATCAGCCCTTGTGAAGCCAGAATAGAAGTTCTTCCATCAAGATTGCTCGGGTCTTCCTCGGATTTCCTTGCACCGCTTGCAACATCAAGATCCTCTCATCACACATCCTCCCTCCCTTCAAAAAGATTCGTCCTCGAATCTAGCTCCCTTGGTGTGGCATTCTCCATGAGAAAGACATCGTTCTTGGCCTCCATAAGAAAGGGAATGTAATCACCACTTGGAGTGACTAAAACAGCCTCGTCCTCCTCATGGAGCAAGAAGGGAAAACATGAAGCAATCATTGGAAATGCATCCATCCATGGTTTAGCCAACGAATTCATGGAGCTAGAAGTGATGGTAGGACGATGCTTGATTTTAGGAGACAATTCCACAACTTCCTCCTCTTCTTGCAATATGTGCATGAATTCTATTGGACACTTGATGGTAATGAGTTGTTCCAATCCATGGAAAAGAGTCTGTCTTTTAGCTAGTTCTATGTCCCTCATCACTCTTTGTTGGAAGGAAGTCTCCTCTCCTTTACAAGGTGTCGTCCTCGAACCTTGATCTTGAACATCCTCAACATAATCATTACAAAATAAAGGAACAAGGTTAGAAACGTTGAATACCTCATGTTCGCCTCGTTCCTTGAAAGTGTGAACATCCTCTTCTCATTTTTTCTTGATCTTCCAAACATGAGGCACTTGTGACCTCTCATCCATCCCTAGGAATCGAATCTCCAAGGAATCAAAGCATGCCTCTATGCGTGTCTTCTTGGATTGCATGGATTGTTGCAAGGATCGCAATATGTCCAAGAGGCACTTTTGTATTTCTTTTTCATCACCTACACTTGTCATCTTAACAAACCATGTAAAAAGCAAGAGTAAAGAGTGCACTTGAATCAATCACCAAAACTTGCTCGAGATGGAAATCCAACAAGTTGCAAGTAGGAGATGACCAACAAAAGACAACAAGAAGAACTTGAACACCAAGAGTAAACACAAACAAGCAAGACTAGCAATTTTCGGTGTCGTTCTTGTATCCTAGAGTTGAACCACTCAACAAGCATGCAAAAGACTCAAAAGGGGATGTTTTCACACCTCACCCCTTTATGATTCGGCCAATAAAATCCAACAAATAAAGTTTCGATCAAGCTCTTAATTGGAGGAACTAAACATGGAATAAAGACACCCTTTCAACTACTCCTTCAATCAAGAACCTTTGGCCTTTATTCTTCAAGTTCGTGCAATAGAATTTAAGCCAAGATTCATGAAATTTCCGACCTCACTCAACAAGAATTCAAGGACGCAAATTGATCACAAAAATGGCGCAGCAACGAACACACACACACACACGAACAACAAGGACTAGTCGAAATTGACAATCACTTTCAACGAGTGGAAATCCAAAGTCAAAACAAGGTTTAGATGGTGATACCTTCACGTGGCTCTGATACCACTTGAATAGGAGGATCGATGGTGTAGATGATGGCGCAAAGAGATCGCCAAGAGAATCCAAGGAATTCCGACAACAAACACCAAGGAATCTGACCCGTCTTCAACTGGCTAGATCTTCCTTGTCCAAGCTCGGAATTGGGTGATTCCAAAACGAGAATTTAGATCTCTGAATCTAGTTTAACCCCTAACAATTTGAGAGTAAGATGATATGTCATTTGGAATTTATGGCGAAAATACTGATGTGGTGCAGAATTCAAGGTGGCGAGCTCTCAAAATATGATGTGATCAATCCCACCTGAACCCACCTTCCCGGCCTGCCTCGAGTCGGCGTTCTGATCAGTGGTCCAGCCTCCACATTGGCGATCTGACTGGTGGCGCTCGATCATAAGCAGCCCATGCACCCCAACCTGCAGGAGGATTCGCACCTTTTATCCTGCAGGATGTTAAAGGAGGGATTTGATCCCCTGACCTCACTTTATCAAGGTGGAATTACCACACTTGATAACCAAGTCTACACACTTGATGGAAGGATCGATGGTGTAGATAATGATGCAAAGGGATTGCCAAGAGAACCCGAAAACCCTTCACTTGGTTCGTGGAATGATGGAGCTCGGTGGCTGAATTTTGTCTGGGATTAAAAGGGTAGATTTCCCTCGTTTGGAATCGGAATTGGGTGATTCCAAATCCCAGAGTTAGATCCTTGACTCTCATTTAAACCCACAAAATTTAAAATCCAGATGAGGTGTAATTTAGAATTTATGGCAGATATATGGACGTAGTGAAGAATTCCACCGAGATGGAAATGGATTGATGGATGGAGAGATTGGAAGTGGATTGATGGATTGTTGGATATGGATATTGAATCTTGGATATTACGCACCCAGATCAACAAACTAGGTTGAAAGAGTGTCGGATATGACTCACCAACGATCAAACAACAAGATTGAACAAAAACAAAACAAAGAACTTAGATTGAAAACAAGTAATTAGAAGAGAGCAATGTCATTGTTCAAGTCTAACCGAAAAATGGACGCTTGGAACGAAATTATAACGTAGGTTTCACAATTCACCTAATCATCCACCAACCTTAGAGAAATTACAAAAAAACACCCCATAAAACCAAGAACAAACTGATTATCCTTAACTGCAAAATAGTCACTTCTTGGGCCACTAGTTAAAACGAGACTCCAACCTTGACCTTTGCTAACCAAAGTCCAACTTATGAGCCATGAACTCCTCCTTGATCTTGTCAAGCATTGACCTAGCATGTGCTCGAGTGATGCGCCCAAGATAGAGCGTAGTACCTTGACTTGGCTTCATAACGCCTCGGACACCGGCCTGGATATTTGTCCAAGTGAAGACCCTCCTTTATTGTGCAAATTGAACTTGTCATTAGGGATGAGATCTTCACTCAAAACATGGAGCATAGTCCCTTTAAATGTTACCGAAGAAGTGGTACCATCCATCAAAGGCCAAGGCACGCCAAGGTCGGAAATCAGCTTGTTCAACGGCACCCTGATTGACACGGTACCGTGGGGCCATGACTCGGTAGATGGAATCACATCATCCTCCTCCCCTTTAAAAGGATCCGTCCTCGAATCGATCAAGCCTGTAAAACAAACGATATATCGAGGGAAGCACAAGCAAGTACAATCTTTAGAAGTCAAGTTAAGAATAACATTTCCAATCTCAATATGATAGGCCAGAAAGTATGCACTAGCTACACCACTTCTTTTCCTATTCTTACAGGTACATCTCATAATAAAGTAATGAAGAGATTGAGTGTAAGTAGGCATCAATGGAATTCTATGACCTATATGCATCCTGGATTACATGTATTGGGCAAGAGAACTAAAATGGAAGCAAGAGTACTTAGTCCTAGATGTCACAAATGCATGTAAGAAAAGTGAAATTATTTGATCAAATGCATGTGACACAACCAATACATAGTCATAAATATAGAATAGACGAGTGCAAGAAACTTCCCTGAGAGGTGCACTCGTATCAGCCTGGGAGCTCAATAATGGAGGTAGGGCTTCTAGCTCCCATGGTGTGGCATTTTGCATGACAAAGACATCTTTCTTGGCCTCCACACCAAAAGGAATGTAATCACCGCTTGGAGTGACTAAAACAGCCTCGTCCTCCTCATGGAGCAAGAAGGGCAAACTTGAAGGAATCATAGGAAATGCATCCATCCATGGTGTAGCCAACGACTTCATGGAGCTAGGAGTGATGGTAGGACGACGCTTGATTTTAGGAGATGATTCCACAACTTCCTCCTCTTCTTGCAATATGTGCATCAGTTTTATTGGACACCTGATGGTGATGAGTTGTTCCAATTCATGGAAAAGAGTCTCTCTTTTTGGTTGTTCTATGTCACTCATCAATCTTTGTTGGAAGGAAGTCTTCTCCCCTTCAAAATGGTTTGTCAACGAACCCAGTTGTCCTACAAAACAAGTTAACACACAACCCTACATTCCAAGCATAACATGATATGACAAAATATAAGCACAAGCTATGCCACTTTTCTTTGCAATCCTATTGGTATGGTACATGATAAAGCTATACAAAATATGAGAATAATTCAGCCAAGATGTCAAGTTTTGAGATAAAAGTAAGGAAGAAGCGTTACTTCCGCGAATGGCATGCAAATCATAGATTGGGAAAGTTTTCAACTCTGACCTGTTCAAGGTCATTCTCTTAGCCCCGAACTCCAAATTAAGCGATTCTAAGTCCCAAATTGAGCTAAAAGAGTCTACTTTACGTCATCCTAATTTGAGCATCATTCGACAACTGAGTTGCAAGTTACACCATTTTAGCCAAGGTGGTGCAGATTTATCCGAGATGAAGGTTTCACTTACCTCTTTCGGTTTGGCCAAAAATAGGGGCGTAGAGGGGCCTCCTATGGCTAGCTTCTTGTCCTTCTTTTCCTCTCGATGAGCAAGCTTCTTCCTTTGCTCCTTGGCTGCGTATGTAATAACTACGGTTTTTGAGGATATTTTTGAATTTCCTCGGATATCCTTTTAACCTCTTTGTCCGTTTTAACGCTTAATCCAATATTTTTGTTGGAGATTATATCCTAGAAAATTCTTGGTGATATCATAAAATCACAAAGAAATGATTTTATGGATCGATGTGAATTATAGGATTTTTTAGTGGAAAAAGAATATTTATTGGATAAGCCGTCTTTTTAATTATGTACCGGAAAGGATTTAAAATACGAAACGGAAGCCTTAAAAATTGAAGGTAGGAAGATAAAATCATGGAAAATTTATTTTATTAGTCTACATAATTTACGGGACGTTTTTCGTTTAGTAAGTTTTCCACTTGAGGTACATAATTTTACCGCTTTAACGCGAGTCCCGTTCTGAAACGAGTTTGGTTTTTTTAACATCCTTTAATTAGGAAGGAACAGAGAGAGATCATGATAGGCATATATTCTTGCCTCGTCAATGTCTATCTTGGAGTCAAAACAAAAGTGAGAGGAGGGAGATACGACAGAATGGACTCGGGGAAAGAATTCGGTCTTCACCGCCGGCAGCTCTGCTTCCACCTCCATCACCACTCCACCACCTCCTTTTCTTCTTCATCTTTGGGCTGCTGCAGCCATGTTCATGGAAGGAAAGGAACCATGGCGGAACGCCGGAGTCGGGGAGAAAGACATCTCACCGCCGGCTAGCTTCTCGCCTCGCCGTACATCGTCACCGGCGTCCGCTAGCTACTCCGACCACCACCCACCGCAAGGGGTGCCATCGGGCATCGCCCAGCCACCCTCGGGCTCGGGGATCGAGCCATGATCGAGCCAAATGAGCCATGGGCTCGAGTAAAGGTATATACAATCGAAATTCATTAGCGGGCTAGTTGCGGAGCCACCGTAAGGGCCTTTCGGTGCCGCTTTGCTAATTAAATTTATGGTTTTTATATCTTGAAGTTGATACGGTTCCACAGGTTCGAACCGCTCGTGAAATGGACGTCCGGATCTTCAGTTATAGCGAATACAAGTTTTGGTTACCGATTGGCAGGTAAAGAACTTCGGATAATTACTCGGGATTCGTTGTTAATCCGTTTGATCCGAGATTTGGTAACCTTTGAGAAATTTTGCTAATGAACAATTTTTATTTAGAAAATGCTTTCAAAAGTGAAGTGGATAATTAGTTATAATTCCGCCAAGATGGCTCCTTGAAGCATGATAACTAAGGATTTATTATATATCGATATTCGGAAATTAAATCGTTTATCGATTAGGAAGTTGTAGGAGTTGAGAATACAACTAAGAGGTGTTTTTGTGAGCTCTTTGTTGAGAAATCTTTTTGTTATGTTTGTCAGAGGGATGATACAGATTACTGCTGGAATTGCTAAGTAAGTCGAGCACACCTTATAAGGCAACTAAGAGGTGTTTCTGTGAGCTCGTTGTTGATCCTCATGTTGGAAATAGGTTGTATGTTGAATAAAGTTTGATAGGTTGTTATTTTGTTAGAAATAACGACCATGTCGTTATTGCGGGTTTTGCGCTAGAACTGAACTTAGGTCCGTTGTGGGTGACCTTGTATGTTGTCTCACGCTGAGACTTTGTTGTGATTAAGATAGTTCAGGGAGTGGTTCTATACCCTCTCTTTAAAACAATATTACATTAGGAGGGGCCTAATCCTAATGGTGAGTCATGACTCTGATCCCCTACTCTTCGTGTGAGAGGGTTGATAGGCACTCTAGCTAAGTGCAGGTTCAGTACGGTGGAGTGTAGACGACATGGTAATAGGCCTCTGTGATCTCTACCTCACCATATGCAAATGAAAGATCAAGGATAACTTAAGTCTTTTGATCTTGGTGTTGTTAGATGGTTATGGATGAAACAGGCCCTCTAATCTCTACAACGTCGGGACTCGTGCTATTCGTTGATTTAAGGATGAAATAAGCCCTCTGACCTCAGTAGCATTGTGTTCCTTCGGCAATAGTTCGGGCCGATTAAAAGCCACCCACTTGTTTGTGAAATTTTTTGAAAGTAATATAAGATAAGTGCGTTAGGCACATTAATATACCTGAATGGCGCGTTCAGTCGGAAAGCCATTCTTGCTCCCGGTTATGAATGATTCTTAATCAAACTTTGATTAAGTTAATCTGAGTAGTCGATTGAGGCTTTTCAAGATGTTATGTGATTAATATGAATTCCCAACAATCATTTATGCTTCTTCAAAAAAAACACAAGCGGTGGTGTTCTCTCTCTTGACTATGCGAGTCTCCTTCTTATTTTCTATAAGATTGCTAACTGTTGGATCATAATCCGAGTCTATTCGGATTTCGGATGCCAATATGTTTAGTTAACACTATAAGAACCAAGTTAGATTCTCCGCTTTCTAGTCTATCATTAGACTAACCCGTCCATTTTCTTTTCTTTTATATGGTCGGCTGGTATCCACCGTTGGTTTACGACACATCAGGTTCTTCTTGGAAGTTGATTCAAGAGACGGATTCAGATGTTTGAAGCTCCAGAAGTTGAAGAAAGGTTTCCAATGGCTATACTTGAGTGAAGATCATGGTCGAACTACTTCAAAGTGAAGCTGAGTTTCAGAAATAAGAACTCAAGGAAGACTTAATGAAGATTTTGTTTAAATAGAAGGTTGTTCTATTTATTTATTTTTTTAATTTAAGGTTTGTATAAGACCTTTTACGTGTTTTTCCGCTGTAATATTTAACTTAATTTTGTTAGGTTTTAAATGCTTTCATTTACCTTGTTTTTAGTTTGTTCAGTCAGTTTAAAGCCTTGGGTAGCTTCGGTTTAGTCTTAATCGGGGTTAATGGTGGTAATACCTCCAGGGTAGGAAGGGGGTGGTACAGAAGTAGTATCAGAGCTAAAAGTTCCTAAGTCTTGCTTAAGACTTTCATTTTATATAGAATTATGGAGAATTATATATGGAGGTTATCTTTGAACCATTTATGGAAAGTGGTTAAGATTGAAGGTCAGACTCGTGAAGAAATAGAAAGAGGAAAGGGAATTCGAAAACATGAGGTAATAAGTTTGTAATATTTTTTATGAAAAAGGTCCTATGGTGGACATTTGATTCCCTGGAGATGGGAATGGATTTCGAGAAGGATCCATAGTAAGATCAGGTGAAGATTCCTGAAGTTGAACCGGTTCTAGACCAAATTCTCAATGAATTCCTATTCTCTCTTGAGAGCCTGAATTGGGTGTACCCTTGTCGTTTCTTCCATATCAGGAATCTTCTTCTGAGATTTTTAAGTTAAGTATTGTACTTCATAAAGACTTTCTATTTTGAAGGTTTCCTATTTTAAGCTTGTATGAGGGAAGATTTCATGTTAAGAGTGTTGTTTAAAAAGGTCATGATTCAAAGGTATGTGAAAGAAATTGTTAATCTCTTTTCTTGATATGTGAAAATTCAAGTGTTGTCTTTAAAAAGGAATTCTCAAAGTGAGTTTCTTTAACTTTGGAGTCATAAGTGTAAGAGTTTCAAGAGTATATTCTTATAGGAATTTCTGAATTTTGAAATTCAAGTATCAATAGAAGTTTGGAGTTGGAACCTCTACTTCTCAATGGTAAGATTTGGAGAATCTTATGAGCCTTGAGTGATTCTAAAAAGATCAGTATGGATCATGAAGGGATGTAAAAGAATCGTGAAAATAAAGGGATTGTCTTTGGAAACTTTCTTCAACAACTATGTTTGTGACTCTATAGTATAGAATCATGGATATTCTGTACTTTTCTTTGATCAGTTGGAAGTTAAAGAGCTCTAAAGTGCTCAAATGTTGGATCAATTGAATTGTTAAACTATTGGAAGATGCAGTTAAATTTTGAATCTGATAGTATTCAAACTCGGATTTTCATATATGTTGATATCCTTTGAGTGAAGAAGATTGAGAATCCTAAATAGAATGGGAATTTCTTATGGTTATAGTAACAAAGGAAGGAAGAATGTTGGTTCAGTTTAAGTTGTGAACAAGTGATTAATCATCAAGGCTGTTGTGAATAAGGTTAATTGGTCAAAATGGATTGAATGGGTAAAAGTTCATCAGTAATGTGTTTATGTTCAATTAACTACTTAGCACAAGTGTTAATTAATTACATGAGTTGTTGGTATCCATATGACTAACCTATGTGACAACGTTATTGGAGTTTCGTTGTATGATACCCAACTCGGGATAATGAGAAAAGACTTGAGGTCTATAATGGACTAGTAATGGAATCAGTAGTAAGATGTTCTAATTTGCCAATGGTATTGACTTATGTTTCTTTAAGGATGGAAATGATAAAGTTCAAATTTGAGAAGATCGTGCAAGGAAGAATTTCGGCATGTTCGCCTTTGATATTTTAATCGGTTGGGAAAAAAATATCAATCATTCAATATTGTGGTCAATAAGGCTTAGACTCTATCGCTGAAAGGATAATTTCAGTTGTGTTTGGATTTTGAAGATTTTATATCAGTCAAATCCAAAACTTAAGGTGGAACTAGTGAGACTGTTAAGCTGTCGGCAAGCTTCCTAACCATAAGCTCTTCCTTTGCAATGTGGTTTGAAGTTAAATTAATAAAAAGGTATATGCAATCTCCTTATGATTAAGTGAGAAGACAAGGGAATGATGGAGAAGTTTAGTTTTTTTACCAATGTTGAATTGGGATAGGTTCAAGAATATTTTGTTTGGTCATGTGCATTCTTCTGCTAAAAGAGATTGGGAATTAAAGGAATTTTCTTGTATGTAGAGAGATATATGAATTGGATGTTTTGAACTAGATGCAAAGTTGAAATTTCATTTTTTTTATATTGAGAGGATTAAGTTGTAAAAAGGATGGAAAGTCCTTAAAACCGTCAAAAGAGTTTGATAGCTCACTCTTGGATATCGGAATTTATATGAAGATTCACTTGCAGAAGGCTCGTTGTTTTGTGAATGAATGAACTCAAGTATTAAATTTTTGGCATGGATCATATTTGCATAACTTTTAAGTAGTATGTCAAGGAGGCGTACAAGTTGAGAATGATCGAAGAAGAATCTTTGCTATGAGTATGAAGATGTTGGAATCACATTTTCCCTAAGGTTAGCAAGTAAGTGGATTGGAGTTATCAATTTCTGTTATTGAACTTGTGAAGTTAAGTTGGGTTGAGATTGAGTTAAATCAGGCAGAGATTACTCAATGCTATGGATTATAGAAGAGTCTAGCAGTATGTCTAATTAAGAAAAGTCAAGGTATTTCACCAGGTTCTATCTTGAAGAAGAAGAAAGAAAGTGTTATACTTCCCTTTTGAAGTGATATGTCTAGAAATGAATTAGTTGTCTTTGCTCCTTTGAGACTCATCTTTAATTCTTAGAATATTTCAAATATGAAATTTTAAGGCAATGTTAGTGGTTAAAACGATTTGAGAGTAAATGTTTTTACGATTTTCATGGTGGTGAGTAAGAATGTATTTTGTCTTCCATCTTGATCACATGGTAAGGCAAGATTACATGTCTTATTCCTATGAGAATGCAGTAAAGGATTATGTTTAATTTTGTTTCCCATCCTGATCACATGGTGGAATAAGATCACATAATTCCTTGGGTTTTAACGAATAGTTTCTAGTATGTTTTGGCATAAGTTTTGCAAGGATAAGTTGTTTGAGATGAAAAGATGCAAGCTTTCTTTTGCATTATAGCAATTTCTATACCTAGTATCTGGTAAAACTCTTTTGAGTTAGTATATCCTCGGTAACCTATAGCCGTCTTTTTAATTATGTATCGGAAAGGATTTAAAATACGAAACGGAAGCCTTAAAATTGAAGGTAGCAAGATAAAATCATGGAAAATTGATTTTCTTAGTCTACATAATTTACGGGACGTTTTTCGTTTAGTAAGTTTTTCCACCCGAAGTACATAATTTTACCGCTTTAACGCGAGTCCCATTCTGAAACGGGTTGGTTTTTGTAACATCCCTTAATTAGGAAGGAACAGAGAGAGATCAGGATAGGCATATATTCTTGCCTCGTCAATGTTTATCTTGGAGTCAAAACAAAAGTGAGAGGAGGGAGATAGGACGGAACGGACTCGGGGAAAGAATTCGGTCTTCACCGTCGGCAGCTCCTCTTCCACCTCCATCACCACTCCACCACCTCCTCTTCTTCTTCATCTTTGGGCTGTTGTAGCCATGTTCATGGAAGGAAAGGAACCATGGCGGAACGCCGGACTCGGGGAGAAAGACATCTCACCGCCGGCTAGCTTCTCGCCTCGCCGTACATCGTCACCGGCGTCCGCTATCTACTCCGACCACCACCCACCACAAGGGCTGCCATCGGGCATCTCCCAACCACCCTCGGGCTCGGGGATCGAGCCAAACAAGCCATGGGCTAGAGTAAAGGTATATACGATCGAAATTAATTAGCGGGCTAGTTGCGGAGCCACCGTAAGGGCCTTTTGGTGCCGCTTTGCTAATTAAATTTATGATTTTTATAATCTTGACGTTGATACGGTTCCACATGTTCAAACCGCTCGTGAAACGAACGTCCGGATCTTCAGTTATAGCGAATACAAGTTTTTGTTACCGATTGGGAGGTAAGGAACTTCGGATAATTACTCGGGATTCGTTGTTAATCCGTTTGATCCGAGATTTGGTAACCATTGAGAAGTGTGGCTAATTTTATTTAGAAAATTCTTTCAAAAGTGAAGCGGATAATTAGTTATAATTCTGCCAAGATGGCTCCTTAAAGCATGATAACTCAGGATTTATTATATATCGATATTCGGAAATTAAATCGTTTACCGATTAGGAAGTTGTAGGAGTTGAGAATACAACTAAGAGGTGTTTCTTTGAGCTCGTTCTTGAGAAATCCTTTTGTTATATTTGTCAGAGGGATGATACAGATTACTGTTGGAACTGCTAAGGACGTCGAGCACGCCTTATAAGGCAAGTGGACGATTCTCTCTTGCGTTATGGTTATTAATGAGGAATTGAATTCCAGTTGATCCTCATGTTGGAAATAATTTGAATGTTGAATAAAGTTTGATAAGTTGTTATTTTGTTAGAAATAACGACCATGTCGTTATTGTGGGTTTTGCGCTAGAATTGAACTTAGGTCTGTTGTGGGTGACCTTGTATGCTGTCTCACGCTGAGACTTTGTTGTGATTAAGATAGTTCATGGAGTGGTTCTATACCCTCTCTTTAAAAAAATATTACATTAGGAGAGGCCTAATCCTAATGGTGAGTCATGACTCTGATCCCCTACTCTTCGTGTGAGAGGGTTGATAGGCACTCTAGCTAAGTGCAGGTTCGGTACGGTTGAGTGTAGACGACATGGTAATAGGCCTCTGTGATCTCTACCTCACCATATGCAAATGAAAGATCAAGGATAACTTAAGTCTTTTGATCTTGGTGTTGTTAGATGATTATGGATGAAACAGGCCCTCTAATCTCTACAACATCGGGACTCGTGCTATTCGTTGATTAAAGGATGAAATAAGCCCTCTGACCTCAGTAGCATTGTGTTCCTTCGGCAGTAGTTCGGGCCGCTTAAAAGCCACCAACTTGTTTTTGAAATTTTTGAAAGTAATATAAGATAAGTGCGTTAGGCACATTAATATACCTGAATGGTGCGTTCAGTCGGAAAGCCATTCTTGCTCCCGGTTATGAATGATTCTTAATCAAACTTTGATTAAGTTAATTTGAGTAGTCGATTGAGGCTTTTCAAGATGTTATGTGATTAATATGAATTCCCAACAATCATTTATGCTTCTTAAAAAAAACCACAAGTGGTGGTGTTCTCTCTCTTGACTATGCGAGTCTCCTTCTTTTTTTCTATAAGACTGCTAACTGTTGGATCATAATCCGAGTCTATTCGGATTTTGGATGCCAATATGTTTAGTTACAACCATAAGAACCAAGTTAGATTCTCCTCTTGCTAGTCTATCATTAGACTAACCCGTCCATTTTCTTTTCTTTTATATCGTCGGCTGGTATCCACCGTTGGTTTACGACACATAAGGTTCTTCTTGGAAGTTGATTCAAGAGACGGATTCAGATGTTTGAAGCTCCAGAAGTTGAAGAAAGGTTTACAATGTCTATACTTGAGTGAAGATCATGGTCGAACTACTTCAAAGTGAACCTGAGTTTCAGAAATAAGAACTCAAGGAAGACTTAATGAAGATTTTGTTTAAATGGTTTTGTTAGGTTTTAAATGGTTTCATTTACCTTGTTTTTAGTTTGTTCAATCAGTTTAAAGCCTTGGGTAGCTTCGGTTTAGTCTTAATCGGGGTTACTGGCGGTAATACCTCCAGGGTAGGAAGGGGGTGTTACAACGTAATCCAACATTATCTCATGGGAAGACATCGGGTGCAAAATCACCTTCTTTCCCTCCATTTGGAAGTGGTATTCGTTGGATATTCCATCATGAATCGCTCCCTTGTCAAATTGCCAAGGGCGTCCCAATAGTAAATGCCAAGCGGTCATCGGGATAATGTCACACTCCACCTCATCCGTGTATGGCCCTATAGAAAAAGAAATACGAGCCCTCTCCTTGACTTGGATAGGGGCGTTAGAGTTCAACCAACACAAAGGGTAAGGTAAAGGTTGATGAGTAGTACTCAAAGAAAATCTATCCACTACCTCTTGACAAATAATATTGCAACATGAACCGCTATCAATAATCACACTACATACCTTATCCACGATCTTACATCGAGTGTGAAAGATAACTTCCCGTTGACTAGGCCTGGTGGTATTCTCCGTCATGAAGAGTGTTCGTAGAACCACCAAGCACTCTCCATCCTCTCGTGTCTTCTTGAGCTCCCCCTCTTGATGCACTTTGGTCCTCTCGTCTAGCCATAGGATTCGGCTCTCCAAGCATCAAAACGATCAGCAAATCGAGTCTCCATAGCTTCTAAAGATTGTTGCATGGATTGCATCATGGCATCCACCGAACTAGTGGACGTCTCTTCAACCTGTTGCTTATCCTTCTCGTCACCTACACTTGTCATCTTACAACCACGACAAAAATCAAGGTATAGAGTGCACTTCAAATAACCACCAAAACTTGCTCGAGATGAAAATCTGACAAGTTGCAAGTATACAAAGGACAACAAAGGATAAAACAAAGAAAAGACTCACCGCACACTTGTCTAAGATAACAATGCTAGGAAGCTACTAACCACCAAGAACATGAATCATCAAGTATAGAAAATTTTTAGGCCTTTGCTAGGCTCTACGATTTGACTACTCTTTCCGTGCCCGACCCCTTATTCGCTTTCTGTGCCTAAGATAACAATGCTAGAAAGGTTTTTCTATCCCTAATCTCTTTTTCTGTGCCTATCCCCTTATTAGCTTTATGCCGCCGACAAGGTTTTTATTATTTCAGTAATAGATTCCAAAGACACTTAAACAACAACACAAGATGTTCCATCTTGGTGTCGTTCTCGTATCCTAGCACTGAACCATTCAACAAGCATGTAATGAAAAGGAATAAGGTTGGTTTGGACACACAAAACCACATTTTTTTCAGCAAAAAAAAGTCAGAAAAGGCTCAATCAATTCATGCTCCTTAATGATCCATTAAACAAGAAGAAAAAACAACCCTTCAACTACTTGCACCAACGACACCCTTTGGTGTTTTTCTCCTTGTTTATTTTCGATCAAAATTTAGGCATGGATGCACACAAATTCGACCTTAGTACATCACAATTCAAGAACAAAACCAAACTCACACAACTCAAGGCAAAAACAACGAATCACACGCATAAACACATGAGTAATTCGGCCAAGAGGCTACTTGCAACAAGTGAAAATTCATGATCGGAACAAGATTTAAATTGTGATACCTTCGCGTGTATCTGATACCACTTGATGGAAGGATCGATGTTGTAGATGATGATGCAAAGGGATCGCCAAGAGAACCCGGAAAACCCTTCACTTGGTTCGTGGAATGATGGAGCTCCATGGCTGAAATTTGTCTGGGATTAAAAGGGTATATCTCCCTCGTCTGGACTCGGAATTGGGTGATTCCAAATCCCAGAGTTAGTTCCTTGACTCTAATTTAACCCCTCAAAATTTCAAATATACATGAGGTGTAATTTAGAATTTATGGCAGATATACGGACGTAGTGAAGAATTCCACCGAGATGGAAATGGATTGATGGATGGAGAGATTGGAAGTGGATTGATGGATTGTTGGATATGGATGTTGGATATTACACACCAAGATCAACAAAATAGGTTGAAAGAGTGTCGGATATGACTCACCAACGATCAAACAACGAGATTGAACGAAAAACCAAACAAAGAACTTAGATTGAAAACAAGTAAAAAGAGAGCAATGTCATTGTTCAAGTCTAACCGAAAGATGGAGGCTTGGCACGAAATTATAACCTAGGTTTCACAATTCACCTAATCATCCACCAACCTTAGAGAAATTTCAAAAAAACACCCCGTAAAACCAAGAACAAACTAATTATCCTTAACCGCAAAATAGTCACTTGTTGGGCCACTATTTAAAACGAGACTCCAACCTTCACCTCTGCTAACCAAAGTCCATCTTATGAGCCATGATCTCCTCCTTGATCATATCAAGCATTTCCCTAGCATGTGCTCGAGTGATGCGCCCAAGATAGAGCGTAGTACCTTGACTTGGCTTCTTAGCGCCTCGGACACCGGCCTTGGATATTTGTCCAAGTGAAGACCCTCCTTTGTCGTGCAAATTCAACTTGTCATTAGGGATGGGATCTTTACTAAAAACATGGAGCATAGTGCCTTTAAAAGTGCCCGAAGAAGTGGTACCATCAATCAAAGGCCAAGGCACGCCAAGGTCGGAAATCAGCTTGTGCAACGGCACCCTGATTGGCACATTAAGCCTGTAAGAAAACGATATATCGAGGGAAGCACAAGCATGTACAATTTATATAAGTCAAGTTAAGAATAACATTTCCAATCACAATATGATAGGCCAGAAATTATGCACTAGCTACACCACATCTTTTCCTATTCTTACGGGTACATCTCATAATAAAGCAATGAAGAGATTGAGTGTAAGTAGGCATCAATGGAATTCTATGACATATAAGCATCCTGGATGACATGTATTGGGCAAGAGAACTAAAATGGAAACAAGAGTACTTAGTCCTAGATGTCACAAATGCATGAAAGAAAAGTGAAATTATTTGATCAAATGCATGTGACACAACCAACACATAGTCATAAATATAGAATAGACGAGTGCAAGAAACTTCCCTAAGAGGTGCACTCGTATCACCCTGGGAGCTCAATAATGGAGGTAGGGCTTCTAGCTCCCTTGGTGTGGCATTTTGCATGACAAAGACATCGTTCTTGGCCTCCACAAGAAAGGAATGTAATCACCGCTTGGAGTGACTAAAACAGCCTCGTCCTCCTCATGGAGCAAGAAGGGCAAACTTGATGGCATCATAGGAAATGCATCCATCCATGGTGTAGCCAACGAGTTCATGGAGATAGGAGTGATGGTAGGACGACACTTGATTTTAGGAGATGATTCCCCAACTTCCTCCTCTTCTTGCAATATGTGCATCAGTTTTATTGAACACTTGATTGTGATGAGTTGTTCCAATTCATGGAAAAGAGTCTCTCTTTTTAATTGTTCTATGTCACTCATCAATCTTTGTTGGAAGGAAGACTTCTCCCCTTCAAAAGGGTTTGTCCACGAACCCAATTGTCCTACAAAACAAGTCAACACACAAACCTCCATTTTAAGCATAACATGATATGACAAAATATAAGCACAAGCTATGCCACTCTTTTCTTGCAATCCTATTGTTATGGTACATGACAAAGCTATACAAAATATGAGAATAATTCAGCCAAGATGTCATGTTTTGAGATAAAAAGGAAGAAGTGTTACTTCCCTGAATGGCATGCTCATCATAGCTTGGGACAGTTTTCAGCTATGAACTGTTCAACGTCGTTCTCTTAGCCCCGAATTCCAAATTGAGCAATTCTAAGTCCCATATTGAGCTAAAGGAGTCTCCTTTAGCTCAATCCAGATTTGATCATCATTCAACAACTGAGTTGCAAGTTACACCATTTTGGCCAAGGTGGTGCAAATTTATCGAGATGAAGGTTTCACTTACCTCTTTCGGTTTGGCCAAAAATAGGGGCGTAGAGGGGCCGCCTATGGCTAGCTTCTTGTCCTTCTTTTCCTCTCGATGAGCAAGCTTCTTCCTTTGCTCCTTGGCTGCGTAATCCAACATTATCTCATGGGAAGACATCGGATGCAAAATCACCTTCTTTCCCTCCATTTGGAAGTGGTATTCGTTGGATATTCCATCATGAATCGCTCCCTTGTCAAATTGCCAAGGGCGTCCCAATAGTAGATGCCAAGCGGTCATCGGGATAATGTCACACTCCACCTCATCCTTGTATGGCCCTATAGAAAAAGAAATACGAGCCCTCTCCTTGACTTGGATAGGGGCGTTAGTGTTCAACCAACACAAAGGGTAAGGTAAAGCTTGAGGAGTACTACTCAAAGAAAATCTATCCACCACCTCTTGACTAATAATATTGCAACATGAACCGCTATCAATAATCACACTACATACCTTATCCACGATCTTACATCGAGTGTGAAAGATAACTTCCCGGTGATTAGGCCTGGTGGTATTCTCCGTCATGAAGAGTGTTCGTAGGACCACCAAGCACTCTCCATCCTCTCGTTTCTTCTTGATCTCCCCCTCTTGAGGCACTTTGGTCGTCTCGTCCAGCCCTAGGATTCGGCTCTCCAAAGCATCAAAACGATCAGCAAATCAAGTCTCCATAGCTTCTAAATATTGTTGCAAGGATTGTTGCATGGATTGCATCATGGAAGCCACCGAACTAGTGGACGTCTCTTCAACCTGTTGCTTATCCTTCTTGTCACCTACACTTGTCATCTTACAACCATGGCAAAAATCAAGGTATAGAGTGCACTTGAAATACCACCAAGACTTGCCCGAGATGAAAATTTGACAAGTTGCAAGTATACAAAGGACAACAAAGGATAAAGCAAAGAAAAGACTCACTACACACTATAACAATGCAAGGAAGCTACTAACCACCAAGAACAAGAAGCATCAAGTATAGAAAATATTTAGGCCTTTGCTAGGCTCTACGATTTGACTACTCTTTCCATGCCCGACCCCTTATTAGCTTTACGCTGCCGGGCAAGGTTTTTCTAGTCTTAATCTCTTTTTTTGTGCCTGGCCCCTTATTAGCTTTACGCCACCGGCAAGGTTTTTCTGATTTCAGCAATAGATTCCAAAGACACTTAAACAACAACACAAGATGTTCCATCTTGGTGTCGTTCCCGTATCCTAGCACTGAACCATTCAACAAGCATGTAATGAAATGGAATAAGGCTGGTTTGGACACAAAAACCCACGTTTTTTGTCAGCCAAAAAAATTCAGCAAAGGTTCAATCAATTCATGTTCCTTAATGAAGGCATTAAACAAGAAAGAAAAACAACCCTTCAACTACTTGCACCAACGACACCCTTTGGTGTTCTTCTCCTTGATTGTTTTCGATCAAAATTCAGCCATGGATGCACACAAAGTCGACCTTAGTACATCACAATTCAAGAACAAAACTAAACTCACACAACTCAAGGCAAAAACAACGAATCACATGCATAAACACATGAGTAATTCGATCAAGAGGCTACTTGCAACGAGTGAAAATTCAAGGTCGGAACAAGATTTAAATGGCGATACCTTCGCACGGCTCTGATACCACTTGATGGAAGGATCGATGGTGTAGATCATGATGCAAAGGGATCGCCAAGAGAACCCGGAAAACCCTTCACTTGGTTCGTGGAATGATGGAGCTTGGTGGCTGAATTTAGTCTGGGATTAAAAGGGTAGATCTCCCGCGTCCAGACTCGGAATTGGGTGATTCCAAATCCCAGATTTAGATCCTTGACTCTAGTTTAACCCCTAAAATTTTCAGATCTAGATGAGGTGTAATTTAGAATTTATGGCAGATATACGGACGTAGTGCAGAATTCCACCGAGATGGAAACGGATTGATGGATGGAGAGATTGGAAGTGGATTGATGGATTGTTGGATATGCATGTTGAATCTTGGATATTACGCACCAAGATCAACAAACTAGGTTGAAAGAGCATCGGATATGACTCACCAACGATCAAACAACGAGATTGAACGAAAAACAAAACAAAGAACTTAGATTGAAAACAAGTAAAAAGAGAGCAATGTCATTGTTCAAGTCTAACGGAAAAATGGAGGCTTGGCACGAAATTATAACCTAGGTTTCACACTTCACCTAATCAGCCACTAACCTTCGAGAAATTACAAAAAAAAACAACCCGTAAAACCAAGAACAAATTGATTATCCTTAACCGCAAAATAGTCACTTGTTGGGCCACTAGTTAAAACGAGACTCCAACCTTCACCTTTGCTAACCAAATTACAACTTATGAGCCATGATCTCCTCCTTGATCTTGTCAAGCATTGCCCTAGCATGAGCTTGAGTGATGCGCCCAAGATAGAGCGGAGTACCTTGACTTAGCTTCTTAGCGCCTCGGACACCGGCCTTGGATATTTGTCCAAGTGAAGACCCTCCTTTGTGGTGCAAATTGAACTTGTGATTAGGGATGAGATCTTCACTCAAAACATGGAGCATAGTGCCTTTAAAAGTGCCCGAAGAAGTGGTACCATCCATCAAAGGCCAAGGCACGCCAAGGTCGGAAATCAGCTTGTGCAACGGCACCCTGATTGGCACAGTATCGTGGGGCAATGACTCGGTAGATGAAATCACATCAATTGGGAGAAAAGGTGAATCAACCAAGACTTGATAATGGTGCAAAGAGATTGCCAACTCGATTGGACGAAAATCTTCACTTGCTTCGAAGATGGTGGAGCTCAGTGGTTGAATTTTATATGGGATAAAAAGGGTATATCTCCCTCGCCCGGACTCGGAATTGGGTGATTCTAAATCCCAGATTTAGATCTTATAGTCTAAATTAATCCCTCAAATTTTGAGAGCCATATGATATGTAGAGTAAAAGATATGTCGGTTATACTTAAGTGGTGCAAAAACCACTGAGATGGAAATGGAACGATTAAAAATGGAATGGCGGAGTGATGGATATGGATGTTTCCCTTGGATATGACTCACCAAGAACAACAAACTAGATTGCAAGAACGTCGGATATGACTCACCAACGTTCTACTGCTTGGATATCACTCACCAACGTTCTATCCCTTGGTTAATATCAAAACTCTTGTTTTTATTTATATGATCTATGTTTGATTTGATATGCCTAATCAACTTGTTTGATTGACTTAGATCTACTGTTTGGATTAGGTTTGATTGTTGTCTGTGCAATCTTATTTATCCTTGGAACAACTCTTTTCTAGGACCGTGGACTAGAATTGAGAAAGAGTGTTTGATTGTTATTTTATGCATGAGACTCGTAGCTTGATTGCATGATTTGATATCCTCCTATTCTTAATACTTTGCATGATTTGAATTAAGCGTTCTTGTTCATATCATAATTTCGCTTGGACCGTGGACAAGAGAAAATCTTTTATAAGGATTGAAATTAACTTGGGAATTAATAGAAAAGTGGATGAATTGATGATCGAATGATTAAAAAGGTGGAATTGATTGAATGAACTCTGCTTTTCCTTTATTGATTTGATACTTAAATTTATTTGCTTGCTTAAACTCTCAAACCCCTGTTTTGTCTTTGCTGATTGTTCAGAAAACCAATTCTCTTGGGTTCGATCCCTTACTTGCATGCTATACTTAGTTTTTAGTTTAGGGTAATTTATTTTTGATCTTGGCAACAACGACTTTAGCCAAGTCAGAGATCGCCAAAGATTGGACGGAAATCTTCACTTGGTTCGAAGATGGTGGAGTTCGGTGGCTGAATTTCATCTGGGATAAAAAAGGGTAGATTTCCCTCTTCCGGACTCGGAATTGGGTGATTCGAAATCCCAGAGTTAGATCTTATAGTCTAGTTTAATCCCTCAAATTTTGAGAGCCATATGATATGTAGATTGAAAGATATGTTGGTTACACTGAAGTGGTGCAGAAACCACCGAGATGGAAATGGAACGATTGAAAATGGAATTGTGGAGTGATGGATATGGATGTTGCCCTTGGATATGACTCACCAAGAACAACAAACTAGATTGCAAGAGTGTCGGATATGACTCTCCAACGTTCTAATAAGAGATTGAGCGAAAAACAAACAAAGAAACTTTAGATTGAAAACAAGTAAAGAGAAAGCATTTTCATCGTTCAAGTCTTCCTCAAAATGGAGGCCAAGGATGACCATATAACCTAGATCCACGCCTCACACAAATCATCCCACACTTATCTCTAATTACATAAAACATCCTTAAGTTTCAAGAAATTAAACTAACAACCCTTAACAAAACATAAGTCAAGTTTTAAAACTAGTTGAACTAATAGTCACAAGAACACTCCAACCTTCACCGTCATTAGCCATCGGAAAATTATGAGCCATGAGCTCCTCATTGATTTTGTCTAGTATTGACTTAGCTAGGGCTCGCGTGATGCGCCCAAGATAGGGCATGGCTCCTTGTCTCGGCTTCTTAGCGCCTCGAACATCGGCCTTGGTTGCTTGTCCAAGTATAGGCTCCCCTTTATCATGCACATTGCGTTTGTCTTTAGGGATGGAATCTTCACTCAAATCATGGGGCCATGACACGGTAGATGGAATCACATCACAAACAGTTGGGACGAGCCCTTGATTTGGTAAGGTGAGTGTTTTGCTGGTCCACCAGGAGCATTCTCGACGCCATCGGAGACCACAGCTTCAACGGTTGGGGGGTGAGGCATCCAACTTGTGTTGTTCTGTTTTTATGCAGCCTTGATGCTGTTGGAATATGCTTTTTTGATGCTGCAATGGTTCCACAAGTGGTCCCTAACACCACAATAGCCGCAACCTTTTTGGTTATTTTCGAACCAAATGTTAAATTCAATTAGATCGCCTTTCTCATCGGGGGCAACAATGGTTTCCAAGTTGATGTCATGAACATCCACATTAGCGCAAATACGATTGTGTGTAGGCACAATCCAAATTAGTTCCTCGAGGCCATTAGCTTGAAGTATGTGTGGGAGTGCTTCGTTGGTGAAGTAGAGCGGGGAAAGTTTTGGTATACAAAACCACAAATCCACAAGATTTTTGGGCTCTGTCTCGGGGTTGAACTCTGGTCTCCATTCTTTCAACACAAGCAATTGCCCTGCGATGTGGTAGGGACGAGCATCCCACACCTTCTTTTGATCTTTGGGGTTTTTAAATCTGATTTCAAACCGGAAATGTTGCCTATTGATGATCATGAAGTCAGGCCCGACCATACCACGCCATCTGTTGCGCATTTTCTCACGCATTTTGGTGAACTCCATAGGCTCACCAAGCAGAAAACCGAGAAGGGAAGACTCCATCGATTTCATGGTAGCTTCTTTGGCTTTCTTCAGGTTTGATCGGAGCAGTTCCGGGTCGATTTTCAGTTTCGACATGCGGTTGGCTAGTTGATTGTGGTTGGTTGTTTGGGTTTCATTGGGTTTAGGCATTGAGCTGCCCATTAGGTTAGCGTTGTTGTTACTTTGGTTCACCACATCAACAAACGTGGTGCGATCATTGGAATGGAGTTTGGTATTTGTCTGCTCAGCCATGGAAGAGAGAACGAGGATGAAGACAGAGTAAGAGAAAGAACTAGAATTGAGGTTGAATGGAGAGGTAAGATTGGAACGATTCATGAGATTAGATGCAAAAGCACTGTGGTATAAAAAGGCTTTCTCACCAGCGCTTGAGGCATTGATGTCAAAACCGACAATTGATGAAATAGTTGGGGGCGAGCGCCGAATTAAATGCGTCAGATCAACATTAAAGATGGGGTTCAACCACCCACTCAGCACCACCACATCAGCCAACGCGATGTCACCACCGCCGTCGTGAACCAAGCGCCAGAAGGAATGCGATTCACCCGATACACATTGGGATTGGATTGAAAGGAGTAATTGCAACTCGATAGATTCTACAATGACTTTACGCGGTCTCCCAATGCCAGCAGGAAAAAACGAACACGATTCGGATGATTGAATGCCGATTAATCCCCCCGGGTTACAAAACTAGTATGAATTGGAATGGGGAATTGGGGAAACACTAATTGATTGCTTTAATTGGGCATCAGGAGTGTTTTTTGGCTTTCCTTTGGGTGGAGGTTGATGGATAGGCTCGGCAAAGTGTTACACATAGGCGGCGGTAGAAAAAACGACGCTAGGGTTTTGATAGTGAGAAGGGCGGTGAACCAGGCGCGTGGTGAGCGCGTACTTTTTTCCATAGAAAAATACAAGATTCTACTTTGTATTTATAATGTTGAGTTTGGTTCAAATGAAACCAACCCTTAACATGAAACAGAAGGAGAATTGTTAGTCGTCGGATCACATGATCCAATGGCTCAGATTACTCCTATGATTTTGAAAAAAAAAAAATCAGCAAGGAGGCAATTTTGTAAAGACACCTAATTTCTATACCCTTAACTTAAAATATCAAAAATAAGCCCCAATCGTACAATACTCCAGATGGGGACGCACACGAGGATTCCAAACGCCCAAAGCAATTGATTCAATCGACGATTTCAAACCTCAATCGACGGACGACGGACGATCGAAGGCTCCAAACACTCGATCGAAGTCTCCAAAGTTCGATCGAAGTCTCCAAGCGCACGATCGAAGGCTCCAAACGCTCGATCGAAGTCTCCAAAGTTCGATCGAAGGCTCCAAAGCTCGATCGAAGGCTCCCACCTTCTTGCGCTCAGTTTGTCGATCCAGGAACGTGATTCGGTCCATCGCCCTCAGATTCACCTTTGATCTCACCTTCACCTTCGATCTATCCCACGATGCCTCCAAAAACAAATCAAAAAGGTATAAGCCCTAATTTTCTTCACCTTTTTTTCAGCGTATGTATTTTCTGATCTCGTTGTTTCAGTTTTTGCCTTATTTATGTTCGTTATTGTGGTGGTTTTAATGCTTGTAGTAATGGTAATGGTGGTTGCTTATGTATCGTAAAAACTCACACTAAACCTGTAATCTTGTTGTAGTTGTTCTTGATGTATACCTTGCATTATATAAGAAATTTGAAATCCGGTTCAGCGTCTTGTTGGAGTTGTTCTGATTCAGTTCAGTCTGACCTGATTCGAATACTTGTGCATTGTCATGCGATAGAAAAACTTATGATTCGAATACTTGTGGTATAGTAGATATGGAAAAGTTTGTAATGTTAATTTTGGTATTAAGCACAGAAGATCACGGTGATAGAAAAGGCCTCTCCAACAATCTTGTGTATTTTGATCAGGCAAGAGTTGCGCTGAGTTGTTAATTTTTCATATTTGTAGTCTTATCAATGCTTCACAATGTCTTCATATCAGTAAAATTGAAAAAGGATTAACCTATTGTTTCTTCTGTATAATCCTCTAGCTTTATTTAAAATGCAAGTACCTTAAATTTAGATTTCACTTATAATATCTACTGATGTAGGAGTAAATATAAGGGTGAGTTTAACATTCATTCTCTTTGACAAGGTATGATGTGATTTTAGAGTAAATATATGTGCAGCTCGTGATCTGTGATTTATACATAGGTAGATTATTATAACATAGTCTGAAGATGAGGTTTTCAGTTGATCAGGGTGAAGGCTTACTATAAACAACCTTTGTTTATCATGTTATATATTGCATCTAGATTGATTTCCATGTTGTTGTGGATTCATATATAAGTTTGCTCAAAATTTCATAATTCAATTACTCAAGTTTTTTGGTTGGATCATGCATACATTGATTTTTTCTATTTCATATGTAAAGTTACCTAGGAAATATGTCTACCTGAAGGGACAATGAGGATCTTGGGTGATGACAATACCCAAGAAATGAGAGGTAACTCAAAATGCTCCAATTTTTTTTTAATAAAGTAAGTAATTTTGTATTTTTATGTTCAATTATAATATTGACATGAACAAAAAATCCAAAACAGAGAGGAGGAGCAAAAAAAAAACATGACCCCGGAAATAGAATGGAAGGTGGCACCTCCTCTAACCAAGGTAAGAAAAATCATAGAATTCAAGAGTTTTTATAAGTTTCAAATGTGCATTGAAAAGTTTCAAAAGTGCATTTTGACATATGAAAAAGTGCATTGATAAATGTCATAATAAAAGTGCATCATCTGATTGAAAATGTGCATTGAAAAGTTTCAAATATGCATTGTGACATAAGAAAAGTGCATTAAATAATTTTGTGAATTCCTCCTCTACTCACACTCTTAGATATTATTAAAGTGCATTGCGAAGTAAAAAAAGTGCACTCAACAATATCAAAAGTGCATTCCTAACAAATACAAAGTCTCATTCCAAAACTATTTAATTTCATTCAGATTCTTTTTTTTTCTATGATTTTAAAAACAGGTACAAGGAATAATACATTGCCTCCCGAAACTAAAAACCAGAAGAAGGGCAAGAATTTGATCTCGGCTAAGTATCCTAGTTTGGTAACTAGGACTGCCAGATGTGTTTTCAAAAGCTATGGAATCCTTAAATGATTTCCAAAAAGAGAGCGTGAAGAATATGGGTTTTGGCCATCTACTTCACTTTAAGATAAAGGACATCCCGAACAACCTTGCTTTGTGGTTGCTACAGCATTTTAAAGGAGCTAGGTGTGAGATACATCTTGATACCAATAGAATCATCCACATCAATGATCAAGTCGTGCATGAGGTCTTTGGAATACCTCTTGGTAGGAAGGAGATACACAAGAGAAAAAGGAAGGATTCAGTTGCTTTGCTTCAAGAATGGAAGAAGCAATTCATAGGGACTGTTTTTAAAGATGAGGAGGACTTCACCATGTCAAACGCTTCAATTACACCTGCGACAGTTGAGGAAGTGATGGTGAAATGCACCGATGGAGGTATTTGGTTCAAAAGGCATTTCATTGTGTTATTCGTGTCATCAATAATTGAAGGCGGGGGCAATGGACTTGCAAACCATAGTATTATGATTGAAAATGTTGATGAGATTCGAGGCTTGGATTGGTGCAAGTTTCTAAGGCAAGTACTCGTTGAGAGAAGTTTACAATGGAAGAAGAAAGCAGGAAGGAAATTTTAGGGACCTATATTGTTGCTCCTTGTAAGTATAACTTTCTAGTCTTTTCAATTATCTTTTATCTATTGATAGAATAAATGTTTTTATCTTTACCTCTTGATCTCTTAATTTTTGCATCCACTAGGCTAGAAGAGGGGACTTCTAATGAACAACAACTAGTAGGTCAAAATGCAATAGTGATCGTGACTGAGATTGCTAAAGAGTATGACCAACAAGTTGTTCTTGAAGGAGCAATGAAACAAGTGGATGAAGGGAAAAAGGTTGAAAAGGAGGTGAAACAAGTGGGACAAGAGAAGAAGTTTGAAACTGAGGAGCCATCAAAAGTACAGAAGCTAAGAAAGAAGCGGGTATACTTGTCAAAAAAAAATCTCTCTTTTCATTTGATAAATTGTGTTCATCTTATAATAAATGTATATTTAATTGTTTTAATGTTGTATATTGGACAGGAAAAAAGAAAGATGGATAGTCCAAATCTTGTTGTATTAGGAAAACGACCCAAGAAGGCTGGAATTGCAGTGGTAAGCCTTTTCCAAGAAAGAATGATCAATATCTTCTATGATTTAAGAGAAGAGGAAAACCACATGTGGGAGTTTGCAGTTAAGCCACTTGGGCAGGAAAAGGAAATATTTGGCAGTGAACAGTAAGTTTTCTATTCAAACTCTTATTGTTTTCTTTTCCCTTTATGATAAGAAAAAGTGCAACATAAAATGTGTAAAGTGCATCATAAAATGTGAAAAGTGCATTCTAGATATAGGGTAATACTAGACAAGTATAAAAAGTGCACTCTTAAGTGTGAAAAGTGCATTATTAACTGTGAAAAGTGCATTCTTACGTCATATGTACTATGCTTATTAGTTTATAAAGCACTTAGGCCTAAAAGGTAACCTTATCATCCCATTCATCTCTTTACTTAAAGTCACTTTTGCCACATAATTGTTCCTTTAGTTTAATTTCAAAGCTATTCCTAAGCACACTGTTTACAGCTTCGTTCCCTCAGTTATTGAGCACTGATCCCTTTTGAACTGTTTTAAAAAGGGCATTATGAAAAATCTAGCCTTCATCATTCTTTAAAAAAGTGCATTATTAAGTGTCAAAAGTGCGTTATAAAGTGTCAAAAGTGCATTGATAAGTATGAAAAGTGAAAAATGCTAGGCTTTGTATTTTCTCATTTCAAAACCTAATGTGTGTGTTTTTCCTATGTAGAGAGGTGTTGTTCAGACGTGGTGATTTCACTGCCACAGGAGCAAATTTCTCTTCCATGTCATAGGACTTGGATCTTTGTATTGGATTCATTCATTATGTATGTCAACGACATGGAGAGATGGAAGAGCAACGAGAAGCCTTGGAGATTGATTGGCAAAGTGTACAGTACTGTAAGTATTTCAATGATTAAATGTGTATGTTGTAGTTGTTATTTTAATTTTAATTTGACTTTAAAGAAACTCCATTTAAATAGTCTAATGAAGTTAGCCAAGAGGTATTCAATGATGGAATGGACTTGGCTTTAGGCATTGTTGAGGGAAGGCTAATGAAGAAGATCGACTTGGTAATTTTTTTTTAAAAATTGTAAGTAAACTGTTTCACTTTCATTCTGTAGTACTTGAAAAACTAACAAAGGTTTTCTCTCCATTTGTAGATATTGATTCCTGTGATTTTGAATAATGAAACTTACGTTGTATTAAGTTTCAATTTGAAGATCAAAGGAATTATAGAGCTTCTTCAAAACTCAACAAAGAAGGAACAAATTGAAGACTTCTGTCAGTTCATGTTTTCAACCTGGTAAGCTTTTTAAATCATGCCAAATAGATAAATCATTTTGCTCAATGGAATCTGTGTACACTCATTAATGCTAGATAAAACATGATAAGCATATGCACTTAGATGTTATCATGTAGGTTATCTGACTGTACTAGGTAAAGCTAAATTTATGTAACAATGATCCTGCTAGATTCTGTTCCTTCTACACCTTTGTGTTACAGGCTTGCATTTTAATCACTAATTTTCAATAATATTAATTTGTAGTCTCGGTCTTGCTGGCCCTAGTTAATTGTTGGGATCTCCTTCTTGTTGATGTAGACAATTATTGGCTTGACAGATCTCATTCGAAATACTGTTTTGCAAGGATTGAGCAATACTTATGTTGGATAGTGTTGAGGACTTTTGAGCTAAATCTACAAACTAGTTCTAGTAATAAGAAGTTAAGAGGATGATCATTTTCTTTTTATTCTTATTTAACTTGTTGGCTCTCTTATATTCCTTAGATGGCCTTGACCTCCATCATCAGAGAGTGCATGATTTACTGATTCAGTTTTAATTGCATTCTGTAGCTCTAGAGGATGAGGAATTTTGAGACATTATTTTCTAAATTGGTGGATTATGTTTGGGAAAATTGGAAAAATATACCAGCTGAACAGACTTTTTATGCAAAAATAAACTAAATGTGTTTCTCACTATTTACAAATTGGCATGTCACCTTGAATTAAAGGTCGATTTTTGCAAATGGAATCTTAATAAATGGTCCACTTAGTAAATCTAGTTTTAGAAATAGAAAAAATGCATCGTAAATCAAAAAAAGTACATCATAGAGTATAAAAAGTGCACCACAAAGTAGAAAAAGTTTCTTCCAAATTGTATATAGAAAGTGCACCATGAAGTAGTAAAAGTGCATTTTAAACTGTGAAAAGTGCATTCATAAATATAATTATTAAATGATGCAATTTTATATCTTATGCTGTAATTTTATATCTTGTAGAAGACCAAGGTTATCAAATATCTCAAAAAGTGGATGCTCTCTGCAAAAGTCGGTAGACTTGAAGAATACAATGGGATAGACGAGCAGAACCTCGGGTGGGATGACCCAAAAAGTGATGTCAACGGTGGAATATATGTTATGCGTCATTTGGATACGTATATGGGTCCACCGAAGAAGATAGATGAGTGTTGGGGGAGACAATTTCCGAATAGTCAAATCAGAAGGGCCATGGATATGCTAAGGAGGAAGTACGCCTATGCCATCATCAACTTAGAATGTAATGAAACGAAGAAGACGGTGATGGAGAAGTTAAAGAATTTAGTTGTACAGAGGGTTAGAAAGTAGCCATGGCTACTTTCTAAACTTGAAATATTTTTTGGTAGCTATGGTAGGACTTTAAGAGGCTACTTTCTAACCTTGAACAATTTAGGTAGCTATGGTAGGACTTTAAGAGGATGATAAGTAGTAATAGGGTGCTTATTGCTATGCTCTCTAGATTGAACTTTTAAGACAACTTTCTTGGTTGAAGTGCTAGGAAATTACGAGATCAGATCTGTTGCGCCCCAGCAAATTAGAGGACCAAAGTGCTCCTTGATAGTGTTTGTGGAGTGGAGCTGATGGCGTTGCCTTATGGCTTATATTGATGACTTTTTAGAAGTTATAGTCTGTCATCCTTTTGTGCTTGAAGTTGTGTTCACTTCATGAATCGTGAATACAGTATTTTGTTTCATACTCTTTTTTCTGATGGAATCTTTAAAAGCTTTACAGTTTTGTACGCTGGAATTCTTGAGTTTTCAACCCTCCCTTTTGCAGTTAAAAATTCATAGTGTTAGAAAATAATACAGTAGTATTAAAGAAAAGAAGCAGAAGAAGCAGAAACAACTTTTCGGGAAGTAAGCTTGTATTAAATGAGATCTCTTCTGGTTTTGGGCCCGTTTGATCCACACGAGAATTTGTCAATTTCAGAGTGAGCGGCTCAACTTGGGCGGCAAATAAAAACAAACGAAAAAGGCAATAAATAGAAAGAAATTAGGAGAAGATATGAAATGGTATGGTAGAATTTGAATCCCGACGATTTGGAGGCGTCGATTTTTCAAAAATGCTGAGATTCAGGTATGACAAGTTGCGACATGATAATGGAGGTTTGTGATAATGTTCAGCAAAAGCAATCACCTTTGATTTGTAATTTGCACAGTAGTGAACTTTTGTTGATTCTGTAATCAAAGTGCCTTGTTAAAATTACTGGAGGATTTGTTAGCATCTCTTAAAGAAGTGCATCCTTAGATATGAAAAGTGCATTGTGTAGTATAAAAAAGTGAATTATAAAAAAGTTAGAGCGCATCGATATAAAAGATAAAGTGCATTAGGATATTGGTAAAAGTGCACCGATATATAGTTAAAGTGCATTAAAAATACTAGTAAAGTGCATCGATATAAAGCTAAAGTGCATTACATTCCTTTAAAAAAATACTTAAATTGGTATTGATAAAGTGCAAAATTAATATTGATAAGGTCAAAAATGTCCGGATAGGTAAACTAAAAAATATAAAATGAATTGTTGATGGTTGCCTTGAAGAATGTAATCAACATGAAAATAAAAAAAGAGACACGTTAGAAGAAAGTCTTAAAACAAAAAATAAAACACAACAAAAATAAATTAAAAAAATACTTACATGATGTATTTGGGTCAAATTCTTCTATCTTAGCAGATTCTTCACTTTCCTCAGTGTTTTCCTTACCTGCATTTGGAAAACAAAAATGTAATTTTTTGGCCAGTGCATAGAGTGTCAAATAGTGCATTACAAACTTAATAAAGTGCATCTAATGGATAAAAAGGTGTACTATAAAATTGAAAAAGTGCATTATATACAAGTTAAAATGCAAAGTAATATACTCACAAGTTGACCTATTGTGATTTGCATACTTCTTGCATCTGCCACATTTTCTTTTCTTCTTATTGATGGTTTGAATTCCAGACTCCTTACAACCTAGAATACTCTTCCCACTCCCCTTGGTCTTGGCTTGTTCTGGTGGATGGATACTTATTGTGGTAGGCAATGATGTACCAGCAAATTCCTCAACAATTTGTGCATTATAGGAGCTAGAACTTTGCATAACCAGGCCTTTTTTCATAAGAGCTTCCTTCTGATCACTAATAAGGCACACAAAGTCCTTCAGATACTGAGTAGTATCTCTCTCTAAAAGTCCCATGCAGCAGAAAAAGTCAGAAATCAATGTATTTGTTAACTTTTGCCTTTCTTCCAACTCAGCACACTGATCAACCAATGAGCCGGCAATACTGAAAATCGGCTTTACGGTTGCAAGTTTAGTCCACCGAGTGAGGACAAATTTGCTGGGAATGCGTGTCATGTCCAAGTTTTTAAAGACAAAAAACATGTGGTGACAAGGCATGCCAACACGTTCAAACTCTCTGCATGAGCAAACCACGTTGTCGTCATTCTAAGTGTACACAGTTTGCACTGTGGGCCTACCAGCTTGCACAATGGTATACGTGATGGCTTCGTTTTTTGGGACCATACTAGTCAAACGACAATCAAAATAAGCAGAACATATTTCCGTTTGAATCAACTTGAAGACTGTCAATGTGAAACCTCTGCTGCATGCCTCTCTAACTCAAGTGTAGTTCTAAAATCAGGAACCATAGTGGAAGACTCGTAGTTCAACTTCGACTGTGTATGTCTCTGAGCGTCTAATGCGTTCTCAAAGTGCACTACTAGCTCCACAAGCCTGTGATTTCTATCGGTAAAATGACCAAAGAAGTTATTCTGTACCTCAGATATAGAAGTGGTCCTAACCAACCCACCAAACATTATATCTCTGAAGTAGGCTGGGATCCATAATTGACGAATAGCAAACATATCATGAAACCACTTTTTGTTGTCTAGTGGATAAGAATCTACCAGAGCCAACCATTTCTCCTCAAATTCAGCCGGCTCGAGAGAATAATCCCACAATAGAATGAAGTTTCTCCTTGAAAGCTGGACCATCTGCATCAGCTTTTGTCTTCTCAGGAACCTTCTGCATGATGTTCCACAAGCAAAGACGGTGATGTGCATTAGGAAATACACGCGCTATTGCAGACTTCATGGACATATCTTGATCTGTGACTATTATTTTTGGATCATTCCTCATGGCTTTCTTAAACCTCTCGAAAAGCCAAACATAGGATTCAATATTTTTATTTAACAACAACCCGACACCAAATGTAACACACCTTTTATGGTGATCCAAACCGGTAAATGGAGCAAAAACCATTTCATACCTATATGGAAAAAAAAGAGTACATGGCATGAAAGTGCATTAAAAACATGTAAAAGTGCACCAGAAACTAATAATAGTGCATAAGAAAAAGTGCAAGTATAATGTCAAAAAGTGCATTGAAAACATGTAAAAGTGCATTGAAAACATGTAAAAGTGCACTAGAAACCAATAATAGTGCATAAGAAAAAAGTGCAAGTATAATATCAAAAAGTGCATTAAAAACATGTAAAAGTGTACCAGAAACTAATAATTGTGCATAAGAAAAAGTGCAAGTATAATGTCAAAAGTGCATTAAAAACATGTAAAAGTGCATTATTAACAAGTAAAAGTGCACCAGAAACTAATAATAGTGCATTGGAAACAGGTAAAAGTACACTAGAAACTAGTAACATTGCATAAGAAAAAATATACCTATTAGTCTTCTATGTAGCATCAAATGACAAACTTCTCAAAAGAAGGCAAAGTTTTTACTTGAGATCGGATCAGCCCAAAACAACCTTGTCAACCAGTCTTGGGAATCCACATCGTATTCAAAGAAGAATGCGTCACAGAGTTCTCTTTTTTGATGGAATTTATCGATTAACACCTGAGCGTCTGAACCAGCAAAGAATGCCAACAAATCTCTTCGGAAGTTTTTGAAATCAACAACAGAAGCCCCCACGTGCGAATAGCCACCTACAAGTTCCTTAAAAACCCTATGGCATTTTGTAGGACCGACATTGGCTTTAGAACAATCGAGGATAAACTTCTTGTGGCCCATATGCAAATTTCGATTGGACTTTAAAAACTGCGAAAATCTACGCTCCACGGGCTTTTGTGTATGACGCTCTACAAATGTGCTCACTACATAGCCCTTTCTCCCGACAAATTTATAAACAATTCTTGCCACACAACCAGCCCGTTTCGATCTCCTTTGACGAATTCGTTCAATCCGAGTATCCTTGTAACCTTGTTTTGAACATGTCATCCACTTAGTTATGACAGTGTCATCTTATGTATGGCGAATCCCGTGACGAACATTGAATGCACAAGAAGATGCATATCTTTTGTAGAACTCCGTACCTTCATCGAAAGTGCTGAAACGTTGACCTTCATATGGTTTCAACTCGGATGGACATTGTTGGATCGTAAACATTAGCAAAGAGCTTGGGAACTGGCAATTAAGCTGTTCCCAAGGCAGCGGAAGTAAACAGTTCGCAAGTAATAAAGACAGTAAAGAACGCAGTTTCTTTATAGAGGAACCCCACTACAACCAACTAGTTGTATGGGTAAACCTCTACCTCCTTGGATCAATCGGACCGTTGGATGAAGCGTGACAGTCTGATCCTCAGACTGTTCCTTCGGGTTGTCTGAGATAGAATCCCGCGATCTGCGCTGAATGGTCGTTTTCCTCACATGTAAGTTCCCATGTCCTGGGAACTGTCTTGTTCAGAGTTCCCTTGATGGAAACTCTTCATCGTTGTGGGCTTGTGTTCTCTTGATCATTTCTGGGAGTTCCCATTTCATGGAAACTTTCCTCTTCAGAGTTCCCTTGATGGAAACTCTGCATTGTGAGCTTCTGTGGCTTTTGGTCATTCATAGGAGTTCTTGGTTGTACCTGTGTTCCTTAGAAATACTTGTACAAACCACATTAGTTCCCTATGGTGTTTGTCATTATCAAAACTCGGAGAATGTCATCGTTGATCCGTTGTTTAGAACTAGAGGTCCCAACAACTTCCCAACAATTTCCCCCTTTTTGATGATGACAAACCCATCACAAAATATGCAAGTATTTCAATGAATGATATGCTGATGAGTTCCTAAGTAAGATTTTGGAAGTCACTTCTAGTGAGACAATTAGATTTAGGGAGCCACTTAGTTCTTACTTAGCTTTTTATGCAGTTGTTCCCCCTTAGCTTATGCGTGGTCTGTGATAACTTAAACTTTTAACTCATCTCGCATTTTTGGTCTTTTCCCCTTTTGACATCATCGAAAACAAGCAAAGCAATAATAGGGAAGAAGGGAACACGCAATCAAATTAAAGACCAATGCATTACTTAAGAAAATATTTACAATGGGAACTCAAGTACAAATTTTTGTAGTCATTTTTGGATTAAGGGAAAAGAAGGGAGAGATCATGGGGCTTCAGGGAACAGGGCGTCACAGAGGCGCGTAAGGACTTGTGTAAGCTTTTCTTGTCCTTTGGCCAACGCTGCTTGGTCCTTGGCAATCTGGTCGAGGGTGTTGGCAATACGGAGCAACACTTGAGAGTTCCCCTCTTGTTCCCCAGACTCTGGTTGAGCCGCTTCCTCTATTGGCTCAGAGTGCCTCATCTTCTGGACAACTAAAATGTCCAGTTCCCTTCCAAGCTCTATTTCGTCCTTAGAGGCGTCGTAGAGACCCTCTTTTTGTAGGAGCTTCTTGATCAGCCCAGAGTAAGGAAGGGAGTGGGACTTGGAGGCCATGCACTTCTCCATGTGCCCAAGGATTATTCTGGGAAGGTTGATGGGCTTTCGGAGGAGGAAGTGGTAGAGAATGATGGCATCAGGGATGTTGACGACCAGACGCTTCTCTTGGCGCGGGATCACCACATTGATGATGAATTGGTGAGCGAGCTTGGCGACCAAGGACAGATGGTGCGTCGAGGGAACTTTGGAGGGAACCCGACCCTCAAAGATGGTGTTGTACACTTCGGCGCTGTTGAAGTCCCCCCAGAGCTTGTTGGACAACTCATTGAGCCCGTGACCTGGGACTTGGAGCTGAAGGCAGATTGTTGACGTTGTAAAAATGAACTCGTTGCCTTCGTGGGAGAGAGTTCCCTGAGTGCAGTCGTTGGTGATAGTGAAGTTGTTGTAAAATTGACGCACTTGTGAGGGATCTACGCTCACAGTCTCTTTGCAGAGGTTCTCCCAGTCCTGGGCCTTGGTCAGGTCCCACAGTTCCCCTAAGCCGTTGTCATTCAGCACGTCTTTAGAGATGATGAGCGGAGGAAGGAACTTCCGGCGTTCATCCACAGGGTGTTTTGTGGAAGAGGTCCCCTTCCCCTTCCTTGTAGTGCTCTTTGACGTGTTCCCCCTAGAGACTGTGCGAGGTCCTTTCTGCTTAGGGGGTGCAGCCGCTTCAATCATGAGCACGCGGTCCCTTGGCGGTTAGAAACTCGTGGACACCACCATTTGGTGTCCAAGGGTTGGGATCGGTGCTCGCTCCTTAGCAGCTGGAGCTTCTTCTTCTTCTTCGACCTCATCGTGGGAGGTCCTTTCTTCCTCGGAAGAGCTCGAGCTTGATCCCTCCGCGTCATCTTCGGGATGACTTGTTGTTGCCCCAGCACCATCAGCTGGTGCGGGGTCCCTTGTCTCCGTGGGCTCTTCCGGAGCCACCTTCTCTGGGGACTTGGTCTCGTGATCAGTTATCTGTTCAGAGGGATCCCGGTTGAGCTCTTCTTCGATTGCCTTGAGTTGTGCCTCCTCCTCCACAGTTCCCATTATGATAGGAGGAGGGTCCTTGGTCATTTTGCCGATGACCACGGAGAGAGGGAGATCATCGTCATTCGAGGTGAGGGCGACGACACTTTTGGATGGTGAGGGAGAGGGGAGTTTGGTGGTGGTGGGGGATGTGGTGGAAGAAGGGAGAGAAGAATAAATGGGAGTAGAGAGTTGGGTAGAAGGAGAAGGAACGGTTTTGGTAACCTGGGGAGTAGAGATCCCCGAGGTAGGAATGGGAGAGGTGGAGGTGTGTTTTGGTAAGGAAGGAGGAGAAGGAGTTTTGTGAGGTGGAGGTGGAGTTGGAGTTCCCGTTGTTATGGGAATGGAAGGAAGTGAAGAAGGTGGAGTTCCTTTTGGAGTGGGAACAGAAGGAGGTGGTGGTGGAGGAGTCTGTTGTTTCGTGGGAGGAGGTTTGGGAGGTCCCTCGGTTAGAAGAGGAGGGAGAGAGGAAGAGGAAGGGAGTAGACTCTGGGATTGGGAGGTTCCATCGTTGGAGGGGAAAGCGTATGGAGGTTTGGGCGCACAGGAACTCTCCTTGGAGCAGTTCAAGTAGTCCTCAAACTTGAAGAAGGCTTTCTTTTTGGGCTCCGAAAATTCAGAGACCTCAGAATGTTTGCATTTTTTGGATTTGGAGGGATCTTTGGAATGTTTGGATTTTTTGGGTTTTGAGGGGTCTTTTGAGGAGTGGCGTCGTTTGGATGAATGGCGGTGTTTGGATTTTCGGGGTTTTTCATTGATGGAAGGACGAGCGTCTCCGAAATTGTCAACGATGACAACGCCGGAGGAGGTGTTGGTGGTTGAAGGAGGAGGAAGGGATTCAGAAGAGGTGGCGGAAGAGGTCCAGGCCACAGTATCGTCGGCCGGAGGAGGAGGAGGGGCAAGAAAGGGCTTACTTGGTTGTAGAGCCCTTGGATAAGAACATCCTTCATAGTTGGGTCTTGTTCTTTCTCAATCTCTTTCAATTGAGAGATGAAGAGGATGCGAGGGTTGGCATGTACCCACGCTTTGATCTGGGCAAAGGTGTGTTGAGGGGCCATTTTTGTAAGGTTGTTGAAGGTTCTGGAGGTTTCTTGAAAAAGGGAGTGAAAGGGATGTGGAGAAGAAGAATGGAAGAGATGGAAGATGGAATAAGATCCCAAAAATGGCAAATGAGGGTTTTAAGGAGAGAAGAGAGGAAGGGTAGAAAGGGAAGTGGAAAACCTCGATAACCGTTTCCCAATGAACGTGGGGCATCGTTTCAACTTCCATAGCACGCTTTTGGACACGCGTCACGATCTCTCGGGAAGTCCTTTTCAAAATTTGAATACTTGGCCTTTAACGCGTTTGAGCCTCTGACACAAAAGTCCGCTTCCCAAGTGACGGTTCGTCTTTGTAGATGAGTCAGCGTTCCTTTGCTAGTATGTATCAGTTCCCATGATCTTATCAAGGTCAGGAAGAGTGAAGTGGTTAAGGGAACTTCACACTCATCCTTTTGTGGGGCTAGGGAACTCAAAAGGGAACCAGACAATTTGCGACTCGATAAAGGAGTGAATATTTTGGCTCATGAGAAGCGTTTGTCTGATCCCTAGCTTAGAGTGAGTTATATGATCAACCGTCATGGTGGCTTGTAAAGAGGGATAAAGGGAACTCTGGTTGATCATTTTGGGCCAAAAGAAATAGAGTTCATTTGTACACATTTATCTTTAGACTAGTAATCATGGCATAGTGAAAGCAATAAGTCCAAGTTCCCTATCATGCAATCTTGTATAAACTAGTCAGGCATTGAGGGAGAAACAAACATAGACTTGTTTAGTTTAGAGTTATCATCCCTAGAAGCATTCGAAAACGCTGGTAGGGACGTCTGTCTAAAGCTTTGGTGAGAATGTCCGCAATTTTCTCTTCAGTTCTACAGTGTTCCATCGAGATGTTCCCACTTTCAACATTGTCACGTAGAAAGTGATGCCTTATATCTATATGCTTAGTTCTAGAATGATGCACAGGATTTTTGGAAATGTTTATGGCACTAGTGTTATCACAAAGTATGGAACTGGGCCAAAAGACATACCGTAATCCTGGAGTTGTGACTTAAGCCATAGAACTTGGGAACAACAAGATGCGGCAGACACATATTCTGCTTCAGTTGTGGAGAGTGTCACTGAGTTTTGCTTTTTAGATCCCCATGAAACTAAGCATGACCCTAGGAACTGGGCCATTCCAGATGTGCTCTTTCTATCAACCAGGTGCCCTGCAAAGTCCGCATCTGTGTATGCAATGAGCTCAAGGGAAGTGTTCCTTGGATACCAGAGGCACAAGTTATCGTTCCCTTTGAGATATCTGAAAATTCTCTTCACCTCTTTCAGGTGTGATTCCATAGGGTTAGCTTGAAAACGAGCACAAAGACATACGGAGAACATGATATCAGGTCTACTAGCTGTTAAGTAGAGAAGGGACCCGATCATACCTCGATAGTTCCGTTGGTCCACACTAATACCTGTTTCATCCGCATTGAGCCTTGAATTTGGTGAGATAGGAGTGTCAATGGGCTTGGAGTGTTCCATCCCATACTTCATGAGCATTTCCTTGATGTATTTCTGTTGATGAATCTTTGTTCTCTCCTTGGTTTGGGATATTTGAAGTCCTAGGAAGAACGTGAGTTCCCCAATGAGACTCATCTCAAACTCACTGCTCATGAGGTCCTTAAAGTTCTCTACAAGAGTTTCGTTAGTTGCTCCAAAAACAATGTCATCAACATAGACTTGCACGATCCAAATGTCTTTTGACTCTTTCTTTAAAAACAAAGTCTTGTGTATGGAACCTCGAAGGTATCCATGGGACAAGAGGAATTGAGCAAACCTGTCATACCAAGCTCGGGGAGCTTGTTTGAGTCCGTAGAGTGCCCTCTCCAAGAAGTATACATGGTTGGGTAGCTTCTCATCTTCGAATCCTTGGGGTTGAGCCACATATACTTCTTCCTTGAGATGTCCATTGAGGAAGACTGTTTTCACATCCATTTGATAAAGCTTGAATCCCTTGTGAGCATCATAGGCAATTAGAAGTCTGATGGCCTCGATCCTGGCAACTGGTGCAAAGGTCTCATCGTAGTCGATTCCTTCCTCTTGCTTGTATCCTTGTGCCACTAGCCTAGCCTTGTTTCTTGCTACAACCCCAGTATCATCGAGCTTGTTCCTAAAGACCCATCGAGTTCCAATGATGTTCTTGTTCTTGGGCCTAGGAACTAGCTTCCAAAATTTGTTCCTCTCGAATTGGTGGAGCTCCTCTTGCATGGCTTGGATCCAGTCTGGGTCCTTCAAAGCTTCTTTGATGTTTTTGGGTTCCACCATTGAAACAAACGCGTTAAAAGCACAAAAATTATTGAGAGAGGAGCGAGTTTGTACACCTTTATCATAAGGGGTGATGATGTTCTCAATGGGGTGGTCCTTCCTTTGTTGAAAGTTTCTTGTATGAGCAAATTCCCTTGCATGTGTGTCATCTTCAGTAGCTGTTTCTTTGTCATGGGAACACTCATCTTCAGCTTCTTCATTTGAGGTTTCTTCAGAGATTTCTGGCAAGTTCCCTCTTTGTTCCCCTTGAATACTTGATTCTGGAAGGGTATTGTCTTGGGGGACAAAAGAGTTGTTCTCTGAAGATGGAACCTCGAGAGAGTTGGAGGTGTCTTGTAGTTCTTCTGAGGGGGGAGCCTCGAGGGAGATTTGATCAGTGAGGGTTGGATCTCCGTCGTTGTTCCCTGATTGTGGGATGTTGCTTGCACTTGGATAGTCTTCATCCCTTTTCCTTGGCTCATCGTCGTCATCATCATCGTCTTCTTGTCTAACCAGTTTGAACAGAGTTCCCTTCCCTTGGGTCTCTGTTCCCATCTTTACAGATTTCTCGTTGAAGACGACATGAATGCTTTCTTCTATCTTCTTGGTCCTCTTATTATAGACCCTGTAAGCCTTGCTTTGTGCTGAGTATCCCAGGAAGATCCCTTCATCGCTTCTGGGGTCGAATTTGCCAAGGTTGTCTTTGCCATTATTGTGAACAAAGCACGTGCAACCAAATGTTCTCAAGTGTGAGATGTTTGGTTTTCTCCCTTTGATGAGCTCATAGGACGTTTTGTTGATCAGGGGCCTTGTCATGGCTAGGTTCAAGATGTACGTAGCTGTGGAGATGGCTTCAGTCCAGAAGTACTCAGGAACTCCACTTTCAATCATCATGGTTCTGGCCATGTCCTCCAGGGTTCTGTTCTTTCTCTTGACCACTCCATTTTGTTGAGGGGTGCGAGGAGCTGAGAAATTGTGAGAGATCCCATTTTTCTCGCAGAAGTGTAGGAACTCTAAGTTTTGAAACTCAGTTCCGTGATCAGATCTGATTGCTTTCAGTTTGAGTCCCAAGCTTACTTCTGTTCTTTTTATGAAGGGTTCGAATTCTTCAAACGCTTGTGATTTTGCCTTCAAGAAAATAACCCAGGTGAATCTTGAAAAATCATCAATTAAAACATACATGTACCTTTTTCCACCGTAGCTAGCCGTTCTCATGGGACCATAGAGATCCATGTGAATTAGTTCTAAAGGCCTGGTTGTGCTCACCACCTTTTTGGGTTTGAAGGAGTTCCTGGTCTGTTTCCCTCGAACACATGCTTCACACATTTTGACTCCTTCGAGATTGATCCGTGGAAGACCAATGACCAGATCCTGTAGATAAAGCTTCAGGATTTGATTTACACCTGCATGTCCCAGTCGTCTATGCCAGAGTTCCGTGTCATCTTGGGAACTTGCAAGACACAGCTTCATTGGTGGTTCAAATTCTGTATCTACTACATAAACGTTGTTGTGCCTTCTTCCTCTCAGAATCACTTTGTTGGTCTTTTTGTTGATGACTAGACATTCATCTGAGTCGAAGGTGACAACGTTGTTCCCTTGATCACATATCTGGGCAACACTTAAGAGATTGTATCCCAGATCTTTCACCAGGTTGACATTGCTGATTTTGATTGATCTATTTAGCAACACTTCTCCCTTTCCAATTACTTCTCCCTTGTTTTTATTGCCAAATGAGACACGGCCTCCTTCGGCATGAGTGTGGAGTGAGATGAGGATATCCTTGTTTCCGGTCATATGGTTCGAGCATCCACTGTCTATGAACCATGCATTGTTCTCTCTCACTGCCACCTACAAGGTAAAGTTAGTGTTTTGAGACCCAGGCAAGATGACTCTTGCCCGGTCCCTTGCAAGGAAAAATATTCTCATTTAAAACGTAGTCATTGATGTTGATATCATGAGAGTTAGAGTTCCTTTGATGATTGGCATGATGTTTTTGTTTGTTTAGGAACTCACGGTTTCTAAGGGTTTGGGCTCTCTTCTTGGGACATGCTTCCTTGTAGTGCCCATGAGCACCACAGTTCCAGCACGTCTTGTAGTATTCTCCCAGGTAGTACTTTGGGTGTGGTCTCTGGATTCTGTTCCTATCCATGGTTTCCTTATTGTACACCCGTGACCCGTTTACCTTAGCAATTTGGACATAAAGTCTATGTCCAGTGTTCCAGTGTAATAATCTCTCTCACCACCGTTCCCACTTTCTAGGACCCTGATTTTTTCTTCAAGATGAGCATTTTTCTGTTTCTCACATTGAAGTTCTAAGGCCCTACACTCATGGATTTCATGTTCACTCAGGGGTGACTTTCCATTCTTTGAGCATTCACCTTTGTATCCTATGCCGTGTTTGGCTGGGACAAACCTAATTTGGGAACTCGAGGCTTCAAGATGGTCAAGAGTCTTACTCAGGTTTTGCAAGAGTGTTATCATCTTTCTCTAGAGTTTTAATTTCATTTTCTAGATCTACAATGTGAGACACATGAGACTTGAGTTTTTCAAGAAGGGATATGCAGTTAGGACAGGGTTCAAGACCAACTAATTGGGCATTTATGTGTTCCTGTTTTTCTAACTTGTTTTGCAGTTTTATGTTATCTTTTACAAGACTTGAAAGGATTTTCAACAACTCAGGTTTTTCATAGTTATTCAAAGAAGCAAGAATAGTTTCAGTGGTTACCTCATTGGGTTGTTCCCCAGTGGTTTCTCCTATGGCCATTCCACACATGTCTGGGAGTGCCCATGACTCGGGATCTTCATCTTCATCATCGCTCCAGGTGGCGATGTAAGCCTTCTTCCCTTGCTTCCGGACGTCAGTTCCCTGTGGGAATTCCTTAGCGAAATGTCCTTTCTTGTTGCACTTGTAGCATGTGACATCGGAGAGGTCCTTCTCTGTGGGTTTTCTTTGGGAACTCTGCCCTTTTCCCCAGTTCCCACTGTTCCTTTGGAGCTTCCCTTTGTAGAAGTTCCGAAGAGCTTTTGTTAAGAGAACTAGCTCCTCATCCTCTTCTTCTTCGGAGTCTTCGTGTTGTTCTTGAGTTGATTTGAGCATCTTCTCAATCTTGAGTGCGATCCCTCGATGAGCTCGAGTCTGTTCCTTATCATCGATCTTTCTCTTTTCGTGTCCCACCAGTTTTCCAAACACTTGATGGAGCATGAGTGTTCTATTTTCTGGATTCTCCTTGAACATTGTTCTCTCGTTTGCCCATTCTCCAGTTAGTCCGTTGAAGAGCTGTTGGACCTTCATCTTATGGGTGATTTCTTCTTTGGTGATCCCCAAGCCTTCCATTTTGGTGCAAAGTCCTTGAAATCGGGACTGGTAGCTATCGACAGACTCTCCCATCTCCATTTGGAAGTTGTAGAACTCCCTTTTTGTATTCGTCTGAAGATCTTCTCGGAGATCTGAGTTCCCAACGTGCATTTGTTGGATGGCTTCCCACATTTCCTTAGCTGTGTCAAGGTTTGCTACCCTGTCACAGTCTTGTACGCACATGGACCTCTTCATGTATTGTTTGGCTTTGTAGTTTGCCTCCATACACTTGTATTCGTTGGGTCCCCACTTTGAGAGGTCGTTGACTATAGCTGGATCGATTTCGAAGTTGCCTCTCTCGATAACACACCAGGCTTGGTAGTCTTGGCCACGCATCCAATCCTTCATGTCGCGTTGCCAGCTTTCAAATCTTCCTGTAATAAGCCTTGGCGGCTTACTAGTGTTGTTCCCCACTTGAGTAAGTTCTTGAGCCATTTGATACCTGCGATGCTAACACAAATCTAGAGTGCAAGCTCTGATACCAATTATTGGATCGTAAACGTTAGCAAAGAGCTTGGGAACTGGCAATGAAGCTGTTCCCAAGGCAGCGGAAGTAAACAGTTCGCAAGTAATAAAGACAATAAAGAACGCAGTTCCTTTATAGAGGAACCCCACTACAACCAACTAGTTGTATGGGTAAACCTCTACCTCCGCTTGGAGGATTTTGAATGACTTACTTATATTAATTGCTTTGTTCCTTAGTTACACAGCCGGATTCACACTTCTCTGTTCCTACGAGTTCTTCCTAACTTTAGCAACACTAGTAAATCCTCTCAACTGAGTTCCTAAGGTCACAACAGCAAAATACAAATAACTCAGACCTTACACCGACTTCTCAGTTCCCTTGTCCTTGGGAACTTCGACTTCACCGTCGTTGAGATCACACACTCGCCGGCGGGGACTTCTCTTCCTTTTCTTTCTTTTTCTCAGATGTGGGTGTTTGAGAGTTCTGGGAGAAGTACTCAATCCGAGTACTATTCATTTGGCTTTATAGTCCAGGTGAGCTTGGGCAGTCGTATCTTTCGTTTGTGTCCAAAATGCCCTTTGCTTGATGCCCAAGTTGTACTTTCTTCACATGTGACTTTGGTTTGAACTAGGTCAACTTCTTGGATCAATCGGACCGTTGGATGAAGCGTGACAGTCTGATCCTCAGACTGTTCCTTCAGGCTGTCTGAGACAAAATCCCGCGATCTGCGTTGAACGGTCGTTGTCCTCACATGTGAGTTCCCATGTCCTGGGAATTGTCTTGTTCAGAGTTCCCTTGATGGAAACTCTTCATCGTTGTGGGCTTGTGTTCTCTTGATCATTTCTGGGAGTTCCCGTTTCATGGGAACTTTCCTCTTCAGAGTTCCCTTGATGGAAACTCTGCATTGTGAGCTTCTGTGGCTTTTGGTCATTCATAGGAGTTCTTGGTTGTACCTGTGTTCCTTAGAAATACTTGAACAAACCACATTAGTTCCCTATGGTGTTTGTCATTATCAAAACTCGGAGAATGTCATCGTTGATCCGTTGTTTAGAACCAGAGGTCCCAACAACGTCCTAACAGACATGTGGGCAAATAGTATGTCGTTTCCCCTTGAGATAGCTCAATGAAATATTCACCACTGTTTTTAGGTGATTCCTCATTGAGAATAGTAGTTGAAGAAGAGTTTGATGTCCCCACTACAACAACATAAAAGGAAAATATAAAGGTGTTAGCTGAAAATCAGTAAAAGTGCATTGAAAGTATAATAAAGTGTATTATATTCTAGGAAAAGTGCATTACCTAAACTACTAACTAAGTCAGTAAAAAGTAAAAGATATAAAAAGTTCTATTAAGTAGAAAAAGTGCACTCTTAAGTGTAAAAAGTGCTTTATTAACTGTGAAAAGTGCAATAAAAATATGTTCTCTATAACAAATGAAATTAGATATATGGTCGAATATATGTTCTCTAAACAAAAATAAAAAGTGCATTGTTAAGTATAAAAAGTGCACTAGTAAGTCTGAAAAGTGCAATGTCATTTACTAGTAATACTCCTTTATGAAAAGTGCAAGTAAGTATTAAAAGTGCACTAGTAAGTATGAAAAGTGCATTATTAAGTCCGAAAAGTGCATTCTCATTTTCTAGTATTACTTTTTTATGATTAGTTCAAAGTATCAACCAGAAGAGGAATTCATTGCTCAAAGTACGTTATTTAAGTATGAAAAGTGCACTAGTAAGTCCGAAAAGTGCATTCTTAAGTCCGAAAAGTGCAACGGGGAGAGGAATTCATTTGATAGTATTCTCAATTGCTAGTATTGGCATCAGGGGTTTGCCCAGGCGGAATCTGGTCAGCGTTACAGGAAAACTTACAAAATTGAAATACAACGAGATTCACACAATTCGATTGACCAGTTCAATTGATTCCGAAATTCACACAGTTCGATCTCATTCAACGACAGTATTAGTTACAACATTTCGCCGAAATTCAACGAGATTGCAATCGCACAATCTTCGATCTCGTTCAATACTTTACACATCCATGAATTCTTCTACTAGTTACGACAGTATTAGGTAGAATTAGATTTGTGAATTCCTCTAATTAGATAGTTTATAAACCCTAGAATTTCAAATAACCTAACCAAATCACAAAAAGAGGAATAAATACCACTTTCTGCCATGGTTGGAAAGAGGAATTGCAATCGCACAATCTTCGATCACGTTCAATCGATTGAGTCGCAAGATTCGTACCGAAATCTCTGCCTCAATCGGGAGTCGTTCAATCGATTGAGCACCGAAATCTAGTTCAATTTATCCCCAAAAATAAAAATGATAAAAATGATTAATTAATTACAGAGGGAAAAGACATAATTTCTCCCGTTTTTAATAAAAGGAAAAAAAAGACCAGGGGCCCATAATACTCTTTGCGTTTCATGTTAAGGGAGTGTTTTATGGGAATAAACTCTTATAATATTTGCGTCTTGTTTGCGTTTAAATTTTATTTTTTTGGTCGAATCTTTTTTGGGTTTAATACTTGAAACCACAAATAAAGAATTTTGAGCTGCAGCTAGTGCAAAAGAAGGAATTCGTTGCCAAACACGCGCCCTTATCGCCAGCCGGGTGAGCCCGAACGCCGAGTACAGCAAATCGGCCATGGCGGACAGACTACCTGTTCTCTTGCCTGGCCCAACTCCCTCCAATTCCAAACCCTTCTTTCACCACCACAACCACCACCACAACCCTCCTCCATCTCCGCCGGCGCCCTTAAACCCTTTACTCGAGGGCTTCCTCCAGCAGCAGCAACGCCCTCAGGATATCCAAACCCCCTCCACCTCAACTACGACCCCTTCACACCGCCGCCTTCCTCTCGGAAAACACCGCGACCTCAACCGTGGCAAGCCCTGGTCCCACCACGGTATCTCCCGGAAAGGCCAGTCGATTCTCCAAAAGCTGCTACAGCCGGGATTCGATGATTCGGGTAAGCTCGATGATGTTTTGCTTCAATTGTTCGATTTTCCCAGGTCGGATGACGATTTCGAGTCCGTTACAGGCGAACTGTTGGGCCTACTTAGGGGTTTAGGGTTTTACAAGAAGTTTGATTTAGCTGTGAGGGTTTTCGATTGGGTTCGCTCTCAAAGCGGGCTTCGAGTCGTTATCGATGGCCATGTTGTCGCCGTCGTCGTTAATCTTCTAGGGAAGCAAGGCCGTGTTTTCGATGCCTCTTCGTTGATCAATACGTTACGCCAGGATGGCTTTGATGTGAATGTTTATGCCTACACAGCCATGATCAGTGCTTTTGCTAGCAATGGCAAATACAGGGAGGCTGTTAGGGTCTTCTCCGAAATGCAGGAGGAAGGGTGTAAGCCCACTTTGATAACCTACAATGTCATCTTGAATGTATATGGGAAAATGGGAATGCCTTGGAGCGGAATTCTTGAGACTTTGGAGAAAATGAAGAGTTCGGATGTTGGGGTCGATTTGTACACCTACAATACTCTCATAAGTTGCTGTCGTCGTGGCTCCTTGTATGATGAAGCGGATAGACTATTTGGGGAAATGAAATTAGCTGGGGTCACACCTGACAAGGTTACATACAATGCACTATTGGATGTTTACGGAAAATCTAGGCGTCCTAAAGAAGCAATGGATGTTTTGCGGCAGATGGAGCTCAACGGTTTTTTCCCTAGCATTGTGACGTACAATTCTTTGATATCTGCATGTACCAGGGATGGGCTGTTGGATGAAGCCAAGCTCCTCAAGTGCCAAATGGAAGAGAAAGGGATCAAGCCCGATGTGTTTACTTACACTACCCTGTTATCGGGATTTGAGAAGGCTGGGAAAGATGAGTCAGCAATGAAGGTTTTTGAAGAGATGAGAGATGCTGGCTGCAAACCTAATATTTGCACCTTCAATACCCTGATTAAAATGCATGGTAGCCGGGGAAATTTTTCTGAAATGATGAAGATTTTTGAAGAGATTCAGAGATGTGAGTGCTCTCCTGATATTGTAACCTGGAACACACTGTTGGCTCTGTTTGGGCAGAATGGGATGGTCACAGAAGTGTTTGGAGTATTCAAGGAAATGAAGAGAGCTGGATATGTACCTGAGAGGGACACCTTTAATACCTTAATCAGTGCTTATAGCAGATGTAGCTCTTTTGACCTAGCAATGGATGTATACAAGAGGATGATGGTTGCTGGAATCACCCCGGATCTCTCTACTTACAATGCTGTTTTAGCAGCACTTGCCAGGGGAGGGCTATGGGAACAATCTGAAAAAATGCTTGTTGAAATGGAAGAGGCCTTTTGTAGACCCAATGAGTTGACGTATTGTTGTCTGCTTCATGGTTACGCAAATGGAAATCAAATTGAGCGCATTGGTGCCCTTGCATACAAAATATACTCTGGTGTAATTGAGCCTACTGTTACTTTGTTAAAGACTCTGGTTCTTGTATATAGCAAAAGTGATGTGCTTGTAGAAACCGAAAGAGCCTTTTTGGAGTTTCGAAAGAAGGGGTACTCACCAGATATAACCATTTTGAATGCCATGATTTCCATATATGGCCGTAGGCGGATGGTTGAAAAAGCCACCGAGATGTTCAATTTTGTGAGGGAGAGTGGGTTCACTCCTAGCTTGGCGACGTACAATAGCTTGATGTATATGTACAGTCGATCAGGAAATTGTGAGAGGGCAGAGGAAGTTCAGAAGGATGTTTTGCTTAGTGGATTGAAGCCTGATATCATCACATACAATACAATCATATATGCTTACTGCAGAAGTGGCCAAATGAAGGATGCTAACAGAGTTTTTTATGACATGAGGCAGCGTGGAATTGTTCCCAACGTGGTTACTTACAACACCTTTGTAGCAGGTTATGCAGCTAATTCTATGTTTCTAGAAGCCATTGCTGTGGTCATTTACATGATCAAGCAGAAAAAGCGAGGTTGTAGACCAAATGAGAGTACATACAATACTATTGTAGATTGGTACTGTAGACACGATCGTCTAGATGAAGCTAGAATGTTTATCAGTAATCTGCGCAAACTTGATCCCCGTATTCCAAGATATGAGGAATGTAGATTATTAGAACGAATGAAACAGCGATTTCCATAAATGTGTTCTTTTTATTAATCATGGTATTATTTATGTATCGATGTGCTGATAGGCAACCGCCTGATTTGAAGAAGCAAGAGCTTGAGAAACGGTATTTTTGCCAGCGCCTTAGCATTATAGCCTTTTGTGAATTTTATTTATTTTTCACTCTTTATCATAATCGCACTTATCATAATATGTATTAATGTTACTTGATAAGAGCTCATGCTCCCAAGGGTTGCCATGGCTGTCGATTTCCATAACATGTATTAGTGATGTGCTATACTGCTGCTGCAGGAACAAACGGATTCATATTTGTACTATGGAATTCAGGAAAGGTAACCGATGGAATAAAAGTGTTAGATTTTGTGAAATGTATTTAGTTGTAACTATTCTAGTGTTTGAACCCATTATCCCACTGGGTAATTGCTGTATTTTGTTTTGGACCGAATAATCATTTTATGGTATAAAAAATGCTTACTGGTATAGTTCATGTCAAGCTGATATTTTCCTCTATTTCAGGTCTACGATGTGGTTCCAGAAGATCGGAGAAGTTTCAGTTTATATACTTGGCCAAGTACATGCTTTGGAGAATGAAATGCTCTCAAGGATGCAAAACCAAGGCATGGATTTGATTCATATTACTCCCCCGGATTCTCATTACAAAGTGCATCTGTGTTGGTTTTCTCATTCTACATAACTTGGAGGAAGAAGAATGCACGCATCTGATGGCGCATAATCTATCTTCTTAGGCGACGGCAACTACATTAGTCCCTGATGCAAAACTTTTGCATCAGGGACTAACTACAGCAAAAGGGAACCCAGAGGTATAAAGGTGCTCTTCATAAACTGATGTACAGATTTGGTTTTTGACCCTTGACCAAATAATACTAGTTTAGTTAGAGTTTGTAGCTGCTTATTTTGTCAATCATAATCAATATTTGCTCCTCACTAGGGAATCATTGCTCAATGTAGAGCAAATCAGCTTGCTGATAACTGAAGTTTGCGCTGATGTAATACCACCCAAAAGTAATACAAATGACAAGTGTTGAGCTAAATTTTCAAATGAAATTATATTCTTGTCCAAGCGTTTACATATGAGCAACAACATTACTTGTGCTTGGCAATACAAGTTATATAGGTCATTCTTCTGTGCCCCATAACGGCATCAATTTCCCAGGATAATACGAAATTGTTATATTCATTAAGAATCGTTCTTTATTATAAGAACTCGTTATAATTTGGCTTCGGGTTTAGACATATGACTAGGAAGACTATCAAACTTGACAAACGAAGAATTCACTTGGAAGGCATGGCTTGCTAGACTGTCTGCAACGGAATTAGGTGTGGGCCGGACAAATCGACATGAGTTTCCCAGCCAGCATCACGGAGCTTTACTTGGCATTGTTTGATCAAAGAAAATCAGGATGCGTCGGTATGGAACAAGAACTCAGCAGAATCTGTTTCCACAATCAATTTGGAGATGCCAAGTTCAGCTGCAATTTTTATGTAATTCAGCAGGGAGAGCCCTGCAAAAGCCACAAGTGAACATGAAGGCCTGGATAACAAGGCTGAGATGATCACGGATTAAGCCACCTCCACTTGCAATTCCCGGGTTTCCTTTTGAACCCCAGTCGTCATAACAGCATGATGAGAAGCCTCCCAGTAGGCCTGTCATTGAACACACCGTGGAAGTCAACCGGCAATGGTCATCTTTTCCTTGGAATGCCGGTTTATTTCGACATTTCCAAGAGTAGCACACCATATTGGCGGCATATATTGGGTGCAATCCTTGTCCTTAGCTTTGATAGACATGGCAACCCACTCCTTCAAATCAGTACAGCACATCTTGGGCAAGCATCACTAGTAGCCAGGTGACGCCGGTGTCTGTTAGCATTACAAAGCACACTACTATTAACAAAGAGAGAGAAAAAATTCCGGACTCTCTGTTTCGCCCGGACAGCCAGCTTCATTACGAATCAAACGCATCAACTAGAGAATTGGTTGAGAAGGTGCGATTAGGAGTAAGCTGGCTCCATGACAACTGATCATTCTCCATGTGATCGTCGAAGACTTGGGCAGCCATTAATTTAAGGCAGTCACCAGTAAGTGTGGTCGAGGAATTACCATCCCAACATTCCGCTGCTGTGAGACCGATTATCATATCAGGGACCTCAGGAATAGCCAAATCAACTAATGTAGTTTGGGTAATCCATGGATGGAGCCAAAAGAAGGTGCGCACGCATCTCCCCAACAACCGTCAATTGGTTTGCGCTACAATAATATAATTAAGCTACAGTAGTCAAAACCATAAAATTAATTAAGTTGGAAAATAAAACAAGAATTAAAATGAAATGCAAAAAGTACCCAATGCAAAGTTGTGCATATAAACACCTGATTTCTGTTTTTTGGTTGCAACCTAGTTTGAAGTATGTTACAACAGTCTCCGTACTTGTTTTTCAGTATATACTGTATATATTATGAAGAAGATAGGAGAAGACGCTAGCTCCTTGAATTGAGTAGAGGAAGGAATAGTGGAGATGAATAAGGCGCTTATACCAACAAACAATGATGAAGATGGATGTGAGAGTGAGAGGCACACCAAACTTCCATGGACGGTCTACTTGAGCACCTTTGTTGCGCGCAGTGTGTGGAGCCTATCAAGTAGGAGCTATGGTATTCGTCGCCTACTCAGTCGGCCATCACTGAAGAACTGGGACTCACCACAGCTGAGGTTGGCTCAACTGATCATTGCTAATTCCTCCTTTATTACTACTACTGATGTTGATATACAGGCCAGGGAGCTAGGGATTTCTAATTAAGAATTGGTTTTTGTATCTCCTCCAATTAACAGGTACTCGTTGTTTGGGTCAATTCTGTCAATTGGTGCAATGTTTGGTGGCATTTCAAGTGGGCCAATTGCTGATTTTGTCGGAAGAAAATGGGTCAGTTAGTTACATGCATATTATCAAGTACATGCATACAGTATTTGCTAAGATATCATCATATATATGGATCAATTAGTGTAAAGACAGACAAATTTTACAGGCCATGGCATTATACAGCAGCATCTGTATAGCAGGGTGGCTTGGGATATATTTTGCACAGGTAGGTTGGGTAATCTTAAACTACTAGTACGTTCTTTAATTTCTTCATCAGCTGCCAGCCCATGCACTTGATTTAATATTCATTAATTTGTTAATTGCTTGTTTCAGGGACATATGTCAGAATTCTGAAGGACATGTATAAGGGTTCGTTGACTAGTGTATACATCCCGGGGGGAAACACGGAGTTCTTCCAAGTGGGTGTCGGCTTGCACCAGGGGTCGGCTTTGAGCCCGTTCCTGTTTGCTATAGTTCTAGATGTTCTGACAAGGGAGATCCAAGATGATGTACCTTGGTGTATGCTTTTCGCGGACGACATTGTGTTGGTGGATGAATCGAGGGAAGGAGTCAGCAGAAAGTTGGAATCCTGGAGAGAGAAATTGGAGGTAGAAGGCTTTAAGCTGAGTCGGACCAAGACAGAGTATGTGGAGTTTAAGTTCAATCAAGAGGAGGAACCAGAGGAAGAAATACGTCTGGGAGGAGAGGTCGTAGCAAAAAAAGAGATGTTCAGATATTTAAGCTCGGTGGTACAGAGTGATGGCAGTGTCGAAGAGGACATCAGACACCGGATACAGAGGGGCTGGCAGAAATGGAGGGGTGCTTCTGGAGTGCTATGTGACAGAAAGGTCCCACTCAAGCTGAAAGGCAAGTTCTACAAAACTGTGGTTAGACCAGCCATGTTGTATGGGGCAGAGTGTTGGCCGATCACAAAGGCGCAAGAGCAGAAGCTAATGGTAGCAGAGATGAGAATGCTGAGATGGATGTGTGGGCATACCAGATTAGACAAGATTAGAAATGAGGTGATTAGGGGCAAGGTAGGAGTGGCCAGTTTAGGCGAAAAGCTCCGAGAATCAAGGCTCAGATGGTTCGGGCACGTACAGAGGAGGCCGGCAGAGGCCCCAGTAAGGAGGATCGAAAGTTTGGCCGCTGGGGATTTTCGCAGGGAAAGGGGCAGACCAAAAAAGAGTTGGAAGGAAGTCATAAAGCAAGATCTCACTGCTCTGGCAATTTCCGCAGACTTGGCAATGTGCAGGGACCAATGGCGCGCGAAGATTACAGTGGCAAAGCAGTAGTACAGAAGACGTAGAGGGGGTTTTCTTGCTCTTTCCCCTTTTTTTAGTCTTTTTAGTCTTTTACTTTTTAAGGTTCAGTGCTTTTTCTTACTCGGTTGGTTCTTAGTTTGAGTCTCTCGCCTGTCCTATTACCCCCTCTTTCCCCCCTCCCCCCCTTCTCCCCCCCTTCCTTTGGGCCTGCCCGAAATACCCTCCCGACTTCTACTCGGGGCAAGGGTATGTACATCTTGACCCCCCAGATACCGCTCGTTTCGGTTTAAACTGGGTAAATGTTGTTGTTGTTGTTGTTTGTTAATTGCTTGTTTAAATTAAATTCTAAGGGAGTAGTATCTCTAGACCTTGGAAGACCGGCAGGAGGATTCGGGATAGGAGCCTTCTCTTATGTGGTGAGTAGCTCCGCTCCTACATATGATTCCCAACGACACCCCTTGTCCATATATATATATATATCCGTTGAATTTATATTAATTCCACTTTCGTTCGGGATAACGTACTAATTAACTTGCATAAATAAATTGATAGGTGCCAGTTTATATAGCTGAAACAGCACCTATGCAACTTCGAGGGGTGTTGACAAGTTTTAACCAGGTAAATTAATTAATTATATACAAGCCTAAATTTACACACGTCCTAACAATTTTGCTTCATATACATACACTCTTAAAGAAAGTTCTTGTAATATATTTCGCAGCTGTTGCTCTCTGTTGGTGTGGCGTCATCTTATATGCTTGGTCTAGTATTGCCATGGAGGGTTTTAGCTCTCGCAGGTCGGTCACCATCTAAATTTCATGTCCTTTGTTGGAGTTTAATTAATTAATTAATAATATATTCATCAAAGAAGAGGCCGGTTACTTGGAAATTAAAATGGCCGCAGGAGTTCTCCCATGTGTTGTTCAGCTTCTGGGCCTGTTAATCATTCCAGAATCTCCAAGATGGCAGGCAAGGACAGGGAAACACAAGGAGTTTATGGAATCACTACAGAAACTCCGTCCCAAACATGCAGATATATCTTGCGAGGCGACTGAAATTCAAGTACGAAACCATATGATATAACCCATTAAACACATCCTTTGTCCCAGGTGTTTCTTCAACAGTTGGGTCAATATCCTATTCTGTTATTCAGGTAAAGATAATTAAATAGTTTCCATGCAATTAACTAACTGCCCTTTTTTCACTTATCGAATTTTTTTTTCCGATATAGGCTCAAAAAAAGTTTTATTTCCGAATTTAGGCTCGTTTTATAAAATTTTACGAGGATAGGCTGGCTGTTAGGCTTGGGAGAAAGTCACTGTTAGACGTGGCGAGTTTTTCATTGAGAGTCGCTGCATGGACAAGCGATTCCTCTGTTTATATTTTTCTTTCACAAATATTGTTAATCCTTTAAATCTTTAATGTTTTGCCGCACCATTTTTGCCCCAAATGACCAACTTCAAGGTAGCCTGATAGGATGTCACGTTATTTTTTTCATGTTGATATACATATTTTATTTCCTTTACAAATTTTATTTATTTAAGTAAAAGTAATATATAAATATATTATTACATGCATCATGCACTTTAATGTTTTGCCGGATCACTTTCGCCCCAGTGATACATGTAACAATAACTTGCATCTAAATTAAATTAAGGTAACTAGTTGTCCCGTCGTGTCATATACAACTCTGACTCGATATTTTTTAGATATACTATAAAAAGATATTAATAAATAAAAATATAATATAAATGTTAATGTAAGTAATTTGTTATCCGTAATATGTATAAAATTATTTTATTTTTTAAAATCTAATAAAACAAATTAAATTTAGATTATTAAGTTTAAAATTGAGAATAAACATAGTTTATTAAGATAAAATAATCTATATTGCTCATTTTCCTTGATAATATTTCATAAATAGGTTTAATTTAAAAGAAAGAGATAAAATATGAAGAAAATAAAGCAAAAAAGATATATTTTAAAAATATGGAAGAGATGAGATTTTGAAAAATAATTATTAATTTAATAATAATATATGTAATTGAGTATATTTATCCTTTTATAATATAAGAGAGAAAGAAAAAACTAAAATGTTAAAAAGATTAAACATAAATTTTATTGGCTTATAAGGAAAAAATTCAACCATTAGTTAAATTCTTTTAGTTAAGATATTATCTCCTACCAAAAATTAAGATATTATCTAAATTTGGGAAATAAATAAGTTTTAATTAAGTGAAAAAAATTTGCCATGTGGAATATGAAGTGAAAAGAATAATTAATATAAAAATTTTATAGAGCAAAGATTAAATGACATGTGGCAAAATCCTATGTGGATTGATAATAGAATGACATGTGTAAAAAGCTGACGTGGCGTAACATGGAGGCTCCAAACCTTATTGCTTTTATATATATAGTAGACTAGTATAATACTTGTATCCTGTACGAAAATTACATAAAAAAGTATATAGATATTTTACAAAAATATATATAAAAAAATTTACTCAATAAAGTATAAGTGTACAACACAGTCTTTAAAAAATATAAAAAATACTCAATAAATTTATATATTTTTCAAATATAAAATAACACAATACAATCCTAAAAAGTACAAAAAATACACAATAAATTTATAGGTTTACCTTAATTTAATTTAATATGAAAATATACTATACAGTCCTTAATTAAAAACTGTAAAAAAAACTTAATAAATTTACTCCAATTTTGAAGTTAACATTTAGATATGCAAATATATATATATATATATAATACACATAATATCCTAGATAAGAAGAGTTGTCAAAAGTTGACCTAACCCGCAAACCCGATCCAAATTGTTTGATAATGTTAGGGTTAAGACCCGAAAATTTAAACCCGAAACTCAAAATAAACCGAATTCGATAGAACACGAAATCCGTTGGGTTGAAACCTAAAACCAGTTGGGTTGACCGATTTAGTGTATATATAGAATTTATAAATTTTATTTTGAAACTTTTAATATACTTTATTATAAGTATTCATATAAATAATATATTATAATTATATTATTAAATAAAAATTGATTTTAATAATCATAAAAAATAATATTTTAGACCCATTGGTCAACCTGACCCAACCAAAAAACCGCAACAACCCGACTTGATTGTCTTGTGACCCTTAACGAAACCGAAACCGAAATGACTGAATCTGAACCTCCTACCCGACCCGATTGATAGCTCTATAAATAAGCAAATAATATATTTATACATTATTTTTTATTAAATAAGTATAGTTTGTAAAAGAAATAAATATGTACACTACATTAATATGAAAAGAAAAATTAATGTGGCATCCTACCATCCAATCTTGAATGGTAGTCTTGGGGGCACAAGTGGCGCATCAAACTATTAACGACTTTAAAACGAAAAACTATTAACGATTTAGAGGTTTAATTATATTTGTTAAAAAAAATATAGAGACAGGTCATTGGTTCATGCAACTATTGTCAATCCCTAACCTAATAGCCAGCCTATCTCCGTAAAATTTTATAAATCCAGCCTGAATTTGGAAATAAAATTTTTCTTGAGCCTATGTTTGAAAAAAATTCTCACTTATCATGCTTATGCAGTAGTATCTAAATTGGCAGGTTTTGGTTAATATGTTTGTTTTGCCATTGGTGGTCAAGGTTGGTCGGAAACCTCTTACAATGGTAAATTTATTTCATAATTAATAATACAATTTCAAACCATCCACAGGTTTGCTATTGTGCATTAACTAACTAACATAAATTTTTACCCCATAAATTTTTAGGATGTTTGATATTGTGCATTAACTAACTAACATAGAGAAGAAGCTGCTCTTACCCCATAAATTTTTAGGATGTTTGATTAATGTTTATGGGTTATACACTGAACAATCGCATCGCTTATGTGAAGACAGATATTCCCCTTAAATGTTAAAGGAACGGGTGGAAGTATTGCAACGCTTGTCAACTGGTTTTGTTCGTGGGCAGTTTCCTACACATTCAACATGCTCACAAGCTGGAGTTCCTATGGTAAGAAAAATTGTATCATATTGAATGAAAAGAACATATTAGCAGGAAAACAGGATGACACTAATAGACAACAGAAGCTATATATATATAGATAGATAGATAGATAGATAGGTAGATAGATTTAAGTTCAAGTGAGAAGAGTTCTTAGAGTGTGCACGTGTGCACAGTTTGTATTCATGATTTTGAGTTATATATGCATGATTTTGTATGACTATATTCATGGTTTTAAGTTCCATATTCATTATGTTGAGTTACTCGCTTTTTATGAATATACAACTTAAAAATATGATTATGTAACTATATATGCACGATAAAGAGATGGAATATGAAAAAAACTTCAAAAATAAAATAATATAAAAATATGAATATGCGACTTATAATCATGAATACAATGTAGTATGAAAATAATGAATATGAATGAATATATAACTCAAAAATATGAATACAGCTATACAAAATCATGAATATGTAACTCAAAATCATAAATGTAAACTGTGTACACGTACACACTCTAAGAACTCTTTTCACTTGAAAATATATATTTATATATATATATATATATAGGGGGAGGTTCCGGTAGAAAGCTAATTGTGGTAGAAAGTGATGGTGAATTTGAGGCGTTGGATTAAAGTGAATTGATGGTGAGATTTGAGAATGCAAAATAGTTAAAATAGGAGGAATATCACTAGATTATATGTCATTTGCCAAAAAAAACTCACATCCCTTAAAATTAGCAAACAAATCATTTAAAAAAATAAAAAAGGAAGGAATTAATTGATATTGATGTAAATAAAATCACGTACAAATTTTGAAATCTGATATAAACGTAGATTCTCTCTCCTATTTTGAAAATCAAAATCAATAATACATTTAATATTGATTTTATCCTATTTTTAAAATTAATTGATATTGACGTAATTTATATCCCTATTCTCGTAGCATATCATATGAGTGAATACCAATGTGATAAACAATGAATATGTATTTGGATTACAATGAATATGATGAAAATGAATAATTGTATGATCTCGATCATTATAATTTTATAAATGAATATGACCACCATTTACATAAACATACCTAAGTTGATTCGAAAAGCTACATAAATATCATCATTTATTGATAAGAATATCACCATTCAATTACATGAATATTATAAGCTAATACAGAGAATATGATCACCTAATTACGTGCAAATCATTAGCTAATATAGTGAATATGACCACCATTTACATAATTATTACTAGGTAATATGGTGAATATAACCACCTAAATAGAAGAATATCACTAGCTAATATGGTGAACATGATCACCAAAGTACAAATCACTAGCTAATATGGTGGCATAAAACCCAAATCAAACCCTAAAAAAATCCCATAAAACCCAAAATTCGGCAATTGAATAAATTGGAATGGGAATTAGTTTACATACCTTACAAAACCCTAAATTCTCACCAAATATGAAGATCTAAACAAAGAACGAGTACCACACGAAGAATAACAGATTTTAAGCATAGATCTAGAGTTGGATTAGAGAATACTTTGAAACTAAAAACAGATCTGAACGATGAAAGAATGATGCGAGAATGGAGAGAAGAAGAGCAGATTAATTTTTACGTAAATTGGGGAGAGTAGATAATAAATTGGAAAGAGAAAAGATTTTCTATCCAAAATTATCTCTAATAGAATTAATATTGTGCTGTGTAGCCCATATCATATCTTACACCCCTTTTAAACAAAATCTCAACCATTTAAAAATTTTAATCTAATGATATATATTCACCCTCACTTTTCACCTTAAAACCCTTTCTACTAAAACTTAAAACTATATATATATATAATATATATATGAACTTACTCTTTAGCTTTTGCTGAATGTCTAGTATCTTTTTGCTGTATGCTGCAGTCAATGCGTTGGCCTTCATTTTTGTGATGAAAGCGATACCTGAAACAAAGAGAAGAACTTTGGAGCAAATCCAGTCGGAGATAAATGTGTAGTCATCATACAAGAGTAACAATTTATTTTGTCACGCAATAATAAAGGAGCAGTCAGTATTCAAACATAAAATATCATTTCTTGTCATGCAATCATCAAGGACCAGCAGCACTGCTGTGAATTTTGTATGTTTTAAATCTGTGTTATATATAGCAGCAGGAGTTGATCTAACAAATTAATATTCCTACAAATTTTAATTGGGAATTAAAATAAAGCGTTCTCATGTTAAGCTAAATATTCAAATAAAAATTTCGACCAAAAAAAATTGAAATAAAAATTTACTATATTCCAATGCTTTGCTAAGCATATGAGCAACGTCATTTACGTATGCTTGGAAATAAAGTTATAGGTCATTCCTCTGTGCCCCTTGATGACATCATTCAGTTGCCTATTGAAAAAAGCTTGATCGAGCTTGTAATCTCAAATGCATGGTAGCAAGCGTTTTACCTTTAGCATTCATAATTTTCCACATGGGCCACCGTACGACGAACAAATGTGTATTAATAGTTGCACTAGTCACCAACTTTAGTTGCACAATGATTTCAATTATAGACAACAGATAAAGTATAACTGACTGATTTTTCTTAATTACTTTCTCTATTGTTATTATTGTTGGCATTTTCCTGGCACAACACGGCTGCAAAAGAGTGCTTTTTCATTCATGGAAAGATAAACCTGGAAAAGGATGCAGAGGGGTTTAATTTTTAGCCATTGAGTAGCACCATAATAAATCTTTCAAAATTTAAGCATGACAAATACAAAAAAGGCTGAAAAAAAGGAAGGCAGAAGAAGTTCAAGGTAAAAGGAATTGACACAAAAGAATGTCATGGATATTCAACATGTAATGAAATGCTTGAAATATTACCACAAAGAGCACAACCTAGCATCCTTTTTATTACAAAAGATCATTATTGATATTCTACTAGGACCAATCAAATGGCATTTTATGTATGAACGTTTAACATGTCATAAGTTACAGGAATTTGATCACGCCGCAAGAAGGAATTTGATCACCCTTTTCCCTCCTTCCTTTCTATATGCATCCCAAACCCTCCGCAACTGAGGAGCAACTACTTCTTCGAGCACCAACTAACCCATTTGACTTGTCTTTCTGCACAAGGCTCCATCCATCTTTAACTTCTAAAAAGATCTTCAGACGCCAATAATCTCTCCCATCAACTTACTTCATGTTGGAGCAGTGTTGAGTTCCCAACACTGGAACAACAATCGCTCTCTCCAGTTTTGATAGTGACAAACACTATTAGAGAACTAACATGTTTTATTCAAGTATTTCAAAGGAACTACATGTGAACTAGGAACTACAAAGCCATATGAAGATGCTCCTAGTAAGGGAACTCGAGTGTCGAATGTTCCCTATTCAAGGGAACTCTGAAGTCAATCCAAAGACAAGCCAGCGTGAAATGCGGAAGCCTGTTCTAAACAAATCAGAGAGACAGTCTCTGCATCAAACTGATCTTATGCATCCAACGGTCCGATGAGCTTCAAGAATTGACAATATTTGAATCGAGTCACATGTGAGAAAAGTACAGATCCTTGGAGGGCAAGACAAGGGCATTTTGACTAAAGACTAAAGGATAAGGATTTGGCTCCAAGTCCATATAGGAACAGAGACTAGCTGCCGGTGAGTAAGTTTGCAAACCCTATAGTAAGTCTTTGTTCCTATATGGACAAGGAGATTAGTAAGTTTGCAAACCCTATAGTAAGATGAGAAAGAAAGAAGGAAGAACCAGAGAAGTCACTGGTGGTGAGTGTGCAATCTCGACGACAGAAAAAAAGAAGTTCCTAGGCGAAACGGAACTGAGTAGTCGATTCTAGGTGCAAGGTCTGATTTAGTTGCTTTAGTTGTGTTGTTCGCTTAGGAACTAGGTTGAGAAGACTCATAAGTGTTTTTAGAGTTCAATGTCTGCTAGGAACAAAGAAGTTTGAGTCTTGCCTATTTAAAAATAAATAAAAAAGTAAGTCATTCAAAATCCTTCAACAAAGGTAGAGGCTTACCGACACAACAAGTTGTGAAGTTCCTCTATCAAGAACTGTGTCCCTTTTTTATAGCTTTTGTTTTATACCTGCTTTGTATTTTTATTCCGTTGCCTTGGAAACAGTTCAAAACCTGTTCCAAAATCTCTATGCCCTTTGATCCAACAATTAGTATTAGAGCAGGTCGCTCTAGATTTGTGTGTTAGTCTTGCAAGTATACCGGACGTCGTCCAAGATGACTCAAATCAATCATGGGAACAACAATCCGCCCAAGCTTATCACTAGAATGTTCGAGAGGTGGCAGAGACTAATGAAAGACTAGGTGAGGAGCCACGACTTAAGCATGGTGTGTCATCGAGAAAGGAAAGTTTGAGGTAGATCCAGCCATTCATGACAATTTGTCCAAATGAGGACAAAATGAATGTAAGTGCATGGAGGCTAACTTCAAGGCTAAAATATATCTCAACAACACTATGTGTGAACAAGAGGCGAGCAACTCCGACGAACAAAGGCACACAACTACCACTCTGATTCGATGAAGGCTCGAGAGGATACCTTCATGAATGATGGACAAGGGCCTCGGGAGGAAGACCCTCTCCGGAGTGAGTCGGAGAAGAGAAGGAAGCCGCCGGAGAAATCGCCCAAGGAAGAGAGCATGTTTTTACACTATTGAGAGCTCTACTCTCTGTCAGCATGCCCATGGAGCCGACCTCATTAATTCTGTTCAAGTTCCCGAAGCGAGCGTGCCTTGCCACGTACCTACCAACACTCCTTCACCCAATGCTCTTGCGAATGTTGCAAGCCATGGCACCAACCATGGCATGATCCCTACGACTTGTTGAATTTTAGGGTTTAAAACGGAATAGCCTTTTGCATAAACAAGTTGAAGTAAAATTTGGCTCTTGTAGATCTAAAGGATAATCAAGGTGATTTGAGTAGACCCCGAAGGGTAATCTCATTTGGGTGTAGACCATAAAGGTAGTCACCACCGACCCTTTTAAACATTTTATTAAGATGACCGGATAAAGAATACGAGTCAACCGATTAGTTCCATCTTTCCTTCAATGAATATTGCCATTATTCCATGCCAAAGGATACCGCAATATTGTTGTGAGATAAAACGTACCAAAAAATGACAATAGAGATGCTGACAAGACAACTCTATCAAGATTAAACGTACCTTATTCGAGTCCCATGATTCTTCTTCATCCTTGACTTGGACGAACTCATCTTACCATGATCCTGATGGCTCTTCCTTCACTTGGGCGAGGCCATCATGCCACGACACTTGAGGTTCTTCTTTCACATGTAATCGTGAAAACCCTTCCATGATATCACACTTAATGTGTTTGTTTTCCTTAATAAAACACTCGACTACACAATCCTAGTCTTGACCGACTATATGTCTAAACTTGCACTGATCTTGTGTCTACCTGTGTGTTACTTCATGTGTCATCAAATGAACGACCAATTGATACGTGACAACCTTCGAGATGAAGATGATCACGAGAAGAATCGCCCAGGGTATGGATTTCGGATTAAAACACTTATAATTAAGATTTCAAGAACATAATAATAATTGAAGAAGATTGTAGTTTGGATAAAGAAGCGAGAAACACCTTAGCCAAGGTACCTCACTTTAATTTCATCATATTTTTTTAATGAATAACAAGCATATAAATAGAATACAAGAGCAAAATTTCTTGAGTAGCAAGGGAAGAAGTTGTTGGCCCTAAGAGGGGTAAAAGGGACCTTTTGCTTGCTCTCCAATATAACTTATTATAATACTAGAAACTCTTTCTAAGTCCCCTTACCTTAATTAAATCAAATAAATAAATAGCCGACAAAAGAGATAAGGAAACTATCCTAACAAACTCCTAATAACTCAAAAAGATATTCCCTAAATTGGAATTAATGAACCCTTTTAAAAAAATACAATTAACAAACAATAATCAGATTTTCTAAACTTAGCATCTTTATTATGTGCCCAAGGGCACACATTAGAAATTTCCTTAATAATATAAGAAAGAATATTCCAGTCAACTAACAAGGATCCTAGGCTGAAATGTCTTCATAAAAGGTCCATAAATATAATAATAAGGATCGATATTTTAAACTAAAGATAAGATTCCCGTAAGACTTGAACAACTCTCAGTAAATTACATTTTTCGCCCCTTTTCTGTTGGATTTTGTATTTGATGTAAACTACAAGTCGTAGATCTTTTAATTATCCTTCCAACGTGTATTGAACGGACTTGAGATCAATTTTCTAGGCTGAGTTATGACCTTTTTACTGAGCACTGTTTTTAATTTGACGGGCTTCTTAACTTTTCGAACTTTCAAGACTTAATCCTCTTCTTTGGTGGTCTTGGGCGCCATTGATGAATATTTGTAAGAGATAATATCGATTCCGTGAAAACCTCTTTGAACTTGAACTCTCGAGACCTTGAGAAAGGTCTTGGTCTTGGCCTCCTAGACACCTTGTTTGCAACCTTATTCTTCATGGTCTTTTGATTGCTATCATTCTCCTTCACTTGGCTGCAAATCGTCCTTGATTTGTGTCCGAATGTAGTGAATAAATCAGAAAATGTAGACAAAGAACTCTATGAAACATTCATATACTCAGCTCCGGAGTCTAGATGATAGTAAGTAAATGCATATGTGATCAAACATCCATTAGAAGCAAGCAATGACCACTTAGGAGCACTCAACAACAAGCTGCAACATTCATGAGTCAAATAATATCCAAACTGGATGAAATTTTTCAGAGGCTCATCTAAGGTGGAATCACAAGTATCCTCAAAATTTGGAAGCAATTGGACAACTATAGCTTGAGATTCATTATTGACAATTGCTGGCTCATCGGGACATGTCAAGCTGTCTTGACCAGGCTCAACAAATGAAGGCTCTTGTAGGCATTCATCCTTTGATTCCTTACTCTCAAATGATTTAAAAGACAGTGAAATATCAGCACTAGAATCATTGGTTGTGACTTGAGCATTGTTGGAAACAAGTGACGGTTTGGTGCAAGAAAACACTATTAGTGGCGGTGCTTCGGTATAGGCTATTGCAACTGAGTTCTCCTGCTCCACTTGAGGTGGAGTTACTCTTCTAATAACATCAATTACCTCATCCATTCGTTGAATTTTGTAGTAAAAATTTTGAGCAACTCTTACTAACTTATCGACATCATCTCTTGGTTGACCCCATAGTATAACTGAAATGAAGGCTCCAAACCAACCAAGAACCATGGACATAAAATATGTGATGATGTTGGAATTCCAGTGAAGGTGGCTAATTCATCAAGGTCCATGAAGAAAGCAAGCGGGGACCTAGTGCCTTAGTGGCAATTGTTGAGCATTGCCATACGTCTTGCATGCTCGGATGGGACAAACGCTCTACGCATAGAAAATCTCAATTTTGGCCAACTTTTGATGGATCTGAAGTCCTTGATTACGACGGTAATGAACAACATCAACCCACCAATTATAAGCAATGTCTGGAAACGAGCAAGTGATAAATTCCACACATGGATCATCAAGATAACCATAATAGTCCAAATAAGCAATACTTTCTTCTTCACATGCAAAATAATGTTGATGATCAATAGCACCATAGAATAATCGAATTTCACTTTATTGAAACATGATAATTTAGCAAGATAAGTTACCAAATTTGAGGCTGAATTTGAGGGTTCTCCTCGGGGAACAAGAAAAGACTCGGTTTTGCACTTTGAAAACAACGTCTTCACGTGGCTGGATGGTACTTATCTTGCACATTACACAACTAACAAAAGACTTCACTCTGTCCTTCAATCAATAAAAAAACAAACTTGGAAAGTATTCTAAGAGAACACAACAAACACAAGGCTTGATGACTTACGCGACAAGGTGTTTTCGGTGGGCGATGGCGATTGAGTACTGCTGAGTATTTTGAGCTTTTCGGGGGCAAACGATGTCCATTTTTGACGAATTTTATATGCCCAGACTCATATCTAAATTCTATACAATATTTTGCATTGAGATTCCAAAAATGAACTTCAAAAATTTTCGAAAAAAAGCCAGAACTTTCGACAATAGTGCATGGTGAAACTTCTTTGCAAGGTTTGATGCAAGCAGTGTTGTGGGTGTTGATGCAACCGGTGTCTTCCATCAATAATGTCTTCAACAATGAGAATCGAAACCTGAAATCGTTGGGCTCTGATACCAATTGATATGTGACAACCTTCGGGATGAAGATGATCACGAGAAAAATTGTCCAGAGTATGGATTTCAGATTCAAACACTTAGAATTCAGATTTCAAGAGCACAATAATAATTGAAGAAGATTGTAGTTTGGATGAAGAAGCGAGAAAAACCTTAGCCAAGGTGCCTCACTTTAATTTCATCATATTTTTGTAATGAATAACAAGCATATAAATAGAATACAAGAGCAAAGTTTCTTAGGTAGCAAGGCAAGAGGTTGTTGGCCCTAAGGGGGGGAGGGACCTTGTTGCTTTCTCTCCAAGATAACTTATTATAATACTAGAAACTCTATCTAAGTCCCCTTACCTTAATTAAATTAAATAACTAAATATCTAACTTAAGAGATAAGGAAACTATCCTAACAAACTCCTAACAACTCAAAAAGATATTAATAATATAGGAAAGAATATTCCAGCCAACTAACAAGGATCCTAGGATGAAATTCCTCCATAAAAAATGTCCATAAATATAATAATAAGGATTGATATTTTTAACTAAAGATAAGATTCCCGTAAAACTTGAACAATTTTCTGTAAAGGCTTGATATTTTCGCCCCTTTTCTGTGGGATTTTGTATTTAATGTAAACTACAAAGTTGTAGATCTTTTAATTATCTTTCCAACGCATATTGAACAGACTTGAGATCAATTTCATAGCCCGAGTTATGATCTTTTTACTGAGCAGTATTTTTAATTTGACGGGCTTCTTAGCTTTTCGAACTTTCAAGACTTAATCCTCTTCCTTGGTGGTAGGGCTGAGCACGTTTCGATTCAAACTGAAATTTTAAGCCGAGCCAACCGAACCGAACCAAAACCGATATAATTCGGTTAGGTTTTCGGTTTAGGAATTTTCGGTTAAATTTCGGTTCGGTTCGAATTTTCCAAAGATTAACCTTCTATTTATCTAAAACCGAGAAAAATTGAAACTGAACCGAACCGAACTGAACCAATTCTGTTTGATTCACATAAAATGGAATTTCGGTTTGGTTTTTTCGGTTTGGTTTGGTTTTGAACCGATGCTCAACCCTACTTGGTGGTCTTGGGCGCCATTGATGAACATTTGTAAGAGATAATATCGAGTCCATGAAAACCTCTTTGAACTTGAATGCCTGAGACCTTGAGAAAGGTCTTGGTATTGGCCTCCTAGACACCTTATTTGCAACCTTATTCTTCATGGTCTTTTGATTGCTATCACCAATCCCCTATAAATAGGCGTCCGTGGCTGTCCAAAAACTGCCCAAAAAGTAGTTACACAATCGGTTGAGAAGAAGAGAGGTTGAGAGTGATTTTAGGGAAGTTGTAACCAACTTGCCTTATCCAAAAACTTCTCTCATTCCTAGTCATCTTAGGTGTATAAAACTGCCCAATATGGAGTCCATTTGCCGTCCAAAATCCAGCCCATAAAGACTCAAGGAATTGGTCCAAAACTCTCTTAGAAAAGCCCAATCTAAAGCCCACAAGCCAAGCCCAAAATAGCAAATAATGAAGCCCATTCTCTAGTCCATGCTTGCGTCCCATCAAACTCAAACGCACGCCCCATGGGTTGGCCCACCATGGCCCATAGCAAGCTAGAATAGTTAGATACGTAGCTAGGTCACTTACCTAGTGTAGCTAGCACTTAGCTAGTTGAGCTAGCATCCAGCTACTTGAGTTTGCTTGATCTTCCTTGAGCTAAACCCTAGCTACATGAGTTTCTTACCAAGCTTGTACTTTGAGTCAAGAGCTTTATTTAAGATTCTAGAGCTAACTCTAAACTAGTTTGAAGCTTTAATACTCCTTTCAAGTATTCATAACTATGTGCGAAGCTAATCTCTAGCTTTGATCCTTGGATAATGCATTCATCAAGATTAGAGAAGCTTACAAACATTCATATAAACTTGCACAAAGCTATAAGACTCATTTACTAAGCTCAAAACCAAACCTTAGCTCAAATGCTCGGACTCGGCGCCTTGTGCCTAAGCCCTAGGCGCGCCGCTAGCTCCTCGCAACCACGGATGCGCCGATGCCAAGCATAGGCGCTCCCCAAATATCTCCATGCACAAGCTCTCGAACATTCCATGGCGCGCCTCGTTCCAGCACCGTGCCAACGCAACGCAAGTGCGCACACCATGTACCATCGCGCCTTACCGAGCGCCACTTCCTTGTGCCGCAGTCGAGTGTCGTACGCGTTGTAGGTGCGCCCTTTTCTTTTGCCGTTGCACACGAGGTTTCATGCCTCAGTGTCAGGGTGAATCTCTTGGATTTCTTTTCTATTCATGACCACTTTACTTCTCATATCATATCATGGCAAGCCACATAGTCAATTTCTTCAATCGACATTTCTTTGTGATTTCTTTACCTCAACATGCTTACAATGGGATTGATGACTTTTCACAAATCAGCAACACGACCCTGCTACTGGGCACATTGGATCAAGCAAGTCGGCCCCAAAATTCTATGTTGGTGTGGCCAAGCAGCCCGGCGTGACTGGCCGGCTAGGTTCCAAAGCGACTTGCCCCAATGTGTGGGCAACTCGATCAAAAATGGTGTTTATGAACTCCGAACTTGGTGGTAAGCTCTCTTACACTCCACCTACTTCAAATCTGGTTTCCATGAAGGTCTCAGAAGGGCTCCCGAAACAAGTTGTGTGGGGATGGTCATTGCTTGGACAATATGTCGGTTTCTACCCGGGCCACTTCATGATCAATGACTTGATGAAGTCATGGGGTGTCAAGGCACGCTATAGAGAAGAAGAAGTCTGGCTCATATTCCAATTTGAGTCCGAGGAGGACATGGACAAAGTCTTACGAGGGGGTCCCTATTTTGTCCATCGAAAACCAATGCTCCTCAAGCACATTCCGGACAAGTTCGCCTTCAATAGGCTTGACATTGCCACGATCCCACTATGGGTTCGAATCTATGGTCTATCACAAACCTATTGGACCTTGGATTTGCTAGGTCGTGTGGCTTCACATATTGGCAAGCCACTCTATGTTATCCGGTGACCGATGGAAGGAAACGTGGCTCGTACGCTCGTGTCTTGGTGGAGCTTAATTTTGGTGCGCCAATCACAAGGGAAGTAAGTGTTGGTGATTCGATTGATAGCTCTTTCCTTGTTGACAATGAACCTTTATTTTGAAAAGGATGTTGTACGTTTAGGCATGATTTTGTAGATTGCTCTTTCAAAGACAAGAAGGATGCCATTGGTACTAAGGCAAAGAAAAGCTCCAAGGCCTCAAAGATCCATGCTCGGAGTGGGGAAAAGCAAGTCGGGGATGGTGGCTCCTTGGACGCCAACAGTACGAAGGTGCGGCCTCCTCCGAATGATTCCATCGCAAAGGATCCAATACCACCTAGAACCGGCGCGTCCTCCAACAACGAAGCACCAAAGGGCAAGGACACTTCTGAGAGAGTGAGTGGGAAAGGGAATCACAAGAAGGATAATCCTTCTAAAACACTTAACTCGAGTGATAAACATGGTGAGAGTGGGGATTCGAGTGAAACACATAGTGATGGGGAGTCTCATGCCTTGGATGAGCGCCCAAATCTTGAACTTGATGGGTTCGAAAGTGAGGGGGATTTTTCTAGTAAGGATGAGAGTGACACCCAAGAACCCGAGAGAGAAAATGAGGTGTCCATTGTTCTCGGAGCATCTTTTGTCGAAAGAGGCCAAGGCTAGTGTGGAGGGAGATGATGAAGTCCCGAACAACTCCGTCGGGGATGGAAGAGGAGGAGGCCAAGGGGAGGACGACACTCCTTTTAAGGACGTCCTCTCGAGCTCTCAAAAGAAGAAGGCTAAGGCCAAGGCCAAGGCAAGAGATGTGGTCCAAGCCAAGATCAAGTGGCCGACGCATGAAAGATCCCTTCGAAGCACCACTAGGCTTGAGAAAAAAAAGGCGTTGCGCCTAAATGAAGATCATTTCTTGGAACATACAAGGGCTTGGCCAAGCCCGGAAACAAAATGGCTTGTGTGGTGTGATACGAGATTTTGAGGCTAAGGTATGTGGAATTTTTTAAACAAAATGTGGTAGGTGGAATTTAATTGATTTGGCGCGCCGTGTGGCCCCAGGATGGAATTTTGCATCTAATTTCCATCTTCATTCTCGTGGTCGTATTTATGTGCTATGGGATGCTAATTGTGTTGATGTTGACCTTCTTAGTATGTCTTCTCAACATGTCGATTGTCTCATCACTTGCAAGACAACCCGACAAATGTTTGGTGCGTGCTTTGTTTATGGTTTGCATAGCATTATGTGCGCCGACTGCTATGCGACCATATTGATGAGCTTTTCAAATCTCACAAGTTGTCGTGGATTGTGCTTGGTGACTTCAATTGTTTCATGGATGAGGATGAAAGAATCAATGGTGAGAGAGTTACTATGTACGAGTGCAAGGATATGGTGAAAGCTTGTCAGAAACATGGACTAGTGGACACCTTGAGCACGAAATGGAGCAAAATTGACCGAGTCTTGGTAAATCCTTCTTGGCTCAATTCTGATTTTTATTGTCATACTAATTTCCCGGACATGTGGAACCTCTCCGACCACAAGCCAGGCCTTGTGTCATTGCGCAGGGTGTTCGACAATGGCAAGCATTACTTCAAGTTTTCAATATGTGGGTGTCCCATCCGAGATTCAACGAGGTTGTCCGAGAGAGATGGGTGTCTCACCACCGAGGCACTTATCAATTTCGGCTTTCCAAACTCCTCCTTAGATTGAAAACACCCTTGAAGATGCTCAACAAGGCAAAGTTTAGTCACATTTCCTCTAGGGCGGCCGAGGCCAACCTCACTTTCTCTATGGCCCTTGAGGAGTGCCGGCTCAAACCCGACTCCATGCGTGGATGCTAGAATAAAGGTTGATGTGTTAAAAACCAAGGCCAAGAAATTGAATGAAGCGGATGCGAGTTTTCTTAGACAATAAGCCAAGGCGAAGTATGTGCTTAAGAGTGACCGGTTCTCAAAGTATTTCCATGCTTTGATGAGGGTGAATGGACGTAGAAACCACATTGCTTTCATTACCAAAAGTGATGGGCGCCCTTCTATGTCCATGAATGAAGTGGTGGGAGAGTTTGAGGCCTTCTTCAAAGGCCTTTTTGGATCGGAGGTGCCAATCACTTTGTCGGCGCCGAGTGAATTTGCACATGGGGCGCGCCTGGCTACGGAGGAGGGCCGACGCCCGTGTCTACCGAGGAGATCAAGGTGGCATTGTAGTCCATGGGTGATGACAAAGCACCTGGGGATGATGGCTTCACCACCAAGTTTTTCAAGGCATCTTGGGGCCTCACCGGTCCCGAGTTGTGCGCGGCGGTGAAAGATTTCTTCACCAACGGGAAGCTTCTTTGGCAATTCAACCACATCATCATCTCCCCTCATTCCTAAAGTCGATTCCCCGGTTCGTGTTGACCAATTCCGTCCCATCTCATGTTGCAACGTGATCTCCAACCTCATTGATCCGGCTTAAAGCGCTTTTTTGGAGGGTCGGTTGATGTCGGATAATATTTTCCTTGTCCAAGAGCTCCTTAGAAGATATAATGTGAAGAGAGAAACACGCTGGTGCTTCTCGAACATGGATCTTGTCAAGGCTTACGACTCAATTTCGTGGGATTTCCTAAGATTTGCCCTTAATCACCTAGGTTTCCCCTCGAAATTCATTGCTTGGATCATGGAGTGTGTGTGCACGGCCTCTTACTCCATCAAAATCAACAAAGGCATCTATGTCTTATTTCGGGACAAACGTGGTCTAAGACAAGGTGACCCCCTCTCTCCTCTCCTTTTCGTGATTAGTATGGAAATTCTCTCCCGATTGCTTAAGAAGGAGACCGATAAAAGTTCCTTTCATTTTCATGAAAATTGTGAGAGTCTTCGGCTTTTCCACTTGATCTTTGTCGATGATGTTGCACTTTTTTGTCAGAGTGATGAGAGCTCAGTTAGAGTGTTGATGGGATGCTTGGGGAGATTCAAACACATGTCGACTTTGAGTGTTAATGTGGGGAATTCTTCCATTTTTCTTGCCTCGATTCCAGACCTCGAAAGAGGGCCCATCGCTGCCACTGGGATTAGAGTGGGGGAGTTTCCCTTCCGTTATTTGGGCATTCCTATAAGTCCTCATGGGCTTCAGGTTATTCACTACAAACCCCTCCTTGACATGATTAGTGGATACCTCAATGTTTGGGCCAAGAAAAGCATTTCCTTTGTCGAGCGTCGGGAGTTGATCCTTTAAGTTCTCCAAGGGTGTGAGGGTTTTTGGTTTTCCATTTTGCCGGTCCCCGATGCGGTTATTACTAGCCTTATTGGCATTTGCCATCATTTTCTTAGGAGACGTCCTCGGGTTAAATGTGTAATAACCTCCATTTTTCATAGATGGATATCTAGTAAGTTGAACCTAGTTTCGGGGACGAAACTATTTTTAAGGGGGTAGTATTGTAATAACCCTCTTTTTTCCAAGAAGGATAATAATGTAATTTCCTTTATTCTATTTAATAAAATATATGTGGCATTTTGAGAAATTATTAAATGCCTCATTTTATTAAACAAAAAGTTAACAAATAATCGTTATAAGATTATTTTAGATAAATGACCTTACCCGAAAGGTCGTAAGCTTACTCAATATTAATAATAAATTTAAAAAAAGTATTCATAAGTAGTAGAGCTTTCAAAAGCTAACCCGACCCGAAAAACCGACCCGAACCGCCCAAAAAATTTAGGGTCAAGACCCGAAAAGTTGAAACCGAAACCCTAAATAAACCGAACCCGAGAGACCCGAAACCCGTTGGGTTCAAACCCGAAAAAACCGTTGGGTTTACCCAATTTGTTATATTTTAAGAATATTTGAGATATTTTGAAAATTATAATATATTTTATTAATGAAATATATAAAATAATATATTTATTATTAAATATAATTTTTTCAATAAAAAATATTTTAATAATTGTAAAAAAATCAATTTTCCTGACCTGTTAGGTCGACCCGACCCGCCCGGCAACCCGCAATGACCCGATCCCATTTGATCAGTGACACGTTACAACCCGAACTCGACTCAACCCAAACCCGAAATAACTGAACCCAAACCCGACCTGACCGAACCGTTTGACACCTCTAATAAGTAGTGATATGGAAAAAAATTCATATGAATAATTTTTCTTAAGAGTTTTTCATTATTCTAAAAGCTATTTTTATGAATAAGGAGTTTTTATACGTTACTTAATTTTTTTTAGATATTGTTGTGACAAAGGAATAAACTTTTAAGGTAAGATAATGAGTTCTTAAAACATTGGGTTAAAATATAATTTTCGAAATTTCAAATACCTAAGAAATGGGCGTTTTTGCCACGTGTTCAAAAGTATGGGCCGAAATTGTAATTTTGTTATAAATGGGGATAAAATTGCAAAATTCAGCAAAATCTATCATCTTCCTCCAGGAACCCTCGAATGAATAGTATACCCCATAAATGAAGATTGCCCAAATTTGTATTTCACCCATTAATCACAAAATCGAGAGTATTATATATGGAAACGATCCCCTTCTTGTGCACAATTCAATTATGCTCTTAACTGCACGATCTAATTTCGTTTTTTTCGCAATTCATGTCTGAAACGTTTTAGGGCTAAAATGAATTAGCTTTAAATTAATTGTCAATCAAATCAATTAAAGCTATGGAAGGTTTTATTTGATTTTTTGGGCGTTAAGTCAGACCTTTTCTCTTATATATTTAGACCCAAATCGGTTCCTTCCACCACCAAAAATCCATAGCCTTCTCTATTTCGTTCTTGCTTTTATCCAGCCATGACGACTGAGGACCAACAACCATTGTAGTATTCATTCATTCCTCCAATTAAACCTGTAAGATTTAAATCTCATTTGTCCAATTTATATTTCTCTAAGTCGGTTATGCATACTTGTGTGTATAGGCATTCCAATTTATGTACTGGTAGGCTCATGTGTTCAAATTAGTAGATGAGTTCCACAAAGTCACGAACCACTAAATCAGTAGCCACCTCATTCTTTTTGTTTCATTTTATTTATGGGAAATTCCTTTTGGTGTCCCTAAGTTCTTGCCTTTTTCTTTTGGTGTTCAACAAAAAAAATTTATTCCTTTGGTACCCTTGAGGTTTTGTCTTTTCCCATTGACGTCCTTCTCCGGTTCAAATTAGTTAAATTCAAGCTCACCATTATGTTCCTCACCCTTAAATTAGTAGGATTTGACTATTAAAACAACAAAATTCATAACCTAACCATCTCAATTTAAATTTGTAAACAATTTTGTAAACAACCCCTTAAATAGAGGATTGTTTAAAAGTTCATATTGATGTAGTTTTGTTATGAATTTAAGTGTTTTAAGAGTTGAATCCTACTAATTTAAGGTTGATGAACATAATGGTAAGCTTGAAATTAACTAATTTGAACCGGAGAGGGACGTCAATGGGAAAAGCCAAAACCTCAGGGATACCAAAGAGAAATAAGTTTGTTTCTTGGGCACCAAAAGGAAAAGGCAAAACCTTAGGGGCACCAAAAGGAATTTCCCTTTATTTATTTATTTATTTATTAAACTACCAATCCACTTCTAATATAATGTTAGTTTATATACTTATTTTGTTTAAACAATTATTTTAATCTTGTAAGTTAATCCCCTTAACAAATTATATGAATTTTAAGAAAGTTACCAATCAAGTGTTTTATATGAAAAGTCTTTTCTTTAAAGATAATAATTTTATTGAAAGTGATAATATTGAGGTTTGAATATCAAATTAATTTATATGTTGATAACTAAAATATTAGGGTAATATTATGATTGAAAAAATACATTATATGCACGTAAAATAAATAGAGAATATTTTTATGCATAATATAAGGTATTTAAGATCATATTTCATAAATCATGAAAAGTCATTATTTTCATAAACTTAAGATTAATCGGGAATCATCTTAGTTTAATTAGAAGTTTATATAATTATAAACTTCGAATTAAATTGTAATCACTCTTTTAAAGGAGAAAGAGGATCAAACTAAATTTATACAATTTATTTTGTACTCTTGTTTGAAACAAGAAGTAGTTTGTTTCCGTGTGACTCCAATCCATCGAATCTTCATACCGTTCGCATGCAAACATGGCAAGTGGTGGTTCGCTCTCATATTTTTATCATGAATACTTGTATTCATGTTTGCATGTTGTGTTGGGAACGCTTGTTTGAATAAAATGAACTTAGGTTATTATATAAATAATGACCATGTTGAAACATATAAATGAATTAGGGTTTATTACGCATAAAAATAATGACCCATGATAGCTTATTATTTACTTTTATACACAATTAGTTATATTTTGGTTGCAATGTTTGTGCACCTGTTTGTTTCACGGTCTCATTTTGAGATTCGTTATTTTGGACTAGCGTAGAGTTAGGGGTGGACGTTCACTAACCCCTGAACACCTCTTTATAATATTTTGCATTAGGATGGACCTAGACCCTAATGCTGGTCATGACCCTGCTCTCTCAACCGTTTTAAGAAGTGTTTGGCACCTAGCTAGTGCCTTGTAACGGGACTTAGGAACCCGTTCCGCCTTTTGTGGGATTTTATATCTTATGGTATACTGCGTTGCCGTCTTAAAAGCTACCAACTTGAATGCAATATTTTGTAATTAACTAAGATAAGTGCTAGTGCACACCCATTAAAACGTGTTCAGGGTGGTGACTACAACTTGGAAAACCACTCTGGCTCCCGACTTTGATTAATCTACTTTCCAATCTGAATTCAGACAACACACATTCGGTGAGGTTGGTTGTAGATTTGATAAGTCAACGGACGCTTTTCAAAATATTGGTTGATAACTAAAGTTCCCAACATAACCTTTCTCATTCATAAGGAAGCATAGTTTTTGTGGTGTTCTAATCTCTTTTCATCATATTTCCCATTCCGTGAGATTATTTGGGTTATGTCATCGACCGACTTTCATTCGGAGACCGACGGTCATAACGCAACTAAGATCACAAGAACCTCACATAAAATTCCACTTGCTATTTCATTAGACTGACCGACCACTTTATTTCTTTTGCATGGCCGGTTAATGTCAACCGTCTCTTTACGGAACATCAGGGAGTAAAGGAGTGGTGATTCGAGACTGAAGTTGTTGAAGTTGTTACACGTTTCTTTTGAATAAATCTTTAGTTTAAGGTCGAGATACCGCCTTCAAGAATTTTACTTCCTCTTTGCTCAAGAATATTTAATATCATTTTTCCGTAAGTATTTGGATTATTCAAGATTGTGAAAGTTGGACATTTTGTTTTAATATTTATTGAATTATCATTATTTATTTATAGAATACCGTGAAAGCCTTCGGTGATTCGGAATGTAAATTCCGAGGTCACTGGCGGTAATATCTCCGAAGGAAAAATGGGGGTGTTACAAAATGGGTAGATCTTTGTGTGCCTAGGAAAGAGGGTGGCCTTGGGTTTCTTGACCTCAAAGTGTGGAATATGTGCTTCATGCTCAAGCACTTTTGGCACATATTCGATATGAGAGACAGTCTTTAGGTGAGGTGGGTTCATCATCGCTACCTTAGTGTGGTTGAACCTCTTGTTTAGACTCCTCATACGAGGGAATCGCCTTTGATTAAGTCCATCATCGGGGCTCGGTATTTGATTGTGGGTCTTGAAGGGCGAGAGGTTAGTGTCGAGGCTTTACTTGATTCTTGGTGTGAGGAGGGTCGCTTTAAGGTAACCAAGGCTTATGAGGTCCTACGTGCTCAGAGACCGGTGGTTGGTTGGCATAGAGAGGTGTGGCCCAAGCACAACACGCTTAAGCAAATTTTCATTTTATGGCTCGCCAACCTTGGCAAGTTGTCTACCTATGATCGGCTTCTTTTCTTGGATGTAGACCCTGGATGCCGCTTTTGTGGTGCTGATTTAGAGACTCATGATCACCTCTTTTTTGAGTGTCCCTACACTAATGACATTTGGAGGGAGGTCCGTGTTTAATTCCATTCCGCCCTTCGCTGGCTTCATAGGCGCTGTAATATCCGCGATATTCCAAGCTTTTATAATATAATATTTAATATCAATTATTTTCTCTAAATTAAAAAGGAGGATTTTTAATATCGAATTAATTTCTATTACTCTCTTTTGAAAGAGGTTATCAAGAAAGTTGAATTAGATAAAAATTTAATAAAATAACTTGAGGGGTATAATTTAATAGGATGAGGAAATTAATAGAAAGAGCATCAGTTAAAAATAATGTCTTTTAGAGGTTAATTATATTCCATAAAATAAATTACAAAAAGGCCTAAAAATCTAGTTACAAACTTAGTAAAAAGAGTGCAAGAGTCGGGACTTGAACCCGAGACCTCTTGTCACTCTACCTACACGCCCCACTCAACCATTCCACTAGACCAATTGCAATTGCTTACTCCTCTTCCCACCCTTTTAATTAAATAACAACTAATTCTCCTTCTTCCAAAATAGAACATCAGACTTTGTCTGATGGAAATGACATGTACTCTCCACCTCCTCTTTGCTTGCTTGACTCAACTTGTATCATCACCTTTCATCACCATGGAAGAAGCACACTATTGCCCTATGCATGGCCTTCTCCTCTCCCTCCATTGGTCCATGCCTTGAGCCATGGATTGAGGACGTCACCAATTTGGCTATAAAATCCCCCTTTCAAGCATCCATTCAAGCCTTTGCTCTCTTCTCTAGCAAGAACAACCTTCTCTTCCAACAAAAGCTCTAGTCATTCTCAAAAATCAGCACCAATCCAAGTCAAATTTCTCCATTAAAACTCATCCAAACCTCTCTCTTTTTCTCCTTGGAGCCGCCGGCCACCACCAGCCGCTGTCGCCGAACCACCGGAGCACCGCCGCCGTCGCCTGGTGCCGCCGCCTGCCTCGCCGGAGCTCCAGCCGCGCCGCCCCTGCCCGCCATTCCTCCTCTTCTGTTTTCTCCAGTGTTCTGTAAAGAACAGAATACCAAAGTATAAAAATTCTATCCTAAATTTTATTATTTCTTTATGTATTTTCTTTTAATAAAAAAGGTTATAAATTGTTAGAAAATATATTTAGTAATTTATGGAATAAAAATATTTGGGAAGAAGATCTTGTTAGTTGGAAAAACTAGAAACAATTTGTTTTTACTATAGTAACTTAAGCTAAATAAAAATAAGTAGATATATTCATGATTTTATTACATGCATGCTATTACAAGATATAAATAGATGTCATAAAATTTATATAGTATGAAAAGTCCATATTTAGTATTATCTTACCTTAGATCAAAATAAGAAGTTGAGAAATATTATGCATGTTTTTATACAAAAGATGATACAATATTATGACCTTAGAAATCAAAAGATTATGAAATAAAATTAATATCATCTTTATAAAGGTTGTTAATAAAGGTTGAAGTAGAGAAAAGTCATGCATGGCCTAATCTATATAAGATATAGAAATTATAAAGTTGAATAAATATAAGGAATTTAGTATAAATTATTCACTCAATACAAACTTAGCATATCTTTTATATGAGGATCATATTAAAAAGGTGTTAGCTATTATGAAGAATATAATAAAATATTTTACTAGCATATGAGTCTTGATTGTAGAATATGATAGAGATTTAGAGACTATAGTTTAACTTAGACCATGATTTCATGAAAATATGCTAATATTAAATAAAATATTATTAGAGTCTTATATAAAGATATAGGATTGTTAATGGGCTTCTAGTGTAGAGATTTATGGAAAGACCTAAAGTTCAAAATTAAATATATCAAGTATGACATTATAATGAAACTAGTATGTTTTATAACATAAAGTAGACTTGCTTGAAAAGAAATCAAAATAGAAAAGATTCTATGTTATGAACTATAATATCATACTATATAAATATGATCAAAGATGTTTTATGAGTCTTATAGTATAAAAGGGTTATGGAAATAGAACAAATAAGAGTAAAAGTTATTTTAGGCAAGTTACCTTATAAAGAAAAGTAGAGATTGCTATTTAAGGAAACTTTCTAATAAAAAGGATTATTTAACTAATTATTTTAATAAAAGATTTTCCGAATTAAGGATTTTACAAAAATCAAAATAATAATAAAGGAATATTATTATTTTAAAGAAAATAACTTTCTAAATTATTATTATAATAATTTAGAAATTCAAATCCTCTTATAAAACATTATAAGAGGTGATCCGAACGTTAGTAGAAGAATCGTGTGTTGAACCTTTTCGTAAATTCCCTATCATTAGGTCGGAATCCTCGCGCGTAGTAGGAAATCGCCTAAGTTTCGTCAAAGCACGTTGCTAGAACTCGTTCCACTAAGGCAAGTGGAATTTCCCCTTGTGCCCTTTTATATCCGTCTATATGATATCTCTTGATGTTGGGAACTTCTTGTATGCTTAAAAAAATGAACCTAGGAAATATCGATTGCTAGAAATAACGACCCTTGTTAGCATAGTAAATATTATATTCCTTGCTAGGATTATATTTGATAGTGTGTGTACTCTTGATTGATTACAATCTCGTTCAGAGATTGAGTTGAATAAACTAGAAAGGGGTGCGAGTTAGTCGATACCTCTATATAATCTTACTAAGTCGTACGTCCATACGACTTTCGGGATCATGATCTCCATCCGCTCCGATTGCAAGGAGGGATTGAGCGCACTCTAGCTAAGTGCAGGAGAATTGAAGTTCTCCTTCGGGTGGCTCGGTTTATCCGTGTCCCACCACTCACTTGTAAAAGTCATTAAACAAGATTGAATATTTTCGACACTATTTAAGATAAGTGCGTATGCACATTTAAGATACCAAAACCGGACCGGTCTCAAATGATCGTTCCGGCTCTCGGTCCGCTCAAAAGCGCGAGAGGTTTTCACTTGTATGAATTAATAAATGTTCCCAACATTCTATTGAAATCCTAGAGAAGCCTACAATCTAGTAGTTCTTCTATCGCTTTTCGAGTTATCTTTGCTTAAGATATACTCTTCTTCGAACCATTAAAGCTCCACATAAACAAGCCTTATCGTATAGCCTCATCGTAAACACAACCCGTTCATCTCCCTCGAAAATAGTTAAAAGTTACCGAATTTACCTCGGGAAGTTCCCTTCCCGCTTGCTTAGTCTCTTAGACTAATTCTTCTTTTCCGCATGTTTGCCTGGCATTCTATCGCCCCTTGCGAATTATGTCAAAATCTAAGAATCCCCATAAGGCGTGAAGCGAAGTGAAGACGAAGGAAGAACGAGAATTTTCAAGATGTACTTCGTTCATCATTTTGTTTTGGTTTCAATATGTTTTAAGGACAAGTAGTTTCGCATTTAAATTTCCGAACAACTTTATATTTATCAATGATGTAATATGTTTGTAAGAACCAAGTCTCCCTCGGGAGCACCTTTTCTTATTATGTAAAATGTTTTTATTCATTTAATTGTTCTATATCATTCTAAAAGCCTTGGGTGACTTTAGACGGTAAAGTATGAGGTCACTGGCGGTAATACCCAATGTTGTAAAATGGGGGTGTTACAATTGTGGTATCAGAGCTAAACGTTTTCGTTTTAGAACCGAAAAGTTTTAAAACCGAGAAATTTTGAAAACCGAGAACTTTTAAAACCTTAACCTTTACTTCTGCTACTTAGGACTTCAAATTTTAAAAGATCTTCTCCTTTACTCTCTTAAAAGAAAATTTAGGAATAGTAACCTTCCAATTTCAAATTCTTAGCTAAGAAAAATGATTCCCGAAAATATTAGAAACCTTTAATGGTAAATACTTAGTTCTAGAACTAACTAATTTTTTTTTTCCTCAAAAATCTTTTTCTAGCTTTTGAAAAACTTAAGCGGTATGAACTTTTCTTATCAATAATGTAAGTATTCCTTTAGGAAACTTATAACCAGAACCTTATACCTTCACCTTAGAAAGACTTATACCCTTATACGAGGAAACTTGATTAGTGATCACAAAACTCATTCTATAAATTCACAAGGTTAAAAGAAGAAAACCTTAGCATCGTAATACGGCCAAGAAAATGAAAAGCATAAAGTAAAGTTTTGATTTAGTAATTTTCAAGATTTATTTTCTTTTACTTCGTTCACTACGTCTTCCTTGCATATAAACTAAGGAGGTTCTATAATAACGCCTTTCTTTTCTTTCTTTCCTTAGAAAAACCATGGCTAGCCCGAAGCACAACCACCTTGAGAATCATATCGACGGAGCCAACTTCGGGATGCAAGCCCCGAACCCGTACTTCCCCTATATTGACGAGGATGGTCACCTCGGGGTCAATATGGAAATTGACCAAGTCGGGGATCCGTGGGAGGAGTCGGAAGAAGATCCTGAGGAAGACCTTAACCTGCCCATAGAGCTACCGGAAGATGATCTAGCACCCGTCGATCTACCCCCATCACCCTTGTACGAGCCCGAGGATTACCCCTCGGAAGATGAAGAGATGGCACCGGGTTATGAACCCGAAGATTACTCCGACGAGGAGAATGAGGAGTTAGTGCCTGAGTACCAACAAGATGGGGAGTTACCCGAACATGATTTTGAGATTGGGGAAGAGGACGAGTTTGATGATGAGGAGTTAGAGCTATTGTGGCAGGCACGGGCAGATTGGGACGCTATGAACGAAGCGTCGGAAGAAGAAGACGAAGACGGGGTGGTAATCGACCCAGAAACACCACCACCACCACCGCCACCAGCGAGCCCCGAGTGGGAATATGTTCCTCCGGCCCCGATGCCCCCTATGATTGAAGTCCCGAGAGTCATGCCGAGATTGGAGGTTGTCTCGCCTCCACGAGCGTCCGAGCCCGAAGGGCCTATGCCACCGATGAGACATTTCTGGTGTCACGAGGACGAGGAGCTCTTACGACAGCTCCAATCCATGAATGCCAATCACTCCGAGGAGAGACGCTTTGGACTGCCCTCTCTATTTGAGCGGGCAAGGCAGGCACCTAGGGAGGTACAGATGGAAGGATTCACCACTTGGATGGAGGGGGAATCATCCAACCGCCAGGCTCGTCAACCCTTGGTCAACGCGCCCCCACCATCCGGCGTGGTCCCCATCAGAAGTTGGAGGGTGAACCGTGGCTTGCTTCAAAACCACCAAAGAGAATAGATCATGGAAATGGAATGGGAGCGAGCGGAGAGGCTCCAACATCGGATTTGCATCGCGGAGCTTCAGGCTCGCGAGAATCGTCGCCACCGAAGGATTGAGCAAGTGAACATCCTCCTCGGTAACGACACGGGGATCATAGACGAGACCCTCTTCGAGGAAGGATTCCTTGATACTTACGCCGACCGCATTTAGATTTCCTTAACTTTGTATTTCTGTTTCCAAGAAGTGAGCATAGACCGCTTCTTTTCGACTTCAATTTTTGTCTTCTGGAAGTCGAATCGGCTTGTTTCTTTTCCTAGTTAGAAATGGCTTAAGTTATAAAAGCCTTGTACTCTCTATTATGAACCTATTAATAAAGTTCCTCTTTTTAATTATTAGAACTTGATCTATCTATTCTTTCTTCATACTACACCGAATTAACAAGTAGAAATAAACCCAAAACCTTCAGATGATCAACACGAGAGCCACTAATCGCAGTACCACTGAACCTAGAGATGGCAATGACGATGTCGAGTCCGAAACCCGAAGAGAGCCAGGAGTGAACCCACCTCATGCACCAGTGGTGCCAATTGCATTCAACGCAGAAACTGTGAATGCGCTACACACTCTTGTACAACAATTGATACGAGAGGAGATTCCTGCTGGGGTTCCTAAACCCGTGGACCCCGAAGCCCCAAACGTGGTGCCAGATGAAGGGCTAGAAGAAGTAGGGAAAACGAAAGAGGTGGTTCCCGTAAAACAGAATCTGGTTAGCTTCACTGAGGGAATCAGGGCTTTCAATGCCATGAAGCCTGATTCGTACGACGGAACTGGGGATCCGTCAGGAGTGCAATACTGGTTCTCTCATATGGAGCGAATCTTACGCAATATACCATGCTCGGAAACGGATAAGGTGCACATGGTTGCACTTAAATTGAAAGATGAAGCGGGCGAGTGGTGGGAGAGCTCTAGTCTAGCCGACCACCCAGATTTAAGCTGGGCAATGTTCAAAATCAAGATGATGCGCAGATTCTTCACAGAATCAATGCGAGATGAGAAGCAGGATGAATTCCACTCCCCGAAGCTGCATGGGTTGAATGTGCTAGAAAGAGCTAAGAAGTTTAACCACCTGTTATAGTATGCTGATGAGGAGATCACCACAGAAAAGCAGAAGATCAAACACTTTCATCGATGGATGAGTGATCACATTAAACCTTGGATGGCAAACCGCTCCTTCACAACCCTGGAAGAATATGTGGATCATGCGCATAAAATGGAGTCGACTCTGAAGGTGTCCGAACGCAAGAAGTTCGGTGGAGGAAAGCCTCACCACTCTAGTCACAGTGGGTTTAAGAGGCCAGCATCGCCGCAAGGATCTTAGTGGTCAAAGAAAAGCAAGCACAAGGCTTCGTTGGTTGGTACAAGACCAAGCCATGGGACTGAATCCATGAAGACCCCAATCGTTTGCCACAACTATGCTGAGCCCGGGCATATAAACCGGAAGTGTCCCAAGCCGCCAAGAAGATGTTACAACTGCAACAAGGACGGACATCTCCGACAATTCTGCAGGCAACCAGTGAACTCATTAGGTCAGACCCGCTCAAACACAGTTTCCCAACGACCTCAAGCGTCAAACAGGCCAGCAGGAACCGCTTCAGTTCAGTCCACGGCTAACCAGAAAGGCAAAGGGCCTGTGAACTCGCAAGGATAGGGACAGAGATTGTACGAGATGCGTACCACTGACAAGCCAGAAGAACCCATCTGCCAAGGTACTCTCCATATCCGTTCTAAAGAATTGTTTGTACTCTTCGATTCCGGTGCATCACATTCATTCATATCCGAAAAATGCATAGAACTTCTAGGTTAGATAACCTCGAGAAGTGTGAGCATCCCGATGGAGAAAAGATTTTAGGAGCCAAGCAATTAGGAAAATTTCCCTTATGCATTCAGGGAGTAAACTTCTGCTCCAACTTAATATGCATCACGATGGATCCCTACGACATCATTCTCTGAAGAGATTGGTTGTCTGAGCATGGAGCAATCATTGATTTCTACACCCGAACTGTGACCATCAACTCGGGAGGAAAACACATCTGCAAGTTCAAGGGGAAACGGGAAGAAGAAAATGGAAAGGTGATCAACGCCATGAAAGCCAGGAAACTACTAAGGCAGGGTTGCGTTGGATATCTCTGCTATCTCGAGTCAACAGAGAAGAAGGTTGTAAACTTGCAAGAGATCCCCGTGGCCAGAGAGTTTCCCGACGTCTTCCCAGACGAACTCCCCGGTTACCTCCTCGACGAGAAGTCGAGTTCTCAATAAGCCTCGAGCCTGGTACTGGCCCAATCTCTAAGGCGCCATACAGAATGGCCCCGCTGGAGATGAAAGAACTCAAGAGTCAGCTCGAAGAACTGCTTGAGAAGGGTTACATTCGACCGAGTGCTTCGCCTTAGGAAGCGCCCGTGCTATTTGTAAAGAAGAAGGACGGAACCTTCCGTTTGTGCATCGACTCAGAGGTGCAAAAGTTTTCTCAAAAATTGACCTGAGGTCAGGCTATCACCAGCTTCGGATCCGCGAGGAAGACATTCCGAAGACCGCCTTCCGTACCCGTTATGGTCACTACGAGTTTGTGGTGATGCCATTCGGGCTGACCAATGCACCTGCGGTATTCATGGATCTAATGCACCGATGCTTCCACGAATACCTCGACAAATTCGTCATCGTCTTCATCGACGACATCTTGATATACTCCGGAGATCAAGCAGACCATGAAGAACATCTCCGAACCGTGCTACAGATCCTAAGGCACAACCAACTCTACGCCAAGTTGTCCAAGTGCGACCTATGGCTTAGAGAAGTGGCTTTCTTAGGCCACATCATTAATCAAGACGGAGTACTAGTGGACCCAAAGAAGATTGAGGCAGTCTCAAAATGGAAGCAACCAAAGAATGTAAAGGAAATTCGCAGCTTCCTAGGACTTACCGGGTAATATAGAAGGTTCGTTGAAGGGTTTTCAAAGATTTCCCTTCCCATGACAAAGTTACTCCGAAAGACTCATAAGAAGTTCGTATGGGATGAGAAGTGTGAAGAGAGTTTCCAAGAACTCAAGAAGCGCCTCACTAGTGCACCAGGGCTAACATTGCCCAATGGACACGACGATTATGTGGTCTACAGTGACGCCTCAAAGCAAGGGTTGGGATGCGTACTCATGCAGAATAGGAAGGTGATTGCCTACGCGTCTCGACAGCTCAAAGTCTATGAAGTAAATTATCCGACGCACGACCTCGAACTGGCAGCAGTAGTATTCGCGTGAAAGATTTGGCGACACTACTTGTACGGGGTAAGTGTCAGATATACACGGATCACAAGAGTTTGAAATATGTGTTCACACAGAAGGAGTTGAACATGAGACAGAGAAGATGGCTGGAATTATTGAAAGACTACGACATAGCAAGAGGGCATTGTAGCAATGTTAACCACCCAACCAAAGTTTCAACAAGAACTCATCAGAGAAGGCATTGAAGTTTGGTTCGAAAGACAACAAGGTTGTCTCAACACTTTCGAAATCCAATCCGATTTGCTGACAGAGATCAAAGAAAACCAGATTGACGACATCATGCTGATCAGAATTAGTGGCAAAGTACAAGAAGTCAAAGCACCTGGGTTCGTCATTCAAGATGACGGTTCCCTTCGGTTCCAGAACCGGATTTGTGTGCCAGCAGTGGACGAACTTCGAAAGAGCATCCTAAAAGAAGCCCACTCATCTGCCTATTCAGTACATCCAGGAGCAAGTAAAATGTACAATGACGTACGCAAAAATTTCTGGTGGCCCAACCTAAAACAAGATGTCGCAGAGTTCATATCTAAATGCTTGGTCTGCCAGAAAGTAAAAATCGAACATCGAAGACCTGGAGGAAAGTTGCAATCCCTTTCCGTCCCCGAATGGAAATGGAAAGATATTGCAATGGACTTTGTGACTGATCTACCAAAGACCCAAAAGAAGAAGGATTCTATCTGGGTTATCGTAGACCGACTCACCAAGAGCGCCCACTTCATCCCCATTAAAAAGAAGTGGAAGGCTCCAAAGCTGGCAACAATTTTCGTCAAAGAAATAGTCCGCCTCCACGGGACCCCTAAGAAGATCACCTCCGATCGAGACGGTCGCTTCATGGCCTCTTTCTGGAAAGGACTACATAAGGCCATGGGCACTGAACTGAAATTCAACACAACATTTCATCCTCAAACTGATGGTCAATCAGAAAGGACCATCCAAACTCTTGAGGATATGCTACGAGCTTGCGTGCTAGACCGCACCACAAGTTGGGATGACAACTTACACCTCATAGAATTCACTTACAACAATAGCTGGCATTCTTCCATCAAGATGGCTCCCTTTGAAGCCTTGTACGGCCGAAAATGTCGTCCTCCGCTCTGTTGGGACGATAACGCCGACAAGATTCTCCTAGGTCCAGACCTAATAGACCAAACTGCCTCCGAAGTCGCCCTCATCCGTCAAAGAATGTTGACCGCTCAGAGTCGACAGAAGTCTTATGCAGATCTGAAGAGACGAGACATAGAATTTGTTGTAGGAGATAAGGTTTTCGTCAAAGTATCTCCTTCAAAGGGCGTGTTCCGCTTCGGGAAGCGCGGCAAGCTTAACCTTCGCTATGTAGGACCCTTCGAAGTCCTAGAAAGAGTCGGCAACCTGGCCTATCGAGTTGCTTTACCACCTTCTGCTCACCCTGTGCACAATGTGTTCCATGTGTCACTCTTAAGGAAGTATGTGCCCGACGAATCCCACGTGATCAAGTTCGACGATGTCGAGATCCAGTCGGATGGCACATACGAAGAGAGACCGATCAAGATTGTAGAGCACCGAATCAAGCAATTACGCAGCAAAGAAGTACCTTTAGTCAGTGTACTATGGTCCAAGGATGGCAACGAAGGTACAACGTGGGAAACCTGGGAAACCGAGCAAGACATGCAGAGGCGTTTCCCAGAGTTAATGTCTTCTTAAACGTCATTAGTACAATCCTTTTAAGGGGGTACTAGACCCCGTAGTTCCTCTCGGGTTATGAACCTTGTATCGCTTTTGTCTCTACATTCTAGTACTGCCCTATTTTCTCTAAGTTTCGGGGACGAAACTTATTTAAGGGGGTACTATTGTAATATCCGCGATATTCCAAGCTTTTATAATATAATATTTAATATCAATTATTTTCTCTAAATTAAAAAGGAGGATTTTTAATATCGAATTAATTTCTATTACCCTCTTTTGAAAGTAGCTATCAAGAAAGTTGAATTAGATAAAAATTTAATAAAATAACTTGAGGGGTATAATTTAATAGGATGAGGAAATTAATAGAAAGAACATCAGTTAAAAATAATGTCTTTTAGAGGTTAATTATATTCCATAAAATAAATTACAAAAAGGCCTACAAATCTAGTTACAAACTTAGTAAAAAGAGTGCAAGAGTCGGGACTTGAACCCGAGACCTCTTGTCACTCTACCTACACGGCCCACTCAACCATTCCACTAGACCAATTGCAATTGCTTACTCCTCTTCCCACCCTTTTAATTAAATAACAACTAATCCTCCTTCTTCCAAAATAGAACATCAGACTTTGTCTGATGGAAGTGACGTAGATTTAAATTCAGCCATTGCATGTACTCTCCACCTCCTCTTTGCTTGCTTGACTCAACTTGTATCATCACCATGGAAGAAGCACACCATTGCCCTATGCATGGCCTTCTCCTCTCCCTCCATTGGTCCATGCCTTGAGCCATGGATTGAGGACGTCACCAATTTGGCTATAAAATCCCCCTTTCAAGTATCCATTCAAGCCTTTGCTCTCTTCTCTAGCAAGAACACCCTTCTCTTCCAACAAAAGCTCTAGTCATTCTCAAAAATCAGCACCAATCCAAGTCAAATTTCTCCATTAAAACTCATCCAAACCTCTCTCTTTTTCTCCTTGGAGCCGCCGGCCACCACCAACCGTTGTCTCCGTACCACCGGAGCACCGCCGGACCGCGGCCGCCGCTTGGTGTCGCCGCCTGCCTCGTCGGAGCTCCAGCCGCGCCGCCCCGTCCCGCCATTCATCCTCCTCTGTTTTCTCCAGTGTTCTGTAAAGAACAGAATACCAAAGTATAAAAATTCTATCCTAAATTTTATTATTTCTTTATGTATTTTCTTTTAATAAAAAAGGTTATAAATTGTTAGAAAATATATTTAGTAATTTATGGAATAAAAATATTTGGGAAGAAGATCTTGTTAGTTGGAAAAACTAGAAACAATTTGTTTTTACTATAGTAACTTAAGCTAAATAAAAATAAGTAGATATATTCATGATTTTATTACATGCATGCTATTACAAGATATAAATAGATGTCATAAAATTTATATAGTATGAAAAGTCCATATTTAGTATTATCTTACCTTAGATCAAAATAAGAAGTTGAGAAATATTATGCATGTTTTTATACAAAAGATGATACAATATTATGACCTTAGAAATCAAAAGATTATGAAATAAAATTAATATCATCTTTATAAAGGTTGTTAATAAAGGTTCAAGTAGAGAAAAGTCATGCATAGCCTAATCTATATAAGATATAGAAATTATAAAGTTGAATAAATATAAGGAATTTAGTATAAATTATTCACTCAATAAAAATTTAGCATATCTTTTATATGAGGAGCATATTAAAAAGGTGTTAGCTATTATGAAGAATATAATAAAATATTTTACTAGCATATGAGTCTTGATTGTAGAATATGATAGAGATTTAGAGACTATAGTTTAACTTAGACCATGATTTCATGAAAATATGCTAATATTAAATAAAATATTATTAGAGTCTTATATAAAGATATAGGATTGTTAATGGGCTTCTAGTGTAGAGATTTATGGAAAGACCTAAAGTTCAAAATTAGATATATCAAGTATGACATTATAATGAAACTAGTATGTTTTATAACATAAAGTAGACTTGCTTGAAAAGAAATCTAAATAGAAAAGATTCTATGTTATGAACTATAATATCATACTATATAAATATGATCAAAGATGTTTTATGAGTCTTATAGTATAAAAGGGTTATGGAAATAGAACAAATAAGAGTAAAAGTTATTTTAGGCAAGTTACCTTATAAAGAAAAGTAGAGATTGCTATTTAAGGAAACTTTCTAATAAAAAGGATTATTTAACTAATTATTTTAATAAAAGATTTTCGGAATTAAGGATATTACAAAAATCAAAATAATAATAAAGGAATATTATTATTTTAAAGAAAATAACTTTCTAAATTATTATTATAATAATTTAGAAATTCAAATCCTCTTATAAAACATTATAAGAGGTGATCCGAACGTTAGTAGAAGAATCGTGTGTTGAACCTTTTCGTAAATTCCCTATCATTAGGTCGGAATCCTCGCGCGTAGTAGGAAATCGCCTAAGTTTCGTCAAAGCACGTTGCTAGAACTCGTTCCACTAAGGCAAGTGGAATTTCCCCTTGTGCCCTTTTATATCCGTCTATATGATATCTCTTGATGTTGGGAACTTCTTGTATGCTTAATAAAAATGAACCTAGGAAATATCGATTGCTAGAAATAACGACCCTTGTTAGCATAGTAAATATTATATTCCTTGCTAGGATTATATTTGCTAGTGTGTGTACTCTTGATTGATTACAATCTCGTTCAGAGATTGAGTTGAATAAACTAGAAAGGGGTGCGAGTTAGTCGACACCTCTATATAATCTTACTAAATCGTACGTCCATACGACTTTCGGGATCATGATCTCCATCTGCTCCGATTACAAGGAGGGATTGAGCGCACTCTAACTAAGTGCAGGAGAATTGAAGTTCTCCTTCAGGTGGCTCGGTTTATCCGTGTCGCACCATTCTCTTGTAAAAGTCATTAAACAAGATTGAATATTTTCGTCACTATTTAAGATAAGTGCGTATGCACATTTAAGATACCAAAACCGGACCGGTCTCAAATGATCGTTCCGGCTCTCGGTCCGCTCAAAAGCGCGAGAGGTTTTCACTTGTATGAATTAATAAATGTTCCCAACATTCTATTGAAATCCTAGAGAAGCCTACAATCTAGTAGTTCTTCTATCGCTTTTCAAGTTATCTTTCCTTAAGATATACTCTTCTTCGAACCATTAAAGCTCCACATAAACAAGCATTGTCGTATAGCCTCATCGTAAACACAACCCGTTCATCTCCCTCGAAAATAGTTAAAAGTTACCGAATTTACCTCAGGAAGTTCCCTTCCCGCTTGCTTAGTCTCTTAGACTAATTCTTCTTTTCCGCATGTTTGCCTGGCATTCTATCGCCCCTCGCGAATTATGTCAGAATCTAGGAATCCCCATAAGGCGTGAAGCGAAGTGAAGACGAAGGAAGAACGAGAATTTTCAAGATGTACTTCGTTCATCATTTTGTTTTGGTTTCAATATGTTTTAAGGACAAGTAGTTTCGCATTTAAATTTCCGAACCACTTTATATTTATCAACGATGTAATATGTTTGTAAGAACCAAGTCTCCCTCGGGAGCACCTTTTCTTATTATGTAAAATGTTTTTATGCTGCATTTAATTGTTATATATCATTCTAAAAGCCTTGGGTGACTTTAGACGGTAAAGTCTGAGGTCACTGGCGGTAATACCCAATGTTGTAAAATGGGGGTGTTACAGGCGCGCCCGTTGCCACGAGTGCGTCGCCAAGGCTCGTGTCTTTGCTCTTTTGGCAATGGTGTATTACATTTGGCATGCTTAGAAAGCTTGTATTTTTGACACGAACCTCCTCTCCCCCGAGGTGGTGGCGCGCTTGATCAGTACTCATTTATTCCGATTAGTTCATGATATTTTTCCTCTATGTATGGTTGAGACGTTGTAGTTACTTGCTTTGGTTACGTAGTTTGGAAAACTTGCATGCCTGTCCATTTGCATTTGTTTCTTCATAGTTTAGAAGGCATGCGTGCTTGTCCATTTATGCCCGAACATTAATTGATTGTACCACCCTCTTAGTGGGGTTCATATTTTAATTGAATTTACCCTTACACCAAAAAAATTGCTGACAGAGTGGCTAAACTTGAGAAGGCCAAGGAAATGTGGGCCGCCATCCAATAAATGCAAGTAAGGAGTTTCGATCTCAAGGAAGATCACAAGATGAATGCCAAGAGGGAGTTCTTTAACTTCCGAATGGAACAAGGTGAAACGATTTCCCTTTACCTTCATGCTTCAAATCTCTATGCACCAACCTGGCCAGACTCGTGATCTCAAAAGAAGAATTTACTAAAAAAATAAAGGTACAACAGTTGATAATTGGTCTAGGTGCCGAATTGTCCCCTGAGAGGACGTGTTCAAGGGTATCCTAGAGAATAGTAACCTCATACTATACCAAATCTTTGGGAAGTTGCTTAGTTATGAGAAAAGCAAAATTGAAGAAAAGAAACAAGACAAGGCTAGCAAAGGAATAGCCTTAAAATTGGAGAAAATGTTAAAGTCCATATAGGAACAATACAAAGGACTCAAAAGAAGATGAACTAATACTCGTCACCAAGGCCTTGCATTCCTTTTACAAGAAAGGAAAGTTTAAAAGGAACGGTGGAGAAGATTACAGGCAGAGCAACTCCAATGGCAAGCGCACGGGGAAGGATCTTAGAGATGTCACTTGTTACAAATGCTACAAGAACGAGAACTTTGCCAAGAACTGCTCCCAGAGAATTGATGAGAGGAAGCCAAACAAGAAATCCTACATTGCCACCTGGACCAACTCTAAGGACGAGGGTCCAAAAGCATGGGTGTGCCCCAACATGTGTGCCATGGCCATAGGAAAATCCACTAGGGAACAACCCAGTAAGGTAACTATTCAAACCATTCTTGATTCCCTATCTTATTATGATAAACCAAAACTTCTTAAGTTGATGGCTAAACTTGTGAAAGACAATATAAAACTACAAAAGAAGCTAGATGAATTTGAACATTATATTGCTGAATGTGCTAGTCTTGAGTCTTGTTCAACTATGTGAAGCTCGATGAAAAGCTTTAAACCTCTCTTGTCGATTACCACAACCTTAGGAAAGAAATCACAGACTTGGAAGAGAAAAAGAATGAGTTCCGAGAAATACTAAGTGATAATAAACTAAACCTAGAAGGTACCTCATCCCAAATCAAGTTTTTTTCCTCAAGACATGGGATTGGGTATGAGCCTGAGTTCCCCGAAGATAATAAAACTCCTCTCTCTGAAAGGGAACTAAATGAGTGTAGAGCCTTAGAACTTCAGTGTGTGAAACAGAAAATTGCTCATCTAGAATAAAAAATCGATGTTCTAAAAAGTGTAGTAAGTAGAAAAAGGGGATACTACACATTGGGAGCAATGGACACAAATTATATATACAAGAGCTTACAACAAATCCATGGATAGGAACAAAATCCAAAGACCACATCCCAAATACTACCTACGAGAGTACAATAAGACATGTTGGCACTGTGGTACACATGGGCACTAGGGATGGGCACGTTCGGTTAATTGGAGTTTCGATTAACCGGGCATCGGTTAACCGGAACTTCGGTTAGTAAATTTCAATAACCATAACCGTACCGTTCGTTATCGGTTAACAACTAACGGATAACCGTTGAACACGGTACAGTTTATCGGTTAACCGACTTATTTTATTTTTATTTTTTTAATAAAAAATCAGATTTTAATACAAAAATTATCATATTTTTCAATAAAATAAACTTAAATTTTAAATTAAATACAAAATACCCTCCCTGCTATATTTTTTTATTGTACGTTGAATTTCAACCCAAAGAAGGCTAATATGGGTTTGTCTTGCATACAAGAGAAGATGATTGGAAAAGACAAAGATGATCACTATATAGAACCTTTTGATTCCCTGAATGAATTAATTAAGGAAGAATTTGATGCTAAATAATCTTGAGGGAAGATTGTCAAGTATTATTCCATGAGGAAGATTTCTCTGAATTAGCATTGAACTGTCTTGCTCCATTTGTGAAGAATGTTAGTGTAAAGAGATTGATAGAGATGACTAAGAAGCTTTGTTATAAATTGCTTGATAGAGAAGGTAGTTTATTATTTATAAAAATACATTTATTTTTAACTAAGCGACCTTTTCTTCACACTATTCATATCATAAGAGAAGTAAAAAAATACAACTCACCATGAAACCATTCTATCACAGACGCCTTAGCCTCTCTGTTCTCCTTTTTCTTTACAGAAGTGGATTATAAAGCGTTCGAAGAAAGAAGGCGCATAAGAGTATATAACCAACCCACCCTTCATAACCTATTCACATTAGTGAAGCGGCTGAATGCCAGAAGCATAATCGATTTTTTTGTTAAATACATTACAAGATGTTTTTTCATACTTTCCGCATTCAGTTCTAGCTATTTCCGACTCCATCTGCTCTAAGTGAGCGAGCTAGAATCGATAGAAAATGGAAGTTTTTGCGGGCAGACCCTTGAAAAAAGAAAGAAACCCGAAATCTAAAAGAAAGAAGAGAAATTGAAAAGCGAAGGCTTCAGGTCTATCCCCATTGGCAACTTTCTTAGTCGTGGAAGGGGATATCAGAAATTTATTAGATATATAATTTCCTTTTCAAAAACATATAATATATTAAAAATATTATCGGTTCATCGGTTAAACGCCCTTGAAAATATTGATAACCGTATCTGAACCGTTGAACTGTTAAAAGTGTCAGTTGGTTAACCGTAACCGGTTAAATTTTTTACGGTTCGATTAACAGTAAAAAGTGATCCGTTTGTCGATTTTTCGGTTCGGTTTTTCGGTTACGGTTTTTTTTGCCCAACCCTAATGGGCACTACAAGGAAAGATGTCTCAAACGAGAGGCTCAAGCCCAAAAGAGTCATAAAGTGTAGAACAATTAAGAGCAAAACATGAACAAAAATGCTAAAAATGGATGGATTCTGTAGCTAGGAACCGTACTAGAAACTCTCTTGATATTAACATTGTTGAGTATACTTTCTTTGAAATTGTTTTTACTTCTAAGGAACTAGACAAGAGACATCTTGCCTGGGTCACCAAAAACTAATTTCCTTAATTTGCAAGTGGTAGTGAGGGGGAACTACACGTGGGTCATAGATAGTGGATAATCAAATTAGAACACAAAGAAAAAAGGCCACCTCACCTCACTCCACACACAAGTCAAAGGAGGACATGTATCCTCCAGCAGCAAGAATAAAGGGGAAATCATAGGAACTATCGAAATCATGCTGAACAGATCAACAAAAATTAGCAACATCAATCTAATCAATGATTTTGGATACAATCTACTGAGTGTGTCTCAAATATGTGACCATGGGAACAAAGTGGTCACATTTGACTCACAAGTCACAAGAGTGCCTGGTTATCAATAAGAAGAAGAACAAAATCATTTTAAAGGGAAAAAGATCAAACAATGTCTACATTGTAGACACAAACTCTGAGCCCCCAATTAAATTATGCCTTGCCAATTTCACTGATGACACGGAACCTTGGCACACGAGGCTAGGGTATGCAAGAGTAAATCTAATTTTGAAGTTGTACCTACATGACTTGGTAACGGGTCTTCTTAGAATCAATCTCGACAATGCCAAGATGTGTGAAGCATGCATCAAAGGAAAACAAACAAGAAATTCCTTCAAGCCAAAGAAGGTGGTTAGTACTACACGTCCTTTGGAACTGATCCACATGGATCTCTATGGTTCGATGAGAACATCCAAACATGGTGGAAAAGGTACTTATTTGTTTTAATTGATGATTTTTCTAGATTTACGTGGGTTATCATCTTAGTGTCAAAGGCAGATGCATTCAAGGAATTTGAGACATTCATCAAGGGAGTCAAAGTTAGCTTGAGATTAAGACTCAAGTCCTTGAGATCCAATCACGGAACTGAGTTTGAGAACTCGAGATTCGTAAAATTTTTGTAAAGAGAATGGAGTATCCCACAACTTCTCAGCTCCACTTACTCCTCAACAAAATGGAGTTGTTGAAAGAAAGAACAGAACTCTAGAGAATATGGCAAGAACCATGATGATAGAAAGTGGAGTTTCCCAAAGCTTCTAGGTCGAGGAAATATCCACAACTATGTACATCCTCGACAAAGAAATGATCTGACCCATGATCATGAATACTTCCTATGAGTTGATCAACGGAAGGAAGCCAAAGATTTCCCTCCTAAGGACCTTTGGGTGTAAATGCTTCGTTCATAATAACGGAAATAAAAAACCTAGGAAATTTATATCTAAGAAGCGATGATGGATCTTCGTTGGGTACTCATATCAAACCAAAGCCTAAAAAGTCTACAATAAGAGTACCAAGAAGATTGAAGAAAGAATACATGTGGTCTTCAATGAAGAATCTACGAAGATGGGAATAGTTCCTCAAGGTATAGAATCTCTTTTTAAATTGATAAGGCAACAAGATGATGACGAGGATGATGATAAGCCAATGAAAGGTGACGGTGACTACCCATCTAGGAACAATGATCCACAACCCAGAAATGATGGAAATGATAAAGATCATCATGATCGAGATTCTGTAGATGTTCCTCCAACTGAAGATGAGTTCCAAGATAATTCTCAAACATTTTTCCTCAATCCTCCCAATAATGATTTCCCAAAGTCCAATACTCAGGGGGGAACATAGAGGGAACCAATGTTATCAAAATCCCGATCCGATTCTATGATTCCAGCAATCCTACGATACATAACACGCTAAAGGATCCACGATCCCAAGTAGGATCTTATTGGAGTAGGATCTTAAATGATTTAGAATACAATCTCGATCCCATCCCGATTTTACATACAATTTTAACGATCATATGAACGATTCTAACGATCCAACAAATGATTCTAACGATCCTATAAAATGACTATTTTTACTATATGAAGAAGTTTAAGATAAGCAAATGGGGAACAATGCACCTCTTGAGGAGGAACTTGATGAGAACAATGAACTCCAAACAGAGGAACAACGAGCTATCCAAGAGGAATCAAATAAGGAAATAGAAGTCACTAAGCTCAACATACGAAACTATTATCAAAGGAAAGATCACCCCATCGACAACATCATCACTCCCTTCAACAAAGGAGTTCCACTCGTTCCTCTCTCCATGACATATGTGCCTTCAATACCTTCATACCCCTGATGGAACTAAAGAATGTCAAAGAAGCATTGAAGGAACCGGACTAGATTCAAGCCACGCAAGAGGAGTTGCATCAATTTGAAAGGAACAAAGTTTGGAGACTTGTTCCTAGGAACAAGAATGCCATAGGAACTTGGTGGGTCTTTAGGAACAAGCTTGATGACACCAGAGTTGTGTCTAGGAACAAGGAAAGATTAGAAGCTTAAGGGTACAACCAAGAGGAAGGCATTAACTACAATTAGACCTTCTTCCATGTGGCAAGGATCGAAGCAATATGTCTATTGATTGCTTTCGCAATTGAAAAATGATTCGCAAAGGATCAAAGCAATACGAGTTCCCTTTCCCACTCTATCCACACTTGTCCTTTTCTACTTAATCATGGGAACTGCGTAGGAACAAAGAGTCTTCTACATGGGAGAATTGTACTAGAAGATAAAGAGACAAAGCAGATGTTGCATGGCAGAACATGAATGTATGTCAAACTCCTTAATGGCGTAAGAACGCTATAAGCCAAGCGTTTCTCGCGTAATTTGACCACCATAGGGGACGGTGACACGTGTCCCCGTCTTTTAGAGGAAGCCAAAAGGTACAAGCACATGAGTGCTTGTTTTTGAATTGGGAACGAAGGCTTTTACCTTTCTACCCTTCTCCCTTATCTAAGAAAACCCCATACTTTGCCACTTTTGGACCTTCTTCCCCCCTCGCCTTCCTACAAACTCAAATCTCTACAAACTCCTCTTTCTTTCCCTTCCAAGATAAATTCCAAAATCCTCTCTTACTCTCTCTTGCAAAAGGCACCTAAAAACAAAAACCTAGCCCATCACCAGGTGGCTCACAAACTGGTGCACCCCAATCCTATAGTCCATGAATGGATCATGAACAACCCTAATAGTTATGTTTGTCCTCACCTCCACCGTCGTCTAAATCCTAACGCCTCCTTTCTCAAGGATGAGATTCTCAAGTGTGGCCATCCATTTCTTGGATTCACCATGCCATCTCTCCCTTTGCCACTCATGATGCGACCCCCGTCATGGATGCTAGCCAAGAGGACGACACATTCACACTTCGCTCGGATGGCCCCATCACTCGTGCCAGGACTCGAGCAATCCAAGACACAACGAGGTCTCTTGTGGCGCGCCTCTCCGCAGGCCACGACGCGCCCTACACCGCCACCTCGCTCGGCACCATCACCACCATCGGCGCCGAGGAACCTCGCTCCGAGCTCTCAGATCAACCTTGCCAAGGCGCGCCAACCTCGAGCATCGGACCGCAAGCCGAGGTCGCCTCCAGCTTTCGCCAAGACCTCGGAGCCACATTTGAGGTTCTTGCATCGGACCTCGGGATCGAGTCTCAACTTGAGGTTCTCGGAAGCATCGACGAACCTTAAGTCCTCGAGACCTCTCTAGCGCCGTCACCAGCGTCCCGCGTTGTGCGAACGACCTCGCCAGCGCCCCGACGCGCACCGTGACTTCGCCAGCGCCGAGTCCCAGCCTTGCCAGCGTCGCGACAGCCTTGTCGTGACACTCCCGGCACGGTCACGGACGACCTATCCATTTTTAGTACTTTTATGCATACTTTCTATTATGGAACATTACTATTGTTAGTTTTACACATTTAGAAGGATATTTATGGGCCTTGCGCCGACCACTTTTGGACCGCGCCGTTGGGCCTAAGCTTGCATGCTTGCCCTAGGCGCGCCGCCACTATTTTTAGGGTTTCTTTGATTTGCTTCAGCCGCCTCTCTATATAAGGGAGCGTGGCATATGTTTTCAATTCAGCACACATATTAGGATTAATTAAAGTAGAGGTTTCTCCTTATTTTCCCTTCTTGTGTTGTGCCGCCACCTATAATTCTTAAACACTCGCAATTGTTCTCGTGTTCTCGGATTCCATTGTTTGTTTGTGCCAATTCATAATCATAATCAGCCTTCCGCTACGCCAAGTTGAGACCCAATACTCAAGCCAACGACCGATCCGAAGCATCCCAAACAAGGGACGCATCAACTGGCATCAGAGCCAAGGTTTGAGTAAGTCTCGTTCAACCCTTCTAGTTCATTCTCACACGTTTTTTCCGCCAATTCAAACCCTAGATTCATCCTCCACTTCGCATATCCGCCATCTAGGGCCCCAAAATTTTTTTTTCTTTGCTTCGTAATTCATTCAAAAAAAAATCAACCGTACCCTAACTCATTCGATCTATTGATTTTGGTGAAGTTGTTGCTTTGTCTTGCTAGTTGCATGAACATAGGACTTGTTTTGCCAATTTCTCTTGTGCGTCGTGTGATTATTTGCGTGTTGATTATCTAATTGTTTGAATCGGTTCTAGAGGAGAAAACCTAGTCCGACTTGCTTGATATATAAAAAAAAATCTTCGACTATAAAGCCAAAACAAGGTAACTAGTCGATTGGATTAAAAAAAAATCTCGTGAAGATCACAAGCCAAAATAAGGCAAGATCCTTCACTTTTGCTTTCAAATTTCGCAACTTTCATTCATATCACTGCTTGCCTTGCGTTGTTGGTTTTGAACTTGCCTTGTCTTGCTTGCTTACATTGTAATTTTCGGATCCAATTCATTGATCGAGTTTGAGTGACCTTTAGCCTTGCCAATCCTTCAACGTGTGGTTTGAACACAAGGGTTGGCTTGACTTAAGCGAACTGTAACTCTTGTTTAGTTGCTTGTGAACTTCTTACTTGCTTCGATGACTGGTGTTACCATAGGTACAATGTCGGAGTCGGGAGACGGTGGAAACAACAACCCCACCGAGGGCCAAAACCCTACCCAAAATCGAGAGGCGTGGAACCCCGAAGCCGTGGCGCGCATAAAAGAGCTCGAACGCCTCTTGGCAGCGAGCCAAACTCAATCGAAGTACACCGTGCCACAGCAACATGGCTTAGCTTCCGAGATTCATGGCGTGCCCGGCGTGTCCGCGGAGGACGTTGCTCGTGCCAACGCAAAGGGGAAGAAACACGCACAGCCTTCGTCACAATTCGGCACCATGCAACGCATGGAGTCGATCAAAGAAAGTCGCCAATATGATCGACACGATGGTGGTCCCTGGACCGCAGATCGCTATCAAATGGCGCGAGATTATAGGGACACACAAGTATACGACGTATATTCCGATGAGGAGTACAACTCCGAGGAGTATAGAAGTCGACATACAAGTGGGGATCCCAAAAGAAAGAAAAAGAACAAGTCGCCGGCATATGTGTACGAAACCCCAAAGCGGAAACACGGGGCCAAGTATTACGACGCCGACGCATACAGAGTCGAGGACGACCTCGAGCATCAAAGTGCTCGTAGTCCGTTCTCGGAGTTTGAAAACGAGTACGATGAGTTCTCGGATTATTATAATGAATCTTCGTTTGAGCATCCAAATGTGCAGGATCCGGAAGAACATGACAACCGCCCTTCGGATTGGATCCCACCGTCGCGCCTTGCCAAGCATCGCAACGAGTACGATCGAGTCTATGGCTCGGGTCGCACGCACGGCGCGCATGGACGGCGCGACAGGGATCGAGACGATCGACGTCCTCGGAGGCCTTATGGTGGAGACGATCCGGACGACGGGGATGACGATCCGCGTCGAGGACAGCCTCGGCATCGGCGCGACAAGCGCGCTTACTCACCGCGGCGTGCCAGCCCTCGGCGCGATCAAGATCACCGCGATGCCCTGGATCCACGACAACAATGTCGAGATGTCAAGGTAAAATTCGAAAACTTTTCCGGTTCTTATGATCCTGATGCGTTTTTGGAGTGGTTACAGGGCACGGAGCACACGCTCCGTCATTTAGGTTATGAGGACGACGAGAAGGTGGAGGTTGTGACGCTCCACTTCGTTGGTGCCGCTAGGACTTGGTGGAACCGATTCGAGTTCGAAAGGATTCGAAAAGGCAAGCCCCTAATCCGTGAGTGGCATCAACTCGTCTATATCTTGAAAAAGAGGTACATTCCAGCCGATTACAAGGACAAGATGCACATCGAGATCATGCGCATCAAACAAGGCACAATGACGCCGGAGGAATACTTTTCCACACTCGAAGACATGTTCTTCAAAGCGGGGATGAGCGTCTCACCATCCGTAATGAAGACGAGGTTCCTTTCGGGTTTAAGGTAGTCCATTCAAGATAGGTTGGAGATCCTTCCCATTAAGGACATCAACAATTTGGTTCACACAGCCATGCAAATCCACAAACAAGAGATGCGAACCAAGTCGGGATGGTCCAATTCAAGGCATGTGTCTAACTCTAGTCAATCCGGTTTATCTACTAATCGGTTTGCTCCTTCTTTGCCTAGCCCTTCGACAGGTTCCAAAGCAAAGGCCGAGGCCTCGCATGCCAAGGCCCCAGCCCTGCCACGCAACGCCGAGCCGAACACCGATCGAGCCCGTGACATGGCGTGCTACAAGTGCGGGGGACGTGGCCATATGCAACGGAACTGTCCCAACAACAAGAAAGTTTTGTTTACCACTCAAGGCGAGCTATATGTTAGTGAGGAAGATGAAGAAGTTGAGCCGCATGAGATCGACGCCGCCGAGCTCGAGTGCGATCTATCGGATGCCCTCGGCGTGGCCAAGCTCGGCCTAGTTACTCGGCGCGCCCTTAGCGTTCGCGAAGCACCACGCACGAACCAACGCGAGCAACTTTTTCACACCCGATTTTTGGTCAACAATGTCTCCCTAAGTGTCATAATTGATTCCTGGAGTTGTGCAAATTTCCTCTCAAGGAAAGTTGTCGATCACTTCAAATTGCCGACCACGCCACACCCTCAACCATTCAAGCTTCAATGGATATCAAATGATGGAGGAGATTGGGTCGACAAACAGGTAATCTTCAACTTTTCCATTGGTCAATACTCGGATTCCATTTTGTGTGACGTAACGCCGATGGACGCCACGCACCTCTTGTTGGGGCGTCCATGGCAATACGATCGTCGCGTGCTTCACGACGGGTATTTGAACACTTACATGTTCAATTACCACAGGAAGCGCGTGACTCTCTTACATATGTCGCCTAGTGAAGCTCTACATGATGAAGCCGAATGGAAAAGACAAAAGGCTAGCGAAAGCGGCACCAGTGCGCCAAACAAGACGCCAGCGGCGTCCGAGAGCAAGACTGCACATTCCACCGGTGTTCCTGGTGCCAATCCATCCAAAAACAGGTCCAATTATAATCAAGAAGCAAAATGCCGACAGAATCTGGAGGAGGGCCGACAGTTTGCGTCGAGAGGCCTCGGCAACGCGCCGAACGACGCAGATTTTGACAAAAAGGGCCTAAAACAGATTTCTGAAGCATCTCTCGGCGTTCCAAGCTCCAAACCCCTTAAAATTGAATTTCCAACAGATCTAAACAAAAAACGCCCAGGAGATATCAATTTGAGCAAAGGACCGCCGAGCACCCCTCCTAGCGTCGCGCACCACGCCGTCGCTACACGAAAACTCGGTTTCCAGAAGCTACGAGACGAGTTTCACGGCGTTTCCAGGGGCAATCTTCCTCAAATTCCAGGGGATACAACATATCCAAAAATCGCCCCAGAAGCTGATCGGACGAGCACCGACGCCGAGCCACCCTTGCTAGGCACTTGCCAGGAGTGTCTCCTCTTAGCCAGGCGTCGGGACGTCGAGAAATCTATTCAGGGGAGTCTTTCTTGTTTCATACTTGTTCCCCTTCTTTCCATTAATAAATCCGGGATTTCTTCACTTCCCTCTACTATTGTGTCTATTTTGCAGGAGTTTGAAGATATCATGCCGGATGAGCTTCCGAAGGGCTTGCCGCCGATCCGAGGGATTGAGCACAAGATCGACCTCGTACCAGGCGCCTCCCTTCCAAATCGAGAAGCTTATAGGACTTCACCAAGGGAAACCGACGAGCTGCAACGCCAAGTTCAAGACTTGCTGGACAAGGGATTCGTCCGCGAGTCCTTGAGCCCTTGCGCGGTGCCGGTGATCCTCGTCCCGAAGAAAGATGGTTCATGGCATATGTGTGTCCACTGTCGAGCCATAAATCAGATCACGGTGAAGTACAGACATCCCATTCCGAGGCTCGATGACATGCTAGATGAGCTCCACGGCGCCGCCTTGTTCTCCAAGATCGATCTCCGGAGTGGATACCACCAAATCCAGATGCATGAAGGCGACGAGTGGAAGACCGCATTTAAAACCAAACATGGTTTGTACGAATGGCTTGTCATGCCTTTTGGCTTGAAAAACGCCTCTAGTACTTTTATGCGGCTTATGAACTTTGTTTTTCGTAAATTTATAGGACGTTTTGTTGTCGTCTACTTTGACGATATTTTGGTTTTTTCTAAGGACTTAGATTCTCACGCGAGGCACCTTAGGTTGGTGTTAGAATGCCTTCGCGAGCACTCTTTGTTTGTAAACTTGGACAAATGTTCGTTTTGCACGCACACGATGAATTTTCTTGGGTTCGTCGTGTCCAAGGATGGGCTAAAAGTGGATGACGACAAGATCCGCGCCATCCGAGAGTGGCCCACCCCTACGACCCCGACGATGGTTCGATCCTTCTTAGGGCTTGCAGGGTTCTATAGGCGATTCGTCAAGGACTTTAGTTCCATCTCTGGGCCACTCCACAATCTGATCAAGAAGGCAACCACAATCAAGTGGATGCCGATTCATGAGGCCGTCTTTCAGGCCTTAAAAAATGCTTTGTGTAGCGCTCCGGTCTTATAATTGCTAGACTTCACTAAGCGCTTCGAGATCGAGTGCGACGCCTCCGACTATGGCGTAGGCGGCGTACTCCTTCAAGAGAGACGCCCTATTGCATACTTTAGTGAAAAATTAACGGGGGCAACTCTCAATTACCCGACGTATGACAAGGAGTTGTACGCACTTATTCGGGTTCTTAAGACATGGCAGCACTATCTGTGGCCTAGTGAGTTTGTTATTCATACGGACCATGCGGCCCTTGCTTATCTTTGGAGTCAAACGACTCTAAACAGGCGCCATGCTCGGTGGGTGGAATTTATGGAAACCTTTCCGTATATTATCGCCCACAAGAAAGGGAAAGAAAATGTCGTGGCAGACGCTCTGTCACGCAGGTATGTGCTTTTAACTCAACTTCAGGCCAATTTGCTAGGGTTCTCCTTGATTAAGGAGTTGTATTTGCATGATCCATGTTTTAAACCGATCATGGAGAACCTTGAGCAAAGTCGAATCCATGAGACATTCTTTTTGGACAATGAATATCTCTACTGAGCTAGGAAGCTTTGCATTCCGGCCACGTCTGTGAGACATCTTTTGCTCAAAGAGGCTCATGATGGCCGGGGCCACTTTGGCATAGCCAAAACCCTAGCAGCACTTCGTGAACACTTCTTTTGGCCACACATGGCTTCGGACGTTCACAAGTATTGTCGGGATTGTGTGTCGTGCCAAACTGCTAAATCGAGGTTCCAACCTCATGGCCTTTATACTCCGTTGCCTATTCTGGATAGTCCGTGGGAAGATCTCTCTATGGATTTTATCACGGGTCTTCCAATGTCTAGGCGCGGTAAAGATTCGATTTTCGTGATTGTGGACCGCTTCTCCAAGATGGCTCACTTCGTGCCATGCAAAGGGAACAACAATGCGACTGAAATCGCAAACTTGTTCTTTGAGCATGTCGTGAGATTACATGGCGTACCTCGCACTATTGTTAGTGATCGAGACACGAAATTCTGTAGCCATTTATGGAGAACGCTTTGGGGAAAGCTAGGCACACAATTACTCTTTTCTACTTCTTATCATCCCCAAACCAATGGTCAAACTGAGGTGACCAATCGGACCCTGGGCACCCTTCTTCGGACGGTGCTCAAAAATAACCCACGCCGGTGGGAGGATCTAATACCATTTGTTGAGTTTGCTTACAACAGGTCCAAACACTCGGCCACCAAGATGACGCCGTTCGAGATTGTCTACGGCCTCAACCCTCACTCTCCGATGGATCTCACACCTCGGCCTTTGAAGAACGGCGAGCACATCGACGCCTCCAACCGTGTCGAAGCCATCCGCAAGCTGCATGAGCGGACGAGAATTCAATTGGAGCGTCGCGCCGCTCAATACGAGGATTAGCACAACAAGGGTAGGAAACGCATGGTTTTCAACCCCGGGGACCTCGTGTGGCTCCATCTTCGGAACGACAGGTTTACGGATTCAAGGAAGACGAAGCTTCACCAGCGTGGAGACGGACCTTTTCGGGTCCTTGAGCGAATCGGAGACAACGCATATAAGCTCGACCTCGAAGGCAAGCACTCGGTTCACTCCAGCTTCAACGTCGCTGAGCTCTCCCCTTATGTTGCACCCGCTTATGAGGAAACGGGAACGTTTCCCAGTCAAGTGGGGGAGGGTGATGCGACCCCCGTCATGGATGCTAGCCAAGAGGACGACGCATTCACACTTCACTTGGATGGCCCCATCACTCGTGCCAGGACTCGAGCAATCCAAGACGCAACGAGGTCTTTTGTGGCGCGCCTCTCCGCAGGCCACGGCGCGCCCAACACCGCCACCTCGCTCGGCACCATCACCACCATCGGCGCCGAGAAACCTCGCTCCGAGCTCTCGGATCAACCTTGCCAAGGCGCGCCAACCTCGAGCATCGGATCGCAAGCCGAGGTCGCCTCCAGCCTTCTCCAAAACCTCGGAGCCACATTTGAGGTTCTCGCATCGGACCTCGGGATCGAGTCTCAACTTGAGGTTCTCGGAAGCATCGGCGAACCTCAAGTCCTCGAGACCTCGCTAGCGCCGGTCTCCAGCGTCCCGCGTCGTGCCAGCGACCTCGCCAGCGCCCCGACGGGCACCGTGACTTCGCCAGCGCCGAGTCCCAGCCTTGCCACCGTCGCGACAGCCTTGTCGTGACACTCCCGGCACGGTCACGGACGACCTATCCATTTTTAGTACTTTTATGCATACTTTCTATTATGGAACATTACTATTGTTAGTTTTACACATTTAGAAGGATATTTATGGGCCTTGCGCCGACCACTTTTGGACCGCGTCGTTGGGCCTAAGCTTGCATGCTTGCCCTAGGCGCGCCGCCACTATTTTTAGGGTTTCTTTGATTTGCTTCAGCCGCCTCTCTATATAAGGGAGCGTGGCATATGTTTTCAATTCAGCACACATATTAGGGTTAATTAAAGTAGAGGTTTCTCCTTATTTTCCCTTCTTATGTTGTGCCGCCACCTATAATTCTCAAACACTCGCAATTGTTTTCGTGTTCTCGGATTCCATTGTTTGTTCGTGCCAATTCATAATCATAATCAGCCTTCCGCTACGCCAAGTTGAGACCCAATACTCAAGCCAATGACCGATCCGAAGCATCCCAAACGAGGGACGCATCAACTCACCAGTAACACTCTTCCCTCCACCTCTTCCAACCCACCCTCTTCCTTAAACCCTACATTTTCCTCCTCCAAATACCACTCTTTCCACACAAAGATCATGGATAACTTTGGTCGCGATCCCCTAAAATCCAAAACTTTAAAATCTTCCAAGCCCTCACAATCATCAAAATCATCCAAATATCAACAACACAAGTGAAGGCTCACCGCCCTCACACAACTCATGGGTTCCATTGCAAAGGAACCCCAACCATTAGCTTCAACTCCTCTAAAATCGCTTTCATAACCAACACCGAAATTTTTTGTAACACCCAATGATTTATAAGGGATTGAGGTGCTACCTATGTCAACAAGAGCTCTTCTTTTCTAAGTTCAAGTGAGGACAAATAACTCAAAAGTTAAGCGTGTAGGGGCGAGAGAAGTACCAAGATGGGTGAACTCTTGGGAAGTCCTCGGGTTGGCATGGGATAGCGCTTCTAAAGGCTTGGGCCTTACATCTTTTCCACCACCACCTCCCTCTACCACTCAAACATCTTCTCTACCTTCCTCTTCACTCCCATGAGAGGAACTCCTAACTCTACCTCCCTAAATGGAAATCACACCCCCTCCCCCCATAAAAGAAATAACTTCTCCTCCTCCCTCAAAGAAAACACTCCTCCACCGCTCTTTGAGCCAGAGTTCCTCCTCCTCCCTCTTCCTCTATTCTACCTAACAAGCCAAAACATGTCGATTTAGGTGACTCTAACTCAGGTGATGATAATTGGCCTATTTCCCACACTCTCAAGAAGCGTGCTCACAATCCTCTTGTTTTGGGAACACTAGAAGAAACCGCTCACTTGGCCGAGTTTGAGGTTAAACTGAATGCCTCTCTTGCCCAGCCCCCATCTCCTCAAAGGGCCTCCAAGAAAAAGATGAAGAAATCTAAGGGCAACCAAAGGCCCCACCTCCTCTCCTGCTGCCACTCTAGTACAGAAAAAGATGAAGAATTCTAAGGGCAATAAAAGGCCTAGAGTGGGCAATACTGCGAGAACTATTGTTGTGGAAAAGGGAACAAAGGCTTCCAAGGCCACTTCATTTAGGGAACATAAGTTGATTACTCCCCTTGTTCTCTCTTCTAATTTTATCACCAACAATTGTCTTGGTGAGTTGTGGGGACTCATCATTTTGTATGGTTTTCGGTTTGGTTTTGTTTTTCTTAGTTGTAGGTAAAGTCGGAAAACAAGTACACGCGGTACGAGGAGGTCAAGACGGCCTTGCATTCATGGCCCGGGAACAAGCAAATCGAGGTCGAGTTACTGCGGCCAGAACGCGGCTAACCCAGCCGAACCGCCCCCGCGCCATGACACTGAAACCGCGCCCCGGATGGCCAACTTACTACGGCCAGAGCGCGGGCAAAATCGGGAGAGCGCGACCGTGCTCTTAGGGGTGCTAAACCGCGCTCTGGGCAGTTTCAGCGCATTAAACCCGAAAATCCCAGCCTTTTCCACTCATTCTACCTCCTTCAACCCAGCCGCCCAACACCTTTCTCCTCTCCTCCTCGATTAGAGCCTCTCATTCAAGCTCCATTGAAGATCAAAACCACAAATCAAGCCCGGATTTGCACTCCTAGTCATCAAACAAGTAAGATTCCTCACTCTTTTCTTCAAAATTCACCCAAAAATTGAAGATCTCACCCAAAAATTTTCTAAATTAGGTTTTGCATAAAAACCTCAATTTAAGGGATTTTTAGGTCATATTTCTTCAATTTGAGTCTAGATTCATCAATATTAGCATGATTATGAGTTAGTTTCATGTCTAGAACTTGAAATTTTCATAATTTCGAAATTGATTAATTTTCATGCTAATTAATCTAGGTTAGTGGGGGAAGAGAGTGATTTGAGAGAAATTATTGTCTATTATTACTTGTTTGGTGGATTGCTCTTGCCGGAGCAATCGAATTGTGCTTGCTTGTGGTGTTTTTGATTGTTGTGTAGGTGAACAAGACAATGGGTAGAACTAAAGTTCCGGCTAATGCTCCTTCGAGCTCAAGTCTCCCTCAAAGGGCAACCCGAGCGACATCATCTAGAGCTCCAACCGTAGCGCCCTCTTCATCTAGGTCCTGAGCTCCACCTAGAGCTTCTTCATCAAGCAATGCGATTACACCGGCGACTTTTGGTCTCCAATTCAGGGACATGAAGCATCTAGACCGGTTTGAGCAATTGAAAGAGCGTGAAATACAAGCTCCGAGATATATTGATTGGGATTTGTTGGAGGAGTTGGGTTTGGCTAGTGAATTGAGGAAGATAGAGTTTGATCACAATTTGACTGTGTTGAGCATGAGACTGCCAGTTTACCGTAGCCTAGTGTTGAAGTTCTCGAGCACATTAGAGGCTCATATCTTAGAGGGGCGGTTTGCTAATGAAGGGCGGTGCATTTTTCAGTTAGGAGGGATGATGAGGTGCATGACTCTTAACGAAATCAACAAGCTGTTCAGATTTACCATGTACCAAAAGAATGTTGATAGGTGGGAGTCCAAGACCACTTGGATGAACAATGAACAGTGGGTCCGACTTTCGGGGACCGATGTGTATCAAGCATCTAGAACCAAGGCGTCGGGTATTACTCATCCAATAATTCAGATTGTTCAGAGGTTCTTTGCCCATTCTATCACGGGCAGAGGAGAGGGTGAGAATAACTGTCCTAGGAAAGATATCTTTCTCCTTAGAGGTATTCTGGAGGGGCAAGATATTGACATGGGTGCTGCCATGATGCATAATATGGACCTCATGGTTAGGAGAAGCAATGGTCGGATCGTTGTGGGTGGTATCATCACCCGGTTTGGCCAGCACCTGAGTGGCCATACCTGGGGAACCCACCACCACCAGCGCCAGAGGAGTAGATTCTCGAGTTTGACAAGCTCTTGTGATGAGGTTAGTTTTCTTTTACTCTTATGTTTTCTCTTACTTTGGGGACAAAGTAATGTTTAAGCATGGGGGAAGGGGATTATTTATGTTGTCATGAGTGCTTGGCTTTAGTTAGGTCATGTAGTTGCATGTGCATGTTTATTTTTATTGTTATGCATTGATTAAAATTAAAATTAAAATTAAAAATTAAAAAAAAAATTTAGAAAAATTGAAAAAAAATACAAAAACATTGCATTTAGGTTCTTATTTCCCCATTGTTTGTTTCCTCTTGTGTTTCAATGTTAAGTATAAGTTCTAACCCATGATTTGCATGATATGCTGAAGTTGATATGATATAAGCATGATCATTGATTAATTACCTTGATTATAGGATGGAGCATGTATTTAGCTTAAGTATTTGATTCATTCTGAAGTTCTAGACAACAATTAGCCTTGTGAGATATTTTTGGCCTTTCATGATATATTTGTTCTCTACATTTCTTGAGTGTATCACCATGATTATCTAGCTCTAGAACATGTGTTATGACTCTTTGTCAAGGCTGCTTTATATGATTGAATACATAGCATTTAAGTGATTGAGGCAATGTTTCTTATAAGCCTATTATTTCCCTTCCTACCCTACACGATCCATGTTCTTGACACCCCTGTTCTTTTGAGCCTGAAGCCTATTTTTATTAAGCTCCACAAAATGATTTCATAGCCTGATAAGCTTGACCCATAATCCGGGATTTAGGACTTTAGGTTGTGTGTTTTGTTTTGTGTGGATTATGTATAAGTATGGGGGAGTTGAAAGAAAAGGAGGAAAAGAGGAAATAAAACTCTTGTGTGTAAAGTGAAAAAAAAAATTGAAGATGAAAGTATGTTGCAAAAGCAAAAGAAAAAGTTAAGTACAATTGTTAGTAGTCTTCATAAAGCAAAGAGAGAGTTGAAGAAATGGCAAACAAAGAAAAAAAGAAGAAGAAACAAAGAGTTTGAAAGTGTTAATGGAGTTGGTAAAAGAAGTTGGGAAGTGTTCTAAGAAGAAAGTGTGTTGAATTTTGGATTAGGATTAGTTCTTTATCCCGGATTTAGCACCACAAGCCAAAAATTGATCCCTTCCAAATTTCTCTTTACCTTGGCCCTATTACAACCCTTAAAAAGACCTCATGATGTTTGTTATGTGTTTGATCCTCTGCGGTGGAGATCTAAAGCTCTGATGCATGTTTATGGTAGTCTAGTTTTCATGGTTGATTTTTGAGTGAAACACATACCCTTACACACTTGAGTGTTTGAGTGCAAACACATTTATCTTAGTGAGGTCTAGAATGGATGAATGGTCTTTGCTTTTTTCTTGTTATAATGCATGCTGAGAAGTCTTGGTCGGGTTTTGATTATATGTGAAATGCTTGTTTGACTTGAGATGAATGTATGATTGCATTTTTGTGGTGTGTCTTGGATTTATGTCTTGCTTGAGGACAAGCAAGGTTCAAGCATGGGGGAATTTGATAGAGCATATAGGTATAGGCTTTAGAGCATGTTTTTATTCTCGGTTCATGCATTTTTAGCTAGGATTTCATTCCAAGTTTTAGTTTAGGTCATATTTTCATTTAGTTCGGAATCTACGCGTCTTTGTGCATAATTGCAGATCGGAAGGTGGAAGACGGTGGAAGACGGTGGATGAAGGCTTGGGACCGGACCTCAGAATGTTTAGGAGCATTGAGGTGAAGATTGATGCGAGAATTACAAGACAAGCGTGAAGGGATTAAACCGAGGATGGAAAGCTTAGACCACGCCGAGAGGAGCCAGTTTACTGAGGCCAGAGCGCGGCCAAGACGGGCAGAGCGCGACCGCGCTCTGGAGGCCACAAACCGCGCTCCGGCGCGACGACGCGACAATGACTTGGGCCTTGGGTGATCTTGTGGGTCGACTCTAGGATTGCTTTTGGATATTTTTAGACTTAATATAAATACTTTCCTTAGATTTTATTTTGGATATTATGCTATCTTTGACTTGTGTTCTAAGTTTGAACAATTTGGAGATTTGAGGGAGACAAAAACCCTAGTTTTGCAATTGAAGATCAATTTGACTCTTGTAAGTTTTATTTTTCTTTAATGACAATTTCAAGCTAATTTTCTCATGTCCAACTAGTTAGTTGAAGTTGTATGCATGATTGTTTGTGAGATTTGAATTATTTCTATTTGCCTTGACTAGATTGAATTTCTCCATGCTTGATTGATTAAATTCACTTTGGATTAGTATAGATTGGCCACCTATTCTACTTCTAGGTTGAATTACAACTAGAATAATTAAATAGACGGTGGAATTTGATTATTCATGGATGAATCCTTTGATTAAACTTATAGGCGGTGGAATAAGGTTAATCAAAGGCGGAGAATTTAATCACAAGACTTCATGAATAGACGGTGCAATTCATGAATATTGTTTCTATTGAATGCTTTGAACTTTATTGCATGATCAACTTGACATAGAAGGTTTTCCAGGTCAATTGATTAAAAGGTTGTTAAAGACGGTGTATATTGACAACCACTTTAAGCTTGAATTCATAAATTCACAATAGATTAGTCAAGGGAAATTGAAATAAGGATAATCGATGATCAAAACTCATATATGCAATGGATGCGAAACTAGTTGGACGCTCTTCTCTAATTTGAATCTTAAAACCACTTTACTTGCTTAGCTTTAATTAGTTTAATTACTTAGATTTTAGTTTATAATCACAAAATCCCCTTTTAATTTAGTAATATTACTTAAATACAAATATTTCGAGTCTCTGTGGGTTCGACCCTTACTTCCACTTTGCTAAGGTTAGGAAGTTAGGAATAATTCTTTGACACTGCTTTTACCATGACATAAAAGTGCTCGTCAGACAGCGCATACTTTGCGCTATTGTAATATCCCCGCTTATGAGCACGTACAAGCGGCCACATTACACATTCGTAGCTCAGCCCGAGTTTGGTGGCAACGTTTTGTGGATGACCGTTTGCGTTGGGGTCTTATAGCAGTGACTACATGGGATCATTTGGTCTATGTTATGACTCAAAAATACATTCCATCTGATTATCGTAACCAAATGCGTTTGGACATCGCTGATTTTTGCCAAGGATCATTGTCCCTTCTCGAGTATTTCGAAAAATTAGAGAACATGTTTTTCAAAGGAACATTAGTGTTGCTCCATCCACTTTGCGTACTAAGTTTATTAGTGGCCTTAATTTGCCTATTAAAGATCAGCTTGAGATCCTTGCTATTAAGGATATCAACACATTAGTGCAGACGACCATGAAAATCCATCAACAACATGTACGCAATAAGAGCAATGGTTTTCGACCTTCTCGGACAGGTATGTTTCTTCTAACCCTCGTCAATACGGTTTTGTTACTAATGATATTTCTAGTGCCATAGGACAGGGTTCATCTACTCATTTGGGCGAGACAACGTTCCCTAACTCTTCACGCCCGGCTCCTCAAAAGCCGGAACCACCAAACTGTGAACGAGCCCGAGATTTGGAATGTTACACTTGTGGTGGGCGTGGTCACTACCAAAAGGACTGCCCCAACCGCAAGATCGTCATATTTGTGCAAGCTTCCAATGGATATGAGTCCATGGATGAAGAAGTTTCGGCCCCGGTACCACTTGAGGAGGCTTATTCAGTCCCTCAGGCGGAATTGATAGATTGTGCTCCACCGCTGGCCAACATTGGGACTCCTTTGGGTTAGATTGCATGAAAGGCCTTAATCCTTCGTGAAGACAACCTCCATTTCCAGCGGGAGAATCTCTTTCACACAAGAGCTCTTATTGGCTCCAGCAGCTTAAGTGTGATTATTTACTCCGGGTGTTGCACCAATTTGCTCAACGAGAAGGTTGTAGCTCATCTTGGACTACCTACAACTCCTCACCCGACTACTTATGGTCTTCAATGGCTCTCCTCAAGCTCACGTACACATGTTTCTAAACCATGCATGATTTCCTTTTCAATTGGTCCTTACACAGATTTTATACTTTTGTGATGTGGTTGCAATGGGCGTCACCTATTTATTATTGGGACGTCCATGGCAATTTCATAGGCGTGTTCTTCACGATGGTTACTTAAACACTTATGTGTTTACGTACCACGGGAAGTGCTTCAAGCTCTTACCTCTATCGCCAAGTGAGATTTTGCAGGATCAGGTTCAAAAGGATCGACAGAAAGCACTTGAAGCTGAGGAACAAGTTACAAAGGCCAAAGTTTCCAAAACCAAATCTCTTTGATGAGCATGGCAATGGCATGCCCCGCCATGATCTGAGGCCGCCTGACGCGTCCACACGCTCCAAGCCAACCCATGGCGTGCCTCTTCAAGGTTCGGTTCAATGCTGGTTGTTGTTGACACATCCGTCATTGTGTTCGGTGACATTCCTTGGGTGTACCAACGATTCCATGCTCCGCCTCCCGGATTCCTATGGCGACGTACGTACAAACAAAGGTTATCATGTCTGACTTCTTTTTCGTGGTTGAACCCGAGCTTCATTTTGAGGAAGCGAGGACGCTTCCCTCTCAAGGGCGGAGGATGATGCGTTCCGTTCTAGGACGGTTTCAACGATTTCTACCTCAAGTCGAGCTATTCAATCTAAGAGTTCGGTTCAAGAATCGCCTTCAAACATATTGATGACATATGTGGTCCAGGACACACTTTCGGACCAATTGGTTGAGCCGGAGGTCGAGCCAAGTATTTCCGAAGGACTCACCGTCGGCGCGGCCGAAGCCACGCAGGGCGCGACCGCGCTCCCGCCCATGATCCCGCGCCGCACCACCAGAAAGGAAGCATCCACGGGCGCGGGCTGGATACCTCAAAGCACGCCCGCGCTCCCAGCGACATAGGTCGCGTTTCGGCCCCAGAAACTCGGCACTAGTGGGCGCGACTGGGTGCCTCAGAGCTCGCCCGCGCTCTCCCAGGGTCAGGCCGCGCTTCGCTAGGCGAAACTCCTAGTTGTTGGAGAGGCTTCCATGAATTCGGGTTTTCGGGTTTCCGTTTTAAATTCATATCGGGATTTTAAGAAGACAATTACTATGTTTGGTATTAATTATATTTCCATTATTTATTTAATTAACGAGATGGGTTGGGCTTGCATGCTTGGGCTCATTCTCACTAGGGTTTCTAGGGTTACGTCTAGTTTTCTATTAATATGTCAAACTTTCTTAATTTCAGTTCACGCTTGAATGAATTGATAAATTGCCTATGTGAATGGAGTTTCTCTCCCTAGGCTTCAGGCGTCAAATCCTTCTAACCCTTCATCCAATCGCCCTCAAAAGTTCTTGGTTTTCGATTTTGTCGAAACTATTTCACATTCGATACGATGCTAAAACCCTAGCGTCGTACCGTCAGAGTCCATTAATCCGTTACTACAACAAGGGTTTCAACCGTGTGCACTCAATTTCGTTAATTGCTTCCGCTCAAATTCAACCCTAAATCGAAGCGGGATTCACAACACGAGACGTCGGTCCTTGTAGCGAGGCGAAACGCATCACAGGTGATGGAGATGCTAATTTTAAATTGATGTTGATACTTCCTTTGGCATGATTTACAATTTAGGATGCATTAAGCATGTAAATTGCCTGTAAAGTATAAGTTTTTATCTAGCAAAGTATTTCTACCCCTTCTTTTTGAATGTTTAATTTATCTACCATTTTCGTGTGGATGTGATTGTGGTCAGAGAGTGTATGTGTGCTCATGTTAATTTTATGTAGCTTTTGATATCGTGATGGTGACTTTGCTTATTGGAGTTTTGATATGTCTGGCAATAAGTAAGTAGAATTGTAAACTTACAAGTTTTTTAATTTTATCATCTTATATGTTAATAATGCGAAAGACAATGTTGAGGGAAGATTATGTAAGATGTTGAACATGTCTTCTCATTGTTTACTATTTGTATACTGAATTTATTTGGTAGTATGTAAGCATATTTTGAAAATTTATATGGTAAAACTTAGATGGTAGAGCAATGTGCATGTGCTAATTCTATATACGGTTTATATCTTTTGGTTCTTTACAACTTTTCTGTTGGTTCATGATTTTGTAAGCTCGGGTTCATAATAGTTTATCTTAAAGTTCATGTCTTTTTAGTCATACTAAATGTTATGTTGGTTCATGTTTTTATAAGCATAAGTTCATAATACTTTGTCTTATGATTCATATCTTTTAGTTTATAAAAGTTGATTTATTGTTTCATGTCTTTATGAAGTTAAGTTCATAACAGTTGTCTATAAGGTTCACGAAATTTAATTCATAATACCCGATGTATCTTATTTCAGATGTAGTATTTTGAGGTTCATATATTTATACGGCTAGGTTCATAATAATTGTCATAATGATTCATGAAATTAAATCCACACTACTTGTTATTTGTGTCATGTATCGAATTTCATAAATGGTATTTTATGGTTAATGTTTTTATTTAATTAAGTTCATAACAAATTTCATAAAGGTTCATGAAATTTAATTCACAATCTTTGTTATTTGTGTTATGTATTCTAGCTTATAAATGATATTTTGCATGTTCATACATTTGAATGTCAAGGTTCATAATAAGTGTACTTACGGTTCATCAATTTCTTGATCGTAATAGTTTGTGTCATGGGTTTAATTGCAATTTGAACAAATGGAATCTCAATATGGTTCATATCATTTTATCAAAGAAGGAACAATAAAATTAGAAAAAAAATTAAGAACATAAAAAAGAGGAAATAATTTTAAAATTTATCATTTGAAAATTTACCAAACACATAGTGGACAATTTGATGAACATTTATACCATTAGCCTTATAATTTCAATAAAACAATTAGATTCTAATACAAAAGATGCACAACCTCCATAGGTTTGAGTAAAACCAACAAAACTAATTCTACAATAACTTTTATTGAAACTAGCAATTTATCAAACATTTGGTGTACACCTTATAAATTCAACTAAAAAGATCTAAATAAATAAAAACAAGAAGGTTTTGCTTTCTTTTATCATATTACGAAACATTAAAGATTCAAATAAATGAACATATATATAAAAAAAAAAAAAAAAACATTCACAAATTCATATAAATTCAAAGTAATAACCCCCCCCTCCCACAAAAAAAATAAAAATAAAGTCATATCTTATTTTTTTGTTCATAGAATTACAAGTGACAGTTCATAGAAGTACAAGTGACGATTCATACGAAACCATTAATCAAATATCGACTTCGATTCTAATAATTGGTGAAATAACAAATAATATTGGTAGAATGACAAGGTATTCAATGAAATAACACAATAACATAATACAATCCATATAATTCATGGTAACATAAGATCCGAATCGAAAAGCTAATTGAAAACCCCAATTTTTGAAAAATCCCCCTAAATTGGACATTCAAACCCTAATAAAACAAAAAAATACCCAAAAACAACTCAATTGAGGTCAAAAATAAATACTAAATCTAATTAAAGCATGCAAATGGAAGAGGAAGAACAAATCTAAATTCAATAATGAAGAGAATAATTGATAAAGCTCCCAAGGAAGAAGAAGAGGGAAGGGGTGGGGGTCTATTTTAGGGGCAAATGATGAAATTACCCCTTTAGTTAAAAAAACTCTTTAATGAAACACTCCATCTACACCATTGATCCCCAAAAATCCAATACCCCATATTCTCATTTTACACTATAAGGTATGTTTTCATTTGATCTTATCTCTAAATTCATAAAATATTAATAATAAGAAAGTAATTATGAAAATTAGATAATTCCCGTAGGATTTTGTGCACCTCTCGGTAAAATTAGATGTACACCTTCTTATTGTTAGAATCTCCTCTTCATGTAAACTATGAACTTTTGTAGATCTTTAAGTTAGTTTTCCAACTCATGTTGAATGAACTTGAGATGCCAAAGATATGATCATTTTACCGAGCATTGTTAGAACATTGACATGATCTTGAAATTCGGAACCATCTTCTAATTTGATCCTCTTCTTTGGTGGCCTTGGTCTTCTTTGATAGTATTCAAAAGATAATGTGAGATTATTGAAGACCCTCTTGACTTAAATGATCGGGATCTTGAGAAATGTCTTGGTCTAGGCTTTCGAATCACTTCTAAAGCTTTCTTGACTAACATAGTCACCTGATCGATATCATAAATCCCAGGTGACACAAATGCTTGATGCGTTCCACATTCCATTGTTGGTTGGCTTGCTTTAAACCATGTAAAGAATGATTTAACTTGCATACTAACACTTGTGCAACTTTAGAATATCTACGTCATGGAGACATATATACTTCTTCTTATAGAAAATCATGAAGAGAAGCATTATTAATGTCTAATTGATGAAGATCCCACCCTCTTGCAACAGCCAAATCCATAGTTAAATGCACTATGATGAACTTAGATGAGTCTTATATTTCTCTACTTCACCATTAGCTGTATATTTGATCTCAAAGATCCACTTGGAACCCATTACTTGTTTTCCAGATGTTATTTGTTTCTAAGGCAAGTATTTCCTTGGATATAGCATCAACCCATTTAGGATGGTCTTTAGCTTGGTTATAACTATGGGGCTTAAAAACAAAAAACACATAAAATAGAGAATAGACATAAGAAGGAGAAAGATGAAAAATAGTCTTAATAAGCTAGGAAGCACTAAGATATAGGTAATGTAAAAATGGTATGATAAATGAATTCCCATAATTTTGGTGGAGGAAGAGATACTCGTGTGGTTGTTCTAGGAGTTTGAGCAAGAACTTCATGATAACTTGAGGATCAAGAAGAATTGAGTTGGTGTTCTAGCCAAATTCATATCCATGTTAGATGAGCCAAGCTCTGTAAAATCAGGAAAAAAGACTAGGAGTATCATTAGCAAAATGTGGAATAGGTGGAGATGTAGAATGAAATTCATTAGTGAAACCATGAGAAGGATTCACTAAGGGTAAAGGGTTAGAATGAGAAGATTGATTGTTTTCTAGTTGCGTCTTAAAAGGAAAGACATGCTCATGAAAAATAACATGCATGGTTGCGAAAACAATCTTAGACTCAAGATGATGAACTCTATAGGCCTTTTACTTAGGGTGATACCCAAGAATAAACATATTTTCTTGCCTTTGGCACAACATGTATTTTGGTAATTACACATTTAATGCAAAACAAAGGCAACCAATAACTTTAAGCCATCAGAAGAAGGCTTATTCTTAAATTGTACCTCAATAGAAATTTGCTAATTCAACACTGAAGGTGGCAATCTATTGATTTAAAAAGTAGCTTCTACAAGAAATATCCCCAAAATGTAACATGTAATCCATCATTCAATCTAATTGATCTAGCAACCTAAAGCAAATGCATGTGTTTCATTTCCACATGACAATTTTGTTGAGGTACACTAGGTGAAGAACTTCGATGCACTATGCCTTTGTCCTCAAAAAATGCTCTACATATTTGTTGAGTAAATCCAGTCCTATTATGTGTTCTAATCACCTTGAATGTAGTTTTAAACTGATTTGCTACCATGTCCACAAACCATTTGTTCACTCTAAAGACTTGAGTCTTATTCTATATTAGATATGTCCAAGTACCCCTTGACCAATCTTCTAATATGGTAAAAAATTACTTTGCACCGTCAATAAATTATACCTTATAAGCCTACCACAAGTCCATATGTACTTATTCAAACATTGATTATTCTATAAAAACACTTCTTTCAAATGTGAACTTATGATGTTTGGCCAAAATACAACATTCACAAAACAATGTTGAACATCAATTATGATGTGACTATGTCCCATCAAGACCAAGGCATAATTGATGTCGCCTCATCTTCTATAGCACCCAATGCATTCGTCTCCTTATAAAGCACTCGCCAGTTCATCAATCACTAATGAGCCAATTCAAGACCCAAGATCGAAGAAGCAAGATGTCGCTCAGCTTGAATAGGCCACAGCACAAGCACACCCTTCCTTAATGATTCTCCCAATACCCTACCATCTAGGCTCATCACTCAGGCACGGGCTTGACAACTATAAATTAGTTTGAAACATGGATTATTTGCTCTACCAATAAGCTCAAGAAGTCAAGAATCCAATTTATGTACTCTTCTTATTAATATATATGGATTAATAAAAATAAGACTAGCATTAATGAAAGTTAATTTTTTTGTGAACACATGAGAGGCATTTAATCTAAGTCTAGATCAAATTCATGTTGCTCCTCCAAGTGCATTGTTTGCATTCAATTTCCTCTTCTAGATACATGTATGGACGCCCCCCTTATACTATAAAAGGGACATCTCCGACCCTTTGAAAGACACACAATTCAATCTCTTTTTTGGTTCTTAGTTTGTTGATAGAGAAATTACGGGAGTTTGTTGACATCTTGTAAGTAACATCAAGTAACCAACTCGATCATCTCTACAAGCGAGTCATATCTTTTAGAGTACATTGATCTCAACTTTTCTAGATGTGTGTCATATCTTCTTGAAAGTTGCCTATCCCCCTACCATCGTCCTTCAAGTTTACCGTGCACCGACATTAGAAGAACATCAATCCATTATCATTTGGTATCAAAGACACACAATGTAAACACCCTAAACACTAATTTTTTAATTTGATTTACACTTGGTTACTCATTGTTGGTTTTATGCTTTGAACTATTCCCTTCTCCTCTATCTTTTTATAAAAATTGTGCAAACAAGGATAAGGAAAGTTGAAATAGAGAAAATTACCAAGAGAGGATAAAATTATCATTCCCAAATCAAAAGAAAAAAATTCGGTGTTTTGATTAAAAAAAATTCTTGTTTGTTGAATTGTATTTTTTCAATGTTTGATTGCCTTTGTAAAATTCAGACTCAATAAGAAAGAGAAGTGGGACTTAGAAAGACTCGGATCCAACAAAATCGAAAAGAAAAAGAGGTCCAACTTGGAAAAATTTAAATCCCACGAGAAAGAGAATCCGAGCTAGCCACAATTGCCATATTCCAAACATGGTGCTTAGTAACATTTCGGCATTTGACCGAATATTTATTTTCTTGCTTTCTCTACATGCATAAAATTAAAATTTTGTTCTTAAAATTGAACTTGTATAATTTAAAAACCAATATCTGTGAACAATTAGGAGTCAAAAGGTTTTTGACCTTTGCCGACCTAAGATCCATTGAGTTGTTGAGGTCTCTTGTTGCTTGTGTGTTTTTGTTTACTAACCTCATAGAAAAAGGGCATAAAATATTTTATGGATGAACGTCACAAAGCCACAATCACTTTCAAACCATTCTATGGAACATTCGAGATGTGCAACAATATTTGAATTGGAAATCCACTATTGAATATATGTTTAGTCTCCATTGCTTCACCAATGAAAAAAAGGCGGCCCTTGACACTAGCTATTTCTATGAAAAAGCTTATTCCTAGTGGAAGGAATATGATGATGATCTTGCCTACCTAGGATATCCACCTCTCAACACTTGATAGGATCTCAAAACATCCTTTAGGAACTCATTTGTTCCCATCGATAGACGATTAGTCACACATAAGCCAATCACATACACAAAATCACACGATTATAGCAGCACAACTCTTTCTCCACCTCGTCTTCCAATTCCTAAAGCGCTCATCCTCGCGCCGAGTGCAGAGGCTGGCCCTCCCACTCCTCACATCACCTCTTCCTTCTAACCCCGGCTAAGCCTCCATTGGAGCACTTGCCAAAACACATAGATAGCATTTTCTTTTGAAAGGGCACTGTTTCTCTGTCACACAACCATACATTGGCAACCCTTACCATCCATCAGCTACGCTTATGGCCGTGTCGGAAATGGTACCAACACAGAGAAAATGTTCGAAAACTTATTTCAGATAAAAACCATTTAAAAACCAATTTGCACACATCAACACAAACAAGTCCAAAACATTTCAAAAAGATCTCCGGGACTAGTTCCCAAAACCAATCCTACAATAATGGCAGAAAATCTAACAAGATAGAAAAGAACCGAGCAAGTCGAAAATGACTTACCTCAAGAAAAGGATCCTTTGACGAAGATAGAACACTAAGAGTGTGGGCAAAAGTGATTCCCGGAAAGCAAAGAACCGAGCGAGGATGACGACGACGACTTGCAGCGATTGGCCTCCACCTTCCCGATACACTAACTGAGACTACTACGACAACACAGTGTACACGAACCAGTCTACCGCGGGTTCCGACACGGAGACAACGCTGACCCATTGGTGAACATGAGCAAAACGTGGTGTGCGGTCATAGTAGGCTCCTCCGATGTCTCTTTCGTTGGGTGAAGGCGGTTTGGTTTTTCGAGTGAGAAGGCAAAAGGAACGAGAATTGGATTCGACCGAAGGTAAGAAGAATTAGGGTAGGATTTCTAGGGTAATCATGCTAATATGTAGCTCAAGAATAGGAGTACAACGAGGCTAAACAAAATCTCATTGATAAGTTATTTAACAACGTATTCAATTAAATAGATTTAAAAAGGAAAAAAAAGGAAATATATATACATTGATGTGATCCCATCGACATCCGAGCCAATAATGGGGCACACGCCGGAACACTTGGACGAGCCACGGCCTACCCTAGACGCGCCTGCCCTGGACGCGCCTACAAGCTTGAATGGTGGCGCGCCCTTGCGAGGGGATGATGGTGGCGCGCCCTTGCGAGGGGGTGATGTTGGCGCGCCCTTGCGGAGGGTTGTTGGCACGCCTTTGCCAAGGGACGGTGTGCCTTTGCACACGGCTGGAGGCGCGCCCTTGCCTGGGGTTGGCGTGCCTGGCCACAAGGCGGTTTCCGGTCTTGATGGTGCCAAATCTCATGGAGCCACACCTTATCTAGGTCGTATTACGCGATCCCGAGTTAAGGCCATTCTATGTCAAGTACAAGAGGAGCTCATGGGGTGTAGCTTTCCGAGAGAGTGTATTGAAGATGGTTGGAGTCTTATTTTGCTTCATGGTTCTAAGTGACAATTCTACGGAAAGGACAATTATTAAGTTTTTGTAATTTCCTTAAGTGAAGGGGCTAACTTTTTGAGGTTGGTTTTAGGGTTATATGGCCGGCCATCCCCTTCTTTCTTCTCTTAGCTTGGACGAAAAATATACTTGTTGTTTTCCTTTACTTCTAGTTCTTGTTTCCTTTCGTTCAATCTCGTGTTCGATTGTTGGTCAGTAATATCCGACAATTTTGCATCCTAGATTGCTTGAGATCTTGGTGAGTCATATCCAAGTTTCCGAGCATCCATATCCATCGTCATCATCTTCTACTCACGCCTTTGCTAGGAGTTTTCCGAGTTCTTCTTGGCGATCACTTTGCACCATTACCATCCCCATCGATCCGGCCATCAAGTGGTATCAGAGCCACGCGAAGGTATCGCCATAAAAACTTGTTCCGGCCTTGAATTTCCACTTGTTGCAAGTAACCTCTTGGCCGAATTACTCATGTGTGTTTGCGTGTGAATTGTTGTTGTGGCCTTGAGTTGTGTGAGTCTTGTTTTCGTTCTTGATTTGTGATGTACTAAGGTCGAATATGTGTGCATCCATGGCTGAAAGTTGATCGAAAATAATCAAGAGAAGAACACCAAAGGGTTGACGTTTTTGAAGAGTAATTGAAGGATTTTTTGTTCTACTTGATTAATGCCTTCCATTAGTGCTTGAATTTAGTGTGTCTTGCTGAATTTTCCTGAGTGAAAAACGTGGATTGGAGTCCACAATCCAGCCCCTATCGATTCCTTATATCATTACATGCTTGTTGTCGGGTGCGGTGCTAGGATACGGGAACGACACCAAGACGGAACATCTTGTGTTGTTGTTTAAGTGTCTTGAAATCCTTTGTTGAAAAAATCAGAAAAACCTTGTTGGCGGCGTAAAGCTAATAAGGGGCCAAGCACAGAAAAAAAGATTAAGACTAGAAAAACCTTGTCCGGCGGCGTAAAGCTAATAAGGGGTCAGGCACGGAAAGAGTAGTCATCTAGTAGTGCCTAGCAAAGGCCTACTCGAAATTAAAAAATAATTAATTCTACTTGGTGTTTTGTCTTGGTGGTTTATTAGCTTCCTAGCATTGTTTCCCTAAGCAAGTGTGTGGTGAATCTCTTCTTTGTTGCCTTGTCATTTTTGCATACTTGCAACTTGTCTGATTTTCATCTCGGGCAAGTCTTGGTGATTAATTGAAGTGCACTCTATACCTTGATCTTTGTCGTGTTTATAAGATGACAAGTGTAGGTGATGATAAGGAAAAGCAACAGGTTGAAGAGATGTCCACTAGTTCGGTGGCTGCTATGTTGCAATCCTTGCAACAATCTATGGAAGCTATGAAGACTCGTATTACTAGTAGGATGGCTGATTTGGAGAGTCAAGTGCAAGGGCGAGATGATAGAGCACGGTTGCCTCAAACGGGAACTCTACCAAGTGTGTTACAAAGTGCTAACCAAGTGTAGTCGTTGCACGAAGAGGCCTCTACGTCTTACTTGCCAAACAAGGAGGCGCAAGCATCCATCGGTGTGAGTACCTCCATCGGGATTATGCCGCCCTACATTCCTCCTACGAGCTTCCACAATCCACACTTTGTGGCCAATTCCGGGGTAAGACCTTCATTCGCTACATTTTCGAATAATATTCCCATTAGTGCTACTAACATTTCAGGATATGGAGCGCCGGGCTATCAAGAGGCCAATGCTGCAATGGCCAATCAATCTCCCCCAATTTTGTATTTACCAAGGCATGGCCAACCTCCTAGATGGCCAACCAATGTTGTCGCCGGGCAGCCTTGGCAAGGCGCGCCGATGCACCACGAGGAGCAGCCCCGGGATCTCCCCATCACGGCATTAAGCTGAACGTGCCGACATTTTCTGGAACTTCCGATGCATGCCTTGATTGGCTTGCCAAGGTGGCGTCCATTTTTTATTTCTATGGATACGATGATGCTAGGAGAGTAGCCATGGCGTCCATCCACTTCACCGACTTTGCCTACCAATGGTGGCTAGAGGACAAGGCCTTGAGGAGAGCACGGCGGATGCCTCAACTTAACACATGGAAAGAAATAAGAGAGGCCTTAGAGGAGCGGTTCGTGCCTCCAGATTATACGGAGCGCATCCATGCCAAGTTGGAGCAAGTGCGTCAAGGAAACCGGACTCCCGACGAGTTTTACAACGAGTTCCGTATGCTCATTTTTCGTTCCTGCGTACAATTTCCCAACGGGTATGTTATCTCTAATTTTCTCAATGGGTTAAATTTGGAACTAAAAAATGTTGTGAGTATCCAGCACTTTAGTAGGGGTACCGATATTGAGCAAGTGCTTCATTACACCAACCATATTTACAAGCACCATGCTCAATGGCGTTCAAGTTCAACTACTTCCCGGGCGTGGCAGCCTTCACCCACGACTCCTAGGGTGCCACCAAATTAGTTTAGGAAGCCGGAAATAAGGAAGGACTCGACTCCTCAACCGAAGAATGATTTCCATCCACGTCCTCGGCGAGAAGGAGGAAGACGGGCGAGCGACGTGAAGTGTTTCAAGTGCCTTGGCCATGGGCACTATGTTCGGGATTGTCCCAATGAACGGAAGGTTCTCCTTAACTCCCAAGGGGAGTACGAGTATGAGGAAGAAGAGGCTGTGGAAGAGGAAGAAGAGAGCCCCGAGGTTGAGGAAGACTGCATCCATGTCACCGCCGAGGAGGGAGAGTGCTTTGTGGTCCAACGAACACTCTTCATGACAGAGAACACCACCACGCCTAGTCAACGGGAAGTTATCTTTCACACTCGATGCAAAATCATGGATAAGGCATGTAGTGTGATTATCGATAGCGGATCTTATTGTAATATTATTAGCCAAGAAGTGGTGGATCATTTTTCTTTGCAAATTACTTGCCATCCTTTACCTTATCCGTTATGTTGAATGAATTCTAACACCCCGATCCAAGTCGAGGAAAGGGCTCGTATTTTCTTTTCTATAGGGCCATACAAGGACGAGGTGGAGTGTGATGTGGTGCCGATGACCGCTTGTCATCTCCTTTTGGGATGCCCTTGGCAATATGATAAGGGAGGGAAAGAAGGTGACGTGGAATCCGATGACCCCCCCATGAAATTATGTTGGACCATGCAGCGAAGGAGAAAAAAAAGAAGCATTCTCTTCGAGAGGGAAAGAAGGACAAGAAGCTAGCTTTAGGCGGCCCTTCTACACCCTTACTTTTGGCCAAACCGAAGGAAATGCATCATACATTCAAGGGAAGTGGTGTTTGTCTTTTGCTTGTTTTTCAAGAATCTTATTTATCTTCCCAAGAATTAGTTGATCTTCCCAAGGACTTTGAGGAGCTTTTCCAAGAAGAGGTGCCAACGGGACTACCACCGCTTAGAGGAATCGAGCATCAAATCGATTTTGTCCCCGGTGCCACTCTACTGAATCATCCAGCCTATCGAGCCAATCGGGAAGAAACTAAGGAGCTTCAACGGCAAGTAAAAGAGCTCCTTGATAAGGGCTATGTGCATGAGAGCCTCAGCCCGTGTGCCGTTCCCGTCATTCTTGTGCCTAAGAAGGATGGCACATGGAGGATGTGCGTTGATTGCCGGGCGATCAACAATATTACAATCAAATATCGCCTTCCAATTCTGAGGCTTGAGGACATGCTTGACGAGCTTCATGGAGCGAGTCTCTTCTCCAAAATTGATCTTAAGAGCGGATACCATCAAATAAGGATGAAGGAGGGAGATGAATGGAAGACGGCGTTCAAAACCAAGCAAGGCCTTTACGAGTGGTTGGTTATGCCCTTTAGATTAACCAACGCTCCTAGCACCTTCATGCGCTTGATGAACCACGCCCTCCGACCTTTTATTGGTAAGTTTGTGGTTGTGTACTTTGATGAAATTTTGATTTATAGCCACGATTTATCATCCCATATCGAGCACCTTAGGCAAGTGCTTGAAGCTTTGAAAAGGGAGCGCCTATTTGCTAACTTCAAGAAGTGCCACTTTTGTTCGGATCACGTGGTATTTCTTGGTTTTGTTGTGAGTAGGAATGGACTACATGTGGATGAAGAGAAAGTGAAGGCGATTCAAGAATGTCCAATACCGACAACTATGACACAAGTCCGGAGCTTCCTTGGACTAGCCGGTTTCTATCGCCGGTTTGTTCGTGATTTTAGTACCTTGGTTGCGCCTTTAACCTTCCTTAACAAGAAGAATGTTCCATTTATGTGGGGAGAGGTGCAAGCAGAGGCCTTTGCAGCCCTTAAGGCTAAGTTGACACAAGCGCCGTTGTTGGCTCTTCCTGATTTTGGCAAGATGTTTGAGATAGAGTGTGATGTGTCGGGAATCGGGCTCGGTGGCGTACTTATGCAAGAGGGAGGGCATGTAGCCTATTATAGTGAGAAGCTTGGGGTGCCGAGCTTAAGTACCCCACGTACTTGCTCTTGTTCGAGTGCTACGGGCGTGGGAGCACTATCTCTTGCCTCGGGAGTTTGTTATCCATTCCGATCATGAGGCATTGAAGTACTTGAGAGGGAAAGCAAAACTGAATCTAAGGCATGTCAAATGGGTTGATTTCATTGAATCCTTTCCCTATTTCATCAAGCATAAGAAAGGCAAGGACAACGTCGTCGCCGACGCGTTGTCGCGGAGGTACGCTCTCTTATCTTTACTAGATGCTCGTTTGCTCTGATTTTCTTTTATGAAGGAGTTTTATGCTCATGATGCTGATTTTGGAGACATTTTTCATGCTTGTTTGAAGGGGGGGAGTCAGGATCAATTTTATTTGCATGAGGGTTTTCATTTTAAGGGAACTCGCTTGTGTGTGCCTAGTGGTTCGGTTAGGCAATTGCTTGTCTAAGAGGCCCATGGAGGCGGCCTCATGGGACACTTTGGTGTTATGAAAACTTTGCATATGCTTAGGGAGCATTTCTATTGGCCTCACATGCTTAGGTCGGTAGAGAAATTTTGTGCTTCATGTGCTATATGTGTGCGTGCAAAGTCTAAAGTGCACCCTCGCGGTTTGTATACCCCTTTGCCTATTCCTTGTGCCCCATGGGAGGATATTTCTATGGATTTTGTTTTGGGGTTTCCTAGGACAAAATGTGTAGGGACTCTATCTTTTTGGGGTTGCCATGGAGCCACACCTTATCTAGGTCGTATTACGCGATCCCGAGCTAAGGCCATTCTATGTCAAGTACAAGAGGAGCTCATCGGGTGTAGCTTTCCGAGAGAGTGTATTGAACATGGTTGGAGTATTATTTTGCTTCATGGTTCTAAGTGACAATTCTACGGAAAGGACAATTATTAAGTTTTCGGGTTAATTTTTGTAATTTCTTTAAGTGAAGGGGCTAACTTTGTGAGGTTGGTTTATGGTTGTATGGCCGGCCATCCCCTTCTTTCTTCTCTTAGCTTGGACGAAAAATACAATTATTGTTTTCCTTTACTTTGTTTTTCAATCTAGTTCTTGTTTCCTTTCGTTCAATCTCGTGTTCGGTTGTTGGAGAGTAATATCCGACAATCTTGCATCCTAGTTTGCTTGAGATCTTGGTGAGTCATATCCATGTTTCCGAGCATCCATATCCATCATCATCATCTTATACTCACACCTTTGCTAGGAGTTTTCCGAGTTCTTCTTGGCGATCTCTTTGCACCATTACCATCTCCATTAATCCGGCCATCAAGACCTTTATATCTATGTATATGTATAAGGAAAAGGAGATTCAAGAAAACTCTAACCCATTCCCCGGGTTACTTGCATCCTAAGTCTAAAGATTACTTATAAAATAGTTGAAGTCATTTTCCGACCATAAAAAAGTGAAGTTGGGGAAAATGAAACCCGACTACTACAGCGACAACAAGAATCCAAGTAACATGTGAAGAGCTTTTTTAAGGGCTAGTTCAACCGTAGCGAGTTTAAAGCCTTCACTAAGGTTGGATGAACCTGAGCCAACCGAAGAGTCGCTCATAATGATTGAGCAAATAACGATGATTGAGCAAATAACATTGAAATATCACCCTAATGAAGGCAAAGCCATGCCTTCATTAGGGTGATATTTCAATGTTATGTGACTTCAAATACTTCCTTTTCCCATTTTTATGATTTAACCTTTTTTTCTAAATTAAAAAATTAGTAATTATATCCTCTTCATATACATAAAATCTGATTGTAATCAGCTCTAGGCGAACAAGATAATGCCCCATTATATAGTACAATATATACAATAGTTTGTTTGAACCCTAATTATATAGAGTAGTTTGTTCGATCATTAATTTTTAATATAGTAAATTTTAGTTATCATCTAGTTATTATGTATTTTTAGTGAATATTTTCTTTTTTGTGAAAGATACATGCTGAGTTGCACCTCCCGACCCTCAAAATTGAACAGATAATTGTGACTATTTTAATTCTAGTTTTTCCATTATTCGATCGTAGTCTTTAGCCTGTTTCATGTTTTTTACATGATAATCAAACTAAAAATCAATATTATATATTCTAGCACTAACAGATTACAATGTAGTTTGATTCCTACAACTTAACACCTTTACAAACCTAGTTTTATAATATATATTCTATATTGTAATTGGTTTGTTTCAACCATTATGTGCAAGAGACCTACCACACTTCTTTGTTATAGGATGCTTTTCTTTGGAGTTGTAGTACTCTTGTTTTGAATTCATCCGAAAAGAACAGGTATTTATAAAAAAATGTTTACATGCTAGTTATCAATTTATGAAATTGTGTTAAGTGTTTATACTGGTTCTCACGATGAAATCTTGCTGATTCTATTTCATTTTCTATTCATGCAATTACCTTTTGGTTTCTATCTACACTACTATGCTTGCCTATACTTCTTTGTTTTGTATTTTCAGTTTTCGCTACATTTCATATTGAAAATGTGTTGTGATTTTTCCTAGTATAGTGCAATTATATAAACTAATTAATTCTTGGCTATTAGTATCAGTGACTAAACTCTCTTCAGAGTTAATTACCTGATATACACTTGATGATTATACAACTGATGATTTATAAGACTATAAACTAGTATAACACTGAGAAATATAGATTTGTAACTAATTAAATAAGAGACACATGAGTTGAATATCATGGAAACAGGAACCAAGCAAAGCCCTTTTCTCCTTAGCTCTGTATAGTAACTAATTAAGGAATTGAAACTTCTTTAATTGTATGATTTAATTGATTGCTAGATGTTATTATATACTAACTAACTAAAGTAAATACCCTTGAACCAAGGTTATGGATCGAACATGGATGATTAATAGGTCAGCATTTGATAGACGACAATCAAAGTATGTAGGGAAGGTGTTGATTCGGTTTTGAAATATGCATTTAATGGTAAAGATGGAGGAGTTGTGATGAGGTGTCCTTGTAAAAATTGCTTACTACTTTTTTTATAAGAACCGAGATATAATGTGGAAACACTTTATGCTTTTTTGTAAAAAAATGGAGACACTTAAAGTAGTAAGGTTTTTGTTATGGTTGAAGAAGCAATAAGGTTTGGATTTTACTCAGAATGTGACATTCAAAATCATGCTATCATGTACCAAAGATATCAATTTCATCCAAGACTATAATACTTCTGCAAGTTTTGTTTATAGTTGTTTTTTATATAGTTTTTCTCTTATATTAATACATATATCATCCTTTAATGTTTAGGCACAAGGATAACTCATGGGATGAGGTTGCTGAGTAGAAGTTGGAAGATTTTAGAGCACTCGATAAACAACAATTGGAACTTTATGGGGTTGACAATTTGATAGTGCATGAAGCATATTTGAAGGTTTTAGGTACATCATTAGGTTATATAAATGGTTTAGGTTTCGGGCCAAAACCACCTTAATGCATTACGGAGGGGAGATCAGTCAGATGGAGGAGGTACTGAAATTGCACACCAAATGGCTCAACAAATGGAGCAAATAGAACAACATTCAAGGGAAAGGGATCGAGAAATTGAAAAACTTAAAGAAGATAAGGATCAAATGCTCCAAGTGATCGATAAATTGCAAAAAGATGTTGTTGAGAGAGAGGCAAGATTGAATGCAGATTTTCGTGCAATGCAAGAGAAACTTGCAGCCTTTTTTGCTACAAATCCTCAAGCACAAGGTAGTATCTAGACATTTGTTTTCTTATCATTTACAATGGCATTAATTTGAGCTTGTATAGGAACATAGAAAAAAATGAAATGAGGTGGTCTGAGGTGCTTGATAGGGAGATAAAGAGCTGGAGTATTTTGTTTGAATGGAAGAATATTTTCCAAATTCTTGGTCAATATAATGACATGCTTCATGTTTAGAGGTATGCATTGCAACTAAACATGATTAAAAATGCATATGCTTTTGGGTTGTATTCTTGCATTCTAACCAACTGAAGATTTGCTTGAAATTACTTAGGGGAAGGATTAATTTTAGAGTTGATACATATGCTGAATGTGTGTTGAATGTGTGCTTGTTGCTTGGATGTAAATAACTACTAGTGAAATGAAAACGTGGCTGTAAATAATTTAGTTGTTGGTGTAATGAAAATGTGTGCGGCTGAAATGAAAATGTGGATATGTGCTTGTTGTGTGCTACTTGTCTTTAATTTCCCAAATTTATTAATTATAGCCTTTTGTGTATTTGTCATGTATTTGATTGTTCTTGACCCCTGCAACTTGAAATCCACATTAGGCATCATAAACCAAAATAAGTTCACCTTAGAAATCCAATTTGATATGCATTTTGAGAAATCATTGTATAAGTTAGTTTGTGCCTTCAAATTCTATACATGGCTACATCAGCTTGCTTTAGGTTTGGCTTATAACTCTAAGCATTAAAGATTATCCGTTATGTGGGATATTTACACCTTTCAGGGAAGTCGATTCTCCTAGGATAAGTTGTCGATTACTTGTTGCCTAGAGAAAGCATATCATCTCATTTTGTTTCATTGCTATGTTGGATGCTTTTGGATTTCAAACTATATTTATGAATACTATTTGGTGTGTAGTTGAAATGAAAAAATCAAAATAATTATTCCATTCCACCAAAAGTTATAATAGGCGACAATTGAACCATTTGTAGCACAATATTATGGGTCACAGTTAAACCATTCGTAGCACAATATTTTGGGAGGCAAAAACCATTTTTGGTGGCAAAAAGCATTTTCGTAGCACAATATTTTGGGCGATAAAAACCATTTTCATAGCACAATATTTTGGGCGGCAACAACCATTTTCGTAGCACATACCCAACGCCGACAACATCCATTTTCCATCGCCAAAAATCATGTGCCACAAAAGCCTGATTCTGTCGCAATTGTGTTAGTATGGAGACAAAAAAGTTTTCGACGCCCAAACTTAAGGGCGACTTATCAACGGCGACAACTTTGCGACAAAAAACACTCCATCGCCCTTGAGTTTGGGTGTCGAAAAATCTGCTTTGGGCGTCGAAAAAGTGTGTCGCTCAAGGTCGTTTTTCTTGTAGTGATGTGAGCCTCACATGCTCTTTTAATTGAAGCTAGAACCAAAGGAAAAAGTTGATAGAGTGTTGGAACCATCTCCTTCTAGAATGAAGCACTAATACACAAACAACAATTTATCTCTAGATATAATATCACGAGTGAAATTTATCAGGAATAAAAAGAGGTAAAACACTAGGAAAAATATTTTAACTATTTTTTTCGCCAATAAAATCAAATATTCTGGATAAAATTTGACATACCTAGGATAATTAATGGTATAGTACTTAGAAGGTCAAAATCAAAAATCCCTTACACTGACAAAAGTTAACACACCGGTGATAAAAAATATATACCAAATATCTCGGACATAATCTATCCGGGATATAATAAATGTAGAGTTAAAAAATATATAGTAAAAATAGCTATCCGGGATATAATACATGTAAAGTTAAAAGATATATTCAATCTTTGGTTGTATGCTACTTATTGCTCAACCAACACTTACATCCATAGCCATTGTCAAGTGTACATAAGTTATGTCTCCATATTTAGATGGAAAACCCGGGGATACACCTAAGCTGTTAGAGAGAGTTTCAGAAAATATTAAAGTAAAGCGCTATAGTTAAGTACTTGATTACATTAATGCTGCCATAGAGGCATATCCGTCATTTTTAGAGGCATATTTGTAATAACTGCGGTTTTTAAGGATATTTTTGAATTTTGCTCGGATATCCTTTTAATCATTTTGTTCGTTTTAACGCTTAATCCAATATTTTATTGGAGATTAACTCCTAGAAAATTGTTGTTGATATCCTAAAATCACAAATAAATGATTTTATGAATCGGTGTGAATTCTAGGATTTTTCAGTGGAAAAAGAATATTTATTGGATAAGTCGTCTTTTTATGTATGTACCGGAAGGGATTTAAAATACGAAACGGAAGCCTTAAAAATTGAAGGTAGCATGATAAAATCATGAAAAATTGATTTTATTGGTCTACATAATTTACGGGACGCTTTTCGTTTAGTAAGTTTTTCCACCCGAGGTACATAATTTACCGCTTTAAAGCGAGTCCCGTTCCGAGACGGGTTTAGTTATTAAACCGACTTTCCTATGCCTTAGTTATGAAGGAATGAAGAGATAGAATTGGAGATGGGCTCATACCTTTTTGAAAGTCAAAAGAAAGAAAAGGAACCGAAAGGGAGTGGGAGAAAGACGGACTCGGGAGCTACTTCACGCCGGCTTTCTTCTTCCTCTAGTTTCACCATCTTCCACCTCCATCCTCATCTCCTTCTTCATCTCACCCTCTCCCTTGCCATGTTGCTTCTGCTAGGAGGAGCTAGAACCAGCGAAGAATCAAGGCGGAACGACGACGTACTCGGGAAGGAGGGGTGAGGACGTCACCGCCGGGAGTCATCTTTTCGCCTCGCCAAACTGACGCCGTCGGCGTTCCTCTTCTTGTCCGACCACCAACCACCATGGAAGCCGCTGTCGGGCAACGGCTAGCCACCCTCGGGCTCAAGGATCGAGCCATCATCGAGCCGCACGAGCCATGGGCTCGAGTGAAGGTATATACGATCGAAATTAATTAGCGGATTGATTGCGGAGCCACCGTAAGGGCTTTTCGATGCCGCTTTGCTAATTAAATTTATGATTTTTATAATCTTGACGTTGATACGGTCCCACAGGTTCAAACCGCTCGTGAAACGGACGTCCGGATCTTCAGTTATAGTGAATACAAGTTTTGGTTACCGATTGGCAGGTAAAGGACTTCGGATAATTACTCAGGATTCGTTGTTAATCCGTTTGATCCGAGATTTGGTAATCTTTAAGAACTGTTGCTAATGAAAAAATTTTATTTGGAAATTTGTTTCAAAAGTGAAGCGAATTATTAGTTATAATTCCGCCAAGATGGCTCCTTGAAGCATGATAACTAAGGATTTATTATATATCGATATTCGGAAATTAAATCATTTATCGATTAGGAAGTTGTAGGAGTTGAGAATACAACTAAGAAGTGTTTCTGTGAGCTCGTTGCTGAGAAATCCTTTTGTTATATTTGTCAGAGGGATGATACAGATTACTATTATTGCTAAGTACGTCGAGCACGCCTTATAAGGCAAGTGGACGATTCTCGCTTGCGTTATTGTTATTAAATGAGGAATTGGATCCCATTTAATATTTGCGTTGGGAACAACTTGTATGATTAATAAAATATGATAGGTTGTTATATTTGTTAGAAATAATGACCATGTTGTTTATTCAGTTTTGCGGTAGAACTGGAATTAGGTCCGTTATGGGTGACCTTGGATGTTGTCTCACACTGAGACATTGTTATTGAATTAAGGTAGTTTCAGGGAGGGAAACGTGGTTCCATATCCTCTCTTTAAAACAATATTGCATTAGGAGGGGCCTAATCCTAATGGTGGGTCATGACTCTTCCCCTGCTCTTCGTGTGAGAGGGGTGATGGGCACTCTAGCTAAGTGCAATTGGCGGTGCAGTGTAGACGACAGGGTAATAGGCCTCTCTGTTCTCTAACTCACCATATGAAAATGAGGGGTCAAGGATAGCTTAAGTCCTATGATCTCGTTACAGGGTAGATGATCATGGGTGAAATACTCCGATGATATCTACAATACAAGAGTATTTCGGCAGTAGATCGAGCCGATTAAAAGTTATCAACATGTTTGTGAAAAGTTCTAAGAGTAATAAAGATAAGTGCGTTAGGCACATTAATTAATGTACCCGAATGGTTAGTCTATTCGATAACCATTCTTGCTTCCGGTTATGAATGATTCTTAATCAAACTTTGATTAAGTTAATCTGAATAGTCGATGGAGGCTTTTCAAAATATTATGTGATGAATATGAGTTCCCAATAATTGTTTATGCTTCTTAAAAGAAACCACAAGCGGTGGTGTTCTCTCTCTTGATTATGCGAGTCTCCTTCTAATTCTCTATAAGATTGCTAACTGTTGGATCATAATCCGAGTCTATTCGGATTTTGGATACCAATATGTTTAGTTACAACCATAAGAACCAAGTTAGTTTCTCCGCTTGCTAGTCTTTCATTAGACTAACCCGTCCATTTCTTTTATTTTATATGTTCGGTTGGTGTCCACCGTTGGTTTACGACACATCAGGTTCTTCTTGGAAGTTGATTCAAGAGGCGGATTCAGATGTTTGAAGCTCCAGAGGTTGAAGAAAGGTTTCCAATGGCTATACTTGAGTGAAGATCATGATTGAACTACTTCAAAGCGAAGCTGAGTTTCAGAAATAAGAACTCAAGGAAGACTTGTTGAAGATTTTGTTAAATAGAAGGTTGTTTTATTTATTTATTCTTTTAAGTCAAGGTTTGTATAAGACCAATTGTATTTATTCCGCTGTAACGTTTCTTTTAGTTTGTTCAGTTAGTTTAAAGCCTTGGGTAGCTTCGGTTTAGTCTTAATCGGGGTTACTGGTGGTAATGCCTCCAGGGTAAGTAAGGGGGTGTTACAGAAGTGGTATCAGAGCTAAAAGTTCCTAAGTCTTGCTTAAGACTTTCATCCTTCCATATAGAATTGTGGAGAATTCTATATTGGTGTTGTCTTAGAACCATTTATGGAAAGTGGTTAAGATTGAAGGTCAGACTCATGAAGAGACAGAAAGAGGAAAGGGAATTGGAGAACATGAGGTAATATGTTTGTAATAGCTTTTGTGAAAAAGTTCCTATGGTGGACATTTGATTCCTTGGAGATGGGAATGGATTCCGAGAAGGATCCAGAGTAAGATTAGGTGAAGATTCCTAAAGTTGGACCGGTTCTAGACCAAGTTCTCAATGAAATCCTATTCTCTCTTGAGAGTCTGATTTGGGTGTACCCTCGTCTTTCTTCCATATTAGGAAACTTCTTGTAAGATTTTGAAGTTAAGATTTTTTGTTAGAAATGTTCATGATTCAAGTTATGTGAAAGAGATTGTTGATTTCTTCTCTTGAGATGTGAAAGTTCAAGTGTTGTCTTTAAAAAGGAAATTTCAAAGTGAGTTTGTTTGACTTTAAAGTCATAAGTGTAAGAGTTTCAAGAGTATATTCTTATAGGAACTTCCGAATTTGGTTGAAATTCGATTTTCAATAGAAATTTGGAGTTGGAACCTCTACTCCTCAATGTTGAGATTTAGAGAATCTTATGAGCCTTGAGTAATTCTAAAAAGATCAGTATGGATCATGAGGTGATGTAAAAGAATCTTGAATAGAAAAGGGTTACCTTTGGAAACTTTCTTCAGCAATTGTGTTTGTGACTCTATAGTATAGAATCATGGATATTCTGTACTTTTCTTTGCTCAGTTGGAAGTTAAAAAGCTTTAAAGTGTTCAAGTGTTGGATCAACTGAATTGTTAAACTATTGGAAGATGCAGTTCAATTTTGAATCTGAGAGTGTTCAAACTCGGATGTTCATATAGGTTGTTATCCTTTGAGTTAAGAGGATTGAGATTCCTAAATGGAATGCGGATTTCCTATGATTATATTAAGAAAGAAAGGAAGAATGTTGGTTCAGTTTAAGTTGTGAACAAGTGGTTACTCATCAAGGTTGTTGTGAATAAGGTTGATTGGTCAAAAAAGGACTGAACAGGTAAAAGTTCATCAGTAATGTGTTTATGTTCAATTAACTACTTAGCACAAGTGTTAATTGATTACATGAGTTGTTGATATGCAGATGACTAACCTATGTGACAACGTTATTGGAGTTTCGTTGTATGATGCCCAACTCGGGATTATGAAAAGAGACTTGAGGTCTATAATTGATTAGTAATGGAATCAGTAGTAAGATGTTCTAAATTGCCATTGATATTGGCTTATGTTTCTTCAAAGATGGAAATGATAAAGTTCAGTTTTGAGAAGATCAATCAAGGAATGATCTTAGCATATTTGTCTTTGATATTTTAAACAGTTGGGAGAAAAATATCAATCCTTCAATATTGTGGTCAATATGGCTTAGACCTTATCACTGAAAAATAATTTCAGTTGTGGTTGAGTTTTGAAGATTTTTTATCAGTTAAACCTAATGTCTAAGGTGGTACTGGTGAAACTATTAAGCTATCGGCAAGTCTCCTAACCACAAGTTCTTTCTTTGCAATGTGGTTTGACGTTAAGTTAATGAAAAGGTACATGTCACCTCCTTATAGTTAAGTAAGAAGACAAGAGAATGATGGATTAGTTTGTTTACCAATGTTGAATTGGGATAAGTTCAAGAATATCTTGTTTGGCCATGTGCAATCTTCTATTAAGAGAAGTTGGGAATTAAAGGAATTTCCTTATATGTAGAGAGATATAAGGATTGAATGTTTTGAACTAGATGCAAAGTTTGAAAGTTCACTTCTTATTTTGAGAAGATTAAGTTGTAAACGGATTGAAAGGCCTTAAACTCATCAGAAGAGTTTGATAGTTTACTTTTGGATATCAGAATTTATATGAAGATTCACTTAGAGAAGGCTCGTTGTCTTGTGAATGGATGAACTCAAATATTAAAATTTTGTCAATGGATCATATTCGCATAACTTTAAAGTGGGATGTCAAGGAGACATACAAATTGAGATCGACCTTGGAAGAATTTGTCATGAGTATGAAGATGTTGGATTCACATTTTCCGTAAGGATTGCAAGTAAGTGAATTTGAGCGATCAACTCTTTATTGAACTTGTGAAATTAAGTTGGGCTAGGATTGAGTTAAATCAGGCAAAGATTACTCAATACTATGGATTATAGAAGAGTGTAGTAGTATGACTAATTAAGAAAAGTCAAGGTATTGCATCAGGTTCTACCTTGAAGAGGGAATGAAGTGTCACATTCGAAGGGAAATGTGGGGCTCAGAAGTGAATTGGAGTATCTTAACTCCTTTGAGGCTCAGTTTTAATTTGAAACTTTTGCCAAGTTGGTAGAGTCAGCTAATGTGCAAGTGTCAGCACAAAATTAGGGCAAAGCGTAGGTAGCATCATCAAGATAAGGTCAAAAATTTTATATGATGCATTGGCTTGACGCGCCCATTTCTTCAAGAGAGTAGGTAATCTTTGTTTCCGCGGTATTCAAAGTTAAATCAAGTATGTTAGTAACCTATGTCGAGTTCCTGTCAAGCTGTTATGATTTAGGGGATATTTGAAATTGTTTTGTGATTTTCTCTTTTGAGAAAATTCTTTGGATTCTATAGAATTCAAGTATGGAATTCTAAAAGTAATGGTAGTTTGTTATAAAGGATTCATGAATAAATTTTCTACGGTTTTCATGGTGGTGAGTAAGAATGTGATTTGTCTTCCATCTTGATCACATGGTAAGGCAAGATTATATGTCTTATTCCTATGAGAATGTAGTAAAGGATTGTGTTGATTTTATCACCCCATCCTGATCACATGGTGGAATAAGATCACATAATTCCTTGGGTTTTAAAGAATAGTTTCTAGTATGATTTGGTAATCATATAAGTTTTTGCAATTATATGAGTTTTGCAAGTGTAGTTGGTTAAGATGAAAAGATGCAAGCTTCCTTTTGCATTATAGCACTTGCTATATCTAGTATCTTATAAAACTCATTTGAGTTAGTATATCTTTGGTGTCCTATACCATTTAAGGAGTATGGTCAAACTTCCCAAAACAGTTCGATTATAAGTAAAGAAATTTGGTAAGATTCTTTACAAATCTGTGTTGGTCTCTGAAGAGCATGAAGTAACTCCGTATTTCTCTACAAGTTTGGGATTGTTTTCAGTTAATGATTATTGGAATTCTCTAAGCAGTTTGCTAGTAGTTTATCTTGGTTGACGTCATGACCTAAGAAGGTCATCGCCTTTTTAGCGAAATTATCTTTGAAAGTAAGTTGATATGCATTCTTGGAATGGAACCCTTTCTAAGGAATGATATTGTAGTAATCCTTTCTTTGGAATAAAGGATGTACTAGTAATTTCTCCATTAGTTGTATTTGTTTTCAGGTTGTCTTGAAAACTTAAATCTCTTTGAGATAAGATAGTCAAGCGAGGACTTTAAGCAGAACTCCAATAGGTCTGGAGTTTGGATATGTAAATTAGTATTGATGTTCAATCTCAAGCCTGATAAGTTGTTGGATATAGAGAGTGAACACGTGAGGATATGTTTTTAATCATAAGAGTTAGTTTGTTCAACAAGTCAGAATGTTAAGTGAAGTCTAAACAGTTCTTTGATGAAAAAGACTAAAAATGCTCAATGGAGACAATTTTATTGGAAATTATTGGACTAAAGGTATTATTGTCCAATATGTTGGTATAGTAATGTGTAAGAGTGTAGTTTGAAGTAGTTGAGAGAGATAACTACTTTTGAATGTCAGTTTGCCCAAGTTGAGTCTTGGTTGAGAAAAGGATGTAAGGGATTGACAAGATAGGTTATTATCTTGTCATGTGTTGGATAAATCTCATATTCTTGGTTAAAGTAATACTGAAATTTTATCTCAATAAGGAAATTGAGTAAGCATTTCAAGTAATCCTTGTAAAGAAACTGATTGGAGAAGGACTAAAGATTTAGTTTGGATGACAAAAAGGTTGTGTAAATATCCTAAGTTTTTATTCAGAAGTTGTTGATCAGATCAAGGAAAAATAGTATGGGAAAGTAATATTGTTTAAGATCAATGAAGAAGATCAAGAAGGTAAGACACCAGGAATTGTTATTCAAGAATATGGATTTCTTGGTTTCAAGACTGTTCATGTGTATCTGTTGTTGATGAGCTTCGAAAGCTTAATTCAAATGAAGCATTGTTGTTTGCTTAAATAGTTTATCTTGGAACAACTAAATGTATAAGGATTTGAGATAATGATGGTTTGACATGAAGCGAAATGTCACCGAGTTTGTTTTGATGTGTTTGGTTTGTTTGGAAGTCCTCATTGAGCATAGAAGATCAGATGAAATGTTATAGTCTCTTCTTGTTTCAGAATGGAAGTGGGAATATGTTACAATGGATTCTTGTCATTAGTCGTTCAAGACTTAATGAAAGAAAAATGCAATATGGAGGTTATTAAGAAGCTCACATAGAGTGTTCTTTTTAATGCATTTAAGCTGACTTAAAGAGTATAGAAGTTAGCTGAGGTGTTCATGTATGAAGTTTTTGATCTTCATAAAACTCCAAAGACTTTTATCTCTGATTGAGATAGGTGGTTCATGTCAAAGTTTTGAAAGAAGTAACATCAAGCTTTGTGGAGTGAATTGAATTTTTAGCGCAAGCTTCCTTCATCAAAGTGATGAGTAAGGCAAAGAAACAAATTCAGACTCCCAAGGACATGTATTCTGGATTCCACACGAGTTGGAATGGTAGTTTGAGTTTGAGTGAATTCACATACAAGAATTTTGTTTTTACGATAAAGAAATGACTCTTTTGTGGCTTGGTAAAGCCAGGAGTGTTGGTTGTCAATTTATTGGAATGACAATGCTGACAAGGTTCTTCCTGAGTCAGATTTGGCCAAGAGAACAACAATTGATATCACTCTAACACGGTCAAGGGTGCTAACTGCTCAAAAGCGACAACAGTTGTATGTTGTGCTAAAGCGTAAGCATGTTAAGTTCATTATAATGAACGACGTTTTTATTCTAGTATCCGCCTGGAATGGCGTATTCCTCTGGGGAAAGCAAGACAACGTAAATGCTCGCTATGTTGGATCTTTTGAGATTCTAGAAAGAACTGGTAAGCTTGTTTATCGGTTGGCATTGACACCTTCAGTACCTTCTATCCGTAATGTTTCTTTGATAGTATGTGTTCAATATATCTCATGGATTCAACAATGATGAGATGGATATTCAACCAAATGACTCCTATGAAGAAGGGCTAGGTTGAATCGTGAATGAGAAAATATATTTTATTAGGTTACCTTCGCCTAAAAATGGAGGTAAAGGAAAGACTTGAGAAACTAGGCAGGAAATGCTGAGTCATTTTCCAAAGTTAATGAATGTTGTAAAGAAGAAGTTTGGTAACTAAGCAATGGTTGATTGTGCTTGGTGCAGAAGTAACAATATGTTTTTTTAAGGGGGTACTACAAACTTTTGTATAGGTTTGTAGTGGTTGTGTGTATGCGCTTGTGCTATCCTTCTTTGTGATCCGAGTTCTCCTTGGTTTCGAGGACGAAACCATTTTTAAGGGGGTACTAATGTAATAACTGCGGTTTTTAAGGATATTTTTGAATTTTTCTCGGATATCCTTTTAATCTTTTTGTTCGTTTTAACGCTTAATCCAATATTTTGTTGGAGATTAACTCCTAGAAAATTGTTGTTGATATACTAAAATCACAAATAAATGATTTTATGGATCGGTGTGAATTCTAGGATTTTTCAGAGGAAAAAGAATATTTATTGGATAAGCCGTCTTTTTATGTATGTACCGGAAGGGATTTAAAATACGAAACAGAAGCCATAAAAATTGAAGGTAGCATGATAAAATCATGGAAAGTTGATTTTATTGGTCTACATAATTTACGGGACTCTTTTCGTTTAGTAAGTTTTTCCACCCGAGGTACATAATTTACCGCTTTAACGCGAGTCCCGTTCCGAGACGGGTTTAGTTATTAAACCGACTTTTCTATGCCTTAGTTATGAAGGAATGAAGAGATAGAATTGAAGATGGGCTCGTACCTTTTTGAAAGTCAAAAGAAAGAAAAGGAACCGAAAGGGAGTGGGAGAAAGACGGACTCGGGAGCTACTTCACGCCGGCTTTCTTCTTCCTCTAGTTTCACCATCTTCCACCTCCATCCTCATCTCCTTCTTCATCTCACCCTCTCCCTTGCCATGTTGCTTCTGCTAGGAGGAGCTAGAACCAGCGAAGAATCAAGGCGGAACGACGACGTACTCGGGAAGGAGGGGTGAGGACGTCACCGCCGGGAGTCATCTTTTCGCCTCGCCAAAGTGACGCCGTCGGCGTTCCTCTTCTTGTCCGACCACCAACCACCATGGGAGCCGCTGTCGGGCAACGCCCAGCCACCCTCGGGCTCAAGGATCGAGCCATCATCGAGCCGCACGAGCCATGGGCTCGAGTGAAGGTATATACGATCGAAATTAATTAGCGGATTGATTGCGGAGCCACCATAAGGGCTTTTCGATGCCGATTTGCTAATTAAATTTATGGTTTTTATAATCTTGACGTTGATATGGTCCCACAGGTTCATACCGCTCGTGAAACGGACGTCCGGATCTTCAGTTATAGTGAATACAAGTTTTGGTTACCGATTGGCAGGTAAAGGACTTCGGATAATTACTCAGGATTCGTTGTTAATCCGTTTGATCCGAGATTTGGTAATCTTTAAGAACTGTTGCTAATGAACAATGTTTATTTAGAAAATTGTTTCAAAAGTGAAGCGGATTATTAGTTATAATTCCGCCCAGATGGCTCCTTGAAGCATGATAACTTAGGATTTATTATATATCGATATTCGGAAATTAAATCGTTTATCGATTAGGAAGTTGTAGGAGTCGAGAATACAACTAAGAAGTGTTTCTGTGAGCTCGTTGCTGAGAAATCCTTTTGTTATATTTGTCAGAGGGATGATACATATTACTGTTGGAATTGCTAAGGACGTCGAGCACGCCTTATAAGGCAAGTGGACGATTCTCGCTTGCGTTATTGTTATTAAATGAGGAATTGGATCCCATTTAATATTTGCGTTGGAAACAACTTGTATGATTAATAAAATATGATAGGTTGTTATATTTGTTAGAAATAATGACCATGTTGTTTATTCAGTTTTGCGGTAGAACTGGAATTAGGTCCGTTATGGGTGACGTTGGATGTTGTCTCACGCTGAGACATTGTTATTGAATTAAGGTAGTTTCAGGGAGGGGAATGTGGTTCCATAGCCTCTCTTTAAAACAATATTGCATTAGGAGGGGCCTAATCCTAATGGTGGGTCATGACTCTTCCCCTGCTCTTCGTGTGAGGGGGGTGATGGGCACTCTAGCTAAGTGCAATTGGCGGTGCAGTGTAGACGACAGGGTAATAGGCCTCTCTATTCTCTAACTCACCATATGAAAATGAGGGGTCAAGGATAGCTTAAGTCCTATGATCTCGGTACAGGGTAAATGATCATGGGTGAAATACTCCGATGATATGTACAATACCAGAGTATTTCGGCAGTAGTTCAAGCCGATTAAAAGTTATCAACATGTTTGTGAAAAGTTCTAAAAGTAATAAAGATAAGTGCGTTAGGCACATTAATTAATGTACCCTAATGGTTAGTCTATTCGATAACCATTCTTGCTTCCGGTTATGAATGATTCTTAATCAAACTTTGATTAAGTTAATCTGAATAGTCGATGGAGGCTTTTCAAAATATTATGTGATGAATATGAGTTCCCAACAATTGTTTATGCTTCTTAAAAGAAACCACAAGCAGTGGTGTTCTCTCTCTTGATTATGCGAGTCTCCTTCTTATTCTCTATAAGACTGCTAACTGTTGGATCATAATCCGAGTCTATTCGGATTTTGGATACCAATATGTTTAGTTACAACCATAAGAATTAAGTTAGTTTCTCCGCTTGCTAGTCTTTCATTAGACTAACCCGTCCATTTCTTTTCTTTTATATGTTCGGTTGGTGTCCACCGTTGGTTTACGACACATCAGGTTCTTCTTGGAAGTTGATTCAAGAGGCGGATTCAGATGTTTGAAGCTCCAGAGGTTGAAGAAAGGTTTCCAATGGCTATACTTGAGTGAAGATCATGATTGAACTACTTCAAAGCGAAGCTGAGTTTCAGAAATAAGAACTCAAGGAAGACTTGTTGAAGATTTTGTTAAATAGAAAGTTGTTCTATTTATTTATTCTTTTAAGTCAAGGTTTGTATAAGACCAATTGTATTTATTCCGCTGTAACGTTTCTTTTAGTTTGTTCAGTTAGTTTAAAGCCTTGGTAGCTTCGGTTTAGTCTTAATCGGGGTTACTGGCGGTAATGCCTCTAGAGTAAGTAAGGTGGTGTTACAATATTAGTATCGTGCATTAGTTCTACACTAGCTGTGCAGGTTTTATAATTTTCTTTATTATTAATGTCAGTTATAATTTGCTCCTTGTCCTGGAGCTTGCACTCTGGCAGTCCAAGATGATGTGAACAAATCCATTGTTCTACTTATAAGATATTGAGTTAATTACTTAATCATGTTAAAGCATTGCAAGTGATCAATAATGATCATTCTTCAGCTTAGATTGAGCCTGTGAATAGACAAAGGGGATTATAAACATTTGTCCTAATTACTAACACGTGAAAATTATCTATGCAATCAGCTTCCTATCTTTTTGAAGTTGGTAAGTTTGCAGAAGCCCTAGAGTATATTAATAAAGTTGTTCTTGTTTTCTCTCCTGCTTCCTTAGAGGTTTGAGGTTGGACCCTGAGCATAGTGGATTAAAGAAAGAATATTTTAGATCGAAGAATTTGCTAAAAAAGACCAAAAGTGTAAACATATATTATTGTACTAATATTGAATTTAAGTAAAATTTGTCATTTTTTTCGTAAGAGAATATAAACATCGATGACGAATAACTGTGAAAGATTGTAGCTTGTATATGAATGAGTTTACATTGAGCAATCATATATTATTGAACTAATATTGATTTTTTTTATATGAAGGGATATGATGACATTCATGAGGAGATTACAAATTCTTATGCTAAAAAGGTATTTTATTTTAAACTAGTGAACTTGCTTCTAATTCATATACACATTTCAAGTTTCATCTGCTTAGGGGGAAACTAAATTGTAAATTTGAATAAAATAAGTAAATTAACCTTATTTCTCGTTATGTTACACATTATGTTTGCCTCAACCATTCCAAACCCAAAGTACAAGGGTCCTTGGACGCCAAAGGTACACGTGCCTTCACTTCTATTTTGATAGAAAATTTGTCAAGCAATTTGATTAAAATAAGTAAATTAACCTTATTTCTCGTATTCATGGTATAAGATGCACACTTCATGTATAAGATTCATGAATTTTAGAAAATTCATTTATCTAGGATGTAAACTGGAATTCATTATGTTACATATTATGCTTGATCCTTAAATGTATGGTACATATTAATAGTTGTAGTTTCTACCAAAAAAAATATTAATAGTTGTAGTCTAATTAGGTATGATGAATGCAAATTTCTTGTGGTTGTTAATTATGGAACATTTAAAAAAATTGATGTTACTTACAGTATCCACTTAAAAAGGATGACATTAATTGCGGATATTATATACTCCCTCCGATCTAAATTATATGACGATGTAGAGTAATGCATAATAATTAAGGGAAGGGACAGAGTAATACTTTGTTTTGTTTTTAGTGGAAAAAGATAATTACGGGGTAAAAAAAGAGATTGAGAAGCACATGGAAGATAGAGAATCTACTGTCCAATAAGAAAGAAGACTAATAAATTAGGAAGAGAGAATAATTAATGATGACTAATAAAAGTGTTGCGAAGTGGGGACTTTTAACTAAAATATCAAACTTTGTTGATGAAATTTAACTCTCTAGAACGTCATATAATATAAATCGGAGGGAGTATTAAAGTTTATGAAGGATATACAATGTAAAAACCTGATGTTATCATTCTTAGTGTATGGCTTTGACACTTTATAAATGAAGTTTTTTCTACTAAATTTGGTTGACACAAGTATATTGTATACTAATGCTTCGTTTTTAAGGTGTTTGACTCTAAGGCAAATTACACATATGAAGATATTGATGGAATGGAAGGAGTGGTTAGATCATTTGCTTACCCTTACATAAGGTAAAAAATCAAGTACTTTTAAACTGTTGTTGTCAAGGCTTGAATTTTACTCTTGTGAGGTTTTGTTCATTACTTAATGGATGTATTCTTGACTTATCATATCACCACCTTTCTCTCCTTAGAATACACTTTTTTCTGCTTTTGTTTATAGATTTTGATCAGGGGATGTCTCAAGCTTTATGATCATGTGGTCAGATATAAAATGCCTCTTCGCTTTGAATTGCAGGTTTTTCTCTTCACATTAGCAACTCCTCATAAAGTCTCTTTCTAATTGCTTTAAGACATTAACAATGTGTGGTCAAGGTTATTAGACAAACATGTTCTTGTAATGGTGTTTGGTTGATAAGTATGGTTATTCTATTGATGATGTAGTTGAAGTTTAATGTGATCAACTTTATTTTACGAAATTGGTTTTGGGTTGTATTTACTAAAAATGAGCAATATTTCTGCATTATAGAGTGTTCCTAAAACCTAGCAAATGTAATTTAAAAAAAGCACTATATATCTCATATTAAAAGTATCAAAAGATCTTGAACAAGCTTTTGGAAAACTGATATATTACCAACTCGAATATCCAAGGAATAAAGTTTTATACCCGGAATATTAGAGCAGAGTGTTTTATGCTATGTAAAACTCTAATATCCATGACGTGTTTGCATATATCAGGGATATTAGGTTGGTTCTTTCATTGGAGGAAGCAGGTCTAAATTCCTTGGTTTGTTTTTTTATACCAAGGATATTAGGTCCATTATACCCTCAGTATTTATCCCATGCCTAATTTAACGTATATCAGGGATATATTTTAAAAAATATCGAGGATAAAATTTTATTTGTGTACTAGTGAAGCTTTGCCCCACCATCATGCACAACTCCATAAACTCCTTGACTACTCCATGGATGGATGGAACTCTTATGGTTCCTTCATGTTTGTCATTCTACCTCAAAGAAGAGGTTGATGCCATTGTCGTTAAGTCTCCCAATGAAACAAATTGTGTCCATGAAAAGAGAAGACTCATCTAAGGGAAGTATCACTAGTCTATACTTTTCTTATTCCTTCCCCTTTTCTTGAATATAAATATTATTCTATGGGTCAAGAGTCTGGTGCCCTAAATTTTATGTTTGCAAGTAGAACTAGATACACATGTCTACATCATAGCTCTAATGCTTATTTCTTGTTGCATGCGAGATATTTTGTTCATTACAATACTTTTTTAGTTAAATATGTCATTTGTATCTCATGCTCAATCATTAAGCATATATTTAGAACCAAACTAGTTAAAGTCTCATGCCATGCACGGGTTTTGTTTAAAAATATTTTCCATAAAATAATTGCTAAAATTTGAAATTTGAAACGCCTAGAAATTAGGAACATTAAGTTTTTTTTATTTCAATTAGTTTAAAACTAATTAATTAAAATATAGTGGGACCCAAATTATTGGTAAAATAATAATTCAATATTACCAAAAAATGACACATTAGCGAATTGAATAATAGGATGACATGTGGCCAAAAGGCTTCTTCTTTAGTATATAGATAGATTGGGCAATACTTGTACATGAAAGTTCACCCATGGATACTCAATAAAAATAATCGCAATTGCTTACACATACCCTAATTTCCATAAAGTTGTCTTATTCTCTCACTTCCTTGTTGAACTTTCTGTAGTTTTGTGTGCTCTAAAGCATTTTTTTCTTGAACTATACTCAGATTCGTAGATGAATCCTTTTAAGGAGGGAAGGATGATATAACTATGTCCCATCAAGACCATGCCACAACCAACGTCGCATCCTCGTTTGTAGATGCACTCTTGTTCCCTTCTAGGGAACCCTCCACTTTGACATCACTAATTAACCAAGTCAAGCCCCAAGAGTAAAATAAGCAAGACGTCGTCAACCTAAGTAGGCCACAACACAAGCACACCCCGCCTTAATGATTCTCCTCATACACTATACCTAGGGTGATCACTCGAGCACGAGCTTAATTGACAACTACAAATGGGCTTGTAACATTGATCACTTTTTCTAGCAATAGGCCCAACAAGTCAAGAGCCCAATTTATTTAGTCTTCATATTAATGTAAAAATGGATTAATAAAATAAGACTAGTATTAATGAGGTGAACTAAGTGTGAATACAAGAGAGGTATTTAATACAAGTCTAAATCAAATTCATGTATCTCCTCCAAGTGCATTGTTTGCATTCAATTTTCTCTCCTAGATACATGTATGGACGTCCCCCCTTATGCTATAAAGAGGTGTCTCCCACCCTTTGTAAGACACACAAGTTTGCAATTGAAATCAAGAAAAAAGTGTCTCTTTCAGTTCTTAGTTTGTTGATAGGAGTAACATTAAGCAACCAACTCAATCCTCTCTACAAGTGAGTCATATCTTTTAGAGTTTATCTCAACTTTTCTAGCATTGTGTCATATCCTCTTGAAAGTTGCCTATCCCCACCCATCATCCTTCATGTTTTCCATGCATGCACCGACATTAAAAGAACATCGATATGCTATCAAAGTGTTTCATAAACAAGAATATGTCTCATTTTGGACAGAAAAGAATGTCTAATACGTGCATGTTGTTAAATCAATTGATCATTCACATAACAAGAAAAAAAAGGTTTACTAGTATATTTCTTATCCTTCATAGCTATTTTATGTCTAACAGTTCTTAGTTGCAATTTGAACTTGTACAATCCATTATCAACCACTTTCAACATAAATCCTTTATTTGTGCATTCAACAAACATATGTTATATGTATGGTCTTGTATCATACATTTCACCTCATTAAAAAAACACATTCACTGACTTATCTCTAACCAACCATTAGACTGGGAGCAGATTATGCCTGAACTCTAGTATTAAAAGTACACCGTTTAATACTAATGAAGGACTGTACTTTACTTTCCTAGAGAACTCAAAAAATTTCACAGTTCCATCAAGCAAAGAAACATGTCCAATTTAATCTCTCCTCGCTAATGAAAATAGATTCATGATAACCGGCCTATGTGGTTAGTAGCTCAAGAATCTATGATCCATGTCCAATTTTGCTGATCATTTAAGTAAGGAAAATTAAAGGTATTAAGGTTACCTATGAAGTTTACATATGCTTGATTACCATCATTTGAGCTATCGATGATTCCCATTCCTTTCATCATCTTGACAATCTTCTAAAAACACCATTCACCATAGTTTGGTTAGGTACATGAGAAGATACAAACATTTCACATGATTTTAATGGATCATCCATATACACATCCTACACATTACACACATACTTATTTCTTGTTTCCTTAAACAATTCAGGGTACCCTATCACCTTGAAACATCTCTCTCTCTCTCTCTCTCTCTCTCTCTCTCTCTCTCTCTCTCTCTCTCACGTGTTCTCTTTATCCACAATGTAAACACATTAAATCTTTCTTGTCAATTTGTCTCTATTATAATCCCTTATAGTATTTTCAATACCACATCTACCATTCATAGCATTTCTTTAACTATTTTGCCTATTGTTGTCATACTTTCCTGCAATATACTTCCTTCCACTATATTCATATTGTCTCCTTTGATTCTTCTTGATTGCATGCCATATTTTCTTAAGATTGATTCATGCTTGTTGTTATGACATTTTGCCTTTCTATCTGCATCACAATCTGGAACACTTTATTCACACTAGGAGGAGGCTAAGTCGCCAAGATCGTAATCCTTACATGTTCATAGCCCTCATTCAACCCCATCAAGAATTGCATAACTCTATATTTCTATTCACGTTCAAACAACTTCTTCAACAACAACAATGTCCAATTATTCATTGCACCGCACTCAAAATAGGGTAATCCTTCTAATATTTGTAATTTGTCCTAATATCCCTTGAGTTTACAAAAATATGCCACGACACTTAGTTTTGTAGCATAATATTGCATAATTCTTCTACAATTGATAAAGTAAAGGAGCATTCGATTTTGAAAATCTTTGAACAATTTCTAACCATAATTCTTTTTGAAGATTAAAAAAAATGTGAAACCTTCAACAAGATCTCTGATCATCGAATTGATGATCCTACACCTTCCCATATCGTTTGCTTCTATCCAATTATGAAATTTCTCATCATTTTAGTTGGAAGCAAGAATGTTGCGGCTGTAAACCCTGACTTCCTATTTGATGAAAGGATCGACGGTGTAGATGAGGCAAAGGGATCGCCTTCAAAGAAATCAAAGGAAGTCCGACAACAAACACCAAGGAATCTGACCCGTCTTCAATTGGCTTGATCTTCCTGATCCGAAACTCGGATTTGAGTGATTCCAGAACGAGAAGTTAGATCTTTGAGTCTAGTTGAATCCCTCCAAATTTCAGATCTAGATAATGTATATATTGGAAGTTATGGTAATTATACTGAGGTTATGTAGAATTCCCCAAGATGGAAATGGAACGATTGATGGAGCGGATGGAAGCGGATCGATGGAGCGTTGGATATAGATGTTGAGTCTTGGATATTACTCACCAAGATAAACAAACTAAGTTAAAAGAACGTTGGATATGACTCATCAACGATCAAACAACGAGAATTGAAACGAAAAACTAAACAAACTTAGATTGAAAAACATGTAAAAGAGAGAACATTCATCTTTCAAGTCTTAGGAAGAAAGGAGGCCAAAAAAAAGCCTTATAACGCTAAACCCACGCCTCTCACAATTCAGCGACACTCCTCTCATTAGTAGATAAGCCACCCTAAAGTATCAAGAAAATCAACTAAAAACCCTTAATAAATCATAAGTCAAGTTTTAGCACTAGTCGAACAAATAGTCAAAAGAACACTCCATCCTTCACCAAACATTTCACGGATGAGGAATTTCGTAACCTTTATGGTTTACCCGTCTTTAGCCATCGGTAACTTATGAGCCATGAGTTCCTCATTGATTTTGTCTAGTATTTCCTTAGCTAGGGCTCGCGTGATGCGCCCAAGATAGGGCATGGCTTCTTGACTCGGCTTCTTAGCGCCTCGAACACCGGCCTTGTTTGCTTTTCCCAGAGTAGGCTCCCCTTTATCATGCGAATCGGGCTCCTCATCAACCTTTTGTTTTTCCTTTTCATCACCTTTACTTGTCATATTAACAAACCACGTGAAAAGCAAGGGTGTAGAGTGCACTCGAATTAATCACCAAAACTTGCTCGAGATGGAAATCCGACATGTCGAAAGTAGGAGATGACCAACAATAGACAACAAGAAGAACTGAAACACCAAGAGTAGACACAAACAAGCTAGACTAGCAATTCTCGGTGTCATTCCCGTATCCTAGAGTTGAACCTATTCAACAGGCATGCAATGACCAAAAAAAAGAATTTTTTACACACTTGTTCCCCACATGATTCAGCCAAGAAAATTCAGCAAACAACAATCAAAACAAGCTCTTAATGAAGGGATTAAACATGGAGTAATGACCACCCTTTCAACTTCAAATCAAGCAAGAATGAATCCTTGGTGTCACTCCATCATTTTTGTGTGAAAAAAATGCAGAAAGGACTCAAACTTTTCACCTTCAACCAAAACAAATCAAGGACGCAAATTGATCACAAATATGGTGCACAAAGGACACACACATACATGAACAAGAAGGACTAGTCGGAATTGACAAACACTTGCAACGAGTGGAAATCCAAATTCGAAGCAAGGTTTAGATGGCAATACCTTCGTGAGGCTCTGATACCACTTGATGAAAGGATCGATGGTGTAGATGAGGCACATTGATCGCCTTCAAAGACTTCCAAGGAATTCCGTCAACAAACACCAAGGAATCTAACCCGTCTTCAACTGGCTTGATCTTCCTGATCCGAATTCGGATTTGAGTGATTCCAAAACGAGAAGTTAGATCTTTGGAATTGGTTCTATTTGAATCCCTCCAAATTTCAGATCTAGTGATGTGTATATTGGAAGTTATGGCGATTATACTGAGGTGGTGCAGAATCCACTGAGATGGAAAAGGAATGATTGATACAGCGGATGGAAGCGTGTCGATGGAGCGTTGGATATGGATATTGAGTCTTGGATAATACTCACCAAGATCAAAAGACTAAGTTGAAAGAACGTTGGATATGACTCACCATTGATCAAACAACTAGAATTGAAACGAAAAGATCAAACAAACTTAGATTGAAAAACAAGTAAAAGAGAGAACATTCATCTTTCAAGTCTTGGGAAGAAACGAGGTCAAAAACAAGCCTTATAACCCTAAACCCAAGCCTCTCACAATTCAGCGACACTCCTCTCATTAGTAGATAAGCCACCCTAAAGTATCAAGAAAATCAACTAAAAACCCTTAATAAATCATAAGTCAAGTTTTAGCACTAGTCGAACAAATAGTCAAAAGAACACTCCATCCTTCACCAAACATTTCACGGATGAGGAATTTCGTAACCTTTATGGTTTACCCGTCTTTAGCCATCGGTAACTTATGAGCCATGAGTTCCTCATTGATTTTGTCTAGTATTTCCTTAGCTAGGGCTCGCGTGATGCGCCCAAGATAGGGCATGGCTTCTTGACTCGGCTTCTTAGCGCCTCGAACACCGGCCTTGTTTGCTTTTCCAAGTGTAGGCTCCCCTTTATCAAGCATATCGGGATCCTCATCAACCTTTTGTATTTCTTTTTCATCACCTACACTTGTCATATTAACAAGCCACATGAAAAGAAAGGGTATAGAGTGCACTCGAATTAATCACCAAAACTTGCTCGAGATGGAAATCCGACAAGTTGAAAGTAGGAGATGACCAACAAAAGACAACAAGAAGAACTCAAACACCAAGAGTAGACACAAACAAGCAAGACTAGCAATTCTCGATGTCATTCCCGTATCCTAGAGTTGAATCTATTCAACAAGCAAGCAATGACCAAAAAAAAAAGAACGTTTAACACACTTGTTCCCCACATGATTCAGCCATGAAAATTCAGCAAGCAACAATCAAAACAAGCTCTTAATGAAGGGATTAAACAAGGAGTAATGACCACCCTTTCAACTTCAAATCAAGCAAGAATGAACCCTTGGTGTCCCTCCATCATTTTTGTGTGAGAAAAATGCAGAAAGGACTCAAACTTTTCATCCTTCAACCACAACAAATCAAGGATGCAAATTGATCACAAATATGGTGCACAAAGGACACACACATACACGAACAAGAAGGACTGGTCGGAATTGACAAACACTTGCAACGAGTGGAAATCCAAAGTCCAAGCAAGGTTTAGATGGCAATACCTTCGTGTGGCTCTGATACCACTTGATGAAAGGATCGATGGTGTAGATGAGGCACATGGATCGCCTTCAAACACTTTCAAGGAATTCCGTCAACAAACACCAAGGAATCTAACTCGTCTTCAACTGGCTTGATCTTCCTCATCCGAATTCGGATTTGAGTGATTCCAAAACGAGAAGTTAGATCTTTGGAATTGGGTCTATTTGAATCCCTCCAAATTTCAGATCTATTGATGTGTAGATTGGAAGTTATTGCGATTATACTGAGGTGGTGCAGAATCCACCGAGATGGAAAAGGAATGATTGATACAGCGGATGGAAGCGTGTCGATGGAGCGTTGGATATGGATATTGAGTCTTGGATAATACTCACCAAGATCAAAAGACTAAGTTGAAAGAACGTTGGATATGACTCACCATTGATCAAACAACTAGAATTGAAACGAAAAGATCAAACAAACTTAGATTGAAAAACAAGTAAAAGAGAGAACATTCATCTTTCAAGTCTTGGGAAGAAACGAGGTCAAAAACAAGCCTTATAACCCTAAACCCATGCCTCTCACAATTCAGCGACACTCCTCTCATTAGTAGATAAGCCACCCTAAAGTATCAAGAAAATCAACTAAAAACCCTTAATAAATCATAAGTCAAGTTTTAGCACTAGTCGAACCAATAGTCACAAGAACACTCCACCCTTCACCAAACATTTCACGGATGAGGAATTTCGTAACCTTTATGGTTTACCCGTCTTTAGTCATCGGAAACTTATGAGCCATGAGTTCCTCATTGATTTTGTCTAGTATTGCCTTAGCTAGGGCTCGCGTGATGCGCCCAAGATAGGGCTTGGCTTCTTAACTCGGCTTCTTATCGCCTTGAACACCGGCCTTGTTTGCTTTTCCAATTGTAGGCTCCCCTTTATCATGCACATCGGGCTCCTCATCAACCTTATGTTTTTCTTTTTCATCACCTACACTTGTCATATTAACAAACCACGTGAAAAGCAAGGGTGTAGAGTGCAAACGAATTAATCACCAAAACTTGCTCGAGATGGAAATCCGACAAGTTTCAAGTAGGAGATGACCAACAAAAGACAACAAGAAAAACTCAAACACCAAGAGTAGACACAAACAAGCAAGACTAGCAATTCTCGGTGTCGTTCCTGTATCCTAGAGTTGAACCTATTCAACAAGCATGCAATGACCAAAAAATGGAACGTTTTACACACTTGTTCCCCACGTGATTCAGCCAAGAAAATTTAGCAGACAACAATCAAAACAAGCTCTTAATGAAGGGATTAAACAAGGAGTAATGACCACCCTTTCAACTTCAAATCAAGCAAGAATGAACCCGTGGTGTCCCTCCATCATTTTTGTGTGAGACAAATGCAGCAAGGACTCGAACTTTTCGTCCTTCAACCACAACAAATCAAGGATGCAAATTGATCACAAAAATTGTGCACAAAGGACACACACACACATACACGAACAAGAAGGACTAGTCGGAATTGACAAACACTTACAACGAGTGGAAATCCTCGAAGCAAGGTTTAGATGGCGATACCTTCATGTGGCTCTGATACCACTTGATGAAAGGATCGAGGGTGTAGATGAGGCATAGGGATCGCCTTCAAAGACTTCAAAGGAATTCCGTCAGCAAACACCAAGGAATCTGACCCGTCTTCAACTGGCTTAATCTTCCATATCCGAAGTCGGATTTGAGTGATTCCTAAACGAGAAGTTAGATCTTTGAGTCTAATAGAATCCCTCCAAATTTCAGATCTAGTGATGTGTAGCTTGGAAGTTATGGCGACTATACTGAGTTGGTGTAGAATCCACCAATATAGAAATGGAACGATTGATGGAGCGGATGGAAGTGGATCGATGGAGCGTTGGTTATAGATGTTGAGTCTTGGATATTACTCACCAAGATCAACAAACTAAGTTGAAAGAACGTCGGATATGACTCACCAACGATCAAACGATGAGAATTGAAACGAAAAGAACAAACAAACTTAGATTGAAAAACAAGTAAAAGAGAGAACATTCATCTTTCAAGTCTTAGGAAGAAAGGAGGCAAAAAACAACCCTTATAACCCTAAACCCACGCCTCTTACAATTCAGCCACACTCCTCTCATTATTACATAAAACCCCCCAATGTTTAAAGAAATTCAACTAAAAACCCTTAACAAAACATAAGTCAAGTTTTAGCACTAGTCGAACAAATAGTCACAAGAACACTCCAACCTTCACCGTCATTAGCCATCGGAAACTTATGAGCCATGAGTTCCTCCTTGATGTTTTCTAGTATTGCCTTTGCTAGGGATCGCGTGATGTGCCCAATATAGGGCATGGCTCCTTGACTCGGCTTCTTAGCGCCTCGAACACTGGCCTTGTTTGCTTGTCCAAGTGTAGGCTTCCATTTATCATGCATATCGGGCATGTCTTTAGGGTTGGAATCCTCACTCGAGTCATGGGACAAGGCGCCATTAAAAGTGCCCGAAGTAGTGGCACCATCCCTCAAAAACCAAGGCGCGCTAAGGTCGGAAACCGGCGTGTGCAATAGCGCCCCATTAGGCATGGTATCGAGCGTCGCACCCTCGGTAGGAGCCTCGACATTGAGAACGTCACTCGGTAGGTGCTCAATAGAAGATGTGGTAGACGAACTCACATCACTATTGGAACCTAATGTAATTCGTACGTTTCCAAGAAGGAAAATTGGCTCATTTGAAGAGGATCACAACTAATTGCGTACAAAAAAGGGGACCAATATAACCATTGTTACCTTGTCATGTCAATTTGTCCAAATTAACTTCTCTCTGATCATTCGCCTTAGATCGCAAATCACCAACCATCCTCCAATCAAATATCTTCAACAATCGGGGACAAAAGTAAGTTTTCAGATCACGATCCAGCTAGATCTCTCTTTGCTTTGATACCATATGCAAACCTGAATCTTACATTGATCGATCGAACTCTCTAGAGAGAAGAAGAATGGAATTTGGGAAAATTTCTTATATTTTGATTATGTAACAAATATTATACAAGCTAAACATGGGGCTATACATACAACTAGCTTAACAACAAACTAAGATACTCAATTTAATAAAAAAAACTACCAAAACTTGGTTTAACTACTATATACATATAGTCCAAGGCATCCATGTTATGAAGCATGTACCTATATTCACTTTAATTTTGAATTAAAATCGAAACTATATTCTTCAAAATGCCTATTGATGGAAAGAGAAAAAAAATTTAGCAAAAGATCCACTTTATGCTTTATTATTAGCAACCTTTTCATTAAACTTATTGTTAAACCATAACACTTAAAACTGAAAATTGGGTCTGCAAGTGCAAAGAACTATCGAAGTAGTATAAAACATTTCGAATTTAGGGAGCACTATCGAAGTATGTGATGATTGGATTAGTTTCTCATGCCATGTTATGTCAAATTATGAATGACTAGTTGCTTATTTAGGATTGGGGTAGCTTAAAAACTTTATAGGCATACAAGTGCAAAGTACTATTGAAGTATGTGATGATTGGATTAATTTCTCATGCCATGTTTTTGCAAATTATGAGTGAGTAGTTTCTTATTAAGGATTAGGGTAGCCTAAAAACTTGATAGGCCTTCAAGTGCAAAGTAATCGAAGTAGTATAAAAGATATCGAATTTGGGGAGAACTCTTTTATAACAAATTTCGCACAAATTAATGATATAGACCACAAATAGTTTATAGGTGTTTGGGTTTTTAATAATTAAAAATTACAAAAGCAAGTCTAAACAGGGTTTGGGTTGTTTGACAATATGTTTATTTGTCATATCTTAAGTCATACTTCTCCCACTTTTGTTTATAAAAGCACATAATTTGTAGAGATTTTGAAGGATTTTTGTTGCTTTGCTTGAAACTTTGCCCTCTTATCATGTTTCATCATATAGGAACATGTTTTTTAGTAGATCTTGTAGGAGCACTTTTGGGAGCATAATGGAAGCGATTTGGATTTGTGTCAAACTTGGACAAGATTGTAAGGCCATAGCTTAGCCATTTGGTGTTGTAAAATTAATTTCAAGTAGATTACATGGTATCCGTGTTGTATAATACACCCACACTTCATCACAAGCTAAAGAATTCATGTTTTGTTTTCACATTTATTAGACAATTGTGACAAACATGGCCTTGGTGACTATACTAAATATTTGCAAACAATCAAAACCATACTTCTTTTTGGCAGCTCATATAAATAGCTTTTATAGAGACAAATTAAAGACTCATGTTTCATTTTAGTCTCTCTTTCTAGCATTTTATCTCTCTTTCATTACCTTTTCAAATTTCTTCCAATTAGATTCTTTAGTTATCTTATGCTTTAGATGAAGGTTAGAGAATCCTATTTTGGGTTGTTGAGCTGTCTTATACTTGGAGACTTGGAGAATTGGATAGAAACTCAAATTTCAACTTCTTTATGATGGTTTAATAAAGAATGTAGGTTTGGTTTGAATGATAATCTCCTCATAACCATTTATCTTATTTCTTGCTTTGCCTTTCATTATTTCCATGTATGTGATGATTTCATTAATTTCCCATTCCATGTTCTTGCAAATTATGAGTGACTAGTTGCTTATTTAGGATTGGGGTTGCCCAATGATGACTAGGTGATGTTTGTGAGCCTAGCAGGTAATTATTATTCACTTTTTCATACAAAATACGTAATTTTATATTGCATGTCATGCACTTCAACATGTTAATCATGTACTTCAGTATAAGGGGTCGTTTGTTTTTGTGAAATTAGGCTTATGGAGACGGATTGAAAGAGGCTTTTCTCTTTCAAATACCTCTTCAAGATATTCATGATGTAGTCAACATGTGAAAGATACACTTTCAATCTTACCATATCTTTCTCGATACATAAACATAAAATATGTTTAGCATCACCCAAGCCCTTCATAAAAAATTGTTTGGATAATTGCTCCTTCAAGTTACTCACCCCTCGAGTACTAGTCCATGCTATTAACATGTCATCAACATATAGCTGCAGTATGATATAGCCATCTTCAAACCACATGATGTAGCAACAATGATCAGCTTCAATCCTTACAAGCTTGATTTCATGCATAAAAGCACCAATCTTCTTGTGTCACTAACTTAGAGCTTGCTAGAAACCATACAAGCTCTTCTTCAACCTTCACAAGCAGCTCATTACCATTTTTTAAGTAACCCTCTTATTGCATCATATAGATGTCCTCCTCTAGATCACCATGCAAAAAAGTTGTCTTCACATTTATTTGTTATAACACCAACTTTTTTGCAACTACCATACTCAACATAAGTTTTATGGTTGTCATCTTCACAACAGGAGTAAAGACATCGGTGTAGTCACTCACATACTTCTATTGAAATCCTTCCATAACCAGCCCTACTTTGTAACGCTTCCTCCCATCAGCGTCCTCCTTCACCCTATAAACCCTCTTCTTATCCAAAGCTTTCTTGCCCCTTGAAAGCTTGACTAGTTCCCATGTTTTTTTGGTCATCAATAAGTCCATATCATCATCCATGGCAACCTTTCGCTTTCTCACATGTTGACTATGAGATGCCTCTATATAACACTCTGGCTCACCATTATTAGTCAACAATAGTTAGAAACTAGAAGGAAAAAATCTTTCAACGATCTGTGTTGTCTTGTTGACCTACGTAACTGAACTTCTAGAGAATCTGGCTCATTTTCAATGAACTCTTGGTTATTTTTAGTCTAAGACTCTTCCTCAACAAGCTCTTTCCTGTTTTGAACCACTCTGCTCTCAAATGAGTTTGCGATATCTAGATCCAAAACATTATGATCTAATATGCTAGTTTCGAATGCACTCAACCTATCCTTGTACAACACCTACTCATTAAGAACAACATCTCGACTACGAATAACTTCCTGTTTTCATCATCCTAAAACCATTATGCAATGTCATCACCGCCATATCCAATAAATGTACACTTAATAGATATAGCATTTAACTTGCTTCTCTCATCAACAACAACATGGACATATGAAACACACCCAAAGATAGAATGAAAGGACAAATTTACCTCTTTTCCACTCCATACCTCCTTTGGTATCTCGTTCTCAAAGCGAGTAGATGACCTTTGGTTAATCAAAGCGAGTAGATAACCTTTGGTCAAGGGCTTAGCGAAGTGCCCAACAAGCTCTGGGGAGACTTCAATAGCGTCGAGGTGTGCAACACAATTTTTGAGGGTCGGGTTCCCTCTAAAGTCCTCTCGACGCATCATTTGTCCTTGGTTGCCAAGCTCGCTCACCAATTCATCATCAACGTGGTGATCCCACGCCAAGAGAAGCGCCTGGTCGTCAACATCCCAGATGCCATCATCCTCTACCACTTCCTCCTCAAGAACCCCATAAATCTTCCCCGAATAATCCTTGGGCACATGGAGAACTGCATGGCCTCCAAGTCCCACTCCCTTCCCTACTCTGGGCTGATCAAGAAGCTCCTACAAAAAGAGGGTCTTTACGACGCCCCTAAAGACGAAATCGAGCTTGGAAGGGAACTGGACATTACAGTTGCCCAGAAGATGAGGCACTCGGAGCCTGTAGAGGAGGCGGCTCCACTAGAGTCTAGTACACAAGAGGGGAACTCTCCAGTGTTGCTCCGCATTGCCAACACCCTCAACCAGATTGCTAGGGACCAAGCAGCGTTGGCCAGAGGACAAGAAAAGCTTACACAAGTCCTTACGCGCCTCTGTGACGCCCTGTTTCCTCAGAACCCATGATCTCTCCTTTCTTGTTCCCTTAATCCAAAACTGACCACAAATTGTACTTGGGTTCCCATTGTACATATTATCTTAAGTAATGACATGGTCTTTATTTTGATTGCGTGTTCCCTTCTTTCCTATTATTGTTTTGCTTGTTTTCGATGATGTCAAAAGGGGAAAGACAAAAAATGCGAGATGAGTTAAAAGTTTAAGTTATCATAGACCACGCATAAGCTAAGGGGGAACAATTGCATAAAAAGCTTAATAGGAACTATGTGTCTCACAAGAAGTGGCTCCCTAAATCTAAGTGTTTCACTAAAAGTGACTTCCCAAAATCATACTTAGGAACTCATCAGCATATCATTCACTGAAATACCTACATATTTTGTGATGGGTTTGTCATCATCAAAAAGGGGGAAATTGTTGGGACGTTGTTGGGACCTCTAGTTCTAAACAACGGATCAACGATTTAATTCTCTTAAGTTTTGATAATGACAAACACCATAGGGAACTAATGTGGTTTGTTCAAGTATTTCTAAGGAACACAGGTACAGCCAAGAACTCTTATGAATGACCAAAAGGCAATGCAGGCCACAATGAAGAGTTTCCATCAAGAGAACTCTGAAAAGGAAAGTTCCCATGAAATGGGAACTCCCAGAAACAATCAAGAGAACACAAGCTTACAACGATGAAGAGTTTCCATCAAGGGAACTCTGAAGAAGTCAGTTCCCATGACATGGGAACTCACATGTGAGGACAACGACCGTTCAGCGCAGATCGCGGGATTCTGTCTCAGACAGCCCGAGGGAATAGTTTGAGGATCAGACTGTCACGCTTCATCCAACGGTCCGATTGATCCAAGAAGTTTACCTAGTTCAAACCAAAGTCACATGTGAAGAAAGTACAACTTGGGCATCAAGCAAAGGGCATTTTGGACACAAACGAAACATGCGACTGCCCAAGCTCATTGGACTATAAAGCCAAATGAATAGTACTCGGTCTGAGTACTTCTCACAGAACTTACAAACACCCACATCAGAGAAAAGAAAGAAAAGGAAGAGAAGTCCCCGCCGGCGAGTGTGTGATCTCGACGACGGTGAAGCTGAAGTTCCCAGGAGCAAGGGAACTGAGAAGTCAGCGTAAGGTTTGAGTTACTTGTGTTTTGCTGTTGTGAGCTTAGGAACTCAGTTGAGAGGATTTACTAGTGTTGCTAGAGTTAGGAAGAACTTGTAGGAACAGAGAAGTGTAAATCCGGCTGTGTAACTAAGGAACAAAGCAATCAATATAATAAGTCATTCAAAATCCTCCAAGCGGAGGTAGAGGTTTACCCATACAACTAGTTGGTTGTAGTGGGGTTCCTCTATAAAGGAACTGTGCCTTTTACTGTTTTTATTACTTGCGATTATTTACTTCCGCTGCCTTGGGAACAGCTTAATTGCCAGTTCCCAAGCTCACTGCTAACCGATTACGATCCAACAATTGGTATCAGAGCTTGCGCTCTAGATTTGTGTTAGCATCGCATGTATCAAAATGGCTCAGGAACTTACTCAGGTAGGGAACAATACCAGTAAGCCGCCAAGGCTTATTACAGGAAGATTTGAAAGCTGGCAACGCGACATGAAGGATTGGATGCGTGGCCAAGACTACCAAGCCTAGTGTGTCATCGAGAGGGGGAACTTCGAAATCGATCTAGCTATTGTCAACGATCTCTCAAAGTGGGGTCCCAACGAGTACAAGTGCATGGAGGCAAACTACAAAGCCAAACAGTACCTAAAGAGGTCCATGTGCGTACAAGATTGTGACAGGGTTGCAAACCTTGACACATCTAAGAAAATGTGGGAAGCCATCCAACAAATGCACGTTGGGAACTCAGATCTCAGAGAAGATCTTCAGATGAATGCAAAAAGGGAGTTCTACAACTTCCAAATGGAAATGGGAGAGTCTATCGATAGCTACCAATCCCGGTTTGAAGGACTTTGCACTAAGATGGAAGGATTGGGGATCACAAAAGAAGAAATCACCCACAAAATGAAGGTCCAACAGCTCTTCAATGGATTGATTGGAGAATGGGCAAACGAGAGAACGATGTTCAAGGAAAACCCACAAAATCGAACACTTATGCTCCATCAAGTGTTTGGAAAGCTAGTGGGACATGATAAGAGGAAGATCGATGATAAGGAAAAAACTCGAGCTCATCGAGTGATCGCACTCAAGATCGAAAAGATGCTCAAATCAACCCAAGAACAACATGAAGACTCCGAAGAAGAAAAGGATGAAGAGCTAGTTCTTGTAACAAAGGCTCTTCGAAATTTCTACAAAGGAAAGTCTCAACGGAACAGTGGGAACTGGGGAAAGGGACAGAGTTCCCAAAGAAAGCCCACAGAGAAGGATCTCTCAGAAGTGACTTGCTACAAATGCAACATGAAAGGACATTTTGCGAAGGAATGCCCACAAGGAACTGATGGCAGGAAGCAAGGAAAGAAGGCCTACATCGCTACCTGGAGCGATGATGAAGACGAAGATCCTGAGTCATGGGCACTCCCAGACATGTGTGGCATGGCCATAGGAGAAACCACTGGGGAACAACCCAGTGAGGTAACCACTGAAACTGTTCTTGATTCCTTGAGTAACTATGAAAAACCTGAGTTGTTGAAAATTCTTTCAAGTCTTGTCAAAGATAACATAAAACTGCAAAACAAGTTGGAAAAACAGGAACACATAAATTCTCAATTAGTTGGTCTTGAGCCCTGTCCCAACTGCATATCCCTTCTAGAAAAACTCAAGTCCCATGTGTCTCACATCGTAGATCTAGAAAGAGAAATCAAAGCTCTAGAGAAAGATGAGAACACCCTCTTGCAAAACCTGAGTAAGACTCCCGAACATCTTGAAGCCTCTAGTTCCCAAATTAAGTTTGTCCCAGCCAGACATGACATAGGATACAAAGGTGAGTGCTCCAAGAACGGAAAGTCACCCCTGAGTGAACATGAGATCCATGAGTGTAGGGCCTTAGAACTCTAGTGCGAGGAACAGAAAAATGCTCATCTCGAGGAGAAAATCAGGGTCCTAGAGAGTGGAAACAATGGTGAGAAAGACTAATATACTGGGAACTCTGGACATAGAATCTATGTCAAAATTGCTAAGGGAAATGGGTCTCGGGTGTACAACAAAGAAACCATGGATAGGAACCGTATCCAGAGACCACACCCAAAATACTACCTGGGAGAATACTACAAGACATGTTCGCACTGTGGTGCTCATGGGCACTACAAGGATGCATGTCCCAAGAAGAGAGCCCAAACCCCTAGAAGCCATGAGTTCCCAAACAGACAAAAACGTCATGCTCATCACCAAAGGAACTCCAACTCTCAAAATTCCAAAGACATCAACATTTCTGACTATATCTTGAATGAAAATGTTTTTCCTTGCAAGGGACCTGGCAAGAGTCATCTTGCCTGGTTCCCAAAACACTAACTTTTCCTTGTAGGTGGCAGTGAGAGGGAACCATATGACAGGAAACAAGGATATCCTCATCTCACTCCACACTCATGCCCAAGGAGGCCACGTCTCATTTGGCAACAAGAACAAGGGAGAAGTTATTGGAAAAGGAGAAGTGTTGCTCAATAGATCTATTCAAGTTAGAAACGTAAATCTGGTAAAGGATCTGGGATACAATTTGCTGAGTGTCTCCCAGATGTGTGATCAAGGGAACAACATCGTCACTTTCGACTCAGATGAATGTCTCGTCATCAACAAGAAGACCAACAAAGTAATTCTGAGAGGAAGAAGATATAACAATGTGTATGTGGTGGACACCAACTTTGAACCACCAATGAAGCTGTGCCTTGCAAGTTCCCAAGATGACACGGAACTCTGGCATCGAAGACTGGGACATGCTGGTGTAAATCAAATCCTGAAGCTTTATCTACAGGATCTGGTCATTGGTCTTCCACGGATCAATCTCGAAGGAGTCAAAATGTGTGAAGCATGTGTTCGAGGGAAACAGACCAAAACCTCCTTCAAACCCAAGAAGGTGGTAAGCACAACCAGGTCCCTGGAGTTAATTCACATAGATCTCTGTGGTCCCATGGGAACAGCTAGCTACGGTGGAAAAAGGTACATGTATGTTTTAATTGATGATTTTTAAAGATTCACCTGGTTTATTTTCTTGAAGGCAAAATCACAAGCGTTTGAAGAATTTGAGCCCTTCATCAAAAGAACAGAAGTAAGCTTGGGGCTGAAACTGAAAGCAATCAGATCTGATCACGGAACTGAGTTTCGAAACTCGGAGTTCCTAACCTTCTGTGAGCAAAATGGGATCTCTCACAACTTTTCAGCTCCTCGCACTCCTCAGCAAAATGGAGTGGTCGAGAGAAAGAACAGAACTCTGGAGGACATGGCTAGAACCATGATGATCGAAAGTGGAGTTCCTGAGTACTTCTGGACTGAAGCCATCTCCACAGCTACATACATCCTGAATCGAGCCATGACAAGGCCCCTGATCAACAAGACTTCCTATGAGCTCATCAAAGGGAGAAAACCAAACATCTCACACTTGAGAACATTTGGTTGCACATGTTTTGTTCACAACAACGGCAAAGACAATCTTGGCAAATTCGACCCCAGAAGCGACGAAGGGATCTTCCTGGGATACTCTTCACAAAGCAAGGCTTACAGGGTCTACAATAAAAGAACCAAGAAGATAGAGGAAAGCATTCATGTCGTCTTCAATGAAAAGTCTGTAAAGATGGGAACCGAGACCCAAGGGAAGGGAACTCTGTTCAAGCTAGTCAGACATGAAGACGATGATGATGACGAGGATGAGCCAAGGAAAAGGGATGAAGACTATCCAAGTGCAAGCAATATCCCACAACCAGGGAACAACGACGAAGGTCCAACCCTCACTGATCAAACCTCCCTCGAGGCTCCTTCCTCAGAAGAACTACAAGACACCTCCAACTCTCTCGAGGTCCCCTCTTCAGGGAACAACTCTGCTGTTCCACAAGACAATACCATGCTAGAATCAAGTATTCAAGGGGAGCAAAGAGGGAACCTGCCAGAAATCTCTGAAGAAACATCAAATGAAGAAGCTAAAGATGAGAGTTCCCATGACAAAGAAACACCAACTGAGGATGATACACATGCAAAGGAACTCACTCATACAAGAACCTTTCAACAAAGGAAGGACCACCCCATTGAGAACATCATCTCCTCTCTTGATAAATGTGTACAAACTCGTTCCTCTCTCAATAATTTTTGTGCTTTTAACGCGTTTGTTTCTATGGTGGAACCCAAAAATATCAAAGAAGCCTTGAAGGACCCAGATTGGATTCAAGCCATGCAAGAAGAACTCCACCAATTCGAGAGGAACAAAGTCTAGAAGCTAGTTCCTAGGCCCAAAAACAAAAACATCATAGGAACTCGATGGGTCTTTAGGAACAAGCTCGATGATACTGGAGCTGTAGCAAGGAACAAGGCTAGGTTAGTAGCACAAGGATACAGGCAAGAGGAAGGGATTGACTACGATGAGACCTTCGCACCAGTTGCCAGGATCGAGGCAATCAGACTCCTCATCGCCTATGCCGCTCACAAGGGATTCAAACTTTATCAAATGGATGTGAAAACAGCCTTCCTCAATGGACATCTCAAGGAAGAAGTGTATGTGGCCCAACCTCCAGGATTCGAAGATGAGAAACTACCCAACCATGTCTATTTCCTGGAGAGGGCCCTTTACGGACTCAAACAAGCTCCCCGAGCTTGGTATGACAGGTTTGCTCAATTCCTCTTGTCCCATGGGTACCTTCGTGGTTCCCTAGACAAGACTTTGTTTTTAAAGAAAGAATCTAAAGACATTTTGATTGTGCAAGTATATGTTGATGACATTGTGTTTGGAGCAACTAACGAAACTCTTGTAGAGAAGTTTAAGGACCTCATGAGCAGTGAGTTTGAAATGAGTCTCATTGGGGAACTCACAATCTTTCTGGGACTTCAAATATCCCAAACCAAGGAGGGAACAAAGATTCATCAACAGAAATACATCAAGGAAATGCTTGTGAAGTATGGGATGGAACATTCAAAGCCCATTGACACGCCCATCTCACCAAATTCAAGGCTCAATGCGGATGAAATAGGTATCAGTGTGGACCAAAGGAACTATTGAGGTATGATCGGGTCCCTTCTCTACTTAACAGCTAGTAGACCTGATATCATGTTCTCCGTATGTCTTTGTGCTCGTTTTCAAGCTAACCCTAAGGAATCACACGTGAAAGAGGTGAAGAGAATTTTCAGGTATCTCAAAGGGAACGATAACTTGTGCCTTTGGTATCCAAGGAACAGTTCCCTTGAGCTCATTGCATACACAGATGCAGATTTTGCAGGGCACTTGGTTGACAGAAAGAGCACATCAGGAATGGCCCAGTTCCTAGGGTCATGCTTAGTCTCGTGGGGATCTAAAAAGCAAAACTCAGTGGCACTCTCCACAGCTGAAGCCGAATATGTGGATGCCGCATCATGCTGTTCCCAAGTTCTATGGCTTAAGTCACAACTCCAGGGTTACGGTATATCTTTTGGCCCAGTTCCCATACTCTGTGATAACACTAGTGCCATAAACATTTCCAAAAAATCTTGTGCATCATTCTAGAACTAAGCATATTGATATAAGGCATCACTTTCTACATGACAATGTTGAAAATGGGAACATCTCGATGGAACACTGTAGAACTGAAGAGCGAATTGCGGACATTCTTACCAAAGCTTTAGACAGACGTCCCTACCAGCGTTTTCGAATGCTTCTAGGGATGATAACTCTAAACTAAACAAGTCCCTGTTTGTCTCTCTCTCAATGCCTGACTAGTTTATATAAGATTGCATGATAGGGAACTTGGATTTATTGCTTTCACTATGCCATGATTACTAGTCTAGAGAAAAATGTGTACAAAGGACCTCTATTTCTTTTGGCCCAAAATGATCAACCAGAGTTCCCTTTATCCCTCATTACAAGCCACCATGACGGTTGATCATATGACTCACCCTAAGCTAGGGACCAGACAAATGCTTCTCATGAGCCAAAATATTTCCTTTATCGAGCTGCAAATTGTCTGGTTCCCTTTGAGTTCCCTCGCCCCACAAAAAGATGAGTGTGAAGTTCCCTTAACCACTTCACTCTCCCTGACCTTGATAAGATCATGGGAACTGATGCATCTACAAAGGGAACGCTGACTAATCTTCAAAGAAAAACCGTCACTTGGGAAGCAGACTTTTGTGTCAGAGGCTCTGAAGCGTTAAAGGCCAAGTATTCAAAATTTGAAAAGGACTTCCCAAGAGATTGTGACGCGTGTCCAGAGGCGTGCTTGAGAAGTTGAAACAGCGCTCCACGTTCATTGGGAAACGGTTATCGAGGTTATTCCACTTCCCTTTCTACCCTTCACCTCCTCTCTCTTTTAAAACCCCTCTTTGCCATTTTTGGGCCCTTTATTCCATCTTACATCTCTGTCAATCGTCTTCCCCAAATCTCTTTCACTCTCTTTTCAAGAAACCTCCAAAACCTCCCAATCTCTTACAAAAATGGCCCCTCAACACACCTTCGCCCAGATCAAAGCGTGGGTACATGCCAATCCTCGCATCCTCTTCGTCTCCCAACTAAAAGAGATCGAGCAAGAATCGGACCCAACGATGAAGGATGTTCTTATCCAAGGGCTATACAATCAAGTAAGCCCCTTCTTGCCCCCTCCTCCTCCTCAGGCCGACGAAACCGTCTCCTGGACCTCTTCCTCCTCCGAATCTCTTCCTCTCCCTCCTCCAAACACCAACACCTCCTCCGGAGTTGTCATCGTTGACAACTTCGGAGACGCTCGCCCCTAAATCAATGAAAAACCCCACAAATCCAAACACCGCCATTCATCCAAACGCCGTTACTCATCAAAAGACCACTCAAAACCCAAAAAATCCAAACACTCCCACGACCACTCAAAATCCAAAAAGCCTAAACACTCTGCGGCCTCTGAATTCTCGGAGCCCAAAAAGAAGGCTTTCTTCAAGTTTGAGGAATACCTGAACTGCTCCAAGGAGAGTTCTTGTGCTCCCAAACCTCCTTACCCTTTCCCTTCCGACGATGGGACCTCTGAACCCCAGAGTCTACTCCCCTCTTCCTCCTCCATCCCTCCTCTTCAAATCGAGGGACCTTCCAAACCCACTCTCACAAAACAACCGCCTCCTCCTAGGCCATCTTCTCCAGTTCCCGCCACGATGGGAACTCCACCTTCCCAACCTTCTTCACTTCCTCCCGTTCCCATCATTACGGGATCTCCAACTCCACCTTCACCTCACAAAACTCCTTCTCCTCCCTCTTCACCAAAACACATCTCCACCACTCCCATTTCTACTTTAGGGATCTATACTCCCCAGGTCACCAGATCCCTTCCTCCCCCTTCCACTCAACTAACCACCCCTCTTCCTTCTTCTCCTCTCCCCTCTTCCATCACATCTCCCACCACCACCAAACTCCCCTCTCCCTCACCATCCAAAAGTACCGTCGCTCTCACCTCAGACGACGACGATCTTCCTCTCTCTGTGGTCATCGGCAAAATGACCAAGGACCCTCTTCCAATCATCATGGGAACTCTGGAGGAGGAAGCCCAACTCAAGGCAATCGAGGAAGAGCTCAATCGGGGCCCCTCTGAGCACACAGTCTCCCAAGGGACAAAGTCCCCAGAAAAGATGGCTCCCGAAGAGCCCAAGGAGAGAAGGGACCTCGCACCAGCTGGAGGTGCTGAGGCAACAACGAGTCATCCTGAAGATGACGCGGAGGGCTCAAGCTCGAGCTCCTCCGAGGAAGAAGGGACCTCCCAAGATGAGGTTGAAGAAGAAGAAGAAGCTCCAACTGCTAAGGAGCCAGCACGGATCCCCACCCCTGGACACCAAATGGTGGTGTCCACGAGTTCCCAACCACCAAGGGATCACGTGCTAATGATTAAAGCGACTGCACCCCCTCAGCAGAAAGGACCTCGCACGGTCTCTAGGGGGAACACATCTAAAAGCACTTCAAGGAAGGGGAAGGGGACCTCTTCCATCAAGCATCATGTCGATGAGCGCAAGAAGCTTCTTCCTCCCCTCATTGTTTCGGAAGAAGTGCTGACTGAAAATGGTCTAGGGGAACTGTGGGACCTGATCAAGGCCCAGGGCTGGGAGAGACTGTGAGCGTAGATCCCTCATAAGTGCGTCGATTCTACAATAACTTCACTATCCCAACGACGGCACTCAGGGAACTCTCTCCCACGAAGGCGACGAGTTCATTTTTACAACGTCGACAATCCGCCTTCAACTCCGGGTCCCTGGTCAAGGGCTTAGCGAAGTGCCCAGCAAGCTCTGGGGCGATTTCAATAGCGCCGAGGTGTGCAACACAATTTTTGAGGGTCGGGTTCCCTCTAAAGTCCTCTCGACGCATCATCTGTCCTTGGTTGCCAAGCTCGCTCACCAATTCATCATCAACGTGGTGATCCCACGCCAAGAGAAGCGCCTGGTCGTCAACATCCCAGATGCCATCATCCTCTACCACTTCCTCCTCAAGAAGCCCATAAATCTACCCCGAATAATCCTTGGGCACATGGAGAACTGCATGGCCTCCAAGTCCCACTCCCTTCCCTACTCTGGGCTGATCAAGAAGCTCCTACAAAAAGAGGGTCTTTACGACGCCCCTAAAGACGAAATCGAGCTTGGAAGGGAACTGGACATTACAGTTGCCTAGAAGATGAGGCACTCGGAGCCTGTAGAGGAGGCGGCTCCACTAGAGTCTGGTACACAAGAGGGGAACTCTCCAGTGTTGCTCCGCATTGCCAACACCCTCGACCAGATTGCTAGGGACCAAGCAGTGTTGGCCAGAGGACAAGAAAAGCTTACACAAGTCCTTACGCGCCTCTGTGACACCCTGTTCCCTCAGAACCCATGATCTCTCCTTTCTTGTTCCCTTAATCCAAAACTGACCACAAATTGTACTTGGGTTCCCATTGTACATATTATCTTAAGTAATGACATGGTCTTTATTTTGATTGCGTGTTCCCTTCTTTCCTATTATTGTTTTGCTTGTTTTCGATGATGTCAAAAGGGGGAAAGACAAAAAATGCGAGATGAGTTAAAAGTTTAAGTTATCACAGACCACGCATAAGCTAAGGGGGAACAATTGCATAAAAAGCTTAATAGGAACTATGTGTCTCACCAGAAGTGGCTCCCTAAATCTAAGTGTCTCACTAAAAGTGACTTCCTAAAATCATACTTAGGAACTCATCAGCATATCATTCACTGAAATACTTGCATATTTTGTGATGGGTTTGTCATCATCAAAAAGGGGGAAATTGTTGGGACGTTGTTGGGACCTCTAATTCTAAACAACGGATCAACGATTTAATTCTCTTAAGTTTTGATAATGACAAACACCATAGGGAACTAATGTGGTTTGTTCAAGTATTTTTAAGGAACACAGGTACAGCCAAGAACTCTTATGAATGACCAAAAGGCAATGCAGGCCACAATGAAGAGTTTCCATCAAGAGAACTCTGAAAAAGAAAGTTCCCATGAAATGGGAACTCCCAGAAACAATCAAGAGAACACAAGCTTACAACGATGAAGAGTTTCCATCAAGGGAACTCTGAAGAAGTCAGTTCCCATGACATGGGAACTCACTTGTGAGGACAACGACCGTTCAGCGCAGATCGCGGGATTCTGTCTCAGACAGCCCGAGGGAACAGTCTGAGGATCAGACTGTCACGCTTCATCCAACGGTCCGATTGATCCAAGAAGTTGATCTAGTTCAAAACAAAGTCACATGTGAAGAAAGTACAACTTGGGCATCAAGCAAAGGGCATTTTGGACACAAACGAAAGATGCGACTGCCCAAGCTCATTGGACTATAAAGCCAAATGAATAGTACTCGGTCTGAGTACTTCTCACAGAACTTACAAACACCCACATCAGAGAAAAGAAAGTAAAGGAAGAGAAGTCCCCGCCGGCGAGTGTGTGATCTCGACGACGGTGAAGCTGAAGTTCCCAGGAGCAAGGGAACTGAGAAGTCAGCGTAAGGTTTGAGTTACTTGTGTTTTGCTGTTGTGAGCTTAGGAACTCAGTTGAGAGGATTTACTAGTGTTGCTAGAGTTAGGAAGAACTTGTAGGAACAGAGAAGTGTAAATCCGGCTGTGTAACTAAGGAACAAAGCAATCAATATAAGTAAGTCATTCAAAATCCTCCAAGAGGAGGTAGAGGTTTACCCATACAACTAGTTGGTTGTAGTGGGGTTCCTCTATAAAGGAACTGTGCCTTTTACTGTTTTTATTACTTGCGATTATTTACTTCCGCTGCCTTGGGAACAACTTAATTGCCATTTCCCAAGCTCGATGCTAACCGATTACGATCCAACAATCATATCTCAAACACTTTACTTTTATGACCTGTTTCAATTTCTACTAGGGCCTTCCACTTTCTAAAGCAATCAAATGCATCAAATTTATGCTTCAAAAAATAAACCCATACCTTTCTTATGGAGTTGTCGATGAAGGTCGTGTAATATGACGCTACACCAAGACATGTGACAAGCGTCGACCCCCATAGATCGCTATGGACCAACTCGAACTTATGCTTCTTCAAAGCTCGACTACCTCTTGAAAAATAGACCCTCTTCTACTTCCTAAGAACACATTCCTCACAGAATCCAACTTCAACATATATGAGACCCGAAAACAAACCCTTAGGGCACAACACTTTCATCCCTTTCTCATTCATGTGACCCATACGAAAATGCTACAAATATGCATCACCATTAGCTCCTACAATAGCAATGTTATCATGGACATTGCCTATCATGTACAAACTTCCCCTCCTTCTTACCCCGAGCCAACACCATGGCCCCCTTGGTAATTTTTCACATATTGTAGACGAAGGTCACCTAACAACCCTCATCATCCAACTGTCTAATTGAATGAAAGTTCCTTTTCAAACCAGGAATATGCCTTACTCCATCCAACATCAGTGTAGATCCATTCTGAGTTCTAACCTGAACATCTCCTTTTCCCCACAATTACTAGAGGCCTCATCATCAACAAGACAAACCTTCCTGAAACTCCCAAAGGAATAACGTTCAATTATCTCAACATTACTACAAGAATGAAATGAAGCTCTAGAAACTAACAACCAAGACTCCAACCGACTGACCAAACTCAAAATCAAAGCATCTTCATTGTGTTTTGTTGTGGCATTCACTGGCTTATCCTTTCCTCTAGATTTAGACCTCCCACAGTTTGATATCTGCTTTGAATCAAACCTGCTCTTGTTTCATGCATTCAAAGTTGATCTGGGTATAGAACCCGAATGCTTCACTTGAATCTCTTCGCTAATGATCATATCCCTCACATCATTAAACTCAAACTTCCCCATTCGCACTAGATCACTAACTGCGGTAACAGTCCTACTTTAACAATCGAACAAAGAAGAGAGTACAATTAGGGCTTGTACCTCGTCACCGAAGTCAATCTCAACCGATTCTAGTTGTGCATTCATCATGTTGAACTCATTCAAGTGCATGGACACCTTTGTGTCCTCCTTCATTAGCAAATTGAATAGTTACCGCATCAGATGGACCTTATTCACCAATGATGGCTTCTCATACAACGTTAATAGTATAGCAAGTAACCCCTTTGTAGACTATATATGTCTTGATCGTGTGGTGTACCACATTCTTGGACAATGATAAACGGACTACACACATCACCTTCTTATCCGATAACTTCCACTAGTCATCATCAATGTCTTCCAGCTTCGTGCCCAAAGGCAAGTGCAAACCTTTACCATACATGTAGTCTTCGATCTGCATCTTCTAGAACCCAAAATCGGTTCTATCAAACTTCTCTATTGGAAACATTCCTTCTCTCATTACAATTGTAGGAACCACGCTCTAATATCGGTTTTTAGGGAAATTCTCCCTACACTAAGGGAGAACACAAGAGAAAGAAGAAGAGAAGAACCAAAGACAAGAACACACAAGATTAGTTGACCCAGTTCGTCAAGAATTTGGCTACATTTGAGGGCACTACCTCGCTAGGCATTTTTACTCAATATTTTGTGGATACCAATTACAATAATCAATGTAGGTAATTTATAGAGAGTACAAGACTTAAAAATAGAAAAGCCTAGATATCATCCTAAATCTTTTCCTTGATTTCCAAGAACATCCTTTTCTCACACATGGGGCATCACGTGGGCAGAAGGCCCTAAGATACAGTTGCGCCTTTCCTTCTCCATCCAGGGTCTCTTCACAAAGCTCTTGGTCACGAAGACACATGCAGCGTTGCAAAGATACGCTCGTGTCATGCCTCTTTAAGCCGCGTCTTATGCTCTCTCCACTAAATCCAATTAGACTACAAAACCAACATAATATAGGGACTAAGGCATCCAACAGTTCCACCTCTCTCATGGAGAAACTACGCTTCTCTTCTACCATTGGGCCTTTCTGACAATCCTTCAACATCGTAACAAATAAGTAGTACAATGTAAGAGATACAAGAGAAAATAGATCCTTACATTGATTAAGATGTGAATTCATAATTTCAAGCAATAACACAAGGACAAGGCAAACAAAGGTAAAAGTGAAACAAGATAACAAGGATGCAAGCACTCCCTTTCTTAAAGTTGCATGTATAAAATTTGTATTGTCTAACAATGGTCTTTATGACGTATTTGATCAATCCCTTGAATGGTAGACCAATTGAGAGGATAAATAATAAGTTCGTCATTCTATTTTTATATGTGTAGGTCTTTCTCAATCGACATGAGTGGTACACTAAACACACAAAATGCAATTAATTTTTTTTGTCACAAATTGAACAAAAGGTCTTTCTTGATTCAAAGAAAATCTAACATACGAGATACACTAATGATCAAAATGTATTTTTATCAAACAATTAACAGCTCAATACAAACAAAAAAGTACTTGCAGCTCAATGCAAAGAAAAAAAAAGGGATAGGGCAATGACTATTATGGTGGTTTAGTGGTGGTGGAAGAAGTAGGTGGTGGTGGTGGTCATACTTGATGGTGGTGCAACACACAATGAAGCAACAAAAGAATAAAATATAAGAACTAGGGTTTTTTTGCTAGGGTTTATGCAATTGAAGTGTTGAAATTAATGAATTAAACAACAAAATCAAAGATATATAGGACTAGTCATAACCTTGAAATGTCGACATCTAATACCACTTGATGACTATTCGCTCGTCAAACGTTTGGCCCAATCATTCTTAACTAGAGTAGGAAGGTCAATCGTTGGGGAACTTAAATCTCACGAGCCCTTCTTTAATTGATTTCACTAATTCATGATCTAAATCTCACAAGCCGCTATCCAGTCAAGGATGGAATAAGTTGAGAATTGAAATCAATCTAGTGCTGCTTCTCGGAATGTTCGGTATTGAAATCTACTCACACTCAATTCGGAAGAACACTAAGTGTTTTTACATAAAATCTGATGACCTTTCTCTAGGGTTCAATTAAAATAATAAAAAATACATACAAAATTATTATACAAATTAATCTAAAATATTATATGAAAATATTCCTAAAATATTAAATATCGTAATAAGTAAAACAAACAATAGCAACCTATACCCCTAAACACTTTTCAGTTTGTAAGAATACCTGCTTTTTATAGCACTTGCAAATTTAGCCTTAAAATAAATTAATCATAGTTTTTTTTGCAAAGATACCCCACAAAATACCAAATCATGAAAAATAAATCAAATTAAAATAATTCTATATTACTTTTTAAAATCTGAACAACTTCACAAAACAATTAAAAAAAATAAATCTTGCAAAGAATCTCGTAGAGTAATTCTTGCAAATCCCCAAATCACTTCATCTATTTCACTTGGCCCTAATATAATACGGCCAAATAAACAGCAAAAAATCACACCACCCCAAAGAACTAGTACCCAACAAATCAGTTTTATGACCAAGTATTAAACATCCATTGAAACCAGAACAAATATACACATCTCAGTAACTCACAAAATTATTGGCCCTAATATAATACAAGCAAAATAATCATATATATTGACCTTGAAAAAGAAACTAAATACTTCATCAAGCATTCTGTTGCCAAATAGACTTGTTCAAAACATATTGTTTAAAAAGTAAACTAAAAAAATTAAAGAGAGAAGCAACAAAAATGCTTTGTCTACTTATCAATCCAGTGATATCAAAACAAAAAAATGGCTATGAGCATTACACAACTAAAAGAAATTCACCAAAAAAGTCAAATGATCTTCCTACATTAGAAGATAAGATCAAGGGGCAGCTGCAGAAGTTGAAGGATTGAGGCAGTTCCGTTGGTTATGGCCACGAGCACGACAACTTCCACATCGTCTCTTTTGTCCTCTATAATCACCACGTGATGGTATTCTGTTCTTCCTTGGTCTTCTAGATTTCTTCCTCACCATTGGGGGTAGACAAGTTATATTCATAACCAAATCAGGAACTTCCCAACGATCAATTGGAGGGACCGGATAAACAGTTTCCTTGTAAACTTCTTTCCACTTATCTGTTGTAAAGAAAGGATGAACTAATTCTATAGGGTCAACACCAATATCCTTAGCAGCAGCTATGGCATGTGGACAAGGAATTTGGTCAATCTGGAATGCATTGCAGTAGCATGTCCTAGCATGGAGATTAACCAAGAATTTAGTTCCACTACTATGCACCTGAAACTCATATTGATTAATCCTACCAACAACCATGCTTAATGATCTCAAGTAATTCACTTCCAATTCCTTACTTACTGTCGGGGTTACGGCTTCCACCGAATTTTGTCCCATTTCCCTCCGTTCATAAAACCACCGAACGATTACTTCCAGTATACCATCAATGAGGCTAATCACGGGCCATCCACGAGCCTTCTTGATAACATTGCTAAAGCATTCTGCGTTATTTGTTATACCTATGTTGAATCTATTTGCGGGGAAATATGACCTTGCCCATGTATGAAATCCAACCTCTTTCAGGTAGGTACCAACTTGAGGAGAATCTAAGCAAAGTTGCGTATAGTGGCGATTGAACTCTTGTTTGGTGTACGCCTTATTCATCTTCTGGTACAAGCCCCACAAATCTGCCCTTTTAAACTTTACCTTCAAGTTTTGAAATAAGTGAAATGTGCAGTAACCTTGCTTCGCGAAGAAGTAGTTGTCTCTTAAACCTTTGATAATGCTTCCATGACGGTCAGACACAAAGACCACATCATTCTCATCAGGTACAATTGATCTTAAATGTCGGAAAAAATACGACCACGAGTTGTCATTCTCGCTATCAACAATAGCAAATGCAAGTGGATATATTTGTTTATTACCATCTTGTGCCAGTGCTAGTAGGAGAACGCCCCTATACTTTGAGGTTAAATGAGTCCCATCTACTGATATTACCTACATCATCAATGACACTCAATTTAACAAACAAAAGAGAGTAAATGGTTTACAAGAATTTATAATAAATATGACAACAAATCTATAAAACTACCTTTCTCAAAAAGGGAATCCCTCTTCGCAAAGCACCTAAGGTGAAAAAGAAAAATTTGAACCGTTGGTTAGCATCTAGTTCAACATGTGTGATTGTTCCTGGATTAACCTTTTCAAGCATGTGCAAGTAGCCATGGATCCACTTGTAGCTTTGTTCGGCTGTGCCTCTAATCCTATCTAGGGCAGCTAAGCGTGCTCGATTTGCCTTGTGGTAGCTAGCATTGACACCCATATCCTTCATCAAATCTTGAATTTCAGCGGTTCGAAGCCCCTCTCCTTTAGTAGAGGTATTAAAACTGTAGGTATAGATTGAATGCATACACAAGTTATTTACAAAATAAGGTTAGTTAATAATACATCGATCAACGTACAGTTATTTTTCAAGTATGCATATGGTTGGATTTCTTACCGTGACATTATGTGGTTAGCAATTATGCTTGAACTCGCATGCTTATGGTGATTATGCTTTATCTTCATGCCACAAGTATGCTCCTGATGTCCTCCTTTTTAGTCATGTTTTTAGGGTGTGTTTTTAGTGTCTTTGAGTCTTTTCATTTAGTTTTGTGTTTTGCGTCATTTGTGTAGATTTTCGTATTTTCATGAGATATGGAGTCTACATAAGCTTTGGTGGTGTTTTGTAGGTTTTTAGAAGCTATTTGGAGCACTTTTGAGGAAAGGAGCAAAACTGATGAAGATAGCACTCAAGAAGGAAGAGAAGATGAAGATAAAGCTCAAGAAACGAAGATCATAAAGTCATTGAAGATCAAGTTTGAGCTTGGAAAGAGATAGATAATTTCGTTACAAGAACATAGGAAAAAGAATCGAGTCAAACGGAGTTGTAACGAATCCTCTAAGCAAGTTTTACTCAAGGCTGCTTTTAGTGCTGAACATGGTCGGTGACGACCCACTTTGGGTTGGTGCCGAGCCACCCCGAGACGTAGCGGAAGACAGAGTCGGCGTGTTTAATGGGCTTTTATCCTATTTCCTTTTATGTTTTTAGATATATAGAAGGAATATATCTTATTAGAAGATTTATTTCCTTATAGATAGATTTAAGATAGATTAGTTTCTCTATAAATACTCTTGTCTACCCTTTAATTTTCTCTACACAATCAATTGCCTTGGAGGGCAAGTAAAGGAGGAGGAGAGAAGAGAGAGGCGAGAGAAGGAGACGAGTAGGGTTTGTGGAGAAGAACTATTGTTTGGATTCAAAGTTGTAAGCTTTCCCTTTTATTTAATATAGTTGTTTGTTTTTAATTATGATTTGTGAGTAGTCTCTCTCTCTAAGGTTGGGGTTAAACCCAACAATGGTTATGCATGCTTGTTCGTGATCATGAATTGATTGTTTTTATTGCATGAATCTTCTCTCTTACTCTTAACTTTTTGAAACGAAAGTTGATAAGGAATTTCTCATTCATAGTTGAAGCAAAAGCAGAAACCTTGAATCAGAAAAGTCAATTTAGGGTTTTGAAGTAAAAACAGATCTATCCTAGTTGATGTAGAAGAGATTAGATAGTAAGTTTGTTGATTTAGCGAAAGTTGATAGATTTACTTGCTTAGGTTGACGAAAGTCGACACCTTTATGTGATTAAAACATGATCTTTGTGTTTCATGAGTATTGGCATGCATGATTGTTGTTGTGGGGATACCCTAAACCTTAGATTTCCCTTTCCTTGTTAAAAACCCTAGCTTTTGTTGATAACTTGCACTTTAAGGAACAAAACTTGATACTGACTATCTCCCGTGGACGAACCTGACCTCCCTGTACTCAGCGGGGTCTTGATATAAATTTATTTGTTGTCAAGAAACCCTTTCAACAGCTCCCCACAAAACTTTCTTACCATAAACAATCCGGTTTGGTGAAACTTTGAAACACGACAAAAGAAGCTGCAACCAGGGTAAATGCACTTGACGACATATAAACTCTTGTCAGATTTCTGCACATGCATTTGGAAGCGTTTTTGTAATGCCATCAAGGATAGGTGATCCTTAAGATGCTTCTTTGAATCGAAATAATCTTCGACTTTTATTTCTAATTGAGTCCGACTTGCTCCTTCATCACCCTTGGGCTCTTCAATATCATTTGTTTGCCTCTGATTACACTTGTTGATATGATAATAATCAGCTTCGATTTCTTGAAGAGCCTCATCATTAAAGTCAACAGATAAGTTGTCTACATCATCAATGTCATCTCCCAATAACCCTTGAGAATCATCTATCCATTCTTCCCCTTCAAAGTCACCTTCCTCAAAATCAAAATCCAAATCAATATGCTCAGATCCTCTCTTCCTTCCTATCAATGACCCCGTTTCCTCACCATCACTTTTTGATTCTGTCTCCAACAAGCTGGCCAAGTCAATTACTTTTTCTTTCCCATTCATATCAATGTTTCCTACATGAATATGTGGCTGATCTCTTATTAAAGCTTGTGTTTCTTGATTATGTATCAATGATGGTGGAGTGAGAGAAAGTGTGTTTTCAGCCTCATGAATTTGCTGCCTACATACGTAGGCTGCATTTCCACATTCTTTCTCTCCTTTCAATTTCAAACTAGCATACAACTCTACAGGCCAAATTGCATCATTTGATTGTAAGTTGATAAACTTGAAAGCTTCAAAGTCGTCATCATCATTAACACCGAATGGTGGTAAAGTGGGTCTCCCTAGTGTAGAATATTTAAGTTCCATAACATACCTCTCTCGATTTAAATTTATTTACTCCTCTAGTTTCTCCCTCAACAATTCATAGGTGATACCTTCAGACATCACTAGCGCCTTCGTTGTTTTCTTTCCTTGAAAAACCCACTTATTTCCATCAGAAATCCAATCTCCATCGGTTATGAATGTTAAACAGTAGGACCTCCGACCTGTTCAACATTAACACATAATCAGGATCAACTATGAAACGTGTTCAATAAACAAAAACTTTCAAGGACCAAACATACCCATGACAAAGAAGATTAATCTTTCAATTTGTTGTTGTACGTGTTATGCAGTAGTATTGAAATGGAATACGCTTTCTTTATCTATGGAAGAGATCATGAGAACTCTCAATTAAAAAACGATGGACACTGCAATCTTTATTTTAGCCTAATGAATAAAACTCAATTTGCCTACAAAATCTTATAAAATCTTCTACATTGGCTCACAATTAAGATACGTAACTATTCCTTCCTTTATTTCTAGGATTTTGTTTGATATTTTCTCCTAATTCTTTTTAAGTTCTGATATTAAAAAAGATTCATTAGTGTAAAAATGCCTAAAAAAAGGTATTTATGCAAGTTGAAAAGCAACTTAGGTATTTTTGTAACCACTATATTGAAACAAGGTACTTATGCAAATCCGTGTAAGTAAAACTAGATCAACATAAGAAGTCCAAGTCAACACCAAGAGGGAAAGAAATCTCACGGCAAAACTTCATAAAACACTATGGGTCACAATCGTGGTAAGGTTCTTCACGATCGTGACTCAAAGTCGAGGACAAATGCTTGATCTTGAATTGGATCACAATCAGACTTGGGCTCACAATTGTGAGTGGTAATCAAAGGCGAATCGCAATCAAGCTCACAATGGCGAGTTTGAGGTTGTGAATGCCCTCATTCATAACCATAGAGACGAGTCCCGTCACCTCCTTGGCTTGACATGATTGTTGTTCTAATGTTGGCATCCAAGGAATGGTTGAATAGGCCGAGATATGCCTTATGAAGGTAAAAAGAGCATTTGACATCCTATTAATTTTGCAACTATTAATTGGTCCTTCTTATATGATCTTGATGTCAGATTAGAGCTTCTCTAACTCTTGAGTGGTTCTCAAGGCCATATCAAAAGAATTCTAACCTTTTAATTCATTCATAAATTAAATATTAGGCATGTCAATTGGGTTTGTTTAGTCGAGTTGGGGTTCGGTGATTTGAGGTCAAAGTTGAGTATGAATTCTAGTCATTAAAATTTACAAGTTAATCGGGACGGGTCACTATTGGTTTCGTGCGGGTTCGGGTTGACCCATAGAGTCAAGAGTGTCTACGATTTTATTGTCATTAAAGAAATGTTATAAATAAATAATAGTTTTTAAAATAAAATATTTTTTTCTATATTTTAATAAAAATTATTTCAATATTTAATTAAAAATTTTTATTTAAAAAAAGGTGAGTCGGGTCAACCTTATGGATTTTCGATTTCAACCTTGTTAGGTTCAGGTTAGTTGGGTTCTTGTCAGAGTGGTTAGTTGTTAACAAATTGATTTATAGGTTGGATTTTAACCCTAAATAAAAAAACCATTAACATTGAGCAAGAAATAAAAAATTTTAAATTGTTTTATAAAATGAAAAAATTGTCACCCCAAGTTTCTCTTGTCTTTTAAGCTTAACCATCCATCTTATAATTTATTGGTTGAGATTCGTCCACAACACCCTATGACATGTATACACTTGAACGACACTCGAGTCCTTTATTTATTATGAATCCGTACATTTTCATGAATGTTACTATATATCTTTTAATTATAATTTTAATATATTCCATATGTAGTACATAATATACTTTTTTTTTGTAAGAATCTATACAAGGCATGAGAAATTATACTAAGTGCTGATAGCTTCGTATGGTCCTAGTTCCCTTGTATTTTAATTTAATGATGAAAAACTAGTTGATATTTGACACATGGGGAGATGTAGTGAGCAACGTCACAAGAGTTTTGAAGAACCAAAAAGATAAAAGAAAGTAAGCATGCCATGAAAGACAAGTGAATAAAGTCAAAGGAACAAAGAGGGTACAAGGATCAGCCTATGGAAAGTGCGTATTGATAAGGACATATCATTATGGAAGTTTATCTAAGGGAACATAGAAGATCTTGTGCAGTTGGCACATGATTTGTCCTAACTTGATTCTAATAGTATTGTAAAAAAACTCTATGGACAGAATTGAAGAGATCTCAATCGTTAAATAAAATATCAATGATTGAGATTAGATTTTCCTCTCCCAAATCTAATTCTGATTTTTTTCTTTTTAATTATTTTTCCTAGGTTTACTAAATTACTATAGGATTTTAGAACTTCACACATAGAGTTTCTGACTAACTCCATGGGAACAAGACCGTGTCCTAGGGTAAGAATATTCTAGAATTGTGATTGCAACTAAGTGTGTGCTTGTTGGGTACCAAAAATTAGTTGGAGTTTTCCAACTAGTTGCATAAACTCGCATAAAACTGTTTGTTTGACACATAAAAACTAGCAACTAGTTGTAAAACTAGTTTTTTGACAAAAACTAGTTTTTAAAGCTTTTGCACTAGTTTTTAGTAGTTTTTCGAATTAAAAAAAAATTATTTCATAAATAAGAATAACTCTATAATAAAATAAAATTTAAATTATTAATTACCACAATAAACTAGTTGAACATTACTAAACAGTGTTTATATATTTTTTTGAAACTTCAACTACTTTTACAGCTAGTTTTACAACTTCAGCTAGTTCTGCAACTCCAATTAGTTTTTTTGGTGACTTAACAAACATAGCCTTAACTAGGTGGGAGTGTCTAGTTATGTGTTTGCCGATTGTACATGCGATATTAATAAATGACTATTAAACTCTTCTAGATGAGAAGCTCAAAAGGAGTGGTTTTACTAAAATAACTAGTTAATTTCTTTAGTTTTTTTTTATAAATCAAAGTGTCTTTATTAACTATTTGTATCCCATTGCCTAGAAAATAACTCTTATTCTGTGCTTTAATTTGTTACTAACCATTTATGATCCAACACTAAGATAAATACATATTACTATATTAGTCTCGTTAAATTTACGCCAAGCCTATTTCCCCGAGCTAGGTTATATGCTATGGACTGAGAAATTAGTGCCATTTGCTACACATTGTATTGCAAATTCCATATCCATAACATTAAAATCTATTAAATAAATATAAAAATAATTTTTTTAAATATGTGTATAGTACTATAGTATTAAGCAACAATTATTCACAGGAATAAAGTATTAATTGGCAAATTACGATACGTCCAAAAAGTGTGGGGGGAGGCTGCCAACTTTGTGAATGAGTACGTGGGAATGTGATCAAAGGTTTGGTTGCATTTCTGTAAAAGGCAATGATGGAGCAATTAAGTTAGGTTGCCGATTATGCATTGCATACAACTGTAACTTGAACATGGGTTCACTAGATATTTATATACGCTTTCATGAAGATATTTCGTATCTCATCAGAACTTTACTATCAAAAGTAGTTCATTTCACGTGACTCTTTCGATTCATTCATTTGAATTATTATATAGACATGTTAATCGGGTCTTTTAGGTCTGATTTCGGTCGGGTCATTTCGGATTCGAATTGATTCGAGGTCGGGTCGTAACGAATTATGAGATAAATCGGGTCGGGTTGTTGCGGATTTTTGGGCAGGTCGGGACGACCTAACGAAATTCGAAATTTTGACAATTATTAAAATATTATCTTATTAAAATTTTGATAATAATATTATTTTATTCGAAATTCGAGTTTGGTTCAAATGAAACAAACTCTTATCCTGAAACGAACTCTTATCCTGAAACGAATGCACTTTTTGTAGTTAGTAGTGCATTTTTCCTACTTCAGAGTGCACTTTTTCGCATTTGCACTTTTCGTACTTTTTAATGCATTTTTCATACTTTTTGTAGTGCACTTTTTCGTAGTGCACTTTTTGTATTTTTCAATGCACTTTTGTATGAAAAGTGCACTACTAACTAGAAAAAGTGCATTCATTTCACGTTTTAGGATAAGAGTGTTTCATTTGAACCAAACTCTATTTTTATATTGTAAATAATAAAATATATTATAATTTTCAAAGTATATTATATATATTCTGAAAACATAACAAATCGGGTCAACTTAACTGGTTTCGAATTTATTGGTTCAGTTTATTTCAAATTTTGGGTTTGAATATTCAGATCTTGATCCTAAATTTTCAAACAGTGTGAATCTGGTCAACTTTTGACAACTTTATATATTATTCATGTCTTATAAATAGACAGTTACTAGTATGTATTCTCGTACCTTGTACGAGTTTTTCTTAAATAAAGTATTAATAATAAAATAAAATTAATTATAGTGATATAAAATTGTACGTACATACATTACTATCTTTATATTAAATTTAATTATTTTGCTAAAGATTGGTTTTAATGAAAGGGGTGGTGTTGTCCAATCTAAAAGTAATATGTGTCGTTTAATAATATTTTTAACCTACGGCTTAGTATATAGCTATGATATGTAAACGTATAAACAAGGTATTTACGCAAAACGCAAAATTTTTATCAGTGAAGTGGTAGGAAAATTATTACAAAAAAAGAAAGAATGCACCAATTAATGAGAAGCAAATTTGGGTCATTTTTCTGCTACATTTTGGGCGATTTATATTGTTATAGGTTTTTTTTTTTTTTATGTACGTGACAATGAATTAGTAGGCCAACTTTTTTTTTTGGATCAAATGTGATGAAAAGTTTGGTTGCATTTCTTTAAAAGGTAAGGATCGAGTGATTAAGTTTAGGACATCCATTGTTCATTGGATAGAACTTGTAACATGAAGATAGATCTTAACTCATTACACTAATTTCAATTACCTTTTACATTTCGCGCATTTGTTAATTTGTACTAGTTGGAAGCCCCCGTGCTTCACACGGGATTTGTTTAGATAAAATTTTGTGCAAACATCCTAAAATATGAAAGGCTCATTTGTAAGGACCACTGACATGTGAACTTTGTAAACATTAAGTATTCGAGCTGCACAAAACTCTTTATGGACTAGAGAATTCGTGCAAATCCGGTTAGCTGAAGTTCGGTTAACTACGATTTCGGTTAGTTAAAATCATGAGCCGTAATCGAACAGTGAACATTTTCGGTTCGTTTTTCTCGGTTAACCGATAACTATTTATGTAATTTCACCTCAAATAATTAAAACAAAAATAATAAATAAAAAAAGTAATCAAGCTTGACTTTTATTTTAAATATGAACTTATACCATATTGTTTCGGTTGTTGTAATATCATATTGTTTCGGTTGTTGTAAACAATTAAATATTGAGAGTATATACTATAGTGTGCAAAATACATTGTGTGTATTATTTTTTCCCATTAAATTTAATAAGCAAGTCTTATATAAATGATAAATGAAAAATAGTGTGTAAATTGTTACAATTGGAGAAGGAAAGATTCAAACTAGAACATTACCTTGAAGATCATAGAGTTTGTGTTAGACCACTAAATAAAGCAAATATAACTAATATTTGAAAAAAATATTAATATATTTTCGGTTATTCGGTTAATCATTATATGTAAAGTCATGAACCAAAACCGAACCGATAACCGAAAATATTTTCGGTTCGGTGAACCAAATTAAAATTTTTTAAAAAAAAGTTGGTTTGGTTAACCTAAAAAATAACCGGTTTTTCGGTTTCAGTTTTTTATGGACACATCTAGTACATAGTGTTGGGCCTAGAAGTCACCAGCCCGTTAACCGATCCAGCCCACTAACACGGGGCACATGTATGAGATTCGGATCACCAAAACGATCCCCTAGACGACAAATCTGACGGTTGGAGCTCGATGATAACTACCCGGGAGGTGGAACTCGGAACGTGCAGGAATGGAGCCACGATCAGAGAAACAGAAGGAGGGAGGTGGATGCTGGTTGCCTGGATTAAATAGAGGATAGAGGCAATAGGAATGAGGGATCGATTGGTACCCGAAATTCATCAGTTGTACTTGTACACACAGAATTTAATCAATTTCCTTGGTTTGATATTGTGTTTATCGGTTAGTTTGCTCTCACAATCCAAAGTCTCTTTTTCAATTGTCACCTATCGGAAATTGACCAAAACAATTTGGCGCCCATCGTGGGACCCTAGCCGGTTTCACTTGTTCCGATCAAGGCAAGAACGTTTTCAAAGATGACGAACTCGCAACCATCCTCTCCCGCCGACGAAGGAATTGGGGCAAGTCGAGGGGGTCGCCCCGAAGGGATCGCTCGCGACGGCACCACCGAGGAAGTCCTGGACTTGCGCAATGTCTTGGACGAATTTGCATCCAAGATATCCGCTCTCCAGCAGGATATGGTCAGCCAGAAGGACCACAGCCAAAATTACATGGACCATATCACACAGCTCACCGCGGAGAATGCAAACCTCCAAACAACTACAGCCGGCCTCGACGTCGCACATCGGATCCCGCCCAATCGGAGTCGTCAGGGAGGCTACTGTCAGCCTCAACCTAGGGGAAACCTTCAACTCACAGGTCGGGGGACCATCCCCGACGGTGAACACGGCCACAACAGCGGCCACCCTCCCCGGGGTTCCTAGCGCCCCGACGCCTGGAAGCCGAGCCACAGGAACGGGAGTCTTCCACCCCTTGTACAGTGAAGGATCCGGGAGACATGTACCCCCCACAGAGCCCTTCCTATAAGTTCTTTTCAATAAGTATATGCAGGATCGGCTCAAAGGACTCGAAGACAAGATCGCACAGATACCAGGGGTACCTCCACCCCTCGAGAAGGAAGCTTTAGACGGCCATGACGAGTCCCCCTTCGCGGCTCCGATCGCCATTGTAGATATCCCGAAGAGATTCATTGTCCCAGCAGTTCCCACCTACGATGGGACGGGAGATCCCGACGAGCACGTGGCCATCTTCAAGCAAAAAATGATGACCAGCTCGATACCGCGAGAATCCAGAGAAGCGATCATGTGCAAGGGATTCGGTGCCACTTTGTCCGGCGCCGCTCTGACCTGGTTCATTAACCTCCCCAAAGGGGGGATAGCATCCTTCGTAGGACTGGTGGATACCTTCCGGATGCAGTTCACCAACAGCAGGAAGCTGATGAAACAGTCTAATGATCTGTACCGAGTAGCCCAAAGACCCGGGGAGTCCCTGCACACCTTTTTGAACCGGTTCAACCGGGAGAAGGTATCAGTCCCGCTCTGTGGCGTGCCCACATCGATAGAAGCCTTCCGGAGGGGCCTGCTGCCCGACAGTGAGCTCTACAAAGAACTCACTAAATACCCGTGCGACAGCTTTGAGGATGTCCAAGTGAAGGCTCTGGCGCACATCCGGCTCGAAGAGGACGAAATCCCCGTGCGGGCCACCTCGGTCTTCGACAGGGTCGAAAGGAAAGCCTCTTCCGACCAGCGAAGAGAGCGCCGAGGTCAACCGTATTCAAAGAGTAGACCTGAAGCACCTGGAGTCCATGTCGCAGGCATCAAACAACCAAGCGTGAAGAAGGATACCCCCAACCGGCCGAAAGTCCATGAGTACAACATGGGTCTGGGGAACGCAGAGATCGTGAAGGGTCTGGAGAAGTTCGGGGATCGCATCAGGTGGCCTAATTAGGAAGAAAACTCGAACCCCAAGAGGGATAAAACTAAGTTGTGCGATTTCCACGAAGACTACGGTCACGAAACAGACAAATGCTTCGCTCTCAGGAAAGAGCTAGCATACCTGCATTCAAGAGGCCTGCTATTAGAAATCTCCGCTAACCCCGGTATGCCCGCCAGCCAGAATTTAACCGAGCCCATGGATATTCCATCATCTCCGGAGTATGCCAAAGTGGTCAACGTCATTAGTGGTGGGTCTGATATCTATGGTGTCACCTATTCAGCGGCCAAGCGCCATGCACGAGGACACCTGGAAGGACCATTGATAGCGAACATCCACCAGTCCGATAGGCATCCAGGGAGTATCATCACTTTCACTGACTTAGATTCGGCTCGTCTAGTAGGACCTCACCACGACGGGTTTATTATATCTTTATTAGTGGGAAACGTGCTGATGAGGAGGATCCTCATCAGCACCGAAAGCTCCACCAACATGATCACACTGGATGCCCTTAAGGAGATGGGGCTAAAAGAAGAGAACATCCTTAGAAAACCAGTGGCGCTAGTGGGATTCAGCGGGGAAATCGCTCATACTTTGGGGGAAATAACTCTCCCCACTTATGCTAAAGGAATCAACCTGCAGGTTAGGTTCTCATTGCTTGATTGCCCATCCTGCTACAACATCATCATGAGGCGACCCTGGATCCACGACATGAAAGCGGTCCCCTCCTCCTATCACCAAAACATAAAATTCCCCACGTCGTGGGGAGTTAGGGAAATCAGGGGAGATTAGATGCTAGCCTGAGAGTGTTACAAGTCCGCCCTGAAGGCGACCGTCGCCCACACCGCATAGCAATTACAGGAAACCAAAGGGCCCGTGCCAACCCTGGACCCCGAGGCCGATAAGACCGAGGAAATCATCCTCGACAGCCAGAAGCCCGAACAAACTGTACGGATCGGGAAGGACTTGTCACGATAAAAATAAGCTGAGTTGGTCAGCTTCCACAAAGAACACAGCAGCAGCTTCGCCTGGTCGCACGAGGACATGGTTGGGATTGTCCCCGCCATCATCACGCACCAGTTGAATGTGGATCCCCGCCATCCACCAGTCAAGCAAAAGAGAAAAAGTTCGCACCCGAGCGGAACCTGATCGTGGACGAGGAGGTGCAGAACTTACTCCGGACAGGGAAAATCAAGGAGGTAAAATATTCAGAGTGGCTGGCAAACGCCGTGGTGGTCTGCAAGAAGAACGGGAAATGGAGGGTCTGCATCGACTTCACGGACCTTAACAAGGCCTGCTTGAAGGACTCCTTCCCCCTACCGCATATAGATGCCATGGTAGATGCCACCGTTGGCCACGAGATGCTCACCTTTATGGACGCCTTCAGCGGCTACAATCAAATTCAGATGCATCCGGACGATCAAGAGAAAACATCGTTCATCACCAGCAAAGGTACATACTGCTATAGAGTGATGCCCTTCGAACTCAAGAACGCTGGGGCTACCTACCAGCGGCTAGTCAATCGCATGTTCCAAGGCACATCGACAGGACTATGGAAGTATACATTGACGACATGCTCGTCAAGTCTAGGCAAGCCACACAGCATGTCCAGCATCTAGAAGAGGCCTTCAAGATCCTAGACAGCTACCGTATGAAGCTTAACCCAGCCAAGTGCGCGTTTGGGGTAACTTCAGGACATTTCCTAGGGTTCATGGTAACCCAGGGCGGGATTGAGGTCAATCCTGACCAGATTCGATCCATAGAAGCCCTGCGGTCGCCCAGGTGTGTGAAAGACGTGCAAAAATTAACGGGAAGAGTGGCAGCTCTGAACCGCTTCATCTCCAAATCGTCCGACATATGCCGTCTGTTTTATGATGTACTACGAAAGAACAAGAGGTTTGAGTGGACTCCGGCCCATGAGGCAGCCTTCCAACAACTTAAGCACTATCTGTCCAACCCAATGCTGCTGTCTAAACCTGAGGAGGGTGAAAGTCTTCTCTTATAGCTGACGGTAACCGAAACTGCTATTAGCGGTGTATTGGTGCGTGAAGATCAAGGCAGCCAACTTCCAGTCTACTACGTCAGCCGCACCCTGCTTGCAGCGGAGACACGCTATTCACTTTTGGAAAGTTTGGTCCTCGCCCTGGTCATGGCTTCCGCGAAGCTGAGACCGTATTTCGAGTCCCATCCCATAACCGTCCGCACAAACTACCCATTGAAAGCAATACTGAGGAATCCATAGATCACCGGGAGAATGGCCAAAGGGGAAATACACCTGAGCGGTTTCGATATCGCTTATGAGCCGAAAGCAGCAATCCGGGCCCAGGGGCTAGCAGATTTTGTGGCTGATTTCAGCCCTACATTAGAAGAAGAAGCCAGACAGCAAGAAGTCTTCATAACAGAAAATGAGAACTCCGGAATTTGGACTTTACACACAGATGGAGCTTCTAACATCAGGGGAGTAGGGATTGGAGTAGTACTGATATCGCCCAAGAGGGACAAGGTAGCACAAGCTGTACGGTGCGCTTTCGGAGCCACCAACAATGAGTCGGAGTATGAGGCACTTATACTGGGGCTAACAATCTCTAGAGACCTGACTGTCAGAGAAATAGAGGTGAAGTGCGATTCGCTTCTAATCGTGAATCAGATTCTGGGAATCTTCACCGCCAGAGATGTCAGGATGGCGGCGTACGCGAAGAAGGTTGGAGAAATCATGCGCGAAACTGAGACCTTCACTATCCAGCAAGTCCCTAGGGAAGAAAATGCACAGGCTGATGCCCTGGCCAACTTGGCCTCCGCCCTGGATCCCGAAGAGTTCGCGTCAGTTCCCCTGGTCCATGTGCTGGTTCCAGCAATCAAACAGGAGGCCGATTCGTCAAGACAGGAATCACGAGGTGACTCGTCGACGGCCAAAGACAAAGTAGTGGAGATCCTGGGAAACAATCATCCCCCGAGGATACTGGCCAGCGAAGATCCCGAGCGGCGGAAAGTATTTAGCAGGGAAGATCCTGAAGAATCAAACAGTGGGGATCCCTAAGAGGCGAGGATGCCTGGCGACGTCAATCCGACAGCCGGTACCGCGAGCATCTCCCAAGACACGGAGTGCTGGACGAAACCCTACCTCCGATGGCTCGATCAGGGACAGTTGCTAGTGGAGAAATCTGAAGCAAGAGCACTCCGAATGAGAGCCACCCGATATAGTACAAAAGATGGCATCCTGTTCAAGCAGTCCGCAGTAGGGACCTCGCTTCGCTGCGTCACAAAAACAGAGGTGCCCAGGATACTCAGAGAACTTCATGAAGGCGAGTGCGGAAACCACTCCGGGGGGCGTAGCCTCTCGAACAAAGCTCTCAACTTGGGATACTACTGGCCCACCATGCGTCAAGACGTCGCGGAGTACTCTCAAAAATGTGAAGCTTGCCAGAAGCATGTTCCAACCCCTCACCAGCCACCAGAACCGCTGCACCCAACGCTGACCCCGTGGCCCTTCATGGGATGGGGGATGGATATCGTAGGGAAACTGCCGCCATCTTCTGGCCAACGGGTATTCTTCCTGGCGGTAACGGATTATTTCTCCAAATGGATCGAAGCAAAGGCATACAAGGAGATTAAGGAGTCCGATGTGGTGGCGTTTATCAAAAAGTACATTATCTGCCGCTTTGGGATACCCTCGGAGATAATTGGCGATAATGGGTCACAGTTAATCGGCATGAAAACCCGCGATTACTGCCGACAGTGGAACATCGACCTAGTAACCTCCACTCCCCGCTATCCACAGGCCAACGGACAAGCAGAATCTAGCAACAAGGTTATAATCAATAATGTCAAGAAGCGACTGGTGAAAGCCCAGGGACGGTGGGCCGACGAGCTACCCTACGTCATGTGGGCCGACAGAACCACCTCAAAAGCCGCCACTGGGCAGTCGCCCTTCTCCCTGGTGTACGGATGCGAGGCAGTGATACCCGTTGAGGTCACCGTACCAACTGCGTGGTACGGATTGCAGACACCCGATCAGAAGTCCGTCGAGCTAGCAACCGACCTCGATACTCTGGAGGAGTTGAGAGAAAGAGCACGACTACGCCTAGCTCGACATCAGCAACAGGTGGCCCGCAGCTACTGACTAGAATCTAGAGATGGAAGATCCGTCCCGCGCAGCTGGCATGCTACGCATCTGTGGAGATATCACTTCTAGAAGAATAACCAAATCGCCAGAAGCGGCCGAATAAACCAAAGTGAGATCCAAGCTACGGTATGAATCCTTTCGAGAAAACTTGATCGAATAGACATCTTTAATTCAGAACGTTTGTGTTACATTTCTCCAGAAAAAGGAACAACAGAAGAAAAGAACAAAAAAGCTCTCCGAAGGAGTTACTCTCGGCAGACACCGTAGAAAAGAGAAACCTCGGTGCACGAAAAGAGCTAGAAATAAAACGATAAAAGCGGTAAACGAACGCCCCGAGATTACAAATATTATGCTTGCATTCCAACAAAGTTTTCTTACAAACTAAATTACATGGCACAGGAAACAATCTCCTAGACGCCCGCTATCCGGCAAAGTCTCCAATCATAAGTATCTTCGAAAGGCCGCTTCCCAGAAGTCGCCAGTCGGCATCATGGATCAACCCCCCGAACGTCCAACTCCATTAGCAGATGCCAGACCATCCACGGTTATCGTCAGAGCACTGCGGGAAACGACGGACTCTGTCCTTAGCGCGCCTTCAGGTAGGTCATCCCTTTCGCCAGCAGGGGCTTGGGAATAAACCCCGAGTCACCCATAATGTTGGTTAAGGATTTCCTCACCCATTGAGCCATAGCTATGCATTTCTTAAGCACTTAGCCTTCTGCAGGGGCTGCTTGAACACCAGTCGGCACGTAGCAGAAAGACACCTGCACAAATGCCAGCAAAAAGCACAAGCAAAATGCAATAAAACAAGAAGCATAAAAGTAGATAAACACCCCCGCCCCTTGACGGGGGCAAAAGACAAACAAAGTATCCGTGGCCTCGCCACTATCCATGAAACCCTCACCAGACGTCGGACAAACGGCACGCCCGTGAGGTATTACATGTCTTCTAAAAACTTGTCCCCAAAAGAAACAAAAGATAAAATTATTTACAAACGGCCTAAGCCGCCAGATCTCTTGACACCCATAGAAAAGTTATGCAGGATTCCTAGAAATGTCTGTCTCCTCCGTCTGCCCTCCGTCTTCCAAGATCGCCGGCTCCGCTGGGGTCGGCGACGAAGCCAACAGGGACACGATACGGGCCGAGGGTACACCGCTAGGAAAGGAGTCCAGAAACTGTTCGTTGAATTTGTCTGGATCTCCGACCGAAAGCTTCCCATCTTCAAAATCCCTGATAGTCTCGAGCCGCGCCAACATGCTGAAAAAGGCCCCAATGTCCTCTGCATCCGCCTTCCCCATGGAAAGCGCACCGGCAGCCTTTGCCTCGAGCTCCTTCACTTGGCTTCCTGGGCATCAATCACCCGTTCCAGCTCTACGACCCGCACATTCGCAACCTCTTCTTGGGCAGCCAAAGCCTTGGCCCGAGCAGCAGACCGCTCTCGAGCCTTATCGGCCTCCTCGCGATACTTGGCGACTTCTTGCTTTCGCCGCTCCTGCTCAGCGATTTCCTTGTCCATCTCATCGATGAATAAGCCGATTTCCTGGAAAAGCTGCACGCAACAAGAAAGGAAGTCAGAACACTCCCCTCAAACGGGACGCCCTTCTCAACTGACGAATAAATGAAATGAGGGACTCGTTACCTTCCGAGCTCCTAAGCCTACCTCGGTCGCCATAGTGTGAGCAGAAACGGGAGTTGAGTATTTCTTGACGTTGGGGTCCCGGTATCGCTGAAGAGACTGCCTGTCAGAAGACGCATCATCCAAGAGTTCCAAAGAGTCATCGTCGCTCGGAGCAGGGCACTTACGAGAAGATCTGGGAGCGTCCGACGATTCTTTCTTGACAGTAGAAATAGCAGGGGGCTTCGAATCGCTCGAGCGAGTCTTCCTGAGGATCAAGTCTGACGCAGAGAAGGAACCTGACTTGCGTGCCCGCGTTTCTAAGAATGAAAAGGAAGCGCGAGTCATGAAATGTAAAGACTGTCTCACAAAACCATTGAGCAAGATGCTTACCCACGGAAGGACCAGAAGCATTGGTTGAAGTTGGTACTGCAGACATCTTGATGACAGGAAGGCAAACCTTGTCCCTATCCCTTTCGGAATTTGATGAAGTTGCGCTACCCCCACTCTCCGAAGACCCGTCCAATGGCTCAGAAACAGACGCCCCAAATGTCCTTTGCGCCGAGGTAAGCTTGAAAAGCTTCGATAGAACCCTCTCTGAACCACTCGGTGGCTCGACGTTATCCGGAATACTTGCATGACCAAAGAGAAGAGGATAAAGAAGCGTTAAAAGGGGTTCGCTGGACAATGCAAAAGATGAACAACAACTCTTACTAGCAGGATTCCACTTGTCATGCAAGAACAGACGGATTTCAGGGGTCAGAGAAGCGATCTCAACAAAGAAAAAACGGTTTGCCCAACCCTTCTCGTTAACCTTAGTGTTTAAGACAAGAGGCTGGAGAGAAGTTCGAGATTGCAGGTTAAATCGTCCCTTCCTGACCGTGGTAATACGGTAGGGTTGAAGCAAGTCCGAGACGGTAAAGTCTACACCCGCAACCTCCGCCATCCGACTCACCCAGAAAAGGATCTTCCAGGCAGAAGGGAGCAGTTGTGCAGGGGAAAGTTTGAACCGAGCCAAGAACTCCTGAACTATAGGAGGAAAGGGGAACTGACAGGAAATGGTGAAAGGGAACTCGAAGAAGCAAACCCAGCCGGGGCGAACCCAGTCTGAGCATTCGGCTTCGGGACACAAGGCTACTACACCCCCAGGAAACCCCCCCTCCAGAAGAACCTGGTGCATCTCCCCTAAAGTCATTGTGTTAGGGACTCTATCGCACTCTTGGAGAATACCCAAAGGCAGAAAGCCATGCTTGGAAGCCGCTCTGTCCTTCAACATGAAAGAACAAGGAAGAAACTTGGAAAACGAAGAAGAAGGAAAGAAGGGTAAGAGATTCATACCTCGGGAGAGATCAACAAACAGAGCAGTGAATGATGAGTTACCCCAGCGAGGCACAGTAAATAAAGAGAGTCAACGTCTTTTCGTCTGCAAAACAAAGCGCGTAGAGAGATCCGGACCTTACACGTGGAAGATCTACTATGGCAAGGATCCCGGAGACCAACAGACGAAAAGATTCGGTGAATTCAAATTCACCCAAATCTTTTGGGGCTATTGTTGGGCCCAGAAGTCACCAGCCCGTTAACCGATCCAGCCCACTAACACGGGGCACAGGTACGAGATTCGGATCACCAAAACGATCCCCGAGACGACAAATCTGACGGTTGGAGCTCGATGATAACTACCCGGGAGGTGGAACTCGGAACGTGCAGGAATGGAGCCACAATCAGAGAAACAGAAGGAGGGAGGTGGATGCCGGTTGCCTGGATTAAATAGAGGATAGAGGCCATAGGAATAAGGGATCGATTGGTACCCGAAATTCATCAGTTGTACTTGTACACACAGAATTTTATCAATTTCCTTGGTTTGATATTGTGTTTATCGGTTAGTTTGCTCTCACAATCCAAAGTCTCTTTTTCAATTGTCACCGGTCGGAAATTGACCAAAACACATAGCACCAAATATTGATTTTGCACACTCGATATCTCCAGCTCCTTCTCAACAAACTACTCAATGGAGACCAAAACCAAGAAAGTGAGAAATACAGAATGGTCTTCACTAATTTCCTAATTGAACAAACTGTACATATAGCCTGTTGATAATAGGCAAGCCTTACTAAGAGGGCAATCACTTATCCTAACTCAATAAGAACATGAAAAGAACATGGAATAAGAGAGAATGTAAATCAATACATTTAACAAAAATAGAGGTTGAAACTACCAAAACACATGTGTATACACAGTCAAGAATCAGCTAAATTAGTGTCAAAATAGTCAAAAACCAGCATCAGCAAAGTACATGAAGAGGACCTCAAAAAGTTTAATGTTGATAAGGAAGTATGCTGCTGGATTTAATGTCACTGTAACAACTTTCGGCTCAAGCCCTTCATAATGCAGATCAGTCCTATTCTATTGATTAGGAAAAACAAGAAAATTGCTCACATCTAGTAAATTTTGTTCGGACACAAACACAAAGCAAAAAAGCCATTAATCTTTAGCGTGAACTAACGGCCTTGGATTGAAAGTGGAAATATGAAGAAAATTAAAACACACATCTCAAAATTATTCTGAGGGGAAAATGCAAGGCATTGAGGATTCTGGTCTACCGCTCAGCTTATAAAATGCTCCCAGTGTAAAGATGATCATGGGAAGAACACAAAAATTGCCATTGATAATTCTTTTTAACCCTCAGCATAGAAACTGAACGAGTAATTGGATATGTCTCATTCACAATAAGAGTAACCTGAGTTTGTATGCCCAAGTGCAATATTCATTTCCTAGTTATCTATAAGGAAAAAAAATACAAACCTTAGAACTAAATGACAACAAGGGCGCGCGGTTGAACAGAACATTTAAAGATTGTCCTAAACAAGTTTTCATGTATTTAATCTAGGCCTTTAGGTTAGAACATACACGCACTAATACTGTACTTGTGAAACAAAGAAAAAGATTGTTCGAGAGTTCAAAAAAACGGAAGAGAGAAGTTGGTACGAAATTGATGAGCTCACGCACCTCGTTTCCGTTTGTTTTCCAGGTCCCAATCTTGTCATCTTTAATCCTTCTCTTCTTTTTTTTACTTTCAAGACTTGAACTTTGGATGAGAAGACTCAAACTTTAAGGTTTTCAATCACTTCATTGGATTGCAAAGCAAAAAGGTTTGTAAATTGATTGCCTAAAGAACAAGTAACAACTCACTTGAATGTGTTTGGAGAATTGAGATGGACGACTGAATAGAGGAAATTTGATATTGGTGTTGCTTTGGTGTTGGACAAAATTCAAGAGAAAATTCAAGAGAAAGATAACAGCTTTGTATTGAAGGTCCTTGGAATAAGAAACAAGGTTTCTATTCCAAAGATTTAACTCAACATGTCTTGAAAAGAAATATTACATAGGTTTAAATAGACATACATAACCAATTAATCTATGCTATTCTTAAAGGATATTTTTTCCTAATATAAACTCTATATTATTGCAAGACAACTAATAACTTAGGCTCCATGTAAGACCCATATTATTTTCCAAATTTATCCCACCAATCATGCATGGTCCAAATTGATAAAAATAATATGTTTTCTAATTTGAAAAACCATAAGCCCACATGTTATGACCTATAACACATGGTCCATATATGTAGAAAATCCTATTAAAAATATAGAAAACACTATAAATAGTAAGTCTAGGATAAGCATGCAAACAACTCTTGCATGTGAGTGTAAATAACGCATGCAGGCGCTCTTCATTTTCCAATGTCGACTGGACAATGGATGGATGACATAATGTAGATTCTTCACGACCATTCTGTTAGATAATTTATCCCAGTTTTTAACCATGATATTAGGTTTCGGGATAAAAAAAAACAAGGGTGACGGAACCGTGATAATTGATAGTTTTTTTTAACGGTTCCTTACCCATGATAAAATGTCTTAATAAACGGTATAAATAATGGATTTATGTATTACAATTGGGTTAAATATCACGGTTGTAAACGTTATATCACGGTTCTTTAGAGAACCGTGGTAAAAATATCATTTTTTTTGTTAAAAAAAGAGAGTCATCATGGTTCTTTTGGAACCAAACCAGGGTAAAGTAAGTTTTTTCGTCACTTCTAGTTTTACCCCTGAAAATTATGTGTTATATATCGCTTGAATCAACAAGTAAAGATGTATGAATCAAAATGAGCAAACACCAAGAATTCAGGCGGGTGTACAACGAAAAATATAGGAATATCTTGAACAGTTACACTTAGGATGCTTCAACCATATAGAAACAGATGACCACTAAATAACATAATAGTAATTATATCATCACAACTAAGAATTACACTTGAGTTTATTGGCTGGAACACTAGCAAACTCTTTATCTAGGAGGCCAACTTGGAATGTGAACTGTTGGGCCTCTCCAAAATTTAGCCCATGAAGACAAGGCAAGCCCAAGATGATTAGCCCGAATCGTTAAACAAAAGAACCGAAGAAGCGATCAAATAAAGAGCACGTTGAGCAAAATATGCCATGGCGGAAATCTCGGTTAAGATAGATCCCATGATCACATTTTCAACTGATATACCATTTATGCTAGTAGCGAGATCTCCAGGATACACAAAACGCTCCGCCAACGGTCTGAACAAAGCAAGAGTTATAAAATGAGGACGAGACAGAGATTAAGGGGATCATCGGCAATCACACTCTAAAGCAATATCTAATTCAATCCATTCTTGTCTACCAATTCCACTCATGTGCTCACTTGTAATCCCAGGATAATTGTCTACAATCACGATCATAATATCATCACAACAACTTTCTTGATCTTCTTTTTCTTTCTTTTTCGCTATTTTATATCTCGTTTGTAGTTTGTAACGCGTTACGATTGCTCTTTGGTTAGGATTCCCTCATTTTAACAGGTAACACGTTTGTGTGGTTATTCTGCCTAAAACAATTGGCGCCCACCGTGGGACCCTAGCCAAAAAGAAGTCACACTAAAAGGAACTACAAGCTCTACTTACAAGATGGAAGGAATTCATACTACTCACAATCACGTAGGAGATCTCGAGAACCACGAGATCAACAAGGAATGAAACAACCAACGCATTGGAAATGCTGATGGAGTTGGGAACATAGAGGGAGTTGATCAAGATTTCGGGAATTCAAATGGCAACCCTACTACCTCCACGACGGAACGGGGAGGAGGGGGTGATTCTGTAACATCCCCGACCAAAGTGCATACGTCTTTCGGCGTTCATATAAGATTAAGAGCATATGCATAGCATATTGACATAATATATATAGTGAATTTTTACATGTAATATTTACTTTCTAATTAAGTTTATTAAATATTTTAAAAAGTTTTTAAGAAAAAATTAATTATTAATTAATTCAGGGTAAAGTTTGTAGTAAAGGAGATTTGAGGATGCAAAATGTAATATCTTAAAAATTTTAGCCGACCTCTCTCGTGGCTTTATATATTTGCACATCTTCATTCTTAAGAATGGAATGAGACAAAAAGGAGCTCCAGAGAGAAAAAAAAAACGAATTGAAGAAGTGAGATTTTGATGGTTTTGTTGGTTTGATCTTGATTTTGGTACAAGATCTTTTCTATTGGGTTTTAATCTTGAAGTACAAGCTTGATTTGGTAAGTTTTTAATTAGTTAATGATTTATTGGATTTTATTGATTTTTCCAGATCTAGATCTACAGTTGCTTTTGATTGAGAAATCAGTTGATTTATAGTTCTCAGAGGGTGTTTTCGATCGGATTTATATTCGGTAAAAGATTTCAGAGTATTTTTAGGGTTTTACTTTGTAATGATATAAGGGAGCCTGATGTCTCTTTATTTGGTGGTGTTTTCATATGTGATTTCCTTTGTAAATATGTTTCTTTTTCCCCCTTTTCTTGCGTGTTTTGTTCCTTTTTAGCTTAGTTCCCGTATTTCTATGAGATTCGGAGACTACGCGCATTTTATGTGTTTTGTAGGTAATTTGACATGAATCGAGGATCAATTTGAAGGAGGATCGGAGCATGGAGCAAGGCCCGAGCTAAAGAGGAAAGAGAGGAGCAAGCCATGAAGAAGAACAAGAGGAAAGCCAATGGGAAGAAGGTGGAACGAGGTCCGGACCGAGTTGCAACAACGCCGGGCCCGACTTGGAAGCTTTCAACCTCGGACCGACATGCACAGTAACTCGGGCCCGAGGTCCTCCGTTTCGGTCCGAGTCGGTCACCGGACTACTTGGGCTCCAAGGCACGAAATTGTGAACTTTCACTTTTGCCCCTCATCTAATCTATAAAAGGCCCTCTTGTCTTCTAATTTGGGGGTTCTCTCTTACACATACAAAAAGGGGGTTCCAAGGGCTCTCTCACACACAACAACCCTCAAAAGGATACTTGGAGAGCAAGGAGGAAGGAGAGGAGGAGGAAGAGAGAGAGAATCGGCCAAGGGAGAGGAAGACTTGATAGGTTTTGTTGATTGATTAGCTTTGCTTTGTTTTGATCTTGTGGATTTGGAAACCCTTGATTGGAATTTGTGGATTGCTTTTGATTTGAATGAAACTTTGCTTTGTTTTGAGATTGATGATGTTGATTGCTTTCCCTTTTGATTTGTTTGCTTTCTTTGTTTGCCACATGGAGTAGATCTCCTTGATCTTGGGTTATGGGGAAAAACCCTAGCTAGGTTTGGGCTAGAAACCCCAATTCCATAGCCTTGAGTGTTTGATCCAAGGAACCCACTCTACATAGAGCTACAATTCCTTGCGAAAGTTGGGAATCAAGGCTTGAGATTGGCAAAGTAGCGAAAGTGAACATGTGTCAATCTCAAGACCTTGCTTCGACGGGGATTTCCCCAATGATCGAGGTGTAGACGTGGTTGGAACGAGGGCGAAAGCACTCGATCCTAGTCCGATCATCACTCATTGCTTGAATTGGGGTGGAAAAGCCTAAATCTACTAGAGAAGGAACCCAAAAGCCCAAGATCTACTTTCAATCCTTGAAGTTCGACAAACCCAGATACCTCGGGCCCGACTTACCCTGTGTCGGTCCCGACTTTCTCTTGTCGCCAACATCGGGCCCGACGTGACCTCAGTGTCAGTCCTGACTGTTCTCTTGTTTTCCTTTGTTTTACGATCTCCTTTCTAGCTTTCTAGTGTCTAGGCACATCGATCGAGTAGACTTCCCGAGTGTTCGACACCCACCATGTGCTACAACGGGGTCGAGTTATAAATTGTATCTCTAGACCCTCGCATTTCCGAGCGATCAAAAGATTGGCGCCGTTGCCGGGGAAGTCTAAGTGCATTGAGTGCCAATTTGGTGAGTTTCTTGTGTTTTGGTAGTGATTTGGGTGAGGGAATAGCCCAAACCCTTTGTTTGTTTTTGATTTGTTTTGGTTTGTGTCTTTGTTTCGTAGGTGTATGCTAGCTCGTTCCTCCCGAGGAACACTTGAGCTTGAGTTTGTGAGTGATCCGGAAAGTATTCTCAAGGAAGCCCGAAGAAGGAAAAGGATGGCGAATCAAGCTCTCCATGTTGATGAGGAGTTGGATCAACTTAGGGCCGAAATGGCTAGATTGCAACTTGAGAAGGACAATCAAGAGGAGGTGGCAAGAAGAGAACGGGAGCAACGGATGAGAGCCGAGGCTCAACTCAATGCTCTACCCCGTAATGCACGCCAATACATGCATCCGGAGTTGAGGGTACCCGAACCGGCTATTGTGCTTCCCAAGGTTGCCAAGAATTTTGAGATCAAGACGCAATTCATTACCCTCATCAAGCGTGATCAATTCGAGGGCCGTCCACATGAGTGTCCCATAGAGCACGTCAAACGCTTTGTGGACATGTGTGAGACGATCTCTACCGACGAGGAGACATTGGAGTATGTGCTTCTAAAGGCGTTCAAATGGTCACTTGGGGGCAAGGCCACACATTGGCTCGAGAGCCAAGCTCCTAGGTCAATCACAACTTGGAAGACACTCTATGATGCTTTCTTGATGAAGTTCTTCCCGCCCTCAAAAACAACCGAGCTAAGAAGGAAGATTGCAAGCTTTCAACAAGGTCCGAATGAGCCTCTCTTCGAAGCATGGGACCGTTGCAAGGAAATGTTGCGCCAATGTCCTACTCATGGATAACAACCATATGTGCTTCAAGACATCTTTTTCCAAGGCATCAATCCGGTAACGAAGGACAAGCTCAATCTCCACACCGATTGTGGGTTCATAGACTTGACACCGGATCAAGCTTGGGAGCTACTTGACAAGCTATCCGATTATGAGGCCATGTATGGGGTGAGTCAAGCTAGCAAAGAGGTGAAAGTTCAAGGTGAAGGTGCAAGGAAGTTATATGATCCAAGGGGAGAAGACATTGACAAGGATGTGAAGCTCCAATTCCTTGAAGGTGAAGTGAGCAAACTTAAGAGGCAAGTCCACTACTACAAGCAAAATGTTAGAGCTTGTGAGGAGTGTGGATCCTTTGCACATGCTACACAACTTTGTCCGAATGAGAGCCAAGTGCGCTTGGCCGAGCAAATTGAGGAGGCAAACTATGTTCGAGGAAATTTCGGTGGAAGAGGCAACTTCAACAATGGTGGTAATGGCCGGTGGAACAACGGTCAAGCTCAAGGTTACAACAACAACTTCAACCAAAACGAGCCAAGGGCGCCACCACCACCATATAGACCACCGGGATTCAATGAGCTACAATCATTCGCTCAAGAGATGAGAGACGGGTTCAAGGAGATGAGGACCCAATTCAATGAGTTTGGTGCATGGAGGAGGCAAGTCGACAATCAATTTGCCCAAATTGCGACTCAAGCCCCGAGAGAGAATGGGAGACTTCCGGGCCGACCCGAGGAGAATCCTCGAGATCAAAACAATCAAAATGAAGTCCGGGCAATTGGATTGAGAAGTGGCCGAAACCTACCCGAGCCACACATGCCTAAGAAGAATGAAGAGAGTTGGACCAACTTACCCAGCAAGTCGGGTCCGACGTTCCCCGAAGTCGACCCAGCAAGAAGATCGACCCCTTTACCACGGACCGAGGTTGAGAGCAACTCGGGACCGACGTACCCAGACCTCGATCCGACTCCTCTGCCCAGGACCGAGATTCACAACATCGGGCTCGACATGGTGCCTAAGTCGGTCCAACCAGGAAATGTTGCAAGTGAAGTGGGGAAGTCCAAGGAGGTTGATCCAAGCAAGATTCAAGGTGCAACAATTCTTCCATATCCCTCGAAGAAGCCGAAAGATGTTGTTGAGAACAAGTTCAAGAGGTTTCTCGAACTCTTGCAAGGCTTGAACATCTCTATCCCATTCACCGATGCATTGAGCGAGATGCCATCTTATGCCAAATTTTTAAAGGAGATTTTGAGCAAGAAGAGATCCATAGTTGAAAAGCAAGATGAGGTCTCAAAACTTCCAAGCCTTATGTGACCTTGGGGCAAGTGTTTCGGTGATGCCCGCTAGCATTTGGAGAAGAGCAAATTTGGGTGAAATGGAGTCGGCCGATATGTCCCTAACTATGGCCGACGGTTCCGTCATCAAGGCTAAGGGAATATTGGATGACGTTCCGGTGCGAGTTGGAAAGTACTTTGTCCCTGATGATTTCGTGATCTTGGACATGCACGAGGACCCCTTGGTCCCAATAATCTTAGGAAGACCATTCTTAGCTACGGCAGGGGCAAGGTTTGATGTCAAAAACGGCAAGGTTTCCTTTGAGATTGGTGAAGAAAAGGTCGATTTTCACTTCAACAAGGCTTTGAATGAGCCGGACGCCTTGTCCATCCTCAAACTTGAAGAGAGTGCCAAGAGAAAAGGTGAAGAAGTGGAAGTTGCTAGAGAGGTCGTTGTGTTGAGAAGTGATGAAGGGTTCAATGTACAAATACAAGCAAGGGAGTTGTTGGAGCAATTTAAGAATCAAAATGAGTCAAGGATCAATGCTAGCCCAAGAAGAAATGAAGAGTATCCTTACTTATATCCTTTTGATGTTGGTGATGACCACAATTCTTCCCAAACTTTTGATTCCTACATTTGTTTAAGTGATTTGAACGATGACTTAGGAGACTCCTACATTTGCCTTAGTGATTTGAAAGATGAATTGGTAGAATCTCCTAGGAATTCTTTGGATAACTTTGGTGTAGGAAAAGAGGAACATGATGGAGCAAATAAGAAGGAGAAATCTCATCCGTTGGAGGAGTATGATGAGAGAGGCCCGAGATCGGAGAGCCATGCCTATATAGACCATCGTTGGTGGTTTTATGGGTATGAAGGCAATGGGAATGGGCATAACAATAGCGAGCAATTCACTGTGTTTCACCCGCCATGAGGTTGAGGTTAGGAAGTCAAGCTAGTGACTCTAAACGAGCGCTTCTCGGGAGGCAACCCGAGCTAGTAGCTTTCTTTTCGTAATTTTAGTTTGATTTTTTTTAGTTTAGCCTAGCTTTTCTCTAACCAATCTCTATCTAGTGTTTTGTGGATTTATGGTGTCGTGCATTCTTCAAAGTTGTGTAGGATTTGAGGTGAAATATATAAATGGAAATATGGGAAAGAAGTTGCAAGAGGATGGAGTAAAATTGGTGACCCGAATGCTCCCACATCGAGCCCAGGTAAGTCGGGCCCGACATAGGGACGTCGGTCCATGAAGTCGGTCCTACCCGATTTGACTAGTTGGAATGCCAATTTTGCCCTTGACCTAATTTGTCCCCTTCCCCCATTAAATACCATCCCCCACCTACCTACCATCTTCATATCAACCACCATTCCCAAAATACAACCCATCTCCCTCAAACACTCTCAAAGTCGGCTGCCCCTTCCTCACCATACTCGATCCACACACTTCCTTTCTTCATCTCGATCCAACCACAAAAAGACCTCCCTAACCCGATTCCAAGTAGAAATTTCGAGTTCAATATAGTCCTTCATCCCCCATCTCGATCTAGATTGAGGAAATTTGAGTTCTAAGTTTCTTATTTGTTTAAAAGTTCAATACTCTTCGAATCCGGTATGTGTTACTCGATCTCTACTTATTTCTTTGAAAATTTTGTGCTTTCATTGCATAGATTGAGTAATGCCATGTTTGATTGAGAGCTTGAGCTTGAGCATCAATGGTGGATTTGCATGATTTGTGAAATTAAGCTTTAAAGTTGTTTATGCATGCTTAGATCCATTTAGAACTTCGATTAGGGATGTTTGATGGTTGAATTTGGAATTTAAGTGCATGATAGAGTGATTTGGGTTGATTTGAGGTTAGAGTCGAAGCATGAACTAGGTCGAGATCGACGTGCCCAGGAGAGTCGAGCCCGATGTTGTGGAAGTCGGTCCAACAAGTCGGATCGAGGTTGAGTAAGTCGGGCCCGACATAGGTTGGAAGTCGATCCATGTTGTTTTTGCTCTCTTCTTGTGATATCATGTGGATTCATGTGTTTCATTGTTGGCTATAGCCTAATCATGATGTAGAATGATCATTTGCTTAGCCATTGTTAGAAGATGTCCATGATGATTTATGTTGGATTGTGATGCATGTGTGTTTTAGAGACTAAGTATGGGGTTCCCTTGTGTTGAAGTGTTGTTGTGTGTCGATGAGTGCTTTTGTTGAGTTGTATGGAGTTTATCTTGGACCCTTTTGTTTGGTTGGATGTGTGTAGGTACCATGGAGACTAGAGCTTCATCATCTCATGCGGAAAGGCCGAGGAAGAAGTCCAAGAAGTCAAGGAAAGAGCCAAAGTTGGATGATGTCTATTTGGAGGAGGATGAGCAAGTGGAGAGTTATGCAAGATATATGGCGCTTCAGCATCACACAAGGTGGCTTGATTGGGAAGCCGTGAGGAAGATGGATATGGATCAAGCCCTTCCAAGGTGCTACTCCCACATCGGTCTCAATGGGATGCTAAGGTGGGATAACACCCACTACCCCGCCCTCACCTCGGAATTCATGGCCACGTTCGAATGCACTTATGATAATGTGGAGAATGAGGAAGGGGCGATCACTTTCCAATTGGGAAATGAGGACCACAATCTCACTCTTAGGGATTTGGCTACCTACTTCGGGTTTCCATGCCCAAGAGAAGAGACCGGCGTCAACAATGAGAAGGTGAACCAAGTGTGGCGTCATGTGGCCGGAAAGAGCGAGATGAGAAAAGGCGCCTCCACGACCGAGATTGCTAGCCCTCTTTTTCGGGTCATGGTGCGAGTTTTGGGATGTGCAATCTATGCTCGTCATGAGTTGAGCAAGCCGATGAAGGAAGAGATTATGTTGCTCCATGAGATGCTCTTCAACACCGAGAAGCCCATGAACCTTGCATGGGAGTGGGTCAAGATGGTGCGAGACTTCCAAAGCTCCTCTTGGATGTACTTCGGCGGGATGATAGCAAGGCTCGCCATGCGTCTAGGAGTTGATCTCAACAAGTATTCTCCGGCTCCGAATGGTGTGGAATACATGAACATGAAGTATTTCCAGAAGGCCAACATCATCAAGGAGAAGCTCTACATGATTTCCTTGGCCCCTCACTCAAACTATGATGGTGTGTCAATTCGGTTGGTGCACAACCTCTATGATCTTTCTCGGTATCAAAATTGGTACCAAGTGTGCGCCGGCAAGCCACACTCATTTGGTGACCCCGAAGGTGCAAGAGAGGGGTGGCGACAACAACCCCAACACATTCGGTTTACCTCCCCTCCATCTACAACTTTGTGTTTGCACCTCGTGGGGAAGACATGGAAGTCGATCAAGAGCAAAATGAAGAAGATGAGCGCTTCCAAGGCTTGATGGCCAACCTCCGAGCCACGCACCAAGCTCCAACACTGGCGGACCGAGGTACACACCAAGTCGGGCCCGACTTCCCTCAACGTCGGTCCAGTTCATTCAATGGTGATGAGGTCGCGAGGCATTATGAGCGTGGAGAAGGGAGCGGTGCAAGGCGAGAGCAAGCTCAAGGTGGTGGTTATGAAGGCTATGCCCAATGGTACGGTCCGGGAATGGTGTTTCCCGAGCAACAACAAACGGTGGACATGTCCTTCTTGGCCAACCAAATGGCCCATCTCCAACTTCAACAAGAGAATGTTCTCTAAGAGGTCCATCAAGTGAATCTCCAACAACAACACATGTACCAACAACAACAACAAATGTACCAACAACAACAACAATTGCTTCAACAACAAAGTGCTTTCCAAGCTAGCCAACAAGAGATGAACCGAGCCCTCGGCTACACTAGACGAGAGGTGGAGGAGCTTAGGGAGGTGGAAGACCAAAGGTGGCGGGTCCAAGATAGCTTCAACACATGGATGAGCGGGAACTTCCCTTCCCGTGAGGACCAATGGACGCGTCCGGATCCTCAACTCCAACCACCCCCACAAGACTTCTACCAAGAGCAAGTGTACGAGAGGGAGCGGCAAGCAAGGCTCCAAAGAGGACGTAGACGTGACAACCCCTTCGAGTGATCCTAGACATGCCATTGAAGAATAAGAAATTGTGAGCTCTTCATACTCTTCTCTCTTGCTTTTAAGTTTTGGTTTCCTTGTTTGATGGGGACATCAAAATTTTAAGTATGGGGTGGGGGTAAGTGTGTTCATGATTTCGCTTGCTTATGTTTGTTTGTTATTTTGAGGATATTTGTTATTTGTTTTTAGTTTGTGTTTGGGATGTTTGCTTCTTGGTTTGTGGTTTGATGAAAGACATGGATGATTAATTTGGTCTTGAATGGATGAGTTTTTTGGTTTTGGAGAAATTTTTGCAAAAAAAAATCCAAAAAAAAAATTGAAAAATTGTGTTAAAAACAACAAAAAGATTTTGTGTTTTATAGGTTTTGGACTAGAAATTCCCATCTTAGATTGCCAAAATAAAAGTTAATGATGATGTGAGCATGTAAATTCCTTTGCATATTTTTGGATATTCTAGCCTCTAAAATGATGTTGCTTTTGATGTGATCATGATATCTTGCTTATTTTATTGAACATGTGAGTTCTAGGATGAGTTCTTATGCAACTAAGTATGAGTGACCCTTGTGAGATTGATTTTTGGCCATTTTAGGGATTCTTGTTCATATTTGCATATCCCTCATGTTTCTTGTGTGATTAGCTCATTCATGCTTAGTAAAACTTGCTATTGCGGTGTTTATCTATTTTCCAAGACCGTCATGAGATTTGTCCTAGCATTGTCACATTGATTTTGAACTTTATTCTTCTAGTCACATAAATGTTCCATATCCTACCATGAAGTTAATCCTTTGTTTGTAGCCCCGTTCTAGCCTAAGCCTTTGTTTGAAACTCCTCCAAAAATATTATTCCTAGCCTTATATGACTTGACCCTTATGGGATTGGACTTTAGAAGAGAGGTTTGGATTGTATTTGAAGAGTTGAGATTCTCTTGGGTTTAAGGGCAAAGAATGGTGTTATGAATCATGTGGGTAGTGCATCTTTGTTGTACAAAAATGAAAAAGAAAGAAAAGAAAGAAAGAAAATGTTGGAAATGTAAAGTGGAATGAAGGAAAAGGGCCTAAGTGAAGAAAAAAAGGGTCTGACCGAGTTACAAGAAACATCGGGCCCGATTTCATAAGAAAGTCTGTCCAAAATGTAGAAAGTGTGGAAAATCCAACAAAAAGCCTAAGAGCAAAGATGAAGTGGAATGTTAAGTGAAATTTTGGGTTGAAAGGAAAAATGTTAAGTCTTTTGGGTGAGTGTGAAGGTAATTGTGGAATTTTGGTGAAGTTGGTGAGAGTTTAGGTTGTTCAATCCCCATTGTAAGCACCACAAGACCAAATAATTCCCACCTTGAGAAATACCAAAAGCCCCATTACAACCCGGCCGAATGGAACCTTTGTGAGGACCTCCATTAGGCATCTCTAGGTGGAGGAATTGGTGATATTAGCTTCAATAGTAAAGTCCTTACTTGCATGAATTTTGAGCTTGAGTGTTCATTGCTAAACCCAAACACATGACGAGTGATACACATTCACATATCCCTAAAGTGAGGCTTAGTTGAATTGACTCTATTCCTTGGAACACTTAATCATGTGTGATGATGTAATCTTGCTTGAATATCAATCACTTGTGCTTAAAATGTGTTTTCATACGAGGCTTTACTTGAATATTATGTTTCGGTCTTGCTTACATTGTTATTGCTTGAGGACAAGAAAGTTTAAGTATGGGGTATTTTGATGTCTCTTTATTTGGTGGTGTTTTCATATGTGATTTCCTTTGTAAATATGTTTCTTTTTCCCCTTTTCTTGCGTGTTTTGTTCCTTTTTAGCTTAGTTCCCGTATTTCTATGAGATTCGGAGACTACGCCCATTTTATGTGTTTTGTAGGTAATTTGGCATGAATCGAGGATCAATTTGAAGGAGGATCGGAGCATGGATCAAGGCCCGAGCTAAAGAGGAAAGAGAGGAGCAAGCCATGAAGAAGAACAAGAGGAAAGCCAACGAGAAGAAGGTGGAACGAGGTCCGGACCGAGTTGCAACAACGCCGGGCCCGACTTGGAAGCTTTCAACCTCGGACCGACATGCACAGTAACTCGGGCCCGCGGTCCTCCGTGTCGGTCCGAGTCGGTCACCGGACTACTTGGACTCGAAGGCACGAAATTGTGGACTTCCACTTTTGCCCCTCATCTAATCTATAAAAGGCCCTCTTGTCTTCTAATTTGGGGGTTCTCTCTTACACATACAAAAAGGGGGTTCCAAGGGCTCTCTCACACACAACAACCCTCAAAAGGATACTTGGAGAGCAAGGAGGAAGGAGAGGAGGAGGAAGAGAGAGAGAATCGGCCAAGGGAGAGGAAGACTTGATAGGTTTTGTTGATTGATTAGCTTTGCTTTGTTTTGATCTTGTGGATTTGGAAACCCTTGATTGGAATTTGTGGATTGCTTTTGATTTGAATGAAACTTTGCTTTGTTTTGAGATTGATGATGTTGATTGCTTTCCCTTTTGATTTGTTTGCTTTCTTTGTTTGCCACATGGAGTAGATCTCCTTGATCTTGGGTTATGGGGGAAAACCCTAGCTAGGTTTGGGCTAGAAACCCCAATTCCATAGCCTTGAGTGTTTGATCCAAGGAACCCACTCTACATAGAGCTACAATTCCTTGCGAAAGTTGGGAATCAAGGCTTGAGATTGGCAAAGTAGCGAAAGTGAACATGTGTCAATCTCAAGACCTTGCTTCGAAGGGGATTTCCCCAATGATCGAGGTGTAGACGTGGTTGGAACGAGGGCGAAAGCACTCGATCCTAGTCCGATCATCACTCATTGCTTGAATTGGGGTGAAAAAGCCTAAATCTACTAGAGAAGGAACCCAAAAGCCCAAGATCTACTTTCAATCCTTGAAGTTCGACAAACCCAGATACCTCGGGCCCGACTTACCCTGTGTCGGTCCCGACTTTCTCTTGTCTCCAACATCGGGCCCGACGTGACCTCAGTGTCGGTCCCGACTGTTCTCTTGTTTTCCTTTGTTTTACGCTCTCCTTTCTAGCTTTCTAGTGTCTAGGCACATCGATCGAGTAGACTTCCCGAGTGTTTGACATCCACCACGTGCTACAACGGGGTCGGTTTATAAATTGTATCTCTAGACCCTCGCATTTCCGAGCGATCAGAGCCCTTTGATCAAGTTTTTCAGAAAGGTTTGAACTAGAAAAATATTCTTCTATATATATAGTTTATCGTTATCAAGTTCGAAAGGATTTGGAAATATGCACAAGAAGTTATAATGCATACTGCTATTTCATTGCATTTGGGGTTAAAGTTTGTAAGAGTAAATAGGCTGTTTTTGCATTGGGTTATATATAGGAGCACAAGTGATAGATCGTGGTCAAGGAAAAGGGGAAGAGATATAGTATCTGTCTTGACAAGTGAGTATAGACCGGAGATTCAACCCTATGTGCTATGTGTGAAATATGAATATATGGATATATGTGCTATAAATGTTATATGGATATATGTGCTATATGAGCTATATGGATATATGTGCTATATGAGCTATATGGATATATGTGCTATATGAGTAATATGGATAGATGTGATAGCTCTGAAATTTCCAGAGTTGTTTACAAAGAAAGTATGTTAACAGATGGCATATGATATATGACTACATGATGCATTTGATTGCATAGCATATTGCAATGAGATTAAAAGGACCTGTGACTGTCTTGCCCTGAATTTGTATACAGGACCTACGTGTCATACAGGATCTTCGGATCATACAAGATCTATGGATCATACAAGACCTACGGGTCAAAATTTTTATAGGGACCATAACAGTCCATATACAGTAAACCCAGGGCAGATTCAGGCTTGAACAGTTCACAGAATAAAGAATCGGAAACATCAGCATTTACATTTGCATAGTAAATTCATATATGACATTTATAATATGTATGAATATGTATACTGACCAATTGTTTGGCATTGTGTGAAATAATTGATGATGGTTTATATTCACTGAGTATGCGACTCACGTAAATCGCAAAATAATTTTTCAAGTTCAGTTAGTTCTTACTTACGTGTGTCTCTTTTAGAGATCACATTCATACAGGTCGGACGGCTGAAGCTCAATGCAACCTTCTCCTCCTCAGTTTGCATCTTAGACATATGAGTTGTAATATAAGTTAGAGTAATAGATGTTTTAGTATGAGAAGTAACGATATAAGTGTATGTGTGCAACCTTTTATTGTTGTTAATGTCTGTTATGTGCTTACGTGAATAGTTGTTATATGTGAATTATCTTTTTATATAAGAGATAAGTTATTACAAAGTATACGTCATAGGGTATAAGGGTGTCATAGATTTTGACGTCATCATGGAGCTCCGTGCATCAATGATCGCTCTCCAAACAGATTTGGAAAATCAAAAAGAAGCTCATGCTAAGTTCATCGAGGTATATGAAAAACAAATTGAAACTCTAACCAATGAATATAATTTGCTTCGGTCTCAAGTACAGTCACCTCCAAGCCGCCCGCGTGTAACGGACGCAGTCGAAGGTGTCGCCCGGCGATTGGACATGGACGATCCAAATCTCGTAATGCTAGATGGCATCAGACCAATAACGGGGTATCAGGTAAACGGTAACTCACTAAGGGCTGTCAGAGAGGATGTTGAGGTTTTCCAATTACGGGAACACCTCAAAGCTCTAGAGGACCGAATCACTCAGGTCCCAGGGGCACCCCCACCAATAGCAATGGAAAGAAGGGATGGTTACACAGATTCTCCCTTCGTACCCGCTATCGCAAGGGTCGACATCTCTCGGAAGTATCACGTCGCCGATGTACCTAAGTTCGAAGGGGTTACGGATCCGGATCAACATGTAGGTGCATTCAAACAAGCTATGAACATTAGCACGATCTCTTTTGACATGAAGGAGATCGTTATGTGTCGTTGGTTCGGAAACACGTTATCCAGGCCCACGCTTAATTGGCACTTTGATTTACCTCTTTGGAGCATTTCATCCTTTGCTGAGTTGATTGACAAGTTCAGGGTAAGGTTCGCAAGCAACCGACACACTAAAAATGCTCAAGCGACTTATACCGCATGGTTGAAAAAACCGGTGAATCCTTGAAAGCATTCCTTAACCGGTACAACGAGGAGTTAGTCACTATAGAAGGATGCGACGCCGCTACGGCCGTGGAAGCATTCCGAAGAGGCATCTCGTGTAGTAATCCTAATTTATATCGTGAATTAACTATGTATCCTTGTTCGAATTTCGATGAGGTACAAGTGAAGGCGTTAACACATGTGCGACTAGAGGAAGATGATCTCTTCGCCGAGAAAACGGTTAGCCCTCACCGGCCAGAATGAAGACAAGGAAGGTGGGAACCTAGATATGTTCCATATCCCACCTCATCCCCTGCCAAAACAACCATTAATACGGCGTTTGTCAGGCAAGGCGAGCGGTATGAAAACCCCAGGTTGCCTCTTAGACTATCTCATTACAACTTCTATGTAGACGCAACGGAAGTAGTCCGGACTCTCAACAGCATGGGAGATACTGTCAAATGGCCCAGAAAGAATAACATTCCTTCACACCAGAAAGACAAGTTTCAAATGGTGTGATTTCCACTTCGATCATGGTCACCGGACTGATGAATGTATCACGTTGCGAAAAGAGATAAGCGAGCTTTTACGCAGGGGGTACCTTAAGGACTTGATATTAGAAAAAGCAAAGGAACAACTAGAGCGCAACAAAGGGAAAGCTAGTCCTCCTCCACCTCCAAAGCATACTGGAGTAATCAACGTCATCACCAGGGGATTCGAAATCTGTGGCATAATGTACTCCGCAGCAAAGAGAATCGCAAGGGATACCAGGAGGGAGTGTCCCAAAATTCCTCCAAGAACGAGTCACGACGTGGTGCCAATTACCTTCGATGATATCGAAGAAGAGGAAGTTCACCACGATTTCTTAATAATTTCTTTAACAATAGCAAATTTCCTCGTTAAAAGAATATTAGTTGATAATGGAAGCTCCACTAACTTGCTTATGTTGGATGCTTTATACAGTTTAGGCCTCGAGTTGGACGAAATTGTCAGTGGTGAATCTCGTAACATGTTGGGAGAATATCATTGTCGACCATCGCAGGAGGGATAAATTACTAGGTAAAGTTTCAAGTACTTGATTGCCCGTCACCTTTTAATGTCATCTTGGGCAGGCTTTGGATCCACAGAATGAAGGCTATTCCTTCCACTTACCATCAATGTGTAAAATTCCCGTCGCCATGGGGAATTCAAGAAATCAAGGGAGAACAGAAATTGGCGAGGGAATGTTACCCCATAACGATGAGAGCGACGACTCCAAAAAACCTACAGATTGAAACAAGGAAAAGTCGTCAGATTAGCAATTAAAGAATTGTAGAACCACCACTTATTACGTAAAGCCAGAAACGCTAAAACTTGAAGAAGTAGCCCTTGATCCACTTGACCCCTCAAGAAAGATCTGAATAGGAGTAGATCTGGAGCCAACTTTACGAAAGCAATTGGTGGAATTCTTACAGTCCTACAGTGATTGTTTTGCGTGGTCGAATGAAGATATGGTAGGCATTGATCCTAACGTGATCACACACGCCCTTAATGTCAATAAGAAGATGCCACCGGTTAAGTAGAAAAGGCGTAAATTTGCACCCGAACGGAATCAGGTACTTAACGACGAGGTAAAATCTTTACTTGAGTACGGAAAAATTAGAGAGGTAAAATACCCTGATTGGCTTGCAAATGTAGTTTTTGTCAAAAAGAAAAATGGTAAATGGCGCGTTTGCGTGGATTTTCACCAATTTAAATAAAGCATGTCCTAAATATTCTTTCTCGTTGCCTCATATCGACGCGATGGTGGATGCGATGACAGGACATGAGCTTTTAACTTTCATGGATGCGTTTAGTGGATATCATCAGATAATGTGCACCCGACGACCAAGAAAAAGTTGCATTCGTAATCAATCAAGGAACTTATTGTTACAAGGTTATGCCTTTCGGATTAAAAAACACAGATGCTACTTATTAGAGATTGGTTAATAAGATGTTTCAGGAAAAACTGGGGGATACAATGGAGGTCTAAATTGACGATATGTTAGTCAAGTCATTGAAGGCGGAGGATCACATCACCAACTTGGAAGACGCGTTCCAGATTCTGCGGAATTACAAAATGAAGCTAAACCCAACCAAATGCTTTTTTGGAGTTACATTTGGGAAGTTCCTCGGATACATAGTAACGCAGAGAGGAATCGAGGCAAGTCCTGACCAAATAAAGGCGATAATGGAGTTACAGTCTCCAAAATGCGTCAAAGACATCCAGAAGTTGACCGGAGGAGTAGCAGCACTCAACCGATTCATATCTCGATCCTCGGACAGGAACAAATTGTTCTATGATATCTTGAAGAAGAACAAGTTGTTCGAATGGACTGAAGCAGATGAGGAAGCTTTCAAATAATTAAAAAATTATTTATCTAACCCGCAGGTACTTTCCAAACCCAATCCAGACGAGATGTTGTACGTGTACTTAGCTGTGACACAAGTAGATGTGAGCGCCGTCTTGATCCGAGAAGAAAACGGGGACCAATTACCCATCTACTATGTAAGTAAAAACTTACTTGATGTAGAAACCAGGTACTCACCCGTTGAGAAACTCGTATTATCTTTGGTAATGGCTTCTATAAAGTTACGTCCTTATTTTGAGAGTCATTCTATTATTGTAAGGACTAACTACCCAATGAAGAGTATTATGTCAAAACCAGAGTTATCAGGTCGACTAATGAGGTGGTTGATCCATCTTAATGGCTACAAGATTTCTTGTGAGCCACGAACAGCGATGAAATCTCAAGGCTTGGCAGATTTTGTGGTTGACTTCACTCCTACCACATCAGAAGAAGAAAACCAAGACGTGCTACAAATAATCGGTTCATTTGGTGGCAGCAAGTTGTTGATGCATACAGATGGAGCGTCAAATCAAATAGGTGTAGGACTGGGGTAGTCCTAAAGTCACCACATGGGGATAGGATACCAAGATGTTCGATGTACATTCAAAGCCACTAACAACGAAGCGGAATATGAGGCACTTATAGCAGGGTTACTTATTGCTAAGGACTTGAATGTGCAAGAAATTGATGTAATGTGTGATTCATTACTTATTGTAAATCAAGTCACGAACTCATATGTTGTCAGGAATTCAAAGATGAAGGCGTACTTAGAAAAAGTCCAAAAAATTATTAAACACTTCAAGCATTTTGAGATAAAGCAAGTCCCTTGAGATGCTAACACACAAGCAGATGCCTTAGCAAACCTCGGATCCGCAATCGACCCAAGAGAGTACGACAAGATACCTTTCGTGTACCTTGATGCACCTTCCATAATCAAAGAAGTGGACGTGTTTAAGATTCGAGATTCTAATGAAGATGCTTCGTGGGTAACTCCTTACTTAAGGTGGTTGCGAGATGGGATATTACTAGATGAAAATGAAGAAGCCCGATGACTTAAGGTAAAAGCTTCCACTTTTACCATTAAGAATAATATTCTGTACAAGTGGATGTCATCAAGGATATATGCACGATGCGTAAGGGAGAAAGAAGTACAGAAAGTGTTGCAAGACATACACGATGGAGAATGCGGAAATCATACAGGGGGTCGTAACTTGGCGAGGAAAGCAAGCAGGATGAGTTATTATTGGCCCACAATGAAAAAAGACACAATGGAGTTTGCCCATAAGTGTGACGCGTGCCAGCGTCATGGACCTATACCACATCAACCTCCAGAGTTACTACATCCCATAACTTCCCCTTGGCCATTTATGAAATGGGGAACGGATATTGTAGGAAAACTTCCTCCAGCTTCAGGACAACGTGTCTACATCTTAGCTATGACCGACTACTTCTCTAAATGGATTGAAGCCGAACTTTCAAAGAAGTCAAAGATACTCAGGTTATTTCCTTCATAAAAAGGAATATCCTGAGTAGATTTGGAATACCATTCACCATAGTGTGTGACAACGGATCTAAATTCATAAGTGACAAAACAAGATCATTTTGCCAGTAGTACAACATTCAGTTGGTGATGTCGACACCATATTACCCTCAAGCCAACGTTCACGCAGAGGCGAGCAATAAAGTAATCATCAACAACTTTAAGAAATGCCACAAGGACGCCAAGGGAAGATGGGAAGACGCGTTACCACTTATCCTTTGGTCAGATCGAACAACTCCCAAGAGTGCCACTGGGCATACGCCTTTCTCCCTTGTATATGGGTGCGAAGCCGTGTTACCAGTGGAAATAACTTTGCCCACAGTTCGATATGGACTCACCACTGAAGAGTCGAATCTGCCTAACTTGTTCCATAATCTAGACACGGTTGACGAGTTACGAGATGAAGCATCAGTTCGTATGGCGGCATATAGACAAGGGGTGGCTCAGAGTTACAACAAACGTGTCAATGCAAAAGCGTTTCATGTAGGTGATTGGGTTTTGAGGAAAGTCTTTCAAAATACATAAGAATTGAGTACCGGCAAGTTGAGAGCCAACTGGGAAGGACCTTATCAGATCACGAAAGTCGTCGGACAAGGGGATTATGAGTTGGTGTCACATGAAGGAAAGATAGTCCCAAGAAGTTGGAATGCGATGAATTTGAAGTTGTATCATTTCTAACAAGCAAGTCGCAACAAGGTACTTATGTGATACATCATTTTGTTGAAACTTTATTTTTGCCTCATTTTATACACATGAAACAACGACAATCCTATAAAAAAAACTAACAAGGGACGCCTTGTGACGTTACAGGCCAAAACATAGGCCCTCGCCTTACAATCAGGCAACGATATGCACACAGCGACTAGTCACAAGATGCAAGAGATGAAAACGCGTAAAGATAACTCTAGAGCAAGAGGAGTTTCACAGAATATTTGTAACCAATTCAGATTTTATTAAATAAAATACAAGTGTTTACATTCTATCACGTACATTAGTCTCTCTCTTGGCATCCTATACAAAAGCGCTATTACTACGGGACTTGATCAAAACTACCAACGATCATCTTCTCGAACGCGTCGATCCTCATCCTGCGAATAGAAAACCTGTATCACCTGCAAAAAAGACAAAGGCTGATCCAAGACCATACAAGTACTAAAATAGCATTCATCTTAAAACCCCTAAAAACCAGCAAAACAGGGGAAGAAGTCATCCACACAAAGGCCCTAAAAACAAGTGACCATACACACCAGTTAAAATGTCAAACCTCGACACACCGGGGGTACTGAAATAAAAGTTTTAAACAGGGATAAGAAGGATCAGTGCTTGGAAGCATCTTCAACGGCCTTCTGATTCTCTAAGTCTACTTGAGCTACTTCCTTGGCAACATAAGCAATGTCGTCGATGATTGAAGACTTCTTGGTTGTAATCACTTCATCAGAAAACAAACTTTCAAACAGTTCCCTTTCCTTCACTGCATCCCAGGAGGTATATCTCCCCGTTGCAAACTCCTCCATCATCTCCACCCGAGCTCTGCATGACCAGTAGTCCGCGGTGTCCTCGATCTCCTTTGCAAGAGCAGCTTCTTTACCTGAGGAAACAATAAACTTCTCTACCCAATCCTTGGAATCCTTGGATGCCTTTTCAAGAGCAACCGATAGCTCCTTCACCTTCCTTTCTAAATCATTCTTTTCCTGCCTCAAAATGGTGCTCCTGTCCTTTTCAAGTTGAAGGCTGATTTTGCTCTGAGCCAGTTCATCTGGCAGGCTTTTAAAAGTCTCGAAAGCAGAAAGCGAAAGTTACAAACCCTGAACAGACCAAGAAGCAGAACATCTTGTATAAGAGGGAGAGATGAATTTAAAACACCAACTAGTTAAAATAAACAAACCAACCACTGAGCAGCGAGTATTTCGCCAAGGAACTCCGAAAGAGAAGAACGGTTTTCTGCACTTCGAGAACAATCCACATGAGGAGGCGCCAAAGAACTCAGGCACTTCTCCGCCACCATGTCCAGTGACATCATCGTTCCTGGGAGATCAGAGAGGTTTGAGACCACTTTCTTCTTCGGGGAAGTAACTTTAGGCTCAGACGACTTCTTGGGAATAGATATCGCTAAGAAGGTGTCAGCAGTTGATGTCGTTTCAGCTTTCCTCTTCTTTCGGGCTTCTACTTGTTCCATGGTGGTAAGCGCGGTAGTAGAACGGGTGGTCCTTGAACCTGATCGAAAACATGTAGATAAAGGGGTTACAAGAAGTAAAGACGTCGAAATAAGAAGTAAGAAAAGAGAAAAATAAGAAAGCTTACTCGACATCTCGGTTTTCTGCAGTCAAGACAGAAATAGCTGATGGTTAAGAACAAAAAGAGAAACACCATCGAGACAAAAAGAGAAACACTACCGAGAAACACTACATGTTGAACGCCATCGAGTTTTCAGGAAACACTTATCAACTCCCAAAGAGGATAGTTTTACAAAGAAAAATTTATCAGCCCAATCCCGATCAGACTTCGACATATTGAAAATCAGGTCAGATTGTCTTGGAATGTTTTCAAAGTCAAGCGGTCGGGGTCGTCTTGGAAAGGCGATAATTATGGAAGAAATTGGCAGCTTTGAAATGGAGGCCATGAGAAGAGCACAAGAGGTCAACAGATAGCAAAAGCCTCCAAACTTGGGGGAATACTTTCCCAGGAGATACATTGACGGTAGTGAGGAAGTCGATAACCAGAGGGGAAAAAGGGAAGCGGTGACCGATGCGAAAGGGGTACTCCTACAAGCATACCCAATTGTCAGCATAGAAATCAGCCTAGATCACAAAAGGGGGAAGGAATATTTCTTTTGGACGAAGGAAATCCAACGGAAAAAGCGAGAGTGTGAGGATCTTCCGATGTGCTATTTTTCCGATGGTACGGGGTGAGAATTTTGGATGAAGTCAGAGAAGGGGGTACGGTTGGATCAAGGAAGCGAGAAAAAGGTTCTGGGGAAGAACTGGATGTCTCCATGGCCAAGAGAAAGAAAAGAAGAACAAGATTGAAAACGGGGAGAAGGGAGACGTACCTGGACACCAAGAAGCGCAATTGAAGTCTCAAAAAACCATCATGACTGCTATAAATAAGGATCAATTGGACATGTCTTACGTGCTACAACTTTCGAGGCGTTAAAATAAAAAACCCTGAAAAAGCGGTTGGAGGGAACTTTCCCGGGTTTTTGAGGGGGTATTGTTGGGCCTCTCCAAAATTTAGCCCACGAAGACAAGGCAAGCCCAAGATGATTAGCCCGAGTCGTTAAACAGAAGAACCGAAGAAGCGATCAAATAAAGAGAACGTTGAGCAAAATACGCCATGGAGGAAATCTCGGTGAAGAGAGATCCCATGATCACATATTCAACGGCTATACCATTTATGCCAGTAGCGAGATCGCCGGGATACACAAAACGCTCCGCCAATGGTCTGAACAAACTAAGAGTTATAAAATGAGGACGAGACAGAGATGAAGGAGATCATCGGCAATCACACTCTAAAGCAATCTCTAATTCAATTCATTCTTGTCTACCAATTCTACTCAAGTGCTCGCTTGTAATCCCAAGATAATTGTCTACAATCACGATCATAATATCATCACAACAACTTGCTTGCTTTTCTTTTTCTTTCTTTTTCGCTATTTTATATCTCGTTTGTAGTTTGTAACGCGTTATGATTGCTCTTTGATTAGGATTCCCTCATTTTAGTAGGTAACACGTTCGTGTGGTTATTCTGCCCAATACATGAACTACCTGCAAATCCCCGTAGTTTACTCCTTGATTGAAAGAGCCTTGATGAGAAAGATGTCAAATTGCCCAATAGTATCTTTCCTACTAGATGCTTCTCCCTTAGTAGAACCTTTGGTATCACCTGTACAAACAAACATACATACTTATATTTTTCTACACCACATGAATTCAATAAGATCATCATATATATTTAACAAAAAAAAACATAAACTTGCCTTCATCTACAACATCAGCATCAATCCCTTAAATCACCAAAAAAAAAGATTATATTAGTTAACTAAACAATGTCATATTAAAAACATCCAAAGCATGTAACTGAACATATACCTCTTTGTAGTGAACCAAGTACACCTTCAGTGGTTCAAAGCAATCATTAAACCCTAAATTGCCATAGTACAAAGAGATTATTGGTTCTATAGTGTCTTAATTAACCCCTATTTCTCAATTGAACTTTTCTGCCCAAACTGACGAATGTATTGGATAAAATTATGCATGATTTAGAGATCCATATTTCAAGCCAAAAAATGTGCTTGGATGTTGTTGGGCCTCTTCGAAATCTGGCCCAAGAGGACGTCGCCAGCCCGAGACGAATAGCCCAAGTTGATCGTTAGGGAGGAGAGTCAAAGAAGCAATCAAGGCATTGTGGAAATCTCGGATTCCACGATCAACCACCTTAATGGCTACCTCATTCACGCCGGTAGCGAGATTTCTGGGATACACCAAGCGTTTCAGCAACGGTCCAAATGGAGAAGACTATAAAATAAAGACGAGGCAGGGGTAGAGGGATCATCGACACTCGTACTCAAAATCAATTGCTAAAGCTAGATTTATTCTTGCCTAATCATTCCGTTTCATTCAGGTATTCGCTTGTGTTAACAAAAGATTCATTTGCAATCACGATCGCAATACAAATATTACAATTTATTTGCTCTTATTTTCCTGTCTTCTACTTTACTTTACTTCTTACTTGTAGTTTGTAACGCGTCGCGATCTCTCTTTGGTTAGGATTCCCACATCTTAGCAGGTAACGCGTTTGTGTGATTATCCTACCAAAACAGATGCTAAGGCATATTGAACTAAAACAAGAAAACTACCACCTAGAACTTTCAAGGGAGATAATTAATTAATTTCACAGCAACAAAAAATCCATAACTTTCAAATAGATTTCATTACCTTTTCAAAGCATAGTCACCTAACCCATTTATTAAATGATGAGCCTCCAAAGTTCCAATGCAGCCACGCAAGGCTCCCCTCCATTGAACATTTTATTCCAAGTAATAAATAATGCGTTGCATTCAATATCAACTAGTTAGCTAAGAATTTCACACGCCCACACATATAAAAAGATAAAGCAAAACATGTCGCCTACAGGGAGCTTTCAATTGGCGCAAAAGCTCGACTGAAATGAAAACACTTTTGAAAAACTGGATAGACTTCTTATACATCAATCAATAGCTCATGAATTTCCGAATCTAATAGTACATCATCTTATTTTTGCAACTTCAGACCATTGTCTTATCACTTTTTATATCTCAAAAAATAAAAATTACAGCAAAATTCCCTTTTAGATTCGAAAATGCTTGGCTTCAAAACCCTACTTATGCACCATTAGTCCAAAAAGTATGGCATTATCGTCTTGATGGGTCTTCTATGTTCAAGATTTATTTGAAACTCCAACTTCTTAAGAAATATTCAAAAGTATGGGTTAAGCATCATATAAATAACAACTATGAGCAGCTTAAAATTTCTGAACGACAATTACAATCTCTTGAAGAATTGTTGTTATATGATCCTTCTAATTCCCGTTTTTTAGGTAAGTTACAAAGACATTTAAATAAATACAATACTCTTTTACAATTTCGCATAATTTTTGGAAACAAAGGGCAAAAGTAAAACATTTACAAAATATGGATAAAAATAGAAAATATTTTCAGTCCTTCACAAAAATTAGATCCTATAAACAAAGAATTACAAGTTTCCAAACCAATACTAGTACAATTATTTATGATCATGAATCCATTTCTCACCATATTACTGAAAAAATGAAATCAACATTTATTAAAAATAATTCTTGTTTTCTTCTTCCAAATGATTTGGATCTTATTCCATAATTGATTAATTTAGAAGAAAACATTGCATTAAGTAAATCGCCTACCCAATCGGAAATTAAATGTGCAATTTTTTCAATGCTGGCAGATAAAACGCCTGGCCCAGATGGATTCACAGCTGAATTTTTCCAACAGTATTGGTCCATTGTTGGATCATCATTAATTTTAGCAGTTAATACTTTCTTCCATTCTGGACATATGTTACGATCAATAAATAAATCTTTTATTACTTTAATCCCAAAATAAAATAATCCACAAACCATAGTTCATTTCCGACCGTTTAATCTTTGCAATATAGTTTATAAGGTAATTACTAAAATTCTAGAAAATCGAATCTCTCATTTGCTAACAAAAATAGTTCATCCTTTGCAAGGTGTGTTTGTTAAAGGTAGATTGATTCATGATACTATCCTAATAGCCCATGAAATTTTTTACTTGTTTCATAAAAAGAAAAAAGGTAATAAGGGATGGATGACTTGGAAAATAGATATGGAAAAGGCGTATGACAAAATAGACTGGGATTTTAATAGAAAAATACTTCTTAAATTTGGTTTTAGTCAGCATTGGGTTCATTTGGTGATGACATGTGTTTCTACTTCCTCTTCCTCTGTTCTAGTCAATAATAAACCAGGTTATGAATTTACTCCCAGTTGTGGAATTCGGCAGGGTTATCGTTGTCTCCTTTTCTGTTCATTATAGCAATAAAATATCTTGCTAGAACATTACAAATTGATTCAGATCAGACAGTTCCTCATGTAGGTATCCAACCAGTTAAAAATGGGACTTGTATTCCTTTTGTAAGTTTTGCAGATGATACTATTATTTTTGCAAATGCAAATCATGCTAATATGAATTTCATTAAGGATTTTCTTACTAATTTCTCTTGTATTTCTGGACTTTCTATTAATTTTCTTAAAAGTTCTTTCCAAACATCAGCTAACATTTCTAGAGCTTCAACTTTATCTATTGCTAGTATTTTAAATGTACAGGTTACTACAACTATGGAAAAATATTTGGGCATTCCTATTCTGAAAGGTAGGGTTCAAAATGCTATATTTTCTGTAACAATTGCTACTTTAAAATCACAGTTATCTAAATGGAAAGCTAATTCTATTTCACAGGTTGGTAGGTGGATTCTAATTCATTCAAACCTTTTAGGTCAAGTAAGTTATTTAATGCAAAGTTTCCTACTTCCTAAAGGAGTTTGGGATGACATTGATAAAGTTAATAAATCTTTCTTTTGGAATAAATTTACTCCTAATCATCATCCTCTTTATAGTTGGGATAAAATATGTACTCCTAAAGAAAATGGAGGAATGGGTCTTAGGACGGCTCAGAATATGAATATTTCGCTGTAGATGAAACTCCTTTGGAAAATACTAACAGAACCTCAAAATATTTGGGTAAATTTATTAAGGATGAATATTTAGGATCACATGATTTATTTCAATATCAGAAGAAAAGTTCTTCTTGGCAGTTTCGCCGATTGCTGAATAACAGGGATATGTTCTCCAAGGGAGTTAAGTGGATTTCAAGAAATGGGAATAAGATAAATTTTTGGACTGAAAAGTGGGTTGGAGATTCAGACCTTCTTTGTTATATGGACAATAGTAATCCTTTAATTAAAGTTTCTGCTTTTATTACATCCTCTAAATTATGGGATTTAGAGGCTCTTTCGGAGATTTTACCTTCCTCTATTATAGATTTAATTTTGAAAGTAAGGATTCCTTTCTCGGATTTTGAAAACTGTACGTGTTGTTTGGATTCCATCTTCGGATGGCAACTTTTATGTCCAATCTGCTTCGGCTTTTTTTAATGAATCGAGAAACATTACCTCTGTTGGTTATTCTTGGATTTGGAATATGAAATTACCTCCTAAAATTCAGAATTTTATTTGAAAAGCTTGTACTAATTTCCTTCCTACAACAGATTGTGTTCCTCATTGTTGTTCTTTGTGTGATATGAAAAATGAGAATTTGAACCATCTCTTCTTCCACTGTTCCTTTACAAAGAAAATGATTGAAAAATTGGTAGATAGTCTTCATTTCTCTTTTGACTTAAATACTTTTGGATGTTTTAATGATAATCTCATTTTGACTCTTAATTTAAATAAAAAAATCCTTTGTTTTTTATGGTGGCTCATTTTGAATCATAGAACTTTTCTAATCTTTAACCCTTTTAGGATAATTCTACATCTTTTACCATGTGATTTGGCGCTTTCCCAGTTAATTCAATGGGAATGTGCTAACTCCAAAGCGGAACAAATGAGAACGAACATGCCTAAAAGGTAAAATGGAACCTCTTGGATCAAACCGCGCCCTTCTTGGATTAAACTTAATTTTGATGCTTCTAAATAGAAGAATGAGGTTACTTTTGCTAGTTTTATTTTTAGGGATCATAATAGTTCAATTTTAGGCTATGATAGAATGGCTCTTCAACCGATGTCAGTATTAAAAGCAGAGGATTCAGCTCTCCTAGAGGCTTTGAAAGAAGGAAGGGGTTTACATATTCAAAAACTGATTATAGAAGGGGATAATTTGATTCTTATAAATTCTTTAAAAAATATTTGGAAAGTTCATTGGGAAAATTATTCAATTATTCAGGATTTCCGACGTTTGGTTTCGGGGTTTCCAGAGGTTGTTGTTTTTCATTGCTACATGGAGGCTAATTCAGCGGCTGACTTCTTAGCAAGAAGACATGTCAGCATTCCGCAGTTTGCTTTGTAATGAGCTAGTAGCTCATTTTTCAAAAAAAAAAAAGAACAAATGAAATTTAAGGTGTTGTGAGACCCAATAAATATCTATCTATATATATAGAAAAATTTTGGGCCATTAATGCCTCATTCAATCACCTAAATACTAATACTAATTCTATTACTACAAACCTATAAATTAAATATCTATCTATCTATATCTATATCTATATCTATATAAAGAAGAAAAACGGCCAATTTATGACTAGCCATTTAATGAAAATAAAAAATAATTGAATTTATTATAAATATTCTTTCAATGGACCTTTAACCTTCCATAGGAAACTTTTGATCTACCATTTTGTGTACTAATAACCCTCTTTTAACTTAATTTCTCTAATAAAATGTGTGATGAAATTCTCTAATTAATTGGACACCTATTAACTTTCTATTAAAGTCCTCCAATTTTTCACATTTCTAAACGACCTTTCATATATTTAAAATATCCAATTTTCTAATATAAAAGGTCATCTCATCCTCTTCATATGGACACCCATCCATTATAGGAGAGTTTTAGAAGATTTCACAAAAAGCCAAGTTGGTAGTGAAGAAGAGATAAATATGTAGATGCACACAAAATGACATCCCATGTATAAAGCCTAGATATAGAATGTGCAACATCCTGGTATAATTTTTTAGATGCTTTGTATTCAACTTATCTTCATCGTAAAGACATCCTCTCATCATGTTGCTATCATCATTCCCCTAATTCTCCTTCTCTAAGTATAATTTCTTCCTTCATTTTCATGCATATGTATGTGTGTTTAATGTAATCTCTAACTTTCTAATGGTTAACTTTGGATGCAATTGATTGACATGCACCACTTCGATGTAAGTATGATATCAAGTTTATGGATTTTTCTTAAAAGTAAGAATATGTTTCATCTTATTGTACAAATAATCTTATATATTTGTTGCTTCATTCCCTACCTTTTATTCATGTATGGTCCATGTCATATAAAGATTAAAATTTTAGTCATTTATCCACAATAAAGGTGAAAGAGTAAAAAAAGAGAAAAGAGAATCTACTGATTTGGTTATGAGTTTTGGTTTTTCATTGAATTAAAGAGAACATTAAAAAATATAAAAGCACAAAGGTTAGTAATATTAGGAGTATTTAAGTGTTTTAATTCACTAACTATTACAAAATGTCTTTATCTTCTTAAGACTTTTATTCTTCTTTTAAATTCACAATGAAGGTGAAAGAGTAAAAAAATAAAGAAAAAAATGTTACTCTTTATTGGTTGATTTGGTTGTGAGTTTTGGTTTTTCATTGAATGAAAGAGAACATCAAAAAATATAAAAACACCAAAGGTTAGTAAAATTAGGACCATTAATAAGTAGTTTAATTCACCAAACATTACCAAATATCTTTACAAATTCTTAAGCTCTTATTCATCATTATCTAATGCCTTTACAAATCCTTAAGCCTCTTATTCCTCTTTTTAATTCACATTTTAAGGTGAAAGAGTAAAAAAGAAAGAAAATTTACATCTTTGGTTGATTTAGTTGTGACTTTTGGTTTTTCATTGAATTAAAAAGAACATTAAACAAAAATAAAAACACCCAAAGTTAGTAAAATTATGAGCATTAATAGGTGTTTTAATTCACCAACCATTACCAAATGTCTTTACAAATTGTTAAGGTTCTTATTCCTCATTATATAATGTCTTTACATATTCTTAATCTTCTTATCTTTTAAATCCACAATTAAGGTGAAATAGTTAAAAAGAAAAGAAAATTTACTCATCTTTGATTGATTTGTTTGTGAGTTTTAGTTTTTCATTGAACTAAAAGAAAACACCTAAGGTTATCCTTTAAGAATATGTAAAATTAGTAAAGTTAATAGGTGTTTTCATTCACCAACCATTACCAAATATCTCTACAAATTCTTAAACCTTTTATTCGTCATTATAGCCTTTACAAATTAGGACCATTGATATGTTACATTGTAATCCTTCAAAAATAAATTTGTATTGGTCTTTACTATTTAATACTTAAATGCACAAGAAATGTAAATGTCATATTTCTCCCTTGAATGGTAGATTCGTGAATAAAATATTTTAAGAATTATAATGTAGCTCAAATTATAATAGTTGAATCCAATAAGACTAAAGTTAAAATAAATGACCTTAATTTATTAAATAAATATCTACACACGATACTGAAATTTGTATAAATTTTTTGATCCGTACGTAGTATGGGTATGACAACTAGTAAATAAAGATAAAACTCAAGAAATTAACTCATGACAAGAAATTAAATGCATGAGCTCGGAAACTAGTCATTAATATATATTTAAAAATATATCTTACTATTTTTACCTTACCATGGGGGAGAAAAATATAGCTTACATGGCTATTTTGTAATTTAACTCTTTCATATGCTATATTTTTAAATATAGCTTATCATTTAAACCTTGTGGTGGAAGATGCTCTAATTGTTGTGTTTGACACTGATTCTGAGTTCTAAGGCAACAAAGAGAAGTAAAGTTATACTTCTTTTTTTGTGCCTAAGAGCACCCACCATAGTATAGAAGTGGGGTGCATTGTGTCAGATTAAATATTAAATAATCAACTTTTTAAATGTATCAAGAAAATGAAGTGTAATTTATAAAATCTATGGAATGAGAAGTGTAAAAAGACTTCAACACGTGGTACAATCAAAATAGCTTGTTTTAAAAAAAATAGTATGAGCCATGTGTCGCGCTCGTAGTGGGCGAGCGCAGCCCACTCAGTGGGCAACACGTGGCGCGCTCATTCATTTAATAAATGTGTGTTTTATAAATTGTATATTTGGGTAATTTATACATTATAAAAAAATATATATGCCATAATTTTTATAACAGTACATAAATTCTTAACAAATATAGAATGACTTTTAAATTAATAATTAATAATTAATTTTTCATAAGTTAACAAGTATAATTTTTCATTAATAAAAAAGTGTTATGAGTAATTGTCTATGGAGGGAGAAAAAAGTGTTGGAAGTGATAAAAATATAAATTTATGGGGTGCATGGATGTGGGTCTAAATTAATATGGACTGCATAAATGATGTGGAAATGAGAGAAATAGAAAAAATAAAGTGCATAATACTATACCAGATGCATGGATGCAGATGGTCTAATGGTCCATATCATTTATTGGGTAGGAGATTCAATTCATACATATTTGTAATTAAATGGAAGTTAATTAAAAATCATATGGAGAGCATTATACTAAAAGGCACATCAAAAACATTAGCAAATGTTGATGGCATCCAACCATAGATCGTGGCGGCCTCTTTGGCTAGATTGGATTGGACTTATATAGCGGAATAATACATATACAGACACTTGTACTTGTGCAAAATACTCACTGAGACACCTCGGCTATGGTTTTGTTCTATTGAACACTTGAATTTAGCTTCTTAAGTTCTATTGAACTTGTACGCTTATATTATGGTTAAGTGTATTGCACGCACATTGACATGGCAAAATTATATGCCACATCAACGCCACATCAATGCCACACAGATGCCACATTTATAAATTTGGTTTATATTTTTTAAATGTTTAAATATAGTTAAAATTTAAAAGCTTTTCCTAAAATTTGGGATCATTTTAGGAAAAGCTTTTCCACATCATATAAAATTTGGGATCATTTAAGACTCACTCTCCCAATTAGAGTGTGCATTACACGCACATTGCCACATAAGAAAAAAGGTACCTAATAGAATAGAAAAGGTTAAATTCAAGTGTTCAATAGAACAAAACTAAAAGTGAGGTGTCTAAGTGACTATTTTGCACAAGTACATGTGTATGTATATGTACTCCGCCCTTATATAACACCCGTTTCCACAAACCCTAGTAGACTAGTTTTGGCATACAAGCCTAAAACGGATTGATAACTCTAAGGTGTGAGAAATTGTAAATGAATAGTTAAAAAGCTGAGACTAGTTTACGTGGAGACGAAATGCAAATATGGAGTACCGAGGAGTTTCATAATGACCTACTACATTTAATGTTGATTGACATGACCTAATAGGTTGGTCGCCAACACGTCTAATGGATTCTGAAAAGACCATCACCCACCGTATGGTAAAAGTAAAACCCATAAATATCCCAAATATACCTTATATGTATCTTCCACCGTAAGCCACATCACACTTCCCCCAATTTTTTACCATACGTGAACAAGGACACCCCATATATACCTTATATACTTACTTGCTATATTTGTCCCCACATTTTTTTACTTTTTCTCTTTATTCCTTTTATACCCTTTTCCAAACAACTAAAAATTAGTTTATACAGAATATACCCCGTTTTAATTATAGATACAATTCAGAATTATCCTTTAGTTCAATGTTATTAAATTTTGATAATGCTAAAAATTATACCATTACAAAAGTCATAACAATCTTGTTAATTTGAGCTTCATATTGAATATAATCAAATTTAATTTAATTTAATACATAAGCAATAATTAAGGTTGCATAAAAACAACATATATTATACTTTATCCGATATGGAAATGGCTTCTTCAAAACCTTCTCAAAGATCAACTCTGAGCTCAGAAACTAGCAATTACTACATATTTAAAAATATAACTTACCATTTTTAGTTTATCATGGGGGTAGAAAAATATAGCTTACATGGCTATTTTGTATTTTAGCTCTTTCATAAGCTATATTTTGAAATATAGCTTATCATTTAAACCTTATGGTGGAGGATGCTATTGTTGTGTTTGACTATGATCCGACCAATATTCCAAGGCCACAAAGACAAGTAAAGTCATACTTCTCTTTTTGTGGCTAAGAGCACCCACAATGGTAGAAAAGTGGGGTGCATTGTGTCAGATAATATATTAAATAATAAACTTTTTTCACATATATCAAGAAAATGAGGTGCAAATTATGCATCCCATGGAAAGAGAAGTGTAAAAAGACTTCAGCGCATAGTAGACAATCAAAATGGGTTGTTTTACCCATTCTCCCAGCAAAACGTAGTGTTTTGCTATCATTTAGCCCAAAAAAATAGTGTGAGCCATGTGTCGTACTCGTAGTGGGCGAGTGCGGCCCCTCAGTGGGCAACACGTGGAACACTCATTCATTTCATAAATGTGGTGTTTTATAAATTGTATATTTCGGTAATTTATACATTATAAAAACATAAATGCCATAACTTTTATAATAGTACATAAAATTCTTAATAAAATATAGAATGACTTTGAAATTAATAATTAATAACTAATTTTCATAAATTAACAAGTATTATTTTTTATTTATTAAAAACAATTATAGTTAATTAAAATATTTCATTAATTAGAAATATTATTTATAATAATTGCATATATATAATTTCAATTGAAGAAGAGGGTATAAGAATAATTGTCTATGGAGAGAGACAAAAGTGATGGAAATGATAAAAATATGAGTTTATGGGGTGCATGGATGTGGGTGTAAATTAATATGGGGTGTATAAATGATGTGGCAAAGAGTGAAATGGAAAAAATTGGGGTGCATAATACTATAGTAGATGCATGGATATAGATGGTCTAATGGTACATAACATTTATTGAGTAGGAGTTTCAGTTCATACATATTTGTAATTGAATGGAAGTTAATTAAAAATCATATGGAGGGAATTATACTACAAGGCAAGCCAAAAACATTAGCACATGTTGATGGCATCCAACCGTAGATCGTTGTGGCCCCAAGGTGACCTAGATCGTGGTGGCCTAGATTGTGGTGGCCGAGATCGAGGGCTCCTTTGGCTAGATCGGATCAGACTTATATAGCACTCGTTTCCACAAACCCTAGTTGTAACAGGAATTTCTCTTTTAATTATTGTTAAGACCTGCTAGAGTTAGTTACTCCTCTTTTAGTACTCGTTTCCTAAAATACCCGGTTCTGTGCCAGTTTGCACCTTTATGTTAAATGAACCGGTTTGTTCCGGATATGTTGCTTGTACTTAAAGCCCTTTAGTGGCATGTTGAGAAATCAATCAAAAGTCAATCTTCCTCTCCTATGAACTCTTTCTCTCTCAAATCCTTAAAACTCTAAATATTCTCAAAGATTCCAGAACTTCAAGTCAGCTCTTCTCTTCTTCAAGTCGACTTCTAGACTGCTATTCACTTGATTTCGAGTTCATCTTTGAAATTCTAATTAGGAATTTATCTTAATGTTACATTGGTATCAGAGCAATCTCCTGCAACCATCGTGGAAATCGCAAGGAGACGGTCTTGGAATTGGTGAGCAAGGTTGAGAAACATGAGGATGCGCTCGAGAAACTGATGACATCCCAACGCGAGCTGCAAGCTAACATGAGAGAGATGAAGGAAGCAATCATGATACTAGGTCAAGCTCCCACCAAAGGAGCTGAGATCGATGGAACCTGGTGGATCTTTAACTTCTAGAACCAATTCTCAGGTAAGACCTCCCGATCCTCCCGACCTGACAGGAGGAATTTTAAATCGCCAACCGATCATCAATTTCAATAGATCTGGATACCTTGGGGGACTAGCGACACGAATTGCTAATGTCGAATTCACCAGATTCAACGGATCTATGCTGAATGAATGGATATATAGGTGTGAGGAATTTTTTATGCTCGATGGAACAACACCAGAAATGAAAGTGCGTTTGGCCTAACTACACCTCGAAGGGAAGGCTCTCCAATGGCACCGCAATTTCATCAAGAGCAGATATAACCAATTTCCCCTCTAGCCAGATTATGTCATGGCATTGACTGCTAGGTTTGGACTCTTGTATGATGATCCTTTAGCCGAGCTTGTGAATCTGAAGCAGCAAAATGAGTGATGAGTTATTTTTCAGTCGTTTACATATCAAAGAATCCTAACTTGACCAAACTGAGAAGGATGGTAAGTAAGGGTCGATCCCACAAGGACTCGTGTATTTATATTCTTACATGCGTGCCTAGTAAAGTAAATATGGGGGGTTTTAGTGAATGTTTATCTAATCTAATATGCAAACTAAAAACTAAATATGAATGCAAAATATGATTGTGTGAAACAAGTATGAGAAAAGCGTGTTCAACTAGTTACATCCATCATAGATATGCTTATTGATCATTGATTCTCTTTATTCTCAATTCACTTGTTATCGTGGAATACTATCCAAAACATTATATTTATTTGAAAGAACTAAAAGTCTGAACAACCCTAATCATCTAACAACCTAGAACAACGTCTAGATTCAATTAAACGACACCTTTAAGTTCAAAGTATCGATAGAACAAATACTCAATGCAAATAGCTAATCAAGTTATTTTTGGTTTATTCCCTTCCACAACAGAATAGCCTGAACAGGTCTAAACAATTATAGTTGCTACTTTATCTAATCAATCTCGAACGGGACTTGATCAGATTAGTTGTAAATTAACCTAGAAGTTCTATTAGGTGGCCAATCTAACAAAACCCTAGAATAATTCTGATTCAATTAAGCACACGGAATAAAACCTATTCAAGTTGTTGAGAATCAATCAAACCTCACATTATTATGCAATCTATGATTTCAATCACTAGTCAAACACAATGAATTTAGCAACGCATAATTAAATTAAGAGCAAACTTACAAATTAGGTTCAAAATTTGCTCCTTGAAAGAGAGAAAACCCTAGCCTCCAAAATTATGATCAATGTTATGATAAAGATAGATTAACAAGAGTATAAATATGTCTCCCAAAAAAAATCCTCCAAACCCCACAATTTAAACACATACTCGGACAAACAAATAACCAAGCCCAATAGCAAAGCCCACAAGTCGGCCCAAACGTCCGCGTGAAAATCCGGATTGCGCGGGTTCTTCTCGAGGAGGAAGTAATGTAACGGGAATTTCTCTTTTAATTACTGCTAAGACCCGCGAGAGTTAGTTATTCCTCTTTTAGTACTCGTTTCCTAAAATACCCAATTCTATGTCGGTTTGCACCTTTATGTTAAATGAACCAGTTTGTTCCCGATATGTTGCTTGTACTTACAGCCCTTTAGTGGCTTGTTGAGAAATCAATCAGAAATCAATCTTCCTCTCCTCTGAACTCTTTCTCTCTCAAATCCCTAAAACTCTTAATATTCTCACGGATTTCAAAACATGGAGTCAGCTCTTCTCTTCTTCAAACCGACTTCTAGACTAGTATTCACGTGATTTGAAGTTCATATTTGAACTTCTAATTAGGAATTTATCTTACTATTACACTAGTAGACTAGTTTTGGCATACAAGCCTAAAAACGGGTTGTTAATTCTAAGGAGTGAGAAATAGCAAATGAATAGTTAAAAAGCTGAGACTAGTTTACGTGGAGACGAAATGCAAATATGGAGTACTGAGGAGTTTCATAACGACCTACTACATTTCATGTTGATCGACATGACCTAATAGGTTGGTCGCCTACATGTCTAATGGATTTTAAAAAGACCATCACCCACCGATAAAAATCCCACATATACCTTGTATATATTTTCCACCGTAAGCCATATCACACTTCCCCAAAAACCTTTTACCATACATGAATAGGGACACCCCATATATACCTTATATACTCACTTGCTATATTTGTTCCCATATTTTTTTACTTTATCTCTTTATTCCTTTTATACCCTTTTGCAAACAACTAAAAATTAGTTTATTCAAAATATTACCCTTTTTAATTGTAGATACAATTCAAAATTATCCTTTAATTTAATGCTATTAAACTTTGATAATGCTAAAAATCATACCATTACAAAAGTCATAACAAGCTTGTTAATTTGAGCCTAATATTGAATATAATCGGATTAAATTTTAATTTAATACATAAGAGTTAATTAAAGTTGCATAAAAACAACATATATTATACATTATCATATATTACAATGGCTTCTTCAAAACCTTCTCGGAGATCAACTCCGAGCTGGGAAACTAACCGTTACTACAGATTTAAAAATATACCTTACCATTTTTGGCTTACCGTGGGGGGAGAAAAATATAGCTTACATGGCTATTTTGTATTTTAGCTCTTTCATATGCTATATTTTAAAATATAGCTTATCATTTAAACCATGTGGTGGAAGATGTTATTGTTGTGTTTGACTCTGATCCGACCAATATTCCGAGGCAACAAAGAGAAGTAAAGTCACTACTAGAAAACGCCGGAATAGAGACCACATTAGAGACGGCATTAGCGTCAGATTTCCGACGTGGCGACCGATTTAGTGAACACCCAAAATAACACCACTAAACAAACCGCCGCTATTTGGCTACTCATTTTGCGACCGATTATAGTGACGTCTGACAGTTTGGACGCTAAATTCATCCCTGAAGGGGCAGCACAACTGTTTCAACAAGTGGTCGCTAAAATGGTAGAAAATTCTAAAATGGCCTTTTAATTCATCACTAGCTTGGTTGGTACATTCGTCGCTAATATGTTGGTTACCGTTGTTGGCAAATTAGACCTTACCATTGTTGCAAAAGTAGTCGCTAATATGGTGTCTAAGCTTGACAAATGCGACCGGGCGCTACGATGGTGGACAATGCTCAATACGAGAGGCAATCCCTAAGATGGTCGCTAATGTGGTCGCTATAGATTAACCAAGTGCTATTAGTTATGTGAATTGTGATGTTCGTATTTTTGGTATAGTTTTTAGCATGTTTTCTTAGTTTGTTAGGGTTAGTTTTTTGTGTTCTTGGACAGTTTTGCATATTTTGTGAAAAGTATGGAAGCTACTCCGTTTATGTCTTTTTGTAGGTTTTAGCAAGGAAACGGTGCTATTTGGAGCTATGTTTGGGATGCTATGGTGAAGGACGGAAGAATACTGTAACACCCCTATTTTGCAACGATAGGTGTTACCGCCAGTGACCTCGGGTTTTACCACCCAAAGTCACCCTAGGCTTTATAAGGTATTAAATTAAATAAAACATGCGGAATTAAAAAGTCATTACATAGAAAAGAGAGTTGCTCACATGTGAGACTTTAAAAGTACCCATTTCATAATTTGTACTTGACTTGACAAATCATAAAGCTTAAGAGTTATTTACACAGCGGAATATAAAATTAACATCGTTTAAAACCAACATGGAGAAAACCCATGCGTACACAAAATGCAATTCTTGAAAATACCCGACCTTCCTTCCTTCACTTGAGTAGTCTTTGTCTTTTATGCCTTAGGTGGAGGTTTCCTAGCGTCTGGCATTTGGCGCGAAAGGCGAGAAATGCAAGGCAAAGATGCGAAAAAAACAGAATTAGTCTAAAGAGACTAAGCAAGCGAGAACGGACATCCTTAAGGTAGTTTGGTAAGTATTGACATTATTATTTACAAAGTATTCGAGATGTGTTGCGAGAGGTGTAACCTTTAAGTGAAGCTTATTAGGAACGGACAATGTTCTAAAAAACGCTAGGCGGATGCTAGGCGGAGAGGGACCGATAGCGCCAAAATGGCCTAGACGGTGACCTAGGCGGTCCAAGACGGGTGCCTAGGCGGTCTAAACGTCTAGACGGGATAGGACCTTCCAGCGCCTAGGCGGGGCATAGACGGGACCTAGAAGGGATTTTTAGAATAGTGGGAACGGAAATGAGTGAATCTCGAGTCGAGATAACTCTTAAACCGAAAGAACGAACTACTAGATTGTAGAACGTCTTAGAATATAATGAATGTTGGGAACGTTAATTATACATAAGCTTTCGAAAAACCTCCCGCGCCCTTGCGGACCGAGAGCCGGATCGATCATTTGAGACCGGTCCGGTTTTGGTTTCTTTTAATGTGCTTTAGCACTTACTTTCTTTCGTGATCAAAACTTTCACATTAGTTAATGATTTTTAAGAGTGTGGGGGGCATGAATGGTCGACGTACCACTTACGGGAACTGAGTTCCGGCACCTAGCTAGGGTGCACACATCCCTCCTCCGAGTAGGAGCAGACATAGATCATGATCCGTACAGTCGTAGGAAGTTGGTATTTCACGATATGACTTAATATGTTATATAGAGGTGTCGGGTCGGGCCCGTACCCCTTACTACACTACTTACGAATTTAATTACGAATCTCGAAAAGAGATTTTAAACAAGCAAACCACACAACAAGTCTAGCAATAATTCCTATTAACGATAGTAATAGTAATAATGCTAACAATGGTCATTATTTCTAACAATCGTTATTTTCTAGGTTCGTTTTTATTTAGCAAGCAAGGTGTTCCCAACATTGAACAAGTTAACAGAATCGAATTTATCGAAAGGTTCGAATAGAATGTCCACTTGCCTTGGATTTTTTTCAGAAATATTCGTAACTCGGAATTATAGGCTTATAGAGACGTCGAGCACTTCGACCTATTTGACCGAAAGGAAAGATGAACGAAAACGTATTAAAATCTTATTTTAATCTTAACTACACTTTTCTCTTATTTTCCTTTTCTAAGAGAAAGAAAAAATTAAATCTAAATTATTTTAGTTAACAATTTAGATATGAGATAGAAAATATTAATCTTTATTATTATTTTCAAGATAGTACTCCTTATGATTTTAAAATATTTATTTTAAAGACACATGTAAAATCTTATTTCAATATAAAGGAAGTTCCTTTTAAACCATATGCAATAGTTAAAACCTACTTAAAATATGATTTTCATGTACTTTGATAATTCTAAAGTCAAACTTTATTTTATTCCCAAAAGTTTATATGACAAAGCTAATTTTGACATCTAAGCATATTTTATTTATGAATAAACCCTCTTTCCAACTATCAATATTCTTATATAACTATTTTGTAAATTTTTTTATTATGATCAACATTAATATCAAGTCATGATTGATTTATTATAAAAATATAATAAAGTCTATAATTGGAGTGCATGTTTATATTACCGTATAAAATACTTTATTTCCCACATGCAAAACAATATAGTAATTAAATAGAATATGATTATGAAAAATCCTTTTTCTTCAATTAAGAGGAATATATACATATTTATTTCTACCTAGTGGATAAAAATAGGTTGTACGCGAGAAAGGATTTTTCCCAAAGATTTTTGTAATAAAATCCATGTAAAACTATTTTACTTTTCTTAATTGAATAAAACCCTTATAAGTTCATTTTTAACTCTAGATGGTTCAAAATATTTTATCAATGTTCATGTTAGCTAAAATTGACATGCAAAAGAGTTTTAAGCTATAAAAACTCTTTTTAAAAAAATACATGCAAGGCACTTTTAATTTAATTAACATATTTTGTTCTTATTACTCTTATTTGATCAAAAGTTCATAGAAAAGATTATTCTTAAAGTTTATAAATACATGTAAGAGAATTTAATTCATAAAAACTCCTTAAAAAGTACATGCAAAGATATTTCTCAATGAATTGTTCAAACTTTTCTTTATTAGACTTATTTATTTTAAAATTTTATATAAAAATAACCCAAATGCTCATATAGAGCATGCATAAAGATTTGCATGCATGAAATTTTACATTATAAAATTAACAAGTCAAAACCATTATAATCTAAGCATTTGTTTTTATAGAAAGAGAAAGAAGGTCTAGGCAATTTACATAAAATAAAATCAGAATTTTTCAATTCAAACCACCTTTATAAATTTAGGACTTATTAGAATTTATCTCACAACTTGTAAAAATAAATCCCCTTTGAAATCATTGCATGCAAGTTATTTTTCCATAAAAATTCATGTACAAGTTTAAATCTTCATAATCTGTATATAAAAAACTGTTCAGATAAATGGGCCTAAAATAAACCCACAATTGTTAAAATCAGCCCATAAGAAAATTAAAAAGCCTGATATATACCTAATCTCCTTCTACTGTTGTTGTTTTTTACGCAGGAACCAGAGGAGCTACGGGACGGACGACGACAAACAAGGGAGAAGCGACACCAGGGCTGGGCGGCTCCGGCAGGTCTCCTGGGCAGCGCGGAGGGGCGACGCGGCCGGGTGTGGTGGCCAGGTGTGATCGGAGGTGCTGCTGACTGGTGGAAGGCACAAGACTAGGGTTTGGGTAATTCTTTTGTGGAAAAATCAGCCCATAAGAGAATACATTAGGCTGAAATTTTTGTTGAATGGGAGTGAAAATTCAGGAGATAGAAAGGAGGTGTTCTCTCTCAAGATGTAAGAGTCCTTAAATAGCCATTAGAATGGTGGAGGGAATAATTGTGATGATGAGCAAATATCACCCTTGAAGGGGATTGGAAAATAGAAGATTTTATTCCATTAAAATAAAGCTTGAGTGGATGGTAAATCCCTGCTCAAATCACCCATAAATTCTATAACTATATATTATAGTTGTCCCTTTTCGAGCCATCAGAATGATTCTGGTCCGACCTCAAATTTAAAAAATTAATTTTATTTTTATTATTATAACGTTTTTCTATTAAATTATCTTTTAACTATTTAAATTTATCTCTAAAATCAAACAAATATCTATTCAATAAAACAATATCTTTTCGAGCCACCAAAATGATTCTGGCCCCATCTCAAATTTAAAAAATTAATTTTATTTCTATTATTATAACTTCTTTCTATTAAATTCTTTTTTAACTATTTAAATTTATCTCTAACATCAAACAAATATCTATTCAATATAACAATATCTTTTGAAAACTTCCTTATACAAGTATTTTAAATTAAAGATAAGATATTTCAAAATAAATATAAATCTTTTATCATAAATCTTTTGACGAATTTATATATAGATATATATATATATATATAGTGATTTTATTTTATAAAAAAATTAATGATAATTATTTATAATGTTTAAAATTAATAAAAATAGATAATAAAATATTTAATAGATATATTGAAATATTTGATGATCGCTAAATTTACGTACATGAAAAGTAATAAAATACGAAGAATATAATATTTGATTAAAAAGTACACATTCTACGAGTAATAAATTACTTATATTAAAGTTTATATTATATTTTAATTTAGTAATATCCTATTTATAATGTCTATAAAATATCAAATCGTAGTCGTATATGGTACGACGGGTAAAACTAGTTCTACTAAAAGCCCCAATCGAAATTCCAATCGGATCAATTTTCGTTTTTTACAAAATACCACTGAAAACGATGGTTTAAATACGACTGGTTGTATTAATAAATCAGAAATACTAACTAGCATAAATGGTACATGAGTGTGGAAAGAAACAAAAGGTCAGGGGTTCAATTCTCACATCTTGTCTCTTATTTTTATAAACCCGTTTCAAAAGATTTATGGGCTTTCAAGATGGCCCGAGCTAAGACCCATTTCCTTCTTTTTAAGAAAGAAATATACAAAGGACTTGAGAAATTTGAATTTCCGTTATGATATAAAAATTTATCAAATTTTATTTTTAATAAATTTTATTTACTCGAATAATTATTTCATAAGAAAAAATATCATCTATTTATTTTAGAAATAGATTTGAATGAAAAAGAAATTTTGTGAAATTATTTTATTTAATAATTAATTAATGAAAAAAAATTAGTCATAAAAGTAGCGGTTATTACAAATACGAGATGAAGAAGTCGAAGTCCAAGCATTTAGAGTTGAAGTAATGAAGAAGTCAAAAATTCAGGCTCGTTAACGAGGCTATGCAGGGTTGTTAACGAGGCTTTGAGATAGGGTTTTTTCGAGAATTCTTAGTGATGACCTACCGATCCTGTACGGGAATTTATTCTGTGTCGGTAGAGTGTTTTTAATGAGTTTTAGGATTATTGTATTTTATTTTAGGTCTTGTTATCCTTCTAGATTTTTATTTCTATCTTTTTAGAGTAGATTTCTATCTTTTAGGAAAGTTTTTATCTTATATCCTTATTTATTTAGATAGCTTTATTAGTATAAATACCCTTCTTTATAACCTAGAGAGGAGGAAAAAAAAGAGGAAAGTAGAGCAGCAATTCGAGTAGAGAAGAAGGAAGGAAGAGAGAGAGAGAGAGAGAATAGTCGGAGAAGGAGATCAAGAGCCACGGTGGACGAGAGTTATCGGGGTCGTTAATCACTTGTTTCGATTCGGTTTTGAATATTTTTCGGTTTCTTCTGAATTCTGTAAGACAGTATTTTCTTATTAATTTAAAGTAGTTGTTTTGTTCTTAATGTTTTCCTTTATAGAAGTTGTTTATTTCATAGTTATGAGTAGTGAGTAGTTTTCATATCTAGGGTTGGGGTTGAAACCCGGCATAGTTATGCATGATTTGATGAGTAAGATGATGTGTTGAATGCCTTCTATCTATTTTGAGATTGTTTGTTGTGTTTATACCGAGATGAAAGTCAAGGTAATTTGAGTCTTAACTTGATCGAGAGAGAAAGTTATAAACTTAAAATTTGATATTGTTTGAATACGAAAGTTTCAAGCTTTAGATCCAAAACAAGAGATTGAGTGAATTAGTTTTAATTTACTTACTAGCCAATGAAAGTTGATGAATTTATCTATTTGAAGGCATGATTTTTATCTTCTTACGAGTTTATATGCATGATTATGTTGTGGTAACCTTTGTCCTAGATCTTTGTTTTTATTTGAATTCTTCTAGATCATATTCGTTACTGAGTTCGTAGCATCGGTACCGAACTTATTTTAGGTCGTTAGTAGTCAACAAGTTCGTTAACGACCCTGACAAAGTCGTTAACGAGGCTGGCCGTGAGTATTTGTTTGCTTGTTTTTGTTTGATTTTCATAATTAGCAGTCGATAGATAAACAAACCGTGCTTCTCGTGGAACAATCTTGACTCCCCTATACTCAGCGGGGTCTTGACTTATAAATTTATTTGTTGTCCAGATTAAAGGCTCGTCAACAAATTGGTTGCTAATATAGTCGCTATTTTCGTTGGCAAAGTGTTAGTGGTCGCTAAGTAGGTCGCAATATTCCTCGTTGGTCATTATTGATATGTCAAGTGGTTGCTAATTTGGTCGCTATATACGTCTCTGGTCATTATTTATACGTCGAATGGCTTCTAATTTGGTCGCTATATTCGTCGCTAATATTTATTAATTATTTTCGAGAGAACCGAGCCATGGCCACACCTGAAGAGTTGGCTCGTCAGTTGGAAGTCCTCCAAAACCAGATGGAGGCGTTGAAAACCGAGAAAGAAGACGTTGTTGCCGAGGTTGAGCGTCAACGAGCTAACAATGCTCGTCTATAGGAAGAGCTGAATGCCTATCCGAGGAATGCCAAACAATACATGCATCCAGAACTGAGGATGCCAGAATCCCCAATTGTGCTTCCGGAGATAGAGAAACCATTTGAGATTAAGTCTCAATTTATATCCTTGATTAAACGGGCTCAGTTTGAAGGGAAACCTACTGAGTGCCCTATGGAACATATTAGAAATTTATGTGACACCATAGCTGCTGAAGGTGTCTCACTTGAATATGTTCTGTTAAAAGATTTCAGGTGGTCTCTTGCTGGAAAGGCCCTGAGCTAGTTGGAGAGCTTACCTCCTAAGTCTATCAGGACTTGGAAGAACTTGTATGATCAATTTCATACAAAATTCTTCCCTCTTGCCAAGACAACAGAGTTGAGGAAGTGCATCACCTCCTATCACCAGCTGCCTAATGAGACCTTTGTTGAAACATGGGAAAGATTTAAAGAAATGCTTAGACAGTGCCCCACTCATGGGCAACCTTTATATGTTCTTCAAGAAATCTTTTTCCAGGGTATAAACGCTGAGACCAAGAACCGCATCAACACGCATACAACGTGCGGTTTTATAGAGATGGACCCTACGACTGCATGGGAATTGCTGGATAAGCTATCCAATTATGATGCCATCTATGGAACCCAACAAACTCCATATCCCCAAAAACGTCTCTACGTGCCTAACCGAGAAGAAGTTGACTCAGATGTTAAAAATCAATTTCTACAAGATGAGGTCAACCGTCTGAAGAAGCAGGTAACGTTTCTGAAATCCTCTCATTCCTATCAAGGGTGTGGCTCTTCTGCCCATAGTACTTCTGCTTGCACTAACATAGAGCAGGTAAGAACCCCTGAGACAATTGATGAAATGAATTACATGAGAGGCCCATACAGGAACCAGCCTAGCAATTTTGACAGGTCACACAACTATCAAACGTGGGGCAATCAAAATCCAAATCCAAGCTATGCAACGCCTACATCGGATAGACGACCTGCGCCTTATCGACCTCCAGGCCATCAGGAGCCACCATCATGGGTACAAGGGTTACAGGAAAGCATAAATGGAGTCCACAATAAAGTTAATGAAGTTCAAGCCAACCTTAACCACCAAAATAAAAGATGGGGAGAGTTCGATGTATGGAAGAAGAATGTTGATTCCCAACTAGGGAACCTAGCTGCATAGATTCCAAGACCAAAAGGGCAACTTCCGGGCCGACCCGAGGAAAACCCTAGGGGACAAATAGCAGCGGTACACCTTAGGAGTGGAAAGACACTACCGGAGCGTGTCCAGGATCAAGACAAGACTGAAGAGGACGCCACGGTCCAGCTCGATAACGAGCCAGCGAGGGCGAGTACCGAACTGGGACAACAAGGCAACGAGGCTCCCAGGGTCGTCAATGACCCTAATCCAGGTAAGTTTTCTAATCCGAGCCTTCCTCTAAATCTCAGGGTAGTTAACGACTCCATCAGGGTCGATAACGATCCTTTGAGAATACCTAATGACCCTAGTGTCGACCCGGTAACTTCACCTCTTGAGCCTAACTTGGTTCCGAGGATGGTGAAATCTCTTCCATTTCCCACTAAGAAATCTATGGACTCTACTGAGAGTAAGTTCAAGCGTTTCGTAAAGATTCTTCAGGGCATTAATATTTCCATCCCATTCGCTAAGGCCCTAGGCGAAATGCCGGCTTACACAAAATTTTTGAAAGATATTCTTAGCAGTAAAAGATCCATCACAGAGTTGCAGGATGAAGTCCGATCTATTGCTCTACCAGAAAAGTTAGGAGATCCAAGAAGATTTGCCATAACCATTGGCATTGGCGACCACAAATTCAAAGCTTTATGTGATCTGGGAGCCAGTGCTAGTTTACTTCCTCTCTCAATCTGGTCTAAAGCCAACATGGGACCACTAGAGCCTATAGATATGAACCTCTTCATGGCAGACGGAACATGTGTCAAAGCCACAGGAGTCGTGGACGACTATCCTATTCAAGTCCGGAAATTCTTTATATCGAATGATTTCATCATCCTCGATATGCCTGAAGACCCTCACGTCCCAATTATTCTAGGCAGACCATTCCTAGCTACAGCAAGTTCTAGGGTCGATCTGCGGAAAGGACTTCTCACTTTTGATATCGGAGAAGAACGCGTGGAATTCAGCTTAGATCAAAATGCCAATGACCCAACTGCGGTTGCACAAATCGAGTTGACTTAGCCAGAACTCGACATAGCTATTCCCACCGAGCCTCCTCCAACTACCAAAATGGATGAGAATTTCACACAAGTCCCTGTCGAACCTCATGAGTCCATTACCGAGTCTCACATGCAAGGGTATAATCAAGAGGAGTCTAGACCACCCTGGTTTTCGGATATCACTAATCCGTATGTAGGAATACCGGGCATACTGATAGAAGACAAAGGATCGAGTTTAGTCACTCAAGCGAATAATGCCTACAAATCTAAGCATGGGGCACCTCAAGACCCCAACATAGCCGCAAAAGAGCCACCTTGAGCCAAGGTAAGTACGTCGGGCTAACGATGTTAAAAATAGCGCTTACAGGAGGCAACCCACTTTTAGTATAAAACTAGATTTTTTCCTTTCTTTTTAGATCTTTTTTCCTAGCTTTCTTTTGAGTTTTTTAGTAGTTTTTAGGATAGAAAATAGGATAGTTTCCTTTTAGCTAACAAGACGCAAGAGAAGGGCTTGTAAATCATTCAAGGCGGTTACGGTGGCTCGTTAACGACTCACCCAAGGTCGTTAACGACCCGACCGACTCGGCAAACAGGCAGGTAAGTTTTTGCTTTTAACCCTAATCTATCTTCTATCTTCTACCCCCTCCCCCCCTGCCGTCTCCTACCTACCTACCCCCCTCCTATTTCTACCCTCTCCTATATAACCCTTCTAAACCCCCCAAAATCTCACTCTCAATTCCTGAAATCCCAAGCTTAAACTCTCAAAATCCTACCAAGAACCCGGCTCCACCGATCGGAATTCCTACCCCCACCGAACGTCAGAAAACACCCCGTTACCGACGCCTGCCATCCTTGTTGTCGTTAACCGCCGAGATCTCACTCGTTAACCTCCCAATTTTCGATCTTTTGCTCTTCAATTTCTCAATCTACCAGTATGATTTCTCAACCCTAACTCTTTATTGCATGATTCATGGTTTTTAGGGTAGAAATTTTGTATCTAGATTGCATTTATAGAGGTGGTCGGATTGCATGTCTTGCTCTTGCTCATGAATTTGGTTTGTGCTTATTTGTTCTCGATTTAGGGAGAGTTGTTCATGCCGAGTTCCCCATTGCAAGTTTAATTAGAAAAGCATGAATTTTTCTTGTTCTAGATATTGAGTTCAATCTTCACAATGTTAATTTTGGGCAAGTATAGCATGTTCGGGATGGGTAATTGAGTAAGTATGGGGTGCGTATACCCAATTGAGTGTCTAAGGTAGGATTATGGAGGATGCATGCTTAATTCATGGCTGAATTTTAGAGATAATTACACTCGGATTTGCGACTGGTTCATGTTCAGGCTCGTTAACGACCCACCCAGCTCGTTAACGAACCTGCATATCTTCAAAGTTGAAAAAAAAACCAGTCCAGACCCGTTAACGACCCAATTGGGTAGTTAACTATGAATCCCGGGGGCTATTTCGAGACCTAGCATGGGTTCTCTTGTCTAATCTACTTGAGTGGATCTTATCTTGGAAAAGTCGTAATTTTTTGTAGGTCCACATGGCAAGTTCAAGCCGAGCCGCTACCCGAGCCCAAAAGAAGAAGAGGAATCAGAGGTCCCCATCTCCACCTCGCATGGATAACTTGATCTTGCGCACGCAAGGGCAAGCGGACCGATACAACGCCATCCTAGACAAGGACCACAACACTAGGTGGTTCTTAAGGTCGAGTGCTAAAGCCATGAGGATCTATGATGATGTTAAGGAGGCCTTTGCTATTCTCGGTGCGCCTCATTTACTGAAGAATGAGAATTTGCCACACTTTCCGGCTCTCACATTCGAGTTTCTAGCTACTCTTGAGACAAGCTTCCCGACGAAGACTTCCTCGAGACGCATTCGGTTTAGGCTCGACAACGTGAACCGAGAGTATACTTTGGCGGAGTTCAACGCTATTCTGGAGCTACCGAACCCATCTCGAGATTACAGTCTCAAAGATTATAAGGTGACACGGACTTGGAGCTACATCACCAGGGAGGTAGAGCCCTCTGTTGCGGCATTATCCGGGGCAAACATCATCAACCCCATATTCAGGATCATTCTCCGAGTCCTAGCCGCTACATTCTGGCCTAAGAGAGAGTTGAACAGGCCGACTAGGACAGAAGTTGCTTGCCTCCGCACTATGCTTTTTTAGGAGCCCGCCCCATTGAACTTGGGGTACGAATGGCTTTATTTTGTGGAGAAGTCAACCAAATCAAAGGAAGTATGGTGCATGAATCTGGTTAGTCTCCTGGCGACCAATCTTGGAGTCGATCTCACACTCGTTACACGCCCAATTGCTCAACCAGAACTATTGGTTTAGCTCCGGTATTTTCACTCAAGTTCAGGATGGGTATGCTACTAATGCATGCCGAGATGTTGTAGTCACCCGGGACAAGTTGGAGCTACTTTACCTACCAAATTGGTATGAGCCATGGACGGGGCATGCATTCCCGTTATAGCCCAAGCCAGAGGATGAGCTATCACTTAGGCCGTGTGAGACAAGATTTGAGCGAGAAGGAGAAGAGATGGATGAAGATGAAGATGAGACTGAAGAAGCTACCGAGGGAGGCACATAGGAGATCAACCTCGAGGATGAAGACCTCGATACAGAAATACTGGGCGAAAACATCTTCGTCAATGAGCCAGTCAGGCTCGTTAACGACCACTTTGAGGCCTCTACCGACGCTCCTACCGAGGCACACAGCTTCGGTAACGACCCGCCGAGGGCAGCTACCGACCCCTCCTAGCCTCCTATCGACCCTCACTCTTATGGTTTCATGCCATACAATCCAGTGCTTTACCAAGACCATTTCCAACCTCACAATCACTATCAACCACCTCCTCAGCCCGAGTACACTGGATCAAGTATTCCGCCTCCATGGGCCGAAGATCTTTCTACTCAGATGCAACAGCTTCACCTTCAACAGAACCATATTCATAGGAGGAGGGATAAATGGGAGAGTGTCTATTCTGCTGGCATGACTTTTGAGGATACGAGGCACCAACAGAGAGAGGCGGAGGATGCAGAGCGTTGGAGGACGATGTATGACTTTGTAAGTTCTGCTTTCCTCCACCAAACCATTGATTCAGCTTGAAGAAGTGTTTTCTTGTTTTCTACTTCATGACTTTGTATGTTTTTTTGTTTTTTCTTTTCTTGTTTTCTTTTCTATTTCTTTCCTTCTTCTTATTTTTCTTACAGTGGGGACACTGTAATTTTAAGTATGGGGTGGGAGAAAGTAGAAAACTTGTTGTCTTGTGTTTTGCCTTATGTGTTTTATTTGTTTTAGTTTTGTTCCATAAACCATAAAAAATTGAAAATTTTGAAAAAATTCAAAAAAAAAGAGTTTTAGAATTGATAGATATCCCTTTCTTATGTTCTATGATAGTAGTTGCTAACATGATCATATAATTCGTTGCAAACATGTCTTTGAGAATATAGTCGGATTCTTAATTTGAAGCTGTTTTTAGGAAGGAATGGCATTTGATGAAATTGAGCATGTATACCTTTTAGCATAAGTGATGCAATCCAACAAAAATTAGCCTTGTGAGTTATTTTTTGGCCTTATAGGGAGAACATAAAGAATCCCTCTTCTTTTTTGTGTGATTTACTCTCCATATGCATATTATCTCTTGGAATTGTGATGGTTATCTATTTCTTGAGACCTATATAAGATTTATAGTTCATTACTTATGAAAATCAGATGATAGAGAACTTATTTTCATAAGCCATATTAATCCCTATCCACCCTTACATGATTCTTCTTTTTGAAACCAATTTGAGCCTGAAGCCTTTTATTTTTAGCTCCATAAAAATTGTTCCCTAGCCGAGATAAGCTTGACCCTATCCGGGAATTAGGACTTAGTTTGGAAAGGTATGTTTTGTTGCGTGTAAAAAAAAAAGAGGAAGAGTACACGATGAAGCTCGGTAACGACCATGTTGGTTCGTTAACGAGGCAGCGAGAAGAAGAAGAAAAAAAGAAAAAAATGAGCTGAAGGAGAATATGAAATAGAAAGAAAGAAGTAAGAACTGCATGTGTGTTTAATAGATAGACCAGAGATTCTTTTGAGTTGTGTTATGAGACTTTCTAGGATATAGTGGGTTAATAAAGAGTGTGCCTAATGTTTGAGTGAGTTTGGTATTTCTTTTATGACTGATTTGGTGATTTGTGTGAGTTTTTAGGAGTCTTTGATTCCCGGACATTATTAGCTCCACGTGGCCAAAATATTTTCCACACCTAAATGTCTTTACCAAGCCCCATTACAACCCGGGCGAATGGAAGCTTCTATGAAGTTTTTCATTGAGCCCCCTGAGTTCTCTTGATGATTTTTGCTTGTTTTGACAGATCTTAGGTGGAGAGTTTGGTGATATAAGTTCCAATTTCTATGAGTTTTTGTATCTAAGATGAGTTGAGAGTTGATTATTCTAAGCCCAAACACTTGAGAGTTGAGTGAAACACATATATCCCCTGTGAGGTTGGATTGTATTTGCTTATGTCTATCTGGTGCATATATGTGTGATGACATTAATAGTCATTTGCTATTTGTCTTCTATAGGTTTTGATGTTGCTTTTTAGATGATGGCTATAATTTGATAAGTATTGTTGTTTGGTTTTGATTATTGTTTAGTGATTGCTTGAGGACAAGCAAGTCTAAGTATGGGGTAATTTGATGTTTGTGTTTTTGGTATAGTTTTTAGTATGTTTTCTTAGTTTGTTAGGTTTAGTTTTGATAAGTTTAGGGTTAGTTTTGTGTGTTTTGGACGGTTTTGCATATTTTTTGAAAAGTATGGAAGCTACTCCGTTTTATGTCTTTTTGTAGGTTTTAGCAAGGAAACGGTGCTATTTGGAGCTAAGTTTGGGATGCTATTGTGAAGGACGGAAGAATACGAGATGAAGAAGTCGAAGTCCAAGCTTTTAGAGTTGAAGTAATGAAGAAGTCAAAAATTCAGGCTCGTTAACGAGGCTATGCAGGGTCGTTAACGAGGCTTCGAGATATGGTTTTTTGAGAATTCTTAATGATGGCCTACCGATCCTGTGCGGGAATTTATTCCGTATCGGTAGAGTGTTTTTAATGTGTTTTAGGGTTATTGTATTTTATTTTAAGTCTTGTTATCCTTCTAGGTTTTTATTTCTATCTTTTTAGAGTAGATTTCTATCTTTTAGGAAAGTTTTTATCTTCTATCCTTATTTATTTAGATAGCTTTATTAGTATAAATACCTTTTTTTATAACCTAGAGAGGAGGAAAAAAAAAGAGGAAAGTAGAGCAGCAATTCGAGTAGAGAAGAAGGAAGGAAGAGAGAGAGAGAGAGAGAGAGAGAGAGAGAGAGAATAGTCGGAGAAGGAGATCGAGAGCCACGGTGGACGAGAGTTATCGGGGTCGTTAATCACTTCTTTCGATTCGGTTTTGAATATTTTTCGGTTTCTTCTGAATTCTGTAAGACAGTATTTTCTTATTAATTTAAAGTAGTTGTTTTGTTCTTAATGTTTTCCTTTATAGAAGTTGTTTATTTCATAGTTATGAGTAGTGAGTAGTTTTCTTATCTAGGGTTGGGGTTGAAACCCGGCATAGTTATGCATGATTTGATGAGTAAGATGATGTGTTGAATGCCTTCTATCTATTTTGAGATTGCTTGTTGTGTTTATACCGAGATGAAAGTCAAGGTAATTTGAGTCTTAACTTGATCGAGAGAGAAAGTTATAAACTTAAAGGTTGATATTGTTTGAATACGAAAGTTTCAAGCTTTAGATCAAAAACAAGCGATTGAGTGAATTAGTTTATGAGAGTAGATTAATTTACTTACTAGTCAATGAAAGTTGATGAATTTATCTATTTGAAGGCATGATTTTTATCTTCTTACGAGTTTATATGCATGATTATGTTGTGGTAACCCTTGTCATAGATCTTTGTTTTTATTTGAATTCTTCTAGATCATATTCGTTACTGAGTTCGTAGCATCGGTACCGAAATTATTTTAGGTCGTTAGTAGTCTACAGGTTCGTTAACGAGGCTGGCCGCGAGTATTTGTTTGCTTGTTTTTGTTTGATTTTCATAATTAGTAGTCGATAGATAAACAAATCGTGCTTCTCGTGGAACGATCCTGACTCCCTTATACTCAGTGGGGTCTTGACTTATAAATTTATTTTTTTTCCAAAGTAATGGGTCAACAAATTGGTTGCTAATACAGTCGCTATTTTCATTGGCAAAGTGTTAGTGGTCGCTAAGCAGGTCGCAATATTCCTCGTTGTTCATTATTGATATGTCAAGTGGTTGCTAATTTGGTCGCTATATGCGTCGCTAGTCATTATTGATATGTCGAATGGCTTCTAATTTGGTCGCTATATTCGTCGCTAATATTTATTAATTATTTTCGATTCTTATGCTTTTAATTAGGCTAGAAACATGTTTATTTTCATAGTAGATCAAGAATCATACATACTCAATAACAAAAGATGAATACTATATATAATTAAAGAGAACAAAGTCTTACACACTTAATAAAGTCTTACTAAACATAATGACTAAGTCCTAAAATGCATAATAACATACTTTAATCAAAAAATAACTAATAAGGTTCCAACATTGCATAACAACTATAAGAGCTAAATCAAGAACTACTAGAAAGATGATTCTTAAGCACCATTGTCATTGTATCAAATAAGGTCTCTTTATCTACGAGATTATCAATTCTTTTGTATATTCGGTCCACTTTATCCCCAATAGTTCTCTCCACTTGTTGCAAAGAATCCACCAATTGCTTCACTTTCTCCCCCAAGCAATTCTTCACTTGTTGCACTTTATTACCTAAAGAACTCTCAACTTGTTGCACTTTTTCACCCAAAGAATTCTCAACTTGATGGACTTTCTCCCCCAAAATCTGACCTAATACTTGCAAATTCTACCATTAATTCAACCCTTGACTCCTCCTTCAAATTCTGACGTGTAGATTCATTTCTCACATCTTGGACACCAAATTTATTAACTTGAATCATAGAATAAGCTTCGGATCCCATACCAAAAATTGAATCTTTCTTTGGACCTCCAATAGCCGTAATCCATAAAATGCTCATTTCAATCGAATTTGATCCATTAGAGTCAGCATCTCGAATAGCTTCCTCCATCAAAGTATCAAACTTTAACTAAAAAAAGCCAATATGATAAAAAGAACTCAGCACACATAGTTCAATGAATCACTCAGCATACATAGTCAAGCAAAGCCTGTCTTCTGCACATTTCATAACCAATTTCAAGTCAGTTGGTCTCACTTTCATGTGATTAAACAGTATAGAAATATACAAACTTACCAATTATGACTTGAACTGGTTTCGGGGATCTATTTGTCTTAGCAATATACACACAGCACACATACTAGTATAGTAATATACATTAAACAGCAGCACACATAGTAAAATAATGAAAGAAGACCTTGATACTTGTGACAGCAAGTGGATCACATGAATCTCACTGGTAAAAATTATGAAGTGTATAGTACTACTTTAAACCAGATAGATTAATTGCTTACTTTATACAAATCTGATTTCTTTTTATTATATTTTAAGAGAAAAAAAAGAGTTGAATATTTAGTGAGTGCAGTATCCTAGTTGTAGCTATCATGTGGGTTTGTTATGTTCTGAATTCAGTTAGAGGAAGAAGATAGAGTAGAAGACAGAAAGGAGAGGAAAGAAAGAGAATTAGAAGAAAGAGGACCAAATTAATGCAGCCAAATCTCAGTAAGAGGACCAAATTAATGCAAATCTTAGTAAGAACTGTTAAGTGCATATATACATTTACCACAAAAAAAGGAGAGCATAAAACAGTAAGTTACCAATTAGACATCTAATAATGTATTAATAAACACACATTAAGAAACAAAGTATAAGAAATACCAGCTTTCTTTTGTGGTCTGTGGTAGACCGTGAACCACCTCTAAAAGGTGGTAAGCCCTTTTCTGTGGAAACAACTTGATTGAGTTTGTTCTGCTCAGATATTAATACTCATCTGCCTCCCATATTTTCTTCAACTCCACCCATATCTCTTCTTTATTAACCCAATTTGACTTTTTGAAATCCTTTTCCCTAGCCTTCTGAAATATGTCTGTTGAGAGGGTTTCGATTGACAACAAATAAATTTATAGTCAAAACCCTGCTAAGTACAGCGAAGTCAGGATCGTTCCACAGGAAGCAAGGTTGTTCGTTTATCAATCTATTAAAAAGCAAACAGAATCAAGCAAAAACACTCACAAGCAGCCTCGTTAACGACGTTGTCAGGGTCGTTAACGAACCACCGTAAACAAAAATACTCAAATAACGACCTAAATAAATTCGATACCGAGGCAAGTAACTCAGCAACGAAAATTCACTTAAGATAATTCAGATAAAACAAAGATCTAGGACTAGGGACAACACAACATAGCCAAGCATATAAACTCGTAAGAAGATAAGATCATGCCTTTAAACAGATAGAGTCATCAACTTTCGTTGACTATCAAGTAAATTAACCAACTTTCGCATCCTAATTCACTTAATTGCTTGTTTTGGATCTAAAGCTTGAAACTTTCGTATTCAAACAATATCAACCTTCAAGTTACTAACTTTCTCTTTCAATCAAGTTAAAAACTCAAATTACCTCAACTTTCGTTTCGGTATAAGCACAACAAACAATCTCAATAAAAGATAAAAGGCATTCAACACACAATCTTACTTATCAAACATACTCAACTACGTCGGGCTTAACCCCGATCCTAGAAAAGAAGACTACTCATAAATCATAACTACTAAACAAACAAACTCAATATAAGAAAACATTGAAAACCAATCACTACTAAATTAAATATAAAAATCTGTCTTACAGAAGTTCAGAAGAAACCGAAAAAGAACAAACACCGAACCAAAACTTCAATCAACGAACTCGGTAACTTTCGTCCACCGACCTTCAAACTCGACTTCGATCTCCTCTCCTCGGTTCTTCCTCTTCAAAAATCACTCTCAAATTGAATCCCCCTCCTCTCTATGCTAGATAGAAGGGTATTTATACTAAAAAGCTAAACACTAAAAAGGCAAAAAGATATAAACTTACCTTAAAAGATAGAAATAAAACTCTAAAAGATAGAAACAAAATCTAAGAAGATAACAAGACCTAAAATACATATTTTAATAACCCTAAAAGATCCTAAAAAGATACTCAACCGACACGGAAATAAATTCCCGCTCAGGATCGGTGAGTCATAAAGTCAACCTTCGAATCTTCTATCACGTGGCCTCGTTAACGAGCCCTCACAGCCTCGTTAACGAGCCTGAGCTTGGTTTCTTCCACACTTCCTCTCGTAATATCTTGATCTCTGACTTCCTCAATCTTGTATTCCTCCGTCTTTCACTGTAACGCTCCAAATTCAGCTCCATATAGCATCTTTTCCTTGCTAATACCTACAAAATACACAAAATAGAGTAACTTCCACTCTTTTCATAGAAATATGCAAAACTATCTAAAAACACTCAAAACTAAACCTAAACCTAGCAAAACTAAACCTAATAAACAAAGAAAACCTACTCAAACTATACTAGAAATGTGAACATCAATGTCCTTGAGGTGCTTCGATCCCTTACGATTGAACACCTTACGTACCATTTCTTCTAGAAATTCATCTTCATCCCATCTATATAATTTCTATAAACAGTAAACAACAAATTATGTTAAATTCATGCTTTATTTACTATGACTATTTAAACTTGCTACTATATACCTACCACTTATTCCATCAAAATTCCTTTAGTTTTGGATCAACACTAGTCCATATACTATATGGTCCATCAAAATGGGAATGCACAATTATCTTAAGCATCTCAAATGCCAAAAAAATCAGAATTGCACATCTTTGTGAACATTAGGTAAACTTACGTCTTGTTGTGTACTGTAATTAACTTCCTTTTATCTGTTGATGAGCTTGTTTCTGAAATAGGTGGAGTTTGGTCACTGTGTTCATTGGTGTTTCCCAGAACATCATTGGTTTGAGACGAAGGAGATGGAGGGACTATTGGTGCAGTTCCTAAAGGTTGGGACTCTTATGGAGAAGAAGAGACTATTGGTGCAGGTCCTAATGGTTGGGAGACTTGTGGAGAAGGTTGGGGCAAACTAGATGGTGTGGGTGAGATTGTATTAGATAGAGATGACACATTGGTTCTGTATGTTTTTCTTGTACCAACTTTGAGCATTTTGATTATAAAAATTAACTCTTGTATAATCAAACCAATTCTTAGGGAGGATAGAACAGATAAAACCAGCATGTTATGTTAACTAAGTTTAATCGAAAATAGCATTGTCAACAGAACAAAAAAAAATTCTACCAAAAGACAGGTGCATGAGACCATAAACCCACGTCGATAAAAATGCTCTTTTACGTCGTAAGTTTTCAAGAATTTAGAATTACGACACCTTATACATGGGCATTGTATCTTGCCTCCATCCATGAAATAAACTTGAGATATTGCAAACTCAAAAAACTCATCCACCCCATGAAAAAATGCTGGATGAATTCCTCCACCATCCGGCAAGTATCTTTCATTCATCCAAGCATGATTATTCATCTTATCTACACACATATACAAGTAGGCATTTTAAACAAAAAGTCAAAAAAAATCATTAGAAATATATAAAATTAGATTTAAGAGAACTTGACAATTTAAATTTGTTAATTTCAAGACAAATATATAAAATTATGTCAAAGAATATACTTTGAAACTCTAAACTCACCTCAAGTAGCTAGGAGAACACATACATAGTTGACCTTGCAATTTACTAATAAAATTAGATCTAAGAGAATGAGACAACTTAATTTTATTAATTTCAAGGAAAATATAAAAATTATGTCAAAGATTATACTTTGAAACTCTAAACTCACCTTAAGTAGGAGAACACATAAATAGTTTTTTTGATACAATGAGCAACAAGCTCATTACAGGCAAACATTAGGCTGCCTTAAAAGAACAAGGCCAACCTAAATCATCACAACGGATGAACTTTAAGAACTGTACAATAAAGGATAACAAAAAACAAAAGTTCTAGAATTACTAATACTAAAACTTGAACTTGAGTCTTGAAGGATATGTTGACAATGTCCAATATTGACATGTCTTCTAGCAAGGAAATCTGTCGCCGCATTACATTCCCTACAACAATGAAAGAAAACCACCTCTTGAAACCCGACCATCAAAGTTCTAATTTCTTTGATTAATAATTTGATTTCCCAAGGGATCTTCCAAGTATTGCGTAAAGAATTAATAAGCGTTAAGTTGTCCCCTTCTATTATCAAATGTGAAATATTAAGTGAAACCGCCATTTTAATTCCTTCAATCGTAGCAATTGCTTCCGCTTGAATAACTGACACTGGCTAAATTTTCCTGCGATCTATTTTGTGAACAATACTATTACTATCTCTAATAATAAGATTTATATAAGTGTCAGAATTAGATTGTTTAGAAGCATCACTATTTAATTTAAACCATCGGGGAGGTGGTTTTTTTCCAAACAACATTTCCCCTTCTTTTTCGAAGATTACTTCTTGGCTTAATTTATTAACAGGGGTTTTACAATTAGCTAGTTCAGAGGGACTTAAATTAGAATTCAAGTTTTTTTTCTTGAAAATAATTGCATTTCTATGATTACAAATATACCACCAAAGAAAACACAAAATCTCCGAGTTTGTATTTAATTTTAACGTTTCAGATAAATCAGACATAAAGGAATTTGTTGTATTAGCAATTATAAAATTGCAGTTTAATTTAGTTCCTAGATTGGTCATCATTTTATCAGTATAAGGACATGAGAAAAATAAATGATGAAGAGATTCAGGTGTAGACTCACATAACGAACAAGTGGCATAAACCGAATTATAATATTTATTAATTCTAACAGTTGTAGGCAGACAATCAGAACATGCTTTCCATATGAAATATTGAATTTTAGGAGGAACTTGCAGTCTCCAAATCCAAGAAAAACTCGTCCCAGGCAAACTTCTTAGAGATGTTATTAATTCAGATGTTGATTTAACTGTAAAGGAGCCATCCGGCGACGGGCTCCAAATTATGGAATCCTGCAAGTCAGTAAGAGGTAGGAAAATAGAAGAAATTTTTGTAATGATCAAAGGAGGCAATAACGTAGATGGTGCCACTATATTCCAAGTTTGATTAGGTAAAATGAAAGAGAAAACTTTCGTATGAATATCGCCATTGTCAAAATATTCCATTAAATTAGAATTTCCTACCCAAATATCTGACCAAAATAGAATATTTTGTCCATTTCCAACTAACCATTTAATACCTTTAGAAAACACCTCCTTGATGTGTAACAATCTGCCAAATTGCCATGATGTAGCTTTCGGTGTACAATTAAGAACATGCTGAGTGCATAGATACTTTTCATTAATTATTTTAACCCATATGTTGTGAGGAGCAATTATAATTTTCCATAATAATTTCATCTAAAGAGCCGCATTATTATTATTATTATAGGCAGTTCTTAGACCTACTCCACCATTTTCCTTTGGCGAGCAAATTTTTTCCCAACTAATTAAAGGATGATGATAAGGTATATATTTATTCCAAAAAAAGTTTCTATTAATTTTATCAAATTCGTCACATATACCTTTTGGTAGGAAGAAGCTTTGCATTAAATAACTAATCTTGTCTAAAAGATTAGATTGAATTAAGACAGTCCTTCCCGCCTGGGAGATAGAATTGGCATTCCACTAAGTTAATTGTTGTTTAAGTTTGTCTGTAATATCAATAAACATGGAATTCTGAACACGACCTTTTAATATAGGGATGTCTAAATATTTTTCCATTGAAGCAGTAATTTGTATATTTAAAGTAGCAGCTAAAGAAACAGCCATAGAACGAGAAATATTTTCCGAATTTTGAAAAGAACTTTTATTATAATTTATTGATAATCCAGACAAGATACAAAATTTGTCCAAGAAAGATTTAATATACTGAATATTCTCCAGATTTGCATTTGCAAATATAATAGTATCATCTGCAAAGCTTAAAAAAGGAATACAAGTTCTATTCCTAACTAACTGAATTCCAATTTTAGGAGAGGCCATAGAGGATTCATATTGCAAAGTACGGGCTAAACATTCCATTGCTAAGACAAAAATAAAAGGGGACATTCGATCTCCTTGCCTAATTCCACATTGAGGAGTAAACTCAGGATCCGATTCATTATTAACAAGAACAAAGGATGAAGATGTGGTAATGCATGTCATCATTATATGAACCCAGTAAGAACTAAAACCAAATTTTAACAATATTTGTCTAATAAAGTTCCAATCTATTTTATCATATGTTTTTTCCATATCTATTTTAATTGCCATCCAACCCTGGCGACCTTTCTTCCTTTTATGGAATCAATGGAAAATTTCGTGGGCTATTAAGATATTATCTTGGATAAGTCTGCCTTGTACAAACGCTCCTTGTAAGGGATGAACTAAAGTTGGAAGGATATAAGATATTCTTGCAACAATTATCTTAGTAATTATTTTATAAATCGTGTTACACAAACTAATGGGCCTATAATGATTAATAGTTAATGGAGAATCAATTTTCGGTATTAATGTAATGAATGATTTATTGAAAACCTAAAGCATATGACCAGAGTGGAAAAAAGAGCTAACAGCTGAACAAACTGAATTCCCAACAATATGCCAATAGTGTTGAAAGAATTTTGTTGTGAAACCATCTGGGCCAGGTGTTTTATCCAGAGCCAAATCATTTACTGCTCTTTTAATTTCCGTTTGGGTTGGAGCTTTACTAAAGAAAAAGTTATCTTCCTGTGTAACTAGACAAGTTATAATGTCTAAGTCATTTGTTTGAATAGAACACAAAGGATTAGCCAAAAATCTATTCTTAACTTCAATGAAGATTTACTGGGTGATTGCCTCTTGATCAAAAACAATCAACCCTTGAGAGGTAGTAAAGTTAACGATTTTCTGTTTAAAAGATCTTATTTTTGAAATGGAATGAAAATATTTTGTATTTTTATCTAAATTTTGAAGGTGTTTAATTTGTGCACGTTGCTTCCAGAAAATATTTTGCAACTAAAGAAGAGCATTATATTTATTCAAATGTATTTGAAGTTTATTAAGTATAGGGCTAGAGTTTGGATTAGTCAATAAATTATCTTGTAAGTCATTTAAATGTGCTAATGAAATTTTCAATTGTTCAAAATTATTATTAATATTAGTCTTGGCCCAACTTTTTGCATATTTCTTAAGTAAACACATTTTGGCAGAAACTTTAAACATATAAGAACCAGTTAAGTTATATCTCCACACCTTGAGAACAAGACTCTCAAACTCTAGTTTAGAAATCCAAGCATTCTCAAATCTAAACGGGAATTTTTTAAATGATTGATAGTTATTTAAATTGATCGAAATTAAACAATGATCTGAAGTTGTAAACGGGTGATGCAAAGTTTTAATGGAAGGATAATGTGTAAATAAAGAATGATGAATTAAAATTCTATCTAATTTTTCAAAAGTATTATCCAAAGAATTAGAACTTTTTTTCCAAGAAAATGGAAAACCCGAAGTAGGAATATCAATAAGTCCTAACCTTGACTTTAGATTTTGTAAACGCAAAAATCGTGATTGCGTTGGAACAGCTCCCCATAATTTTTCATTAATAAAATTAATTTCATTTAAGTCTCCAATAATAAAAAAAGGAAAACCAGAATGTAATAGGAAATTTTGTAAGAAGTCCCAATATTCTAGTTTCTCTTCTTCCCTAGAGGGTGCATATACAAAAGCAATTAAGAATTTAATTGATCTATATTCATAATATAAGATTATAAGGTTTGTAGCATTATAAAACTCCGTACAATGCTGTGAAATGAATCATTTGTCATTAAAATCCACATACCTCCTCGAGATCCTATACTCGGGCTAAAAATTATTTTTTGAAAACCACATTTTGTCCAAGAGTTAATATAAGGTAATTGATCTGTCTTAGTTTTCGATATACACATGGTATTTAATTTATTTTCTTTTCTAATAAACCCAATTTCTTCCCAGAAATTAGGTCTTCGAACACCTCTAACATTCCAATAGGCGATACTCATAAGAAAACCTTGTAAATTAAGAACATATGATTTGCTAAAATAATTGAAGTATAGTAAGTTAAAAAGGAGAAAGGGGCAACCAATTTGAACTAAAAATATAAGGAAAATTATACAAGAGCAAGATTTAGAAAGAGATAAAGTAGAAGATAATATTGTGTGTAATAAAATTAATGTTAAATTAAGGAAAATACTAAAAAAAAGTGAAAGGCATAAACTTAATTTTGAAATGTAAAAACCAAGAACTGTATAGAACTATTGAAAAAGAATGTTTAAAATGAAAAGGACATTTATAACTTAACATATCAATTAATCAATGGATACTAATAGAGCAAACTTTGAAACTAAAAGTACTTGCAATCCATAACCAAGATTTATAAAAGCTGTTATAAGGCATAATATGATAATTTGAGAAGAATGCGCAAAAATTAGAAGTATACACTCATAATACCAACATAGTAATCTTAATATTTCACATAAACATTGAACATACATGATCATCCAAAAACTTCCACCTTTCATGATAACATCATTACCAACCTTCAAACTTAAAACAAGTACTAAAACAACATAACGAAGTACTAAGAGTCTTTGAAACATTATCTTACAAACACTATAGAAACATAGATAAGCAAACTTCAAAAGATGGGAAGATAAACATCCCCATAGCACACCAAACTTGAAAGAGACACTAATCATTAAACAACATTCGATTTGCGAGCCCTGGATCTTTTAGGTTTCTTGGAGGTAGAAGTCACCACATTTGCCTTGTCACCACTGTCATCTTCAATCTTCCTTTTCGGGGAATCAGTAGAACTTTCACCTGCTGACTAGATTTCAACCGAATTAAGATTGTTTCTTAACAAACTGTTGGATGACTTAGTCCCATTTTCATTGATCATACCATTCAACCGAAGATAAGGCAACTGAGGGATAGGAGTGACAGGAGCTAAGCCTGTACCTAACCCAGCAGTAACCATGGGAGAGGCACAAACAAAAGGAGGGATCGTCATTTTCTCTGGGAAGGGGACATTCATAGCAGCAAAAGCATAAGCCATCTGCTCTCGAGCATGCATGGCAACAACAGGATCAACAAATAAAGTTGGATCCACAACAGAGTACATATCAAAACTTGCAGCATGATTCAAATGAGCAGCTGGAACTGGAGGAACTGGCAAAGGAAAACCATCTCCAAATCCAGACTCACCAGCAGCAGATACAACAGACACAGGAGGCATTATATTAGCAGCATACATGTTCTTGACCACATTTGACCTTACAAAAGTCAATGCAGTAGAAGATTTGGGGGCAACAGACTTTCGAACCAAATTAGCATGCATTTTAGACCTTGTGTGCTGAATTAAATCAGCATGTGCAGTATTTGTATCCACATTAAGCTTAATCTTTCTAGGATGAATATTGTTTAAGGGACACTCATCAAAGACATGGTCAGGTTCACCACAGTAACCACAACCAGGGGAGACAATTTCATACCAAACCTTAAGGGTAATCTCATAATTATCATGAGCAAGGATCTTAACACAACCTTTGAGGGGGACAGACACATCAGTGTTAATAAGCACTTACAAAACTTCATCTTGTTTTTAGCATTTGAAAGCTCATCTAACCTTAAGAAATCACCCACAAGGTTATCCTTTAGAATTAGGTTGAGAGCAGAAGGAGTAAAAAGGTAATATGGTAAAGAAGGAATCCTTGCCCATATATCAGCTTTTATGACTTCATTATTAGTAGGGTTGAACTCAAGATAAAAAGGATAAAGAGCAACCAACTTACCCTGAACATGAAAAGGCCTTTTACTGTAAACTAAATCCCTTGACTCTCTATTAGCAAACTTGAATAGAGTCCAGAAGTTAGAGAACTCTTGGAATAGTATTTCACCTTTTGCATGCTCCTTCCAAGCCTCTTTCATCTTGCCAATTACCAAAGTTGTAGCTACAGGTTCCTCAACCATTTTGAAAAGCAATATCAGGAATCGAGATATATTGTCATCAGATTGATGGGAGAGTGTTTCATGACAAGAGAGGGGATCAGTAGGACTAAACTCCTCAGGCATAACAAGAGTAGGATTGATCTGATTATGAGCAAACAAAGCATTCGGAGCAACCTGTTCTATTTCCATTGAAGATGGAAGAGCTAGAAGGACTGGAAAGTTAACTAGGGCATCCTGGTAAGTTTGAGAGTCAGACATTTAAAAGGATTGAGAGGTACTTGATATTGTAGGAAGGGAGAGAGCAGAAGGCAGTGAGATGAGATGAATAGAAAAGGACCCGGTAGTGCTCTTAAATAGACAAGTTATTGTAGAGATAACTTCAAGATTTAATGTAATTAATAAAGAGTAAAAAGATACATGCAAAAAGAATATGATATGGAAAACAAACAATATTAAATGGCAAGGGTTAACTAGGAAATAGAAGAAGTAATTTAGTATGTACCAGAATAGCAAAACACGTTAATTATAGGAGAAGTAAACGAGGAACGGTGAAACATGCAGCTATCTCTTAGTGTAGCATTTAATAGCAAATTACAACAGAAATCTAACCACCAAGTGTAGTAAAGAAGAGTAAGAGAGATATGCTCCATGGGTGCAATGATTACCATATTTGAAAAAAGATTTTCAATAAATGGTAGAAGCAGAAACAAGATTGTAGGAAGATCCCTCATAAAATTTTCAACATGGACACCTCTCACAGTAAAATTAAAGTTTAAACCATTATAGCTATGACAATATATGTAAATCACTAGGTGGCACTTCATCAAGCAAAACATCCAATAGTTTGACATGCAAAATAAGAAGTTTAATTTAAATGAGAACTTAATTAAAAGGTCAACTTTTATCAAATAATGATGACACCGAAATTGAAAATGGTAAGTATGAAACAAAACGTAGTAGAGAACCAAGTTAATAACACGTGTCAGAGTTAAAAATTGAGGGATATCACCTGTAAAAAATGGTGTACAGAAAAGATAAGGCCTGAAAAGATATAGTTTCAAAATGTAACCTTCTGACCATAACTTTGTAGAATACCATATTAGAGCATAAGATACACCAAAAATATACCTGGGATGGAACAAACTATTCAGAACTTGGAAAATTTGCCATAGAACAAGTTCATCATTATAGTATGTGAAGCTATTAAATCTCACCATATGAAATGCTTCAACCCATAAGAGGTCAAGAGGATCAAATATAAGGAGCATACTCACACAGTGAATTCTAACAACTATGATAAGTATATTATATATACTATGATTATAGGCAACTTGTATAGTATAATGAGGTATCAGAAGATAACCTGGATTCTTACTAAAACTAGCAAGAAATCCAAAGCATCTTAGTCGCCAGTCATTATGAAAAAATTGGCAGCACTTGGGACCCAAATTTGGTAAGCAGAGAAGTCTGATCATCATATGTATAGTCAAATGAATCAAAAAAACCTCAACCAACTGAACACTATATTTTCTCCACAAGCATAATATTATAGATCCATTAGACCTGAGAAAAAATTGAGGTAAAGGAATGAAATTGCAAGCCAAGTTTAATCTGAGACAGGGATTATAAAATCTTAAAAGTTTAGCACACATCATTAGCCAATAACAGTGGATCCTTAATATTTCAGTGGTGAAGTGTCTGATCATCATATGTATATTTAATTGAACCAGCTCAACCTCAAAAGAAAGACCATTGTCTTTCAGAATCAGGAACCAGAACAAAAATTCATACACATGATGGAAGGTTTGAAGATAAGATTTAAAGAGATTTATATACCTGTATGTAAGCATTACTAAGAAGAAGAATCCCAGAGCAGAATGAGTAAAAAACACCACAGCCACAAGACCCTCAAAGGCAATTCCCAACAGCTCACAAACATCTGAACATAAGATCATAAAATCTTCCAACACAAAGTAGTCATAGGAGTATAATACTGGCAACCATCTCCGCAAATATAAAGCAAAAAAGGTAAGAGTTAAAACAATGTCCTACATCAAAGATACCCATAAACATTGTATAAGTCCACAACAGCAAATTAAGAAGCAACATATGTCATCTTTAGGGGAGAATTCATAGGTAAAGGATTCAATTAGAGCAATTGTATAAGAAATTTTGACCCAACGATTCAATAAGATTTCATGAGGATAGTTTTCATTCTTTGCCATCATCGAAATTGACAACCTCTCAATCTTGCTAGACAAGGATGTCACACAAGAGAGAAATAGAACAACACAATGAAAGCAAAGAAAATTTTGAAACAAAAACCACAAATAACAAAAAGAAAGAACAAAAAGAGAACAAGAAGGATTAAGCACATAACTTGATAAAGATGAGATCCAAAAACGAGAAAGAAGGCAAGATAAACTCTTCCCATTCCACAGACGCCTAAGAACAGAAATGAACATGACCATAGATTCCTCAAATAAAGAGGAACCCAAATCCCCAGGCTCCGAAAGCAAAGAGAGAGTCTCACCAAGGTCATAACGGGAAGCACCAAACAGAAGCACCAAGGAAAACATAACCACGAGAAATAACGAAAATAGGCATGAAAAATTTGATGGAGAAGGGTAACGAAAGGTTCAAGACGGCCATGAGACCGAATAAGATTGAGAGAGCTAGAAGGGAAGTCAGATCTAATTAAAGCTCAGATCCAAGAAACCCACAAACCCTAAATAGTCATCAAAAGGGGAAAGAACACAATCCAAAAACCACATCAAGAAAGAAGCACAGTTGGAGAAGAACAAGCAAGGGAGAACGGATTTACATGATGAAAGATCAATAGGCCAAGGAAGAATGATGAACATGCAGGAGAGAGGCTCCCAGAAGGAGCTCAATCGAGGGTCGGCTCAAGAGGGAAAAGGGGAAAAAACTAGGCGCGTGGACAAGCGCGTTGTTTTTGTGCTGACTATTGTTGATTATACATGGGGATGTTTAGTTGACATTTCGGTAAAAAAAATGGGGAAGAGAGAAAAGGGGTATGGAACATGTATGAAAACACATAGCATAGAACACATAAATAGTTGACCTTGTAAATTTTAATTTTAAAATTAGATCTAAGAGAACTTGACAACTTAACTTTGTTAATTTCAAGACAAATATATAAAATTATGTCAAAGAATATACTTTGAAACATTAAACTCATCTCAACTTTCAAGATTAAGCAAAATGTCAAACAATCCAAATGAATCTGCCTAGACAAAAAAATCATCATATTATTCTTTGCATATGTAAAAAATTCAAAGAAAACACTTTAAAATTTATAATTAACTTTCTTGATTGAGACAAATCTTCAAATAAGACACATTTGTCTTCTTGTATTTTGGTAGGACCTTTGAGAGAAGGTGCCCAACAGAACGGCGCATGAAAATGAAGTGGGCAGAAATGTGGGTCTCGAGGTAAAGTAGGGTTTATTCTGATTTAGAAAAGACTTTAGCGACCAAAGTTGCGTCCACATTTGCGTCAGAAACAGCGACCACAATATTTGTGGTCGCTAAAAGAAGTTTGTTGCTAAATTCGTTGGTACATAAGCTTCGATGAGTAAGAAATTAATAAGGCGACTACAAATGGGGTGGTTGCGGCATTTGTCATTGTTTAGAGACCAACATAGCAACCGGTTTATTTCGACTCTAAATTAGCCACCACATTAGCGACAAATAACATTGTTGTCGCTGATTTTGGCGATGGATTGTTTGGTGGTGGCTAATTCCGTTTCAAATACCGATTGATATAGTGCCTGATGTCAGTTGGAAGATAGTAGCATCGACGTTAGCGACCGATTGTTATTCGTAGCTAATGTGGCGACGGATGGTAAATTAGATGCTAAATGCGACACAAATAGCGATGAAAATCGCAAACAAAATAATATGTCGTTGTTTTACGGTCGTTGTTACATCGTTTTCTAGTAGTGCATACTTCTCTTTTTTGGCTAAGAGCATCCACAATGGTGGAGATGTGGTGTGCATTGTGTCAGATAAAATATTAAATAATGAACTTTTCACATGTATCAGTAAAATGACTTCAGCGTGTAGTAGACAATCAAAATGGGTTGTTTTACCCATTCTCCAAGAAAAACGCAGTGTTTTGCTATCATTCAGCCCAAGTATGAGCCATGTGTCGCGCTCGTAGTGGGCGAGTGCGGTCCACTTAGTGTGCGACATGTGGCGCAGTCATTCATTTAACAAATGGGGTGTTTTTATAAATTTTATATTTGGGTAATTTATACATTATAAAAAATATATATGCCATAATTTTTATAAGATTACATAAAATTCTTAACAAATGTAGAATGACTTTTAAATTAATAATTAATAAATAATTTTTCATAAATTAACAAGTATAATTTTCTAATGATCAAAAACAATTATAGATAAATAAAATATTTCATTAATTAAAATAATTGTTTATAATAAGGGCATATATATAATTTTAATTGGAGAAGATGGTATATGAGTAATTGTCTATGAGAGAGAAAACTGTGTTAGAAATAATAAAATATGAATTTATGGAGTGCATGAATATGGGTATAAATTAATATGGGGTGCATAAATGATGTGGTAAAAAAGAGAAATGGAAAAGGCTGGGGTGGATAATACTATAGCAAATGCATGGATGCAGATGGTCTTAGTGGGCAATAGATTATATCGGTTTATTTATTACTATTTTAATATAAGGTCGAGATTTACCTTTTTATCCTAAAGTTGAAACTGATAGGTAAGGTTTCACCCTTCCATATATATGGGTACTTTTATTACTTGGTTTCTAATGTGGAATATCACTTATTTCTCTCAACGCACCCCCTCAAGTGCAACTAGTATGGTCAAGTTGACACTTGACAAGCCTTTAAGGGTAGCTAGTCCAAATCGAACGGGCACTCTAACCCATGTCTGAAACCTTAGGTGGCTAGCCTAAACATGCATTAAGGTCGGCAAGCCAAACGAGCCTAATCCAAATCACACCTTTATGGCGGGGTAGCTCAATCAAACCAAAAAACGACTCCGGGACCGGATTCACTCTAATACTATGTTAAAGTTCATTTGGCCAAATATAAAGTGGGGGATCCACACATCTATTTGTGCTCTTATGCGCGTTACACCTAACACATAAGTCTGATGGAATTGCATTGTAAAATTAATTGGCAATAAGAGTAACCCAAAAACATACATACTAGACAAGTTTTTATCCCAATTCCCGATGTAGGACATTTTCATTCACATTTAGAGAGCCTCTTTTTTTTAACCCGTTAGAGAACTTTGTCTCCATAATTTTTCATTTCTTACATTCCTCACAAATGCCATGTTATGATATTTTTCCTATCCATTTCCAATGTTTTCAATTTGAAAGTAATTTTTTTAAATTGTAAAAAATAATGATGCCCTAAAATCTTGAATCCCTTAACTACACCTCTCCTAGGCCTATCTCATGGGACATGAGCCCAACTTTCAAAAGGCATACTACCATTTTCGGGTTGATGAGTTTATAGCCTCTTATTGCGGGATCCGCCCCAAATGGGCAACTTAAGCCCAAAAGACGAACTAAGAAATAAGAGAGCAGAGAACCTAAATAATTTAAGAGCACCTCCAATGGTGAGAATGTCAAATGTATTTCTTATAATATAATAATATTATTTATTTAAAGAGACCGTGTCTAAGAGGTTTTTCTTTTTGCTTGACGAGAGTAGAGCCCCCGATGGGGATGCTCTAAGAATGCCTCTATGTATCATTACTTTGGTTGCACCAATAACCAATTAGTCTAGTAGGATGAGGTGCTAGGCTCCTTAAGCGTTTGCTGGCGACGTGTATGGAAAAAATTGAATTGGGAGGGTCGCCCCCAGCAATGGGCCTCTTCTGTACCCGGTTCGGATGTAGATTGATCCCGGCTAATCGAACCGAGCGAGAGATCGAAAAAAAAAATCATTACTTCGGTTGCGGAAGGATAAAACATCTACAATTGCATTTCCTTAGAAATAATCCCTTCATATCAATTACAAAACTGTGCATATCCAACCAATACATTGAAATTCTATTTACAGCAGGGTAAAAGAAAAGAGAGAAGACAGCCTATAGCCTCTGTAGCCAGCTATTGCAAGTTCTTTTTTATGCAACTTCCCACCAAATCAAGGACTTGTTACCAAAAATGCATGTTTCAAGGATATAATATACATTTGTGTCACATTTGGCTAAGTTTGTGAAGGTTTTGAAGAACTATTCCTGTGAGAAGAATCCAGCCTAAGAAAAGATGCATAGAGGAGCTCGTTCCACGTATCAGGAACCCCAGGCAGGCACCAATGGCTACAATCCTGCCGGTAACGAGGGGCTGGCTTTGGCCCCAAGTAATACACAGACGAATGTCCATCTTTCCTAAGTGCTGTCATATATGTTACATTTAGTAAGTGAATCTTGGTTGTCTTGGATCTGCCTGAATTTCTGGACAGAACATTGTTGACAGTTGCAAAATGAGGATATGTCTCGGGTGTGAAAGGTATAATCGAGTCGGGTTGCTTATTCTGGTGGCAGCTACCACCAGTTTTCCAGTCACCAGCACTGCAATTGTTATATAGATAATTTAATTGTAGAGCAGATTTTGAATCAATCATCTTTTTTTTATGTTAAGATGAATCATCTGATAAACGAAAAAATTAGAATAAATGGAGAAAATCTGTCAAAAAGAAAAATACCTGAAGTGTACAGGAGCATAGCTCCGAAAGAAGACATGAGTCTTGTTTATATTAACTTTGTTCTCTACCCAATGCATCAACGTCTCCATAGACCGATGGAATGCAGTTTGTATGGTCATATTCATCTTCACCTCGTTCCCTTCTTGGAAATAGCATCCCCTACAAGTTACTTTATGTCAGCATTAAGGATCTCTAATACATTACATAAATTGAATTCGTTGTCTAGAGGTATCATCCCTAAAAATTCGCCATTTGAAATGCATGACTTCAATCTTTTCTTTACTTCACTTTGACAAAAACAATGGTTGGGGAGCAAGAATTTAAAAATAAAAACAAATATATAAAACTTGAAAAAAAATATATATTCCCACTTACGTCCTTATTGTCTTCTCATAATTCCACCAGTGCCCAGAGTTAAATATTAGCACGTCAGCATCTTTCCATTTCGAAGAACTCCAATCCAACTGATCAACCCGAACAGTCATCCTCGCTTTTTTGGGGGCATCTCTTGGAGCATGACCTTGCACTACTAGAAACGGTGATCGATAGTACTCAATGGTGCAGTTATAATCCTGAAACATAAACACCAAAGATCCCATATGCTTTGTGATTGGAGTCCTATTTATTTCATAAATTGATGACTTGTCAGGAACTGCTGTGGCCAGCAAACATAGAAGAGACTCCCACTGATTTCTTCCAATTGAGTCACCGACAAAAGCAAGCCTTCGATTCCTCAGCTTTTCCAGCATTAACTTTGCATTAAACCTGTTTGAAGAGCGAGTCAACAAATACATGAAGATCAAAAAAATAGAACATCTTCAAGAATCTTCCTCAGCCTCTTAAATATTATCATATCAAAGGGTCATATGTGCAACCACCAAACATAGTTGAATGCTAGCTACTGTCAGCATTTCAAGCCATAAACTTCGTTATACCGAACACCTAAATATCTTATTCAGAAACTAAGTTCCTAATATCAGCGATTAATTTCATCTTCAACTAGTCAATCAACTTCAGCATCAACTTCGGCTCAGTTACTACTGAGCGTTCCCTAAGTCATCCGCAAGACTCTTTATTAAGTAAATAAATATGTTAATGCAACTTCATCAGGTGGTTCAAATTAAGAGAGATTTGAAACCCATTTTGAAGGCATCCTCCTCCCTTCACCTAATAAAACTAACATACAGACAGATTGAAATGGATAAAATCAGATACCAAGATGATCACATTCAGAACTGGTAAAAACGACTTGAAAAGTTAATGGGCTAGGAACAGCCATGACAACCAGGGAGAGTTGTCATTTTACTACGCATAATGGTTTAGACAATCAAAGATTGCCAGTCAAATGTCATTGTTATTCCGAAAATTTGTCAATTTTGCATTAAAATTTTCAGTCAATGTTTACTCCAAACCAACTTTACATTGATTTAGGTACATAATTGACACACATAGTAATTGAAAATGAATGCATATACTTTGATGCAAAGGAACTCAAATAAGATGAATGACCATGCAAACTTTGCTGCTAATTTCGGATTGAAAATGAAATTATTGCAAGTTCCCATGAGTTCGGTATAAAAGAAAACCTTCAGCAATTACAATCAGCTGCAAACTTGCCTAGCCACCAACAATTTAAACTCTGGAGTCTAATTTTCAATCAACTAGGAATCAGACAACAACAAAAAAACAAATTACTGAACTTCATCACCGCACACTTTTATAATTGGGAACCATAATACCCAATCTCACCAACCACAATCTTGAAAATCAGAATCATTTTTCTTAAAAAAAAAAAGAAGAAGAAGAAGAAGAAGTACCTGGGCAAATGGCAATGATTTGGTTGCCATCTCCACTTGGAATACAAATTATCAGGCCTGCCATTCTCAGAGCACCTAAACCCACCATCCAAAAACTTGCAATCTCTGGAATCATAGAGAGGATAGGTTTCATCCCAAACCCATTTCCCGACAAAGAAATCACAGTCATCCCCAAAGGTTCGCACGGGGTGTAGAAATTGTTGCCCAATTTCAACTTCCACAGATGGAGAAGGCTGAGGGGCAGCAAAAGCTGTAACAAGGGAGTCGGAAAGAGGAGGCCGCGTGACAGCGGCACGTGACGAGAAGGCCTTGTTCACAGTCCCAAAATCCAAGTAGAAGAGAGAGCAGAGGAGGCAGAGAGGGAGGAAGAACAATCCAACTGCGCTGAGCGAAGGCTCATTTGCCTTGAAACGCTTCAATTTCTTCAGCAGTTCCAACTGGGCAACCATGGTTTCCCCCAGACGAAGACCATTAAGTGAGAAGAGAGAGAAGTTGGGTTCTGGGCGCAGGAAAGAAAGACGAGGGGGGCAAAATTGCTCAGAATCTGCTTTTTCCTGCTTTAGTTCCACTAATCAACGACAAAGCATGGAAAGTATAATCACATAGAGAGAAAGAAATCAAAAAGAAAAAGAAAACAGTGTTCTCCACGCTCAAGAGGACAAAAGAGAAGGGGAATTAATGCACAAGAATGGAAATTGTGTAGAGAGTGTGAATGGGCGCCATTATCAGTGTTAAATCCATGCCGCATACCCCGTAGAGATTTCGCTAGTGGAGACAACAACGTTGAAAATGACGTACGTTTTAAAATTGAACAGATAATACTCCATTAGTTATCATTTTTTTTTTTTTTTTTGGTGAGGAAACGGGCAGAGCCCGAAGAAACCTAAGAGGCTACAGTTCGCTGCACAGGCCACCCACAACAGTCCAGCTCCAAGAAAGGACGGGAGCAAGACGGGGGCTCAGTGAGTAAGTGTAAACCAATAGGGAAGACATGGGCATGTCTGGCAAGGGAGTCAGCGACGGCGTTCGCTTCCCTGAAGACGTGATTGAGACGAGCATTCCATCCTCGTCTTAAAAGAGTCCGACATCGGTTAACCAACAAGGCGAGAGGGTGTCTCGACTCCACACCTTCCTGAATCAGCTTCACCACCGTCGTCGAATCGGTTTCGACGCACACGTTCCTGTGACCCTCCCTCCAAGCAACCTCAAGACCACTTAAGACGCCCCACAACTCCGCCACATCCACCGAGCAGCTACCAAGTTTCTGGACATAGCCCAAGGTCCACACCCCATCTTTGTCGCGCAAAACCCCAGCCGCAGTGGCAACACCATCTTTAACTGAACCATCCGAGTTAATTTTGATCCAAGGGTCCCTCGGCTTTGTCCAAGACACGCTGACCTCCCTCGCATGGTTCCCCCGGTTCGCCACTCCTCTCATCGACCATACTCTATCATAGTGTGTCGCTTGGTTGTACACAAACTCAGCCCCATCATCCAGCCTCCTAGCGCTTCCGAAGACGACTTCATTTCTCCACTTCCAAGCCCACCATAACGATGTCGCGAAGATCGCCGACCACTCGACCCCATCTCTGGATTTCCATTGCGTCATGAGGTTGCTCCGAAGCCACCCTGCAAAGGAAGATTTCCACGCATCAACAATCACATTAGGAATACCTAAAGCAATCCAAAACGGAGCAATAATAGTGCAATCACGAAAGAGATGAAGGAGAGTTTCAGGACTGCGTCGACACAGCGGGCATGTGTCCAATCCCGTCATGTGACGCCTTCTTCTTTCCGCGTTAGTGAGAATACACCCTCTTGAAACCATCCAGATGAAAGTCCGAATGCGTTCTTGAGTTCTTAAGCTCCAAATCATCTTGTACAAAGCCCCATCAGCCCAGCTCATCTCGCCTGCCCCTGTGATCAAACCGAAAGCCGATTTAATGGAGAACTCTCCAGTTTTCGACGGCCGCCAACACAAAGCATCATCTTGCATTCCATCCTCCGCCAGCCGGATAGGGGTCAAAGCCGCCAGAACCTCCTCGGGCAGTTGATTCTCCAAGCGCAACCAGTCCCATCCTTCATCCTCCTTCCAAAACTCACACACACTTCTTTGCTGATCCAGCTCAGAGACTGGCACCAAAGCAACATCTATCAGCCTCCCCGAGCCCATCCAAGAATCCAGCCAAAAACGTACTTGCCGTCCATCACCCACAGCCCAGCCATACCCTTTCAGAATCACCTCACACACTCCCGTTTGGATGCCTTTCCAAGCGTTTGACGAGTTGGCAACATACGCACCTGAGCTTCTCGTATACTTCATCAGCAAGATTTGACTCCAAAGACTCTTAGAATCGTTGAGGAATCTCCAACTCAACTTGCTAATGGTTGCCACGTTTAGGGCATGCATAGGCCGAATGCCTAGCCCGCCTTCCAACTTGGTCTTGCAAATGTCCTGCCAACCGACCAAATGCATTCCTCTTTTATTCGGGTCTTGGCTCCAAATAAAGGACCTAATCACTTGGTCAATCTTACTACAAGTCTCCACCGGAAGGAGGGCTGTATTCATAGTATAGCTTGGGATAGTCGAGAGCACCGACTTCGCGAGGGTGATCCTTCCGGCAAGACTAAGGGTTCTACTCTTCCACGAACTCAGTTTAGCTTTAATTTTATCAACCAAGGGCAGAAAAGTATCCTTAGACACCGCTTTTTGGAGAATGGGCATCCCCAGATAGCTCCCAAGGTCGCTAGTGACTTCGAAACCACTTTCCACCCGAAGCGCTTCAATCAGATCGGCACTCACATTCTTGGAAACAAACAATTTGGACTTGCTCCTACTTATTTTCTGACCCGAGGCCTTGCAAAAATCATCCAGGATTCCCATAACAACCCTCATTTGGGCGATCGAGGCTTCTCCCATAAGCACCACGTCATCAGCGAACAGGACGTGAGAGACAAACGGTCCCCTTCTCGTCACCTTGATGGGCTTCCACTCTCCAATGTTCACCGCATCATGAATGAGCTGACTTAATCTTTCCATACAAAGGACGAAGATGTATGGAGAGATCGGATCTCCTTGTCTAATCCCACGCGAAGGCTTGAAACCGTCGGTCATCTCCCCATTCCACAAGAGCCTCATTGTCGAAGACGAGATGCAAGACATAATCCACTCCACCCACATGGACGGAAATCCAGCGTCCTTGAGAGTTTCCTCCACAAAGTCCCAACGGATCCGGTCGTAAGCTTTTTCCAAATCAATCTTGAGCACCATCCACCCTTTCCTTCCTTGCTTCCTTCTCATGGAATGGACCACCTCTTGAACCAAAATAATGTTATCCGAGATGAGGCGTCCCGGGATGAAGCTTCCTTGCATGGGACCGATGATGGAATCAAGAAGAGGCCTTAGTCTGTTCACCAAAACTTTCGTAATCAGCTTGTAGATCACGTTGCAGAGGCTAATCGGGCGAAACTGCGTGATTTTCTCGGGCCTAGCCACCTTGGGGATCAACACAATAAGAGTATCATTCACCCCCTCATGGAGCTGTCCAGTACGAAAGAATTCTCTGACAAAATCCCTGACCGAGCTTCCCACCTTTGTCCAACAACTCTTGAAGAAGGTCGGTTGAAAACCATCAATGCCTGGAGCCTTGACGTTTCCCATACCATTCATCGCCGACCAGATTTCACCATCATTAACAGGGACGATAAGCTGCCGCCACAACTCAGAATCAATTTGAGGAAACCGGCCAGAGGAGAGACTAACCTCATTACTAGCCAAATCCGAACCCTGATACAAATCTCTGAAAAACTCAGTCGCATGTTTCTCCAGGAGAGTAGGCTCACAAATCATCTCGTTCTCATCATTCAACAGGGACGAAATATTGTTCCTGCGTCTTCTTATCACGGTAGCGAGGTGGAAGTAAGACGTGTTACGGTCCCCAGCGCAAAGCCACTTGTCTCTCGATTTCTGGAACCACAGCATTTCTTCCTCCTCAAGAATGATACTAAGATCAGCCTGAAGTTGCCTTTTCTGTTCGATCAAGTGGTTAGTCACCCTCCTAGCCATGTTATGTTGAACATCCGAGATACTCTTAACGGTTTCAAGCTTCCGTTTAGTAATATTTCCAAAGACCTCCAAGTTCCACTTTATAAGCACTTGCTTAAGCTTCACTAGGGCGTCGGGGATCCTAGTTTCGCGGTCCCAACTCTGCTCAATAAGACCGTTGAACGACCCATGGCTCATCCAAGCTGCCTCAAAACGGAAAGGGCGACGTTTCTTATTAGTCTTCCTATCCGGTTTGAGGGAGATCAGGATCGGTGAATGGTCCGAGCCCAGCGCAGGCAGATGCCTGGTGTTCGCCTCAGGCCAACTCAAACGAGCCGATGCATTCATAAGAGCTCGATCAAGCCTCCTCGCTTTGAAAGTCCTTTCAGACTTACCGGTGGACCAAGTAAAGCAAGAACCCGAGAACTCCATATCAATCAGACAAGCCTCATCAATCCAAGTCTGAAACACATCTATATCTGGCGACAGAGGCTCCACAGTACCAGTACTTTCCCAGCTGCTCAGCACACAATGAAAGTCGCCTCCGAAAATACACGGATCATCCATGTTCCTAGAGAAGTCCTGCAAATCGGTCCAAAACGATTCCCTGTCAGACTCGTTAGGAGGAGCGTAAACGAAAATTAGATTGATAGTCTTACCATTCCTTTGGACCCGGGTGTGGATGAACCGATCATAGCACTGGAGAACTTCCAGATCAGTCTCGGCCTCACACCATAACACCCACAACCCTCCAGCAAAGCCCACAGCTTCAACGCGAAAGTTGTTGGTGAAGGGCAACCTTGCACATATCTGATCCGCTCTATCCCCCGACACCTTTGGTTCAGCAATGCACAACACATCCACTTTATGGGTACGAGCCATAAATCTAATCGCACGACGAAAACCATCACTTCCTGCACCCCTGCAGTTCCACATTAGACAATTCATGGCTACCGAAATCCGGAATTGATAAAGAAGGAACCTAAACAGACGAGCTTGGTTCGTGGTTGCCGTCCACGTTATCAACACCGTCTTCCACCATGGTGTCCATCCCAGTGGCGTTCTCTGAATTGCTTGGAGATTGGCCGGCGGGCAGAATTTGGTTCCTAATCCTCGCAATTGTGTCGTTCGCCACCTGCAGCACGTTCTCCGATTCGCCATGTGTAGCGGCCACATGTTCAACACCGTCACCGCAACTTCCTGGGTTCACCAGATAGCGTTGAGGGTTGAAAGTGGTAGGAATTTCCACATTTTTGGGTATCTCATTCCTTTTGGGTTGTTCACTACTTCTGGGCCTTTTTTGAGGCCCATTCTTTGGATGTGTTTCCATATCCACCGGCGAATTCTCCTTCTTTCCCTTATTTCTTCTTTTAGGATTCTTCTTAACTTCATTCTTGCCGTCATTCCCAGTGCCCACCAAAAACGCCTTGGGATTAGTCTTCGTAATCATGGTTCCCTGCACACAAGAGGAATTAGCGTTAGAAGCATTTATAGCATCTTTCATCAATTTCTCACCTTTTTCCGAGGGAACATCCCCCCCCCTTCGCTTCCATGAGCTGGTTGGCGGGTTTCCCCTGTGACGCCCTTAATTGTTGTAACGGTCACTGCATTCACTCCTGGCACGTTCTTTCCCGCGCCGTCACCAAGGGCGGCGAACCGGTTGCCTGAGTTACCATCACGGCTTGAACTTCCGACCACGCCTTTGCCCTTGTTCTTGCCATTGCTTTTGCGCCGGGGAACCCCCATCCACGGGCCTAGGATTGGTTCAGCCGTGGCCGTCTGAGTAGCCTGGGTAGGGTTCACATTCACTGCATTCATGGTTTGATCCCCATTCGCGTCTGCCGCACCCTTATTCGACGATGAGTCCTTGGCTTCAGGGCAGCTGTGAGTGAGATGCCCATAACGCCCACACTTGAAGCAAATCTGATGCAATCCTTCATACTCCAAGAAATAGCGTTCGTCGTCCAGTAAAATCGTTCCCTTCAGCGGCTCGGTTAGGTCGACCTCGACGCACACTTTAGCGAAGCGACATCGATTTGAAAACAACGTCCGGGTATCCACCTTGATCGGGCGACCAATCGCCGAGGCCACCATCATCAACAACTCTTCCTCATAGTACAAGAGTGGGAGCTTGGCAATTCTGACCCAAGTAGGGGACGTGGATATGGTATCGGTTTCGGGCCTGAAGCTTGGAGTCCAAGCCTTGATAATGAGGTAGTTTCCAAACACCATCCAAGGACCCCCAATAAGGGCTTTCATGTAATCCCCTTCAGATTCGAATTTGACTACATAATAGTTATTCGGAAGATCCGCTACCATAAGCTTGCCCGCAGGTTGCCACATCTCACGGAGCTTCCTATCCATGACATGGAAAGGAACGAAGCATCCCAAAACTTTCACGATCAAGGACGACTTCCACACCTCAGTCATAGCCTAACGGACCTCCAGAACAGTTTTGATGACAGGTTCCCCTCTCTTCCCATTCGGATAGGAGATTTGCACTTTCCCAGCCAGAAAAAGAGGGTCCAATTTCGGTTTTTGATAGCCTGATTCATTAGTCACCAAGTCCTTCCAGGTTCGTGGGGTGGGAGCCACTCCCTGGCCGTTGTTTGGAGCTGGTGGTGGAGGCGGTTGCGCATGAGCAACCCCCGGAGGGGAGGAGCCCTGCATGAGAGACAAAAGACAGGCGAAGGAGGGAGCGAGAGTTGCACAAAGCAATTCAGAGCGAAAAAATTGGATAACGTCTATTAATATTGATCGGAGGGAGTGCTATACAAGAATGAAACAAGATTTTATTTTATTTTTGATCTGAAAGAGGCTAGGCCTAAAATTTTTAAAAAGCAAGCTTAGTTAACATTTCCCAACCGGGATAAATCATTAGCCAAATCCATTAGTTATCATTTTAATACCAAGAAAAAAAATTAGTGGCAGTCTCAAGGATTTTATGATTTTATTCTGGTTTTGCCAGCTATTATGTGAGGGCACATGACATGATTGAAATACTTTCGAGCTTTGTCTAAATGTTTAATGTATGCAATGCTGCATTGAATTTGTAATGCTATATCAGATAAAATAATAATTTTTCTTTTGGTACAATCCTGATTTGTGTGTTTCTTGTAATAATATTGAGAGCGCCCTAATGGGCAAGCGACTATTCAGCGGCTTGGTCGGTTGCGAGGGAGATAAGTACAACTGTGTAATCATGCATTCCAAATTTTAAATTCGCTAATTTTGACAACAATAAGTAGTTCCCACCAAAAAAAAAGACAACAATAAGTAGTTAGTTTTTAATTTTATTTTTAATAAAAAGGGTGAATAATTTTTCAATATGAATAATGCAGTTCGATAGCTTGGGGAAGAACGTGGGTTGCAACGTAGTAGATTGAGAATGCGGAGAAATTGCGACATTAGTGCCGCTACACACTTACACCCAGTGGCGGACCCAGAAATTGTTAAAAGGGGGCGGGTTTAGTAACAAAATTTATAAACTTGGCGACGTTGAATATATGGTTTAAATATAAGTACATACAAAGATAAAAACCAAGAATTCACTAACAAAATTAGATAATGTATCTCAATTAGTGGTGGTCATAAGTAATAGCATGTCTAGCACGTCTAGAGCGAAAGAGACCGGCATTATCTTCCATATTGGGAATGATGATATCATTCTTAGCACAAAAGTTGTTGACATCTTAGAATAATGCTTCCAACATATTGTCCCTCAAATCTTGCAAATCTTTCTTAGTGCTTTCAATCAAACTCACGGCTTCCAAAATATTTTGATCTTTTTGTTGCAAGAATTGTGACAAAATATTTGTCATCCCCCAACACAAGCTTCATCAAGTGAGCAATAAAAACAAATTCATAATTCTTCATTTTTTCCACTAAGATAGCGGCAAGACCTCGAGAATCCGAGTCGGTCCCATCATCAAATATGTTGAAAAGCACTTCAATAGTTGGGGACCATGAAGATAGAAGACGAACAATAGTTGTATAGTGTGAACCCCAACATGTAGCTCCCGGGCGAGCTAAACTAGTTTCTTGATTCAAACCTTTGCTCGTAGAAATTTCACCATTTAGCAACCTCTCCACCATTTCTTCATGTTGCTTTTGGCGGAATTGGTCTTTCCTTTTGCAAGAAGCTCCAACCACATTCGTAATCATGGACAAATACCCAAAGAAATCACTCACAAAGTTATTCGTTTTTGCAAGCTTCACAACAACTAATTGAAGTTGATGAGCAAAACAATGGATATACCTAGCACATGGATTTTCATTCAATACAAGAGTCTTCAAGCCATTGAGCTCACCTCGCATATTAGAAGCTCCATCATATCCTTGACCTCTAAGTTTAGAGATTGATAGATTATGCCTTGCAAAAAAATTCATCATTGCCATTTTTCAAAGCTAAAGCGGTTGTGTCAACAACATGAACAACTCCAAGAAATCGTTCCACCACTACCCATGATTGTCTAAATATCTTAAGACAATAGCCATTTGCTCTTTTATCGAACTATCCCTAGCCTCATCAATCAACAAAGAGAAGCACTTGTCTCCAATATCACTCATTATGACTTTCGATGTCTCCGAAGCACAAGCCCTAATGATTTGCTTTTGAATCCGAGGACAAGTAAGTTGGTTATTTTCCGGTGCATTCCCCATCACCACCTTTTGAACATCAACATTATATGAACTTAAAAGATCAATAAGCTCAAGAAAATTTCCTCTATTTAGCGAGCTTGCCGACTCATCATGCCCTCGAAAAGCCATCCCTTGTCGAAGTAGATATCTAACAACATCAACACTTGCCTTTAAACGAAGGCGATATGCCTCACCCAATGCTTCCTTTCCCAAGTTCACCATTCTTGTCAAACTTTGCTTTTGATTCTTGAAGGCAAAGAATGACGCTCGAGCTTCATTGTGTACACTACCTTAAGCTCCCACATGCTTTTTAAATCCATCACAAGCCTTCTTCCAATTACAAAATCCCGTACTTACAAACGTACCATCTCCAAATCTTCTCCCTTCACCCCCCTTAAAAAGATAGCACCAAAAGCAAAATGCGGCTTCTTGAGAAACACTATATTCCAACCATTCCCATTTCTTGAACCACTCAACTTGAAAGCACCTTGAAGTTTTGCCAAATGAACTTCGCACAAAATCATGAGAAATTGGTTGACAAGGACCTTTAACCACATATTCCCTCCTAATTTCATCTCTAATATTGGGTTCATAATCATTGATAGCTTTCGTAATCCCGGATCACTAATAATTTCACTCTCACATATTTGAGCTCTTTTGGGGTTGGATTCACCCACATCATTGGCATTGGTGTTGGCATTGACATTGACATTCAAATTAGCATTGGCATTCACATCAATATTTGGTTGCTCATCATCCTCGTGAAGACTATTTGAAGACCCGATTATTGGCCTTTTACTTCTAATCACAAATTTATCCATAATCCTATTCCTAAATGAAAAACAAGGCAACAAATCAAGTTAGGCAACAAGGCAACAACTAACAAGCCAACATGATTAATTACATGAACAAGCCAACAATCAATTTATTTCAATCAAACATTCAAACTAAATTAATCCAAGTATTCAACTAAGTGAACCAACAAGGCAACAAAATAACAATCAATTTATTTTAATCAATAATCTTGAATAAAATCAATCCAATTCAACAAAAATAATCCAAATGAAGTCAATAACCTTACAATTTCACAATTCAACACTTAAACAAACAATCAAACGTTCAAAAATTTGAAGTTTTAAACATAAAAATAAAAATACCCAAACATGGAGGCAAGAGGTGAGAATCTCTGGGCTGCGACTGAACAACGGGATCGGCGCCTGGTGGCACTGGCGTTCTCCAACGGCCTGGGTAGTGGCGGTCTTGGCGGACGGGCAGACTGGCGGAGCACAAGAAGATTGAGTGGGCCTCTGAGAGTCTTGAGGGTTTGGAAATTGGGTGAGTGTCTCTTTGGCTTCTAAGAGAAGATAGGCAGATTATAGCTTTAGGAAAATAGGGGGAGTAGGTAGTGTTACTGCTGTACAACTTTTGTTAAAAATTTAGGATTGATTTTTAAAAAAAAATAACTCGTTCATTTTTTTAAACAAACGACGCTGTTTGGCCTTTTCAATTAAATTTTAAAAGCAAAAAAATATTGAAGACAGCCTGTCTTCTTCCTTTCCCCGGGCCCGTTTGTTCCTCTTTCCCCCCAAATTTCCCACACCTACATCCATCATTAAACTTGTAACTCAAATTTGAGCAAGGAGGGGCTAATGGAAATTTTTACCCCATCCTCTCTAGTATACCGGTGGCTCTCGGGGCAGAAGGGGGGCTGCCCGCCCCCACAAGCCCCCCCAGGTCTGCCACTGCTTACACCTCTCGTTTGACACATAAATACTGTAATTTATTAAATTTTATTGTTGGTGGTACACCTCTTGTCCTCTTAATCGACCTTTGGCGTCAACACCCAGCCTTGCTCGCACTTTATTAGGGCCTGTTTGTTTCTATGCCAAGAATTGGGTTGGAATCAGGAATCGGGTTCTGTCATTCCTGAAACTTGGTGTTTGGTATGCTGCTGGAATCAGTCATTCCTAAAACTTGGTGTTTGGTATCCTGTCGGAATCAGTCATTCCTGAAATTTGATGTTTGGTTAAAATTAGACTCTGGAATGGGAATCAAAACTATTTTATGATTGTTATTAACATCTTTTGAGATTAGAGATCATGTAAGACAATATGACTATGATTACTTACAATGAACATCAAATGAAACAACAAGAAATGCAAAACATTTGAAATAGGCCATTATAATGAACATAGGCAATTTATAAGTTTTGATGGATATATATTCAAATTAACAAGATTGGAGGGATGTATATCCAATTTTCCCCTAAAACATGACTTCATATAAACATATGTGATGTCAAGCATAATCGTTTTGCAAGTGCCTTACAATATTGCATCTAACCATGTCAACACAATAAGCCTCATATAAGCCAAAGAGACTACCTAAATAATAGTGTTTGACATATCAAGTTTTGTGATATACATCCAAAAAATACAAAATGATATCACATCATAATGGCCTTGCAATCACACCAAAAAATGAGCTACCTAGCTGTTTTTTCAGCTACTTTAATCTGCATCAAAGCCTCCACCAAAGCTTCCACTTGAATCTCTAGTCTCATAAATAAGCTTGCTTAAATAGCGGGCCTTCCACTCCTCATTGGGACAACTATAGAATATATCCAACTCACTTGGTGATTTACCTAGAATATGAGCCGCTTCAATGGGTTCATTAGTAGAAACCCCAAGAATCATGGCAATCTCAGACAACAATTATTTTTTTTGTTCGATAAGCTCGTTCTCACGATTTATTCCACAAGCCATAGAATGTGCAATTGTTTCTAAATGTTTGTTCATATCTTTCATTGCATCCTCCAAATTCTGAACATGATCTTTCTTGCTTGAGGATCCAAGAGTAGACTTACCTTTTTTTTTTGCCTCTTTGAAGGTGGAGGGCTTGCAAATTCAACCAAGTCATCCATGTCATCTTCTTCATCAAGATTCACATATTCATTCTCCATAGTTCCAACCATGTCAACAATGTTCTCCGCTACATTTCCTTTAGCTCGATCCAATCCAAAAATATCATCTAGCTTGTCAAGGAAAGGAAATTAAGTTCTCCATAATCCTTGAGCCTTGGGATGCATCTAAAGAGAAAGACGTGTATTAAAACCTAATCAAATTAAAAAAAAAGTAATACATTTCAATCTAACATATACCTTGCAAAAATCATCATAAGCATGCCTTTTACATTGGATCATTTTTTGCTCACTATCTCATTTGAATCCTGATAAGCGCAACATCTCACATATTAAAGAAGAAATAAAAAAACAAGTGAGCTACTCAAACACAAATTAAGTCCAATAATAACTATATAAACAAAAAAAACAAGAGAGGGGCTAAAATGTTCAAATTGGCAAGCACTATACCGAATTCCTAAGAATCCAAGCATAAAAATCGGATTTTAATATAATTTCATATTTCTAAATCCAAGCATACAAAAAAAATAGGAAATTCATTAGGAAATCCATCTACTATCTACAAATTATCGGAAGGTATGTGCACATCGATCGGGTATATAATAACCCATCAAACAAAGTCGATCCGATATATAATTGCATCAAACGAAATCGATTCATGTATGTGCATAAAGTGCAGAAAAAGTGTGGAGAAACTAGATCTAATCAGGTATATACACTCACCGGATTTGAAGATGCAAGTATGCAGGAGCAGCGCAGCTGTGGAGAAACCAGGCAATAGAGGCGTGTTTTGTTTTAGGTTTGGGTCATTCCTTGGGTTTTAGGTGGATATGAGAATTAGTATAGTGGGATGGTATAGCCCATACCATGGAATGAATTTCATTCCAAACCCAACTCCTACCAAACACAAAAATAGGTTTCACCCATTCCAAACCCGATTCCCTAATCCAAGGGTATGTAAACAAACATGCCCTAAGAGAGTTAGGATCTTGTCCACTAAATCGAGAGTAGGTGTCAACCCCGTGCCTCACTCCGGTTGCGTGCACTTTATTAGAGAGTTAGGACATCATCCTTTTGATTGAGAATTGGCGTCAACCCCGTGAGTCGCACAAGTTGTGGGTACTTTATTATAGAATTAGGACCTCGTCCACTTTATTGAGAGTTGGCGTCAACCCAGAGCCTCACTTGGATTGAACGCACTTCATTAGAGAGTTAGGACCTCGTCCTCTTAATATAGTGTTGGCGTCAACCTCGCGCCTCGCTCGGGTTGCATGCACTTTATTAGAGAATTAGGACCTCTTCCTCTTAATCGAGAGTATGTGTCAACCCTAAGCCTCGCTCGGGTTGCACGCACTTAATTAGATAGTTTGGACATCGTCCTCCTAATTGAGAGTTGGCGTTAACCACGAGCATAGCTTAGGTTGCGCGGACTTTATTAGAGAGTTTGGACATCGTCCTCTTGATCGAGAGTTGGCGTCAAGCCCAATCCACGCTTGGGTTGTGCACACTTTATTAGACAATTAGGTTGATTGAGAGTTGGCGTTATGCCCAATCCCCGCTCGGGTTGTGTGCACTTTATTAGAGAGTTAGGACCTCGTCGTTTTGATTGAGAGTTCGCGTCAATTTTTTGGTAATCCGACTCTTGAACGATTAAATAAGGCATGTGATATATGTCAACATGCCAAACATGTTTGAAGTAGTTTTTCCTTGAGTGATAATATTGCAAACAATGCTTTTGATTTAATTCATTGCGATCTTTGGGGGCCTTATAAGGAACCTTCATCATGTGGTGCACATTATTTCTTGACAATTGTGGATGACTTTTTGTGTGTTGTTTAGATTTATTTGTTGGTTAATAAGAAAGTGGTTATGAAAAATTTGTTGCAATTTTTTGCCTATGTTGAAAGACATTTTGGAAAGAAAGTTAAAACTCTTAGAAGTGACAATGGCACCGAATTTGCTTGTATGCGCTCTTATTTTCTTGAGCATGGTATAGTTTTTCAAACATCATGTGCAGGGACACCACAACAAAATGGCCGAGTAGAACGGAAACACCGCCATATACTCAATGTAGCTCGGTCACTTCGATTTCAAGGACATCTTCCCATTAAGTTTTGGGGAAGTGTGTCCTTACCGCAAGATATCTAATTAATCGGACTCCTTCTCGGTCCTACATGGAAAAACACCATTTGAGATGCTCTATCATACTACTCCTGTGTATGACCATCTAAGGGTCTTTGGCTCATTATGCTACGCCCATATCCAACAACATGGTGGTGACAAATTTCCTGAACGTAGTCGACGTTGTGTATTCGTCGTATATCCGGATGGTAAGAAGGCTTGGCGATTATTTGACATAGAAACTAACAATTTTCTTGTGTTTAGGGTTGTGACGTTTTTTTGAGGACCAATTTCCCTTTGATGACAGCAAGACTCCTAAATCTAATGTTGCGTACCAAATTCCAGCAGCTTATGAAGATGACAACCATCCCATAAGTGATGAATACCGATTATTCTGGCCAGCACAATAGTCGTTGTACATCCGGATCCCTCGCACAACCAGCCAATGGTTGAAACCAACGATGGGCTGTAGTTTCCAGCCGAACAAGCTTCGGAAGTTATAAACCTTGAAGCTTCAGAACCCGAACAAGCTGCAAGACGTGGACAACGAACCCGAAAAAGACCAAGTCGACTCCAAGACTACATAATTAACACAGCAGTTCGGTCTTCAACAGAAGCCCCAACCTCTGAATCAAGTACACCATATTCTTTATTCAATTACTTGTCTACTAATCGGTTTTCGGTTTCCCATTGCAACTTTATTGCTGTTGTTACTGAAACTGTCGAGCCTATAAGCTTTGCGCAAGCCATGAAAGACCCACAATGGCGAGACGCCATGAAGACTGAAATAAGAGCGCTTGAAGGAAACCACACCTGGACTTTGACCCCGCTACCATGGGGAAAACGAGCTTTAGGTTGCAAATGGATATACAAAGTGAAACACAAATCTAATGGATCGGTTGAAAGATTCAAAGCTCGGTTATTCATCCTTGACAACCGACAAGTTGAAGGCGTTTACTACTCCGAAACGTTCGCCCCCGTTGCTAAAATGGTAACGGTTCGAACTCTATTAGCGGTTGCCTCCATCAAGAAATGGGAAGTGCAGCAAATGGATGTACATAATGCGTTTCTCCACAGTGATTTGGATGACGATGTGTAGATGAAGCCTCCATCAAGATTTGGACCTCAATCTCCGGACTTGGTTTTCAAGCTCCAAAAATCTCTTTACGGGCTTAGACAAGCAGCGCGATGTTGGTTTGCCAAACTTTCTAAAGCATTGAAACGGTATGGTTTCCGACAATCTTATTCTGATTACTCGTTGTTTACTTTTAATCGTGGTTCCACTCAACTTAATGTCTTAGTTTATATTGATGTTGTAATAATTTGTGGAAATGATGGCACTATGGTGACCAAGTTTAAGTCTTATCTCAACGCATGTTTCAAAATGAAGGATTTAGGAGCTCTAAAATACTTTATTGACATCGAAGTGGCTCGATTTCCCAAGGGCATTTACCTTTGCCAACGAAAATATACCCTCGATATCATCCATGAAGCAGGACTCTTAGGTGCAAACCCGATCACATTTCCTATGGATTCCCACCACAAGCTAGCGGTGTCCTCCTCGCCTTCGCTAAGTGACCCGGAACCATATCGAAGACTTCTTGGACGCCTTATATACCTATGCTTTACGCGACCAGACCTAGCATACTCAGTGTATATATACTCTCAATTCATGCACAATCCACGCTTGGAACATTGGCATGCCGCTCTCCGAGTCCTTCGGTACCTTAAAAGCCACCCGGGTCAAGGAATCCTACTCAGCAATCCGGAAGTAGTGGATCCAAACTTGAAGCAGAAGCCTGTGGCATTTCGGTAAAGCTTTTTACTATCTTTCCTCTTTACAAATAAAGCTTTTGGGCTTTATATCATGAATAATGCTCGGAGAGGTTTTTTAATCCTTTAGATGTTCCATGCTTTCTCCTATATATAATGTTTTGTCGTTGAGATTTTGTTATGTCTGGTTGATGTGGAAAGCCATGAGCTACTTGTTTGTCTTATTGACCACCGATGTGGGACGGATTGGAAGTCCTCAATGCATCTTACACACATAAGTGTGCATGGTAGAGGCTTTTTGTCCACGTCTTAATGGGCCTTTGTAAAGTTGAATTGATTGATGGGCTAGCGCGCACACACTTAATCCATTGTTGGGCTAAATATTTAGCACTTTTGCTTATTGGGCCGAATAACATAAAATGAACTACTTATCCCGGCCAAATACACATTACTTTGTTATTTGTGCATGAAGGTGATTACGCGTATCAATTTTGAACCTCGTCTTTTATTTTTATGGTTTTACCCTTTAATTATTTAACGGTTATTTCGTGCACCATCGCATACTACTTGACAATTCATTCACCTTGCCAAAATAACTAGTCAGAAGTCATGGTAGGGTCACTTACCGCAACCAGGTACATAGTATGTGCTATTTGCTGCATTTTTTAAGGGATAGGCTATTAACCGCAACAAGTCGAAAGATTAGGTTATTTATTACAACTTTTCCAAATATATATGGCTTTGATGTCATAGTATTTACCGGTAAAGAGCATTAGTACTAAATAGCACCCTATCCCCCAAAATTATTTTAAAAAATTATAGAAAGTAGCGAGAATCTTGGACCATGTCATTCTTATTCTAGTCATTACTCACCAAACTATCCACAATAAGGTATTTTAGCAATATAAAATATTAATTTTTTAGCTACAGTGTAAAATGAATAAAAAACCCTACTATTAACTTTTTTATAATAGAGCACAAAAACCGGATTATTTAGGTCCCGTTCAGTAACTATATGAGTTTTTAGAAAACTGAAATCGGTTTTCATTTTTGGAACTTCAGCTTTTAAAAACTATTTTATTTATGTTTTAAGATATTACCGTAATATAATAACTTATACTTTAATATATCCTAAAAATTAATTTAGTATTCACTAAATAATAATAAACATGATGATTTATATGGTGAGGGTTGCAATACTAAAAGTGGTGACAATAATATTGGTGGCGGTAGCGACAATGATGGAGGTGATGGTGGTAGGTTTGGTGGTGATACGATGGAAGTATTAATGCCAACGACAACATTGGTTATAAAGGTGGTGGTGTTAGCATCGAAGGTGATGGCGATGCCAACGATGGTGGTAGACTTTGATGTGGTGGTGATGGAGGTGATGGTGGTAGCGTAACGGTAGTGGTGATGGTGCCTTTAGTGGATGAGGTGGTGATGGTAGGTGTGGAGGTGTTGGTGGTGGTGGCGAAGGTGGCGGTGGTGGCGGCAGCGGAGGTGACAGTGGTGATTGTGGTAGTGGAGGTTGCGGTGGTTGTGGTCGTGAAGGTGATGGTGGTGGAAGTGACGATGGCGGTGGTGGTACTAAGACGTAATGCTGTTGGTGGAGGTGACCGAGGTGGTGGTAGTTGTAGTGGTGGTGTAGGTGGCGGTGGTGGTATATAGACGTGAAGGTGTTGATGGCGGAGGCAACGAAGGTGGTGGTAGTGGTATTGGTAGCAGCGGTAACAATTGTGGTGGTAGTGGAGGTGACGGTGGCGGTGGTACGTAGATGTGAAGGGTGTTGGTGGTGGAGGTGGAGGTGGAGGTGACGGTGGCAACGACGGCGACAACAGTGGGCATGGTTATATTGATATTGGTAGCGATGAAGATGTCTTTAATTTTTGAAAACAGAATTTTGTAGTTTTATGTTTTAAATGTTCAGTTTTTAAAACATAATAAGATTTTCATTTTGGCAACAGTTTTGCCGAACAAGTTTTGTTTTATATTTATCAGTTCAAAACTAAAAACTGAAAACTCGTATGGTTACCGAACAGGCTCTAAATCTGATTTTACATTGTTTTGTTTGAATTTTTTCTAAACTATACAGTTTCGAAGAAGAAAGAAATGTGCTTTTTTGATGGCAAAGATGCCATTGAGGCCACTATTTTGCTGTGCGAGCATGACTTTGAGAATAAGAACGCTGTGAAGTTTTTTTTTTTCTTTTTTTTGAGCTACCAAGTGGAGGAGAATTCAAATATATGCAAAATCAGAACCCAATCGGTATTCTGTCGATCTCATTTAGCCTGTAACTAATAAGAACAGATCTAGGCAAGAATGCCACGATGAAGACAAATTGTAAGTTAATGGGATGTGGAAAGGGAAGGAGAATTTTTATACCTACATCTACAATTTTTCAAGCATACATGTTTTTGATTTTGTAATGCGAGTCTCTATCTATTGTAAGGTGTAAAAGAATGTAATATTCACAAGTACCTCACTTTTCATGATGCGAGTCTGTTGGGTCAATCTTGATTACGAGAGGCATCTGAAGATCTGAAGGATGAGTGACAACAGGCAACTTCAGAGACTCTGAAGCACCGAAAACATCTTCAACATTGCTAGTTTCATATAATGCCTTCTCAAGGGAAGCCTTCGCTACCTTTGTTATTACTAATACTACAACAGCTGCATCAAAGCACAAAGAAAACAATGGCTTATTCAGGCTGGCCAATATTCAACAACAGGAAAGTTGGCCAAGAAGGACATTAATAATATGCAAACATTCCTTATGGTTGAGAAACTTTTTGGCAAGAACACAGCTTAAGAAAACAAAACAGCAACCAAATTGTATGGAATATTGATTTCCTGTGAAGTTGTATTTATACATCTGAATAACTTCTTGACAGGACCGTCATCAGTTAGACACCTGAGCGAGGCACTTTGATAGCAACTTTATACTTTCAAATCTATAAAGTTGCTATCAAAGTTAGCCAAACCCAATCTAAAATGGTTTGACCTGGGCAGTGCATTGAAGGACTTTCACTTTGATTATTCGACGTCTTCAAATATCTGCCTTCGCCCTTTAAATTATCAGCCAAACATCATCTCCCAACGCAACTTATTAAAATTTTAAACCTATTATCTTTCCCGGCTAATTTTAGCCCTTAATAACTCAAGTAATATGTGGGCCCTTGACTTCTTTTCACCCTCAAGCAATTCCATGCATTGCAAGTACAACCGCCTCAATTTTCATCTCATCCTTTAAATGTTGATGACAGGTTCGATTAGGCAGATACAGTAATCAAAGTCTATCAAGACTTGAGACGCTGCATTTATCCAAATTAAGCAAAATTTGTGGTGTAGCCTTTTCTTTCATTTTCTCATTATTATCAAATCAAGCAAGAGGCTAAAAAAGCATTGTTCAAAACAATAGATAGGAGTAGCTAAATTAATTAATACACATAATAATTTACTTGGATATTACATCACTAAAGAATCAACATGAAAAGTAAATAATCTAAAAGAACTTACCAGACATGATGATACCGAAGGCAACAAAGATCTGCACCAAGCAGAAAGACTAGAGTCAGAAATAAGTTCTATGAAGAAATCTGAAGTCTATTCATACATAGTGCTAGCTGCCTATGGAACGAATCCTTCCAACATATACAATCACGAAAGTGAGGCGGATAACATAGCATGGGTATATGAAGCAATTGAAACCTCATCCTTGATTCAACCCTGGGAAACATAACAGAATCCCACTTACCAAACGAGTAGTTGAAACCTCATTCCAGCCATGGGTAACATCAGAAAGGTCTTTAAGTGTTGTTCCAACATATACAAAGGCAAAAGTGATGGGCTGTAATGAAAATCAATATAGATCCAGATTAGTCTCTAACCAAAGAGACATGAAGGATGAAAAAAGAAAAGTAAAATGATACATACCATCATTCCCAACCATGTTGCTAACATATATGCCCCAATGTTTACGGGAGTTACAGAAAGGAGGTAATTCAACATGTTGAAGGGAAGCAAGGGAACCAACCGAAGTAGAAAAACAATCTACAAGATGAAGCGAAAGAGGACAATGTTAACAGGACAGCAGTAACAGGCCAAAATAGTTTTAAAGTCATCAGAGCAAACTGAAAAACATAGCCATATATACTTATAGGGCAAGTAAGATCTGCGTTTTATGACTAGAATAAGTACAATGCTTTGAGCCTTGAGTTCTTCAAGATGCTCATGAATTAGTGGAGAACTACAAAAAGATTCCCCACCCAGGTTTTCTCTGCTTTGCACTATATAAATATAATAAATTAAAGCTTAGCTCAAAAGTGCAGCTCTTTTGAGGAAGCCACATAACAATACTTGAAGCATGCAACATGGCAACAATTACATACCATAATTACAAAAACCAAATTAATGCACTTTCATACCTTGAAACCAGATCTTTGGATAGCAATGCCAACTGCCTGGAACTTTGGATAATTCTTCAGCTTTGATTTAACATAAGACCTTCCAATCTGGTACAGAAAAAAATAAAAGAATACATTCTTCTTAAACAAGGAACTATGATTCAGAAATGCACTACAAGTAATTTTAGGTTTAAAACAAATCAACATGGAATCTGAGATTATTATTCTGTAGGAGTAGGGCCTGCAAGATTATTGAAATGATCCAAAAGCAAATTCTGTTGATGGAGAGAAACTTACTGTTCTGCCAATAATAAAGGCTGCAGTAGCACCGAGAGTGGCACCAATTGAATCAGCAATGAAACCCACGGGCAGTCCAAAAAGATAACCTCCTCCTAACTAGAAAAAGGATTAATGTAAGAAGGTGAAAGACGTAAGAGTACACAAGTCAATGACACAAGAGAATAGCCTTGACAAGGAACCAAAAAATTATGAACATGAGAAATATTACAAGATGGAGCAATTAGAAAACAAAATGTGTGGTCATGTCGGAAGATACTTAGGTTGTGTTTGCACATATATGTAAACTAATTTTTAAAGTAGTGATAGTTTTTTTTTTTAACTTTTAGATGTGTTTGCACATGCTAAATATACTAGTTTCTAGTTTTTATCTAGTTTCAAAAAAAGCTTCAAAATAAAGATTTTTAAGTAGTTTCTAGTATTTTTAGGATTAAAATGTCATTATTACCCACACTTTTCGTACAGATTACACAACACAATAGCAGACATATAAATCCCCATTATTTTTTCACACACGTTCAGAGGGCTTTTGTTTCTGTATCCTTTGGGCAGTGACAAACGAGGAAGACGAAACCTCAAGGATTATCCAGTGTCCACTCCGGCGGAAATAGAGGACAAAAGCGAATTACGGTAAGTGTCATGTTCAATTTTTTTTAATTGTACTTACAATCTACTAAAACAAGGGGAATTTCTTAGGGTTTTTGAGAATAGATATCTCAAAAAAGGGTTAATCTACCACTTTGTATGTTTGCTTGTTGAAATACAAATCTGGTAATGTAAGAGGGATTTACATACAAATTTCTAAACATTCAAAATCAAAGACTTCATAAATGATAAATCAAAGACTTCATAAAAAGATAAAATATGACAACATATAAATTTAAACTAGTTTTAATTGTATGTACATGCAAACAAAGATTGGTTTTTTAAGAAAACGACAACTCTTTTATAATCTACTTATTAAATTGCCACTACTTTAAGAACTTCAACTAGTTTTTCAACTAGATGTGCAAACACAGCCAATGTTTTCACTTTTCAGAGATACAATGAGAAGATAAGGCAACTTGAGTAACTTAGACCAGCTTAATTAAGGCCAATGAATCAGCTTTATGACATTTATCAAAAATAAGAATAGTTACAACTACTATTAATGCTTACAACAATACTGTTTAATTTTTATAAAGCCATTTATCCTTCATGACCACATTCTTTTGTTGTCACTGTCTACCCGGACTCTATGTTGCTCAAGCAAGAGTTTGTCTATTTACAAGTACTCTAGTAATTTGTTATGGTATGGCTTGTAAAATTTAGCTATCTCAATTTCAGGATCTTGGGTATTCCTTAGTTGCATAACAATTTTCCACATTCCTAGTGACCTTATTATCTGGGGATATGAGCGTAGCATTGGATGGTTTGGTATGAGGTTGAATTTTAATGCCACTGGTCCACTGCCCTAAAATGGCAACAAAAGACAAAGGAGGATGGATTTGTCCATATTTAGCAAGTCAGCTTTGTTGATTACAGTGTTAATGCTCTTTTGACTGAGAACTTTTCTTACAATAGGTCATATATTTGAGGTGTGAGATGGTCATAATTTTCTTAGTTGCAAACAACCATCTCATTGGTGTGAGATGGTTGTTTGCCTAATGGTTAATGCTTTACCAACAGATGAGCATCAAATTTAAAATACAATATATCACAATAAGTTTAGGATAGGTATCAGTTTGGGGTTACTATAGACATGTACACATACATAGAAATAAAAAAGGTAGAAGAAAAAATGTCTTCAACTTCTGCATGTAAGAATATGTCCTCGAGTAGACTTGCACAGCTTTTTCTATGAAAATTTCACAAACAATTACCACAGCAGTTCATAGTTAGTCCTCAAATTATGACCTATCATAAGAAAAGTTCTCAGTCAAAAGAGCATTAACACCGTAATCAACAAAGCTGACTTGCTAAATATGGACAAATCCATCCTCCTTTGTCTTTTGTTGCCATTTTAGGGCAGTGGACCAGTGGTATTAAATTTCAACCTCATACCAAACCATCCAATGCTACGCTCATAGCCCCAGATAATAAGGTCACTAGGAATGTGGAAAATTGTTATGCAACTAAGGAATACCCAAGACCCCAAAATTTAGATAGCTAAATTTTACAAACCATACCATAACAAATTACTAGAGTACTTGTAAATAGACAAACTCTTGCTTGAGCAGCATAGAGTCCGAGTAGACAGTGACAGCAAGAGAATGTGGTCATGAATGATAAATGGCTTTATAAAAATTACACAGTATTGTTGTATGCATTAATAGTAGTTATAACTTATAAGGACCAATAGAAGCACTTCAAGGATGATATGGAAAAATTATTAATCAAGAAAACTATTTGTAACCTTTTGAACTTCAAACAAGAACTCAGTCTATGCATCCTAAAAAAATGATTGGAAACAAAATTGAAACTGAAAAATCAAATGAAAGCCTAAACAAGAAGAAAAGTTGCATAAAATGCCAGTTTTCATTCTATGATCAAAGGATTTATCTTTACCCAAACTAAACTTCATTCGCCATATGTTAGATAGAAATTTACATTTTCCAACCAGCTATAATTGTGGCTAAGAAACCACCTTCAAATATAATTAATGCGTACATGACCTCAGCTTGAAGCAATTATAAATAAAGCAAATGTCCAGGTTTCGAAAGCAGGAACTTTCACCTTTGACAGGAAAACAAAAGAGGAAAAACAAAGGTAAAGCAATACAAGTATACAGAAAAAATAAAGCAGAGAAAAAGCGTAGGGATATGAAAAGGGAACATAATTCATACTGTAAGAACAGAGGCAGGAACAGCCAGAACCGTCAGTGGAATATAAGCAATAGCCCTGTATATATGGCAGAAACAAACCAATTTTTTTACTTTAGCCAGACATTCAATTACTGGAAAGAAACTAATTAGATACCATCAAGAAGCATATTATTTATCTGAACATTAAGCATGAGTAAAAGACAAACTAAATAGACGATGTATTAAGTGAAAGCTACCTTGCCTCGTCATAAAATACCGAGACTGACCTATCTCTATACATCATGCACAAAATAATCCTACCATCCCAACAATTTAGTCCCTTGTTCTTTTGGGATGGTCCAGACATGCCCTCATTTTTTCAGTAATAAGTGTCAAAAAAGCTTATAATTCCTAATGTCCCCGCAATTAACTGCACTCATTAGTAAATGCTCCACTACTTGCAATCTATTGACAATCAAGCAAATTCTTATCTTATTAATTGTAATGGGAAACATTAACTGATGTCTCTAAAAAAATATCTATTTCCCACTTGGACTAAATTTGAGGGAAGTGACTAGTGAGCATGTTATTTTGGACAAGTTTAAATTTGGAGCATACCCTGAAAGATAGAACCCTCACCAAGCATCGATATCAACACAAAGATGAAGAAAGCTCAATTTTTTTATGGAATTAATGAATTACACAAGAAAATCACTACTTACAGTGCAAGTGGACCCCATGGTCCAAGATCCTCCTTAACCCATATCAAGAAATCTTTCAAATACTGCAAAGTGCATATTACAGTTCTTCAGCATGGTAATGTAGAATAATCAAGTTCTCATAAAGATGAAGGAACAAAGGTAAAGCAGCAATGCAAAATCTAAGTAATTATCAACAAAAGAAAGCTACCACTTAAACAACATAGTCAGAACCTTGCAGAGAGAAAGCAATATTGATTGCATTCCAAGTAAACATAAGAACTTGCATTTATAGAAGCCAAAATGTTAAAAATTCAATTGCATAATGGGAGAGATAGCATCATTACAGAAATTAGAAATAAGAATTCTACATCCATTAAGAACTCCCTAGTATCAAGGCCACTAGACTTCTTCCAAAACAAATGTAATTTGATAGCACTGTTTTTAATCCCCATTTCACTTATTGCGCCCTACAATTGTAGGGGCCCCTTATATCTTATACAGTTCTCTCTTGACAATTGCAATGTATTGATAATGCCTAGAATCGACCAAATCCACAAGCAGTACAGAAGTTTTGTTTATAACAATTATCAAATTGGCGGAAATGGAAGTTTCAGATCTACAACTAGAGAAAAGCTTGAAAAAGAGACCTAAATTAACGATTACATGCCCAAATCCAGCAATAAATTCGAATGATCCACTCACAAAAACTCAAAAATCAACATTAGCGAAAGGTATAACCCAATTCAGATCGAAACATAAAACAATTTTCAAGATCTCAACTCACCAAACCTCTGAGCTACAGCATTTGATCGTGCATCAAATCCAGTCCACATTAATTCAAAACAATTAGAACAAACAGGAAGAAGAACAAGAAAGACCTGCTCGACGGGTAGAGAGTGGAACGCAAGGGCGAGAAGCGCGAAGAGGAGGAGAAAGAGAAGGAGGCGGAGGGCGGAGGAGAGGGACATGGAAGAGAAGAGCCAACGGCGGAGGATCCAGGGCTTAGGGTAGCGGTCCTCACCGTCATGGGAGAAGTCGGGCTTCAATGAAGATCTTGCCCTGAGGCCGCCACCGCCGCCGCCGCCGCCGCCAACGTTTGCCAGGATTTGGGACGAAGAAGCTCCTCTGACGAGTGTTTCTGGATTCTTCCACGACGGCCAGCTACACTATCGCGGTGGCCAATTGACACTGAGTTTAAGCAAAGGGAAGAAAGAGTTGCAGAATTTCCAAGAAGACGATTAAATACGATATTACGATGAGGAATTCGAATGGGGACTGAGAGATCTCTCCCTGTGAGATTTTTGCTGCGTTTTAGTAACTTTAAGAACTCATTTATTTATTTTTGTTGTATTTTTATTTGGCATCCACCCTACTTTTTAATTAAGTCCACCCTATTTTTATTACAAAACTCATTTCTACCCAAAAACTACTTTTAATATTTTTAAAATTCGTACAATTCTCTTTACTTTTTACGTTTTTTAAGACACTAAAAATCAATTTCCACCCAAAAAAGCTTTTATATCCAAGTGAAACAAGCCCTAAATCTACTTATATATAACAATTTTTTTTTACAAATTATCCCTTCCCCCATACCACCCTCATTCTCCATTTACCTCCTACTCAAAAACTCTCCCAAAACTCTAGCAAACTTTTCCAAATTCCTCTCTCAAATTTAGAAAATTTACTCATTTTCTCAAATTTAAGGATTGAAGATTAAATATATTAATTGTTAAGAGATATTTCTCTTCAATTTTCATTCAAATTCAAGGAAAATGACCTTCATTTAAAACTTTTAGGGTTTAAGTATATTTTGTTTGATTTTGTTTAGATTTAGACAAATATTATACTTTGTTATTTATTTTAATACGAAATTAGGATATAAGGATAAATTCTAGTACATAAACAATTCAAAAACGAGTAATAAACGAACATGGACTATCGAGCCGTGAACGCGCAACGGCGGAAGGTTGAAGACGGTCGCGGCCCGTTACGGTTGGCCGTAACAACCACGGTATACTTCTTTCATGTGGATGTGAAACCGACAATTTCCAAAAAGGACAAGGTGTACCTACATGATATGCACTCGTGAGACTTTCAACTTAAAAAAGGAAAGAGGAAATTGTACAGTACTTACTTGTTTGTGTTGTATGTGGAGTCCAATAGCAAAACATATGAAAATGCCTTTAGGAGAGATATCGAATCGGGATTGGTAAAGAACAAAATCGTAATCTTGTTCGTCTTCTTGTTCTAAGTGTCTCACAAAGTACTTATTCTCCCTATCTTTATGGAAGAATTCTTGTACCGATGTTCTACCTTCCATTAGTTCACTTTGTACAGCATATCGTCCATTGTACACTTTCCTTTTGCTTGTGTAGTTCAATGAAAATTCATTCAATGCACATGCAACTTCGTTTGTTGTACAATTGCTACGAGTCATCATTTTCAACACAGATTTCTTCTCTAGTGTAATAACCCTCTTTTCAAAAAGTGCAATTTTGTAAATTCTCTTATTTTATTTTATAAAAATGATATGTGGCATCATTAAAGTATTAATGTTTAATTGACAATCTTATTAAATTAAACTTTAACAAATAATATATATAGAATTATTTGGTAAATGGACCTTACCCAAAATGGTCATGAATCTTACTTAATAATTTTTTAATATGATTTAGGCTCCATTCGACAAATCATAACTTATCAGTGTTGATGTTGATGCTGATACTTATGGTTGTTGATGCTGATATTGGATGCTGATATGAGCTGTTATTCATTTCATAGAAATAATGACCTCGTTATCACCATAGCCTTATTGTTGTTGTTAGGTTGCGCTAAACTTGGACTTAGTTCTCGAAGATTGTGATCTTATTTGTTATCGTCTTGTTTGAAACTTGTTGTGGAAGTAGCGTAGTACCTAGGGGTGTGAGTCGTAGTTGCTCTGGACATCGCTTTATAACATTGTTGCACTATATGGAATAAAAATCACAGTGCTTGATCATGACCCGACCCGCTCTGTCGCATTGAGGGGTGTTGCACTTAGCTAAGTGCCTTTTTAGTAGGGATATATGAGCCCATGATTTTCTTTAGGATGAAATATAACATAAGTACCCGTACCTTGTACAAATTTAGTCAAAAATAAATCATTTATTTTTAAAAATAAATAAATCATTTATTTTTAAAAATAAATAAATTAAATTTCTTTATGTCAATATGAATAAAAATTTACGCATTATTTTAATGTAAGATCTAATATTTTTGTTTTTTATTACTAAAAGAAAATGAATTAGTTTAGCAATTTTTAAATTTGTACACATATCTTTAAACTTAAAATCTATACATATAATATAAAACAAAAGTTTAATTCTAACTTATACAATTTTTTTATTATAATATGAGATTTGAATATATATATATATATCATTAATCAATAAAATGTATAACTAATCAAAGTAGAATGAGTTAATAATGAATTTAAGATTTAGTTATTAATTTGTAACAAACCTACATAAAAGTAAAACAAAATAATTATAAATATCTTATTTAAAATTACTATTGAATAATTTTTTTACAGTGTTGATGATGTGGCGCCACATAGACGAATTGAATATGGAGGTGACACATAGGCAAAATGAATGCGAGGTCGACATGTGTCAAAAAAGTGACTTCTTTAGTATATATATATAATGCCCATGATCTTCGACAAATATGCGGTGTTGACTAAAAGCTATCAACTTCGAGTGTATCGTTTTGACATTAAAATAAGACAAGTACCCAATGCACATAATTAATGAATCAGGGTGGTGACTACAACTTGAAAAACCGCTCTTACTCCTGGCTATGAAAAGTCTTCTTTCCAATATGATGAATTTCAGACAACACGTATTCGGTGAGGTTGGTTGTAGACTCGAATAGTCATTGGAGGCTTTTCAAAACTTATGTGTGTGATAATTAAACGTCCCAGTAATAATCATACTTTCCTTAAGGAACCATAGTAATGTAAAGTCATATTCTCTTTTCGAGCATATCTCTTTTCCTTTTTGTGAGAATATCTAATTATATATCATCGACCGACTTTCATCCTGAGTGGGAACTTAGTTTCCATCTTGGTATACGCATTACGATGAATGATTAGACTATGATCACTATAACCCCACATAAATCCCACTTGTGTAGTCTTTAATTAGAGTAACCGACCGTTTCTTTTCCTTTGCATGGTCGGCTGGTGTAACTCGTCCCTATACGACACATCAGGATTCAAAGGATTGGTGTTACTCTTCAATTTCTGATTCGTTCTTTGTTTCTTGTGTGTCAAGTTTCGCTTTTTTCAGCAATTTCGAGTGGATTATGACGACTTTGTCACAAGGTTGTAAAGAAAACATTCGCACTATTGTCCGTCAAGCTTTTGACGATTGGTATTTTGCTGAGAAGAAAAAAATATTAAGCCAGCGTCGGAATTGTCATGTTCCAAAACAAGTTAAAGATGATTCCTTAGCCAAGGAGTCATTGTCAAAAGAAGGTCTTAACGAAGAATGCATAAATGAGAAACTTCCCGACATAGTGATTGCTCCTGATTGGTGTGGAGAACCAATAATCTTAGAAGAAGTCTACCAAGAGAACCGTACTCTTGATAAAGAGCCATTGGCCATCGACACCGCATCAAATTCAGTTATACAAGAAATACCTATCTTGGATTCTTCCACGAGTTTGTCTCTTTTTGATTTGAAATTATTAATTGATCAATATCCCGTTGCATCTTCATACAATGTCAAATCGAGGACAATTCGAGGCCATGTGGTGGAGAATGATACAAATCAAGGGATGATTCAAGCGAATGATTCGTTGAAGATGAATGGAGGCAAAGACCAAGACCTTTACTAAGGTCTCGATCATTTAAGTTTAAGAAGGTGTTCATGGATATGATATTATCCTTTGATTATGTTCATAAATGGAGTCCAAGGCCACCAAGAAAGAGGATGAATTCATAAAAGTTCGGAAAGTTAAGAAGCCCATCAAATTAAAAACAATGCTCAGTAAACTGGTCATAACTTGGGCTAGAAAATTGACCTCAAGTTCGTTCAATTTGATTTGGAAAGATAATTAAAATATCTACAACTTTTTAGTTTACATCAAATTCAAAGTTCAACAGCAAAGGGGTGAAAAATGCAATTTATTGAGAGTTGTTCAAGTCCTACGAGAATCTTATCTGTAATTTAAAATATCTATCCTTATTATAATAGAGGAGTGTTCTGATGAAAACATTTTTTAGGGTGAGAACTAAGATCAAATTTAGAGCGTTAGATCAAGAGTATGTACACATGAGATTAAATCAAAGAAAAAGTTGGACATTGAATGTAATTTAGAAAAAAAAAATCAGAATGTTTCAAAAATACCCTTCCTTCTCCCCAAACACTTATCCCTTTCAAGCAACCCTAGAAAAGAACGTACAGATAATCAGGACGGAGCGGCGGACGGCGTATCTTCTCCGCCTCGTCAAAGTCTACAAATTCTTCTCCAAATTTGATCGGTTTGAGCTCGTACTTCTCAATTGATTTTTTTTTCAAGAGAATCAAGACGTTGATTGAGTCACCAGGATGAGAGGCGGCTCCGATCAACTGGTAGTGATGGTGGTGGTATTTAAAACGGCGGGATAGCACCAGTAGGCTGATGAGGAGTCGGCGGTGGCCGGTGAAACAGACGCCGGTTTAGACGCTCGTCAATACTTGCAAGGAGTTGTTTGCGAATGGCGGGTGTGGATTCATTCCACCTCCTCAAGTGTTCACCAGGTGTGCTCGATTTTGGGTATGCTTTGTTTGTTTGACTCAATGATTGTTGCTTAGATGTGTACAAGGTTGTCGGTCTTTTGCCGCAATGAAAATCGTGTGTACATAAAGCTTAATTTATAATGATGAATGGATGTGTGATTGCTTATTGTGTGCCTTGTTTGTAATTTGATCATGATAATGCCAATTCAAAACCTTTGTCCAATGCAATTATTTTATGCAATGCTAGTGCTTGCTTGTAATTTGATGAATCGGCTTTGTGTTCAAGTTCATGACACATTTTGGAGGTGGCAAGTCAATTGGATTTGGCCTGATTTATAATAATGTGGAGAATGCCAAGAAATTCGAGCCCAAACAGGCTTATCCGGGTAATTAAAACCTGAATTCCTTGCTTTGTTTGTTGCTAATATATATTTCTTCACATAGCCGATTCATTTTTCAATGCTAGCATATTGAATGTTGATATATAGTGTACTGAATTTACCAACGTAATATGTAACTTTTCTTATTTTTAAATCAAGAAAAGATTTTTTGCTTGAAATCTATAATTTTGTGGCTTAATTTGACATTGCTCGACTATGTCGAATAAGGTCATTGCATTCTAGTTTTGTAGGGTCTGTATAGCGCATTGGCTATCTATCTCATTTTCTCTTAGATTTTTTATGAAAATCTTTCTATTCTAAAGCACCGAGGTTATCACTTCTTGTTGCATTGTTGAAGAAGAAATTATGTCCTAAATTGGAAGCATCGGGGTTTAGTGAGGGGAGGAGGTCATCTATCACCTCTTGTTGTATTGTAGATGGTAAGAACTTGTATATAATATATTATGGTCTTCTTTGTACACAACAACTAAATGGATGGGTTTGTCCATCTTGTGCTCCCTCTATTGGGTTAGAAGAGAAAATTCATGTTTTTTTATAAGGAAAGGAATTAGGGAGGTCACTAACAAACTAGTGACCGTCCTAGGGCATCCTGACGGATGAGGGTATAAAATCCTAAATCAACTGCAAGTGGGACAGAAGAGACACGTCGGAAAGAGCCATCTATGTAGTCAGCCAAAGAATTGCACTCACAATAGATATGAACAATACTCCAATCCTGGAACCGAGCCAACAAACAATGGATGTCCGCACGTAACAATTCGATCTCCTACGAGTAGCACCAGTCACCAAGAACGGCCTTGACCAGCTACAAATTATCGCCTTCAATCTGGATCTGGGGAATGCCACGACGAATGGCCTCGAGAAGTCTTTGGCGCAAGGCGATGGTCTCGGAGACTAGAACAGACTACCGATCAATCAATCCTCCGTCAAAATGGATGGGGGATCCACTAGAGTTCCTAAGGATGAACCCGAATGAACCCATACCATCTGCACACACAACACCATCAAAATTTAGTTTAACATAATCCCTCTTGGGTTTTGCCCACCTACTGAGCTTTCTCTTCGTTTCAGCTCTCGTAGTGTAAGTGCGCGAGCTGAGGGACTCGGAGGCTCCAACAAGTTTCCATTCTTTAATTTTGGTGCAGGATAAACTCGTTTATGTTATCGACATTATTTAGGTTTGATCCACTAGTTCCATCAAAAACTTTCTTGTTTCTGGAATACCAAAGGCTCCACCAGGTGAACGTTAGAAGTTCCATTTCCTCTTTTGTAGCCATTGTCCTTATTTCCTCCAAGACTTGGTGAGGTTTTTTATCGATCGAACTATTTGGTCAACTAGCCAGCATAGTTTAGGGCTTACGGATTTAAGGGTTGTTCTAATAAAGTGGCAAGAGAGTAAGATGTGGTTGGTGTCTTCAACCTGGTTATTACATGCTTCACAACCTTGAGGGACCAAAATATGGTTGGCAACAAGCCTCGTTTTGGTTGGTAGGCCTATTCATGCCACTTTCCATAGGAAGTTCTTCATTTTGGGAGGGGTGTTCAGTTTAGTCATCTGTTCTAGGTTTATTTTGGGTTCACCTTTAGATTGTTGGATCCACTACATGGCGGAATGGGTAGAATACCAACCATTTTTACTTGGTTGCCAGTACAATCTATCTGGAATTTTGTTAATAAGGTTAATAATCTTGGTGATTTTTCCGAGATCCTCGGTATTGATGACTTCACGTAATTTCTCAACGTTCCATGAATTGTCTTCACTAAGATATACTTTTATAGGTTCATCCCAGTTGATGAGGTTTTCGGCCTTCAGTTTTGGGTGGATTGGGCCATTGCCGGTCCAATTATCTTTCCAGAAGTGGATAGTTTTTCCATTCCCAATTTGCCAAATAAGCCCCTTTGCGAAAAGGTCTCTAAGGTTTAAGAGTTTGGCCCACTGCCATGACGTGTTGTATATATCTGGTAGGTCAGAATACTGTCCTTTTTAGGTATTTTTCTGTTACAACTCTAACCCATATGTTGTTTGGTTCTGCTAGGATTTTCCAAAGTAGTTTCATTTGGAGCGCTTGGTTCATATCTTCCGCTTTGATGATACCCGTCCCACCATGGGCAGATGGTCTGCAGATGGAGTTCCAGCTTATGAGCGGTTTGTAATTATTGTCCTTGTTCCAAAAGAAATTCATGTTTATTTGGTCTAGTTCTTTCAAGGTTGTCTGGGGTAGCATAAACGATTGCATAATATAATTTGGTTGTGTGGAAAGGTTTGATTTGATTAGAGTTTTGCGCCCCTCCTATGATAGGGCATTTGCTTTCCATTTTGATAATTGTGATCTGGTTCGTAGGGTCAAGGGTTTGAAAGTATTTTGCGTTACTCTCCCGTTGATTATTGGGCAGCCTAGGTATTTATCTAGGACAATTGTATTCGCCATTTGGAGAATTAGTTTAATTTGTTCCTTTGTGTTATTATTTGTGTTTTTGGTGACCTGGAATGCAGATTTGTAGAAGTTGACTTTTTGACCAGATACTTGGCAATAATTTTCTATAATTTCTTTGATCTGTTTGCATGCTTGGTTGTTGGCTTTGGCGAAAATGATAAATGTCATCATCGAAAACCAAGAATGGAATTTTTGTTCCATTTCTTAAGATTTGGACCCCTATTCCATTATTTGGATTAGTACTCTTCAATTGGAGTTGTCTTGCCAATATCTCAGCCGCAAGGATGAATAAGTATGGTGATAGGGGGTCGCCCTTTCTAAGGCCCCGTTGGGGGAAGAACTGTTCTGTTGACCCATTATTGACTAAGACAGAGAATGAGACTGTTTCAACGCATTCACGGATCCATCCCACAAATTTCTCGTGAAATCCAAATTTCTTAAGGACAAAAGTTAGGAATTTCCAACTGATACGGTCATATGCTTTTTCCATGTCAAGTTTGATGGCTATCCAACCCTCACGACCTTGCTTAAATCGGAAAGAGTGGAAAATCTCATGTACAACGAGAGTATTTTAATGGATACTCCTGTTTTGGATAAAGGCCCCTTGCATTGGGTGGATGAGTTTAGTCATTACGATTTTTAAGCGGTTTGTCAGGATTTTTGAGATAACTTTATAAATGGTATTGCATAGACTTATTGGTCTATAGTGGTTTGTTGAGTTAGGATTTTCGCATTTAGGTAGTATTGTTATGAATGTATGGTTGAGTTGTTTCAGTTTCTTTCCTGAGTGAGAGAAAGTTTTAACAACCTTTATTACATCAAGGCCGACAATATGCCAATATTTCTTATAGAAATATGCCGGCATGCCGTCCGGACCAGGGGATTTGTCTTCTCCAATGTCGAACATGGCATCCTTTATCTCCTTATTAGAGACTGGTTTAATGAGTTCTAGGTTTTCTGTCTTGGTTATTTCCTCTTGGATGGTTTGGGTCATCTCATGCAATTTTCCCCGATTAATTTCCAACGCTCGAAAGCGATTATGGAAATCCCTCCTTATTTTCGTTCTGATGTTGTTTACACCTGAAATTTGTGTGCCATCAGAAGTTCGGATTACTTTAACATTAGTTATGTTTCTTCTTCCACTTGCAATCCGGTGGAAGTATTTTGTATTTTTGTCATTTAGTTTTATATGGGTGTTTTTTGCTCTTTGTCTCCAGTACGAGAGGTGTAACTGGACAAGACACGCTCGTTTCTTTTGCAGTCTTTCCTGTTTTTGGACTAGCTGGATATTTTTGTGTTCAATGATTTCTTTTTGGATGCTAAGTAACTTCTCATCTAGTTTTCTGATTTGCTCAAAAATATTCCTGAACGATTGTTTATTCCAAGACTTTGCTTTAGACTTTAGTAGTTGTGTTTTTTTTGTTAGGTTGAACATATGGGATCCTCCGGCATTGAGGCGCCATGCTTGTTTTATGACATTTTGGAAATCCTTCCTCGATGTCCACATCATTTCGAATTTAAATGGTTGGGCTTTAAACGGTGTCCCTGTGGGGAGATCGCAAGAGATCGGACAATGATCGGAAGTTGAGAACGCATGGTTTTTGGTTGCAATGGATGGGTACCATTGGATAATCTGGTTGCTGACTAGTGTTCGATCAAGTTTTTCGAGCGTTGTGTTATCCAAATTTTTGGATTTTATCCAGTTTATTCCCAAACGATGGGATGTCACACATATCACATGCATTTTTAAAATTGATGAGTCGCTCATACCTATTTTGGTTTGGGTTTACACCCCCTTGTTTTTCCTCCGGGTGTTGGATCTCGTTAAGGTCTCCCATCAGGATGACGGGAAGGTTACAATTTTGGATATATTCTGACAGCCTTGTCTAGAATGCATCTTTGTCAGTTGCCTGCGGCAGCGCATAGGAAAGTTGATGATCATTTCATTATTGGTTTCTAGGTTAGTATAGTGGATATTGATAAATCGGTTGTCCTTGTGTATAGTGTGAAGGCTTTCATTTGAGAGTTGTGACCCTTTCCAGAGAACACAGAGACCCCCAGCAAGGCCGGTAGCAGGTATAAACTCCAAGGAGTCGAACCCAGCTTTTTGCCAGAGATTTTGTTCAGGTGGTTCTTGGGCTTTCATTTCTACAAGTGCTATTAGGTTAATATGATCAAGGCGGCATATCGTGTTTATTTCAGTCTAGATGGACTTACGCCGAATGCCCCTACAATTCCACATGCATAACTTCATAAGATAACCGGTTTGGGGAGAGTTTTGGCCCGATTTGGATGGTGTTCCATTTTTAGTATTTTCTTTTTATTTTCATGGAAAAATATTGTTGGTCCATTTTTGGTACAGTGCAATCGTACCTTTAGTGTGTTGGGTGGTTTGTTTTTCTTTTTATTTATTATATATATATGGTAGAGATTGGCAATTAGCGATCCGTTGGCGCCAATTTTTGACGCAACAGTAATAACGATCGCAATTTGATGCTTAGGGATGTTTTCGAGTGATTCAATATCAAAGGTGTTTATACTCGCCCGCCAACAGAGTCATAGGTAGGCCGATTGCCACCTCAAGTTTCTTATTGGGTTTGTGCCCAAAATACAGACGCAAAAGAAGTAGATTATGCCCACATGTGGGTTAATAACCGCAGTTATTGCACAATTGGTGGCTCTACTAATGTTAACAATGATATTATTTTTTCCTTGATTATCATTCATTAGAGAGTGAATTTTCGCTTTACGGGTTAATTTACTAGCATATATGAAACATGGCCTAACCACTAGACTGGAGGTGTTGAAATGGAAGATGACCCTATCGTAGTCCCCATTTCCGACGACTAGCATCTCATAGATTTTTAATTTGTGGGTAAATTTAGTTTTCGTGGTTGCACCACAAAAAGCATGAGTGATGCGCTTTTGCGAGTGCCACGAAAGTGCATTAGGTATGCGCCAAGCGGGTTTTCCGTGCAAGTTATTATGTTGATGGTTGCTAATGCCTCGGGACAAGTCAAGGGTCCGAACCTGGAGCGGCTCCCCCCTGAAAAGCCCTGAGACTCGCCGCCCCTCAGAGCAAAAAGAGGGAGAGACGGTGAATATTTTCCTTGGTTTCCTTCGTTACGGATTGCTTGTGCTATTGGTTGTTATGTACAACACCTTGAGTTTATAAGGGTTAAGGTTATACACCGTGGGTTCACCACAAATTTTATACACAGTGGGTTCGCCACCAATTGCACTACTGGTCAGTGGAGAGAGTACTTTGATAATATATAGTAAAGTAATGTAAATATAGGACATAAAATTCAGCTTTCGCATATAGTGCAGTAAGAAAGCGTCCTTTGCCTTAGCAACATGCCTGTGATTTAAGTGGTTTTTGTTCATAAAAAGTGTTGAACTGCCAACCAACTCAAGCCCACAACACAACAAACACAAAGAATAAGCTTTGTCAGATTTTTTACCACAAACAAACTTGGTACCAGTTTGAGGAAAGTGATGAAAAACACCAGTAGAGGAACGAGGGATAAAGATAGCTAACATAATGCACTGAGTACCAACAAAAGAAATTGAAGAGAGTGATGAAAGACACCAGGGACCAACAGGAAAGATGTGACTGCCAGGGACCCCCGCACCACAGACCCTAATCCACCACCACCAGTCACCACCGACGGGCACCATAGGATCGACCAAGTCCAGAAAGATGAACGAGGGAGATCAGATTTGTGCTGCCCTTGGACCAATTCTCAATGAAGTGTCGGGGTCCAAATGCTCGGATCGGGAACCCGCCATGGACTCCATTGGAGCAGATTTGGTTTTTTCCATATTGATTTGATAATTGGCGATGTGAGGGCACTCTCGAGCCTTTTGTGCGTTGATTCGTTAGCTTGCACCATTGATGGGTCGGTTGACCCGACATTTGACGGCCACGATAGACATCGAAGCAGCGCCGCCCAGATCTGCACCGGACACAAGGAAACGTAATCGTTCTTTTATCAAATCCAAAGGTCGGTTTCCGATGCATCCGGCTTGGCCGCCGCGCAGTCCGCAAGAGAGGGAGTCGGGATCTTTCCCGACAGATGTTTTTATCCCGACGGTGGGACTGGACTAGCTCGGTTAATTGTGAGACGTAAGGGCGGGAGCTGACATCCGATTATTCCTTGCTTTTCCAGCGACCGGAGGCGGAATGGGTGCTCATGAGCATGAGGAAGGGGGTAGGGTTCAGGTGCGGCAGGCATTCCTCTGCTAGGGTTTTGGCCATCAAGAAGAAGAAGAGGGGTGATGAGAGGCACGTGTATAGCGCGTACTTTTCTCATTAGGGTTAACAAGATGCCATATTTTGTTGATCATTTGGTTCTCTAGAGAAAATTCATGTTGCTTGCATATGATGTGGTGTTTGTGTAAAATCATTTATCACTTTAAAAGTCTATTAGCTCAAATGGTAGAGCAATGTGCATGTGCACATAGTTGTGAGTTCAAATCTCACATAGGCTAATTCTATAAACGCTTTATATATTTTGGTTCATTATAACTCTTCTTTCGATTCATGATTTTGTAAGCTCGTGTTCATAATAGTTTATCTTACAGTTCATGTCATTTTGGTTCATGACATTTGTTCTTTTGGTTTATGGTAAATTAAAGTTTGGTTCATAATAGTTCTTCTTACGGTTCATGTCTTTTAAGTCATACATACTAGTTGTAATTTTGGTTCATGACATTTGTTCTTTTGGTTCAAAGTACATTAAAGTTTGGTTCATGCATTTTTAAGTGTACTTGTTATTTCAATTTATACTTGTAGGTTGGTTGAATACTACCTATGATTTTAAATTAAATTGTTATTACAATAGTTAAATAGAAGCAGTGGAAATCACTACAGGTGTTACGCAATGGAAATTAAAGGGTCCATTTTGAGAAAACAATGTAAAAGATTGATCCTTGATTACTTACACGGTTCATAGAATTAATTACACGGTTCATAGTGTTCGACATGAAGGTTCATAGTGTTCAATATAAAGGTTCATAGTGTTCAACATGAATGTTAATGGATTTTAAATAATCCGTTCATTTAACAGAAAACACATAAAATTTGTAAAGAAGACATTCAGCTCATTAGGTTCGATGTGAAGTCAAAAACAACCTCAAAAGCAATTACAATGTAGCAAAGTGATTTGTCAAACAGAAAGTAACATAAAAATAGACAACTTAATCCCCAAAACACATAAAAACTACTAAAAAGACAAATAGAGAATTGGAACTTCAATGTTTAATCTTGGAAATGAAATAAGAACAATCTTGTGATAAGTGAAGAATGCAGGTGTCACTAGCTTCATCATGATCATCCAATGGAACTCCATCAACATTCTCATCATTATCAAGACCGTTCAATGAAACTCCATCAATACTAGCATCATTATCCGAGTGAGACAAGTTAGGATGACCAGAGCTTAATGAACAACCTACAATAAAAAAAGGAAAAAATTAAGCTAATTTATAAGCAACATGGAACACATAATGGGCAATAAAAATGTGAAAAAATCGTTTTTCTTTTGGTTCACAAATATTGTCATTACGGTTCATAATATTGCACTATAATATTCATTGAAAATCACAATGCTGTTCATGTAAATAACATTAGTATTTGACATAAACTATATCAAATTTGGTCATTTTTTATGGATTTGGAAACCAAATGACCAATATTTATTAGTTTACTTCAAATGTTAGGATGACCGAAGCTTGATGAACCCCATCAACACTAACATCATTATCAAGACCCTTCAATTGAACCTCATCAGTACTAGCATCATTATCCAAATGTGACAAGTTAGGATGACCAGAGCTTGATGAACAACCTACAACAAAGGGGGGGAGTGATCTAATAAAAATATGCAAAATACCGTTTTTCATTTGGTTCAAAAATATTCTCATTGTGGTTCATAATATTAAACAAGAAGGTTCATTGAAAATAACAATGCGATTCATATAAAATAACAATACGAATTGTAAGTGAAGCGATCTAACAAAGGTCATGAGGATACTAATTGCTTATTCAAAATAATATCCTACTAGTCAATGTGGATAACTAGGCATAAACATATACACAAAAGCATCATATCCAACAAAGCATACTAAGCATCATATTCAAACATTCATTTTATCCGCAAAGGGGGAATTTGAACACTAAAACATCATAAATACATGAAAAGTGTTGTAATTTATCAACATTATCTTCATATCCACTAATTAGAACAGTATAAGCAATATTGCAAGACATTTTAGAAAAACATATTCATTGAGACATTTTATCAAACACTTTGTGGGCAATAAAATAAGCATACAAATTTAAATTCTAGTTTCTATAAAATTTTGTTTCCAATCCCAGAATCAGAGTATAACACATTTCTCCATGATCTCAAGCAACAAAGAACCCTAAACAACAACAAATTTAGGGATTATTTGAGAGCAATAAAGCATCCACCAAGCTAAACTCTTCTTAAGCACTCTTCATAATCACTTACGTAAATTCATTGTTTTTCAATTTTGAGTAAGAGTTTGTATCGTTCGACGGGGAGATCGAGATCGAGAGGGAGATCGAGAGTACGTAATCTGGTACGTTGTTGTTGTTCATCACATAGGAGAGAGATCGACTAGAAGAAACACGTAGGTTTAGGGGCTGGAAGTTATAAAAAATAGAGGAGTGTGACAAAAATACCCTTCTAGCTTTAAAAAATAGAGGAGTGTGAATGTTGATAGAAGCCCATCTGAACCCTTAATATCATAAAATCAATGGATGAAAATTGTTCTCATTTTATAGGATAAGAATTGTTCTCATTTGATCCCCAATCTATTATTATATTTATGGACGCTTTTTTATGGAGGAATTTCAGCCTAGGATCCTTGTTAGTTGGCTGGAATATTCTTTCCTATATTATTAAATCTTTTGAGTTTGTTAGAAGTTTGTTTGGATAGTTTCCTTATCTCTTAAGTCAGATATTTATTTATTTGATTTAATTAAGGTAAGGGAACTTAGATAGAGTTTCTAGTATCATAATAAGTTATCTTGGAGAGTAAGCAAAAAGTCCCTTTTACCCCTCTTAGGGCCAGCCACCTCTTGCCGTGCTACCCAAGGAACTTTGCTTTTGTATTCTATTTATGTGCTTGTTTTTCATTAAAAAATATGATGAAATTAAAGTGAGGCACCTTGGCTAAGGTGTTTCTCGCTTCTTCATCCAAAATACAATCTTTTTCAATCATTATTTTGTTATTGAAGTCTGAATTCTAAGTATTTGAATCCGAAATCCATACCCTGGGCAATTCTTCTCGTGATCATCTCATCCCGAAGGTTGTCACGTATCATTTATGTTAGTCTCACACTTTCATTTTATCTTCTATATTAACTTTTATATTCCTATGGGCAAGTGTTGTAATATTAAATAAATTATATTTAAATATAAGCATTGTTATTGAAAAGTATCCTTATTATTTATGTTTTGTATACTGCGAAAGCCTCCGGTGGCTTCGAAAAGTAAATTTTGAGGTCATTGGCAGTAATATCTCCGAGGGAAAAACGAGGGTGTTACATTTGGTGTGACCTTCCGGTCAGCGGGTGGCCATGCAAATTGGATCTAATCTTATGGTTGTGAATTGCATAAACAACAACAATCTTCCATTCTCCTCCAAACTGCTCTTGACACTTTAATCTAAATCGACATCCACAATTCTTCTTTTGTCACCTTTTGCGAAATAACTTATTTTCACTTTTCGACGGGGTGTGCTTACCTTCTGTCTCACTAAGTAGCCATGTCTTTTCAAGATGAGTCATATCTGACTTTCTATCCCAACCTATAATTATGTTGTTATTTTGAATACCGACCTCTTTAACCCAAGAAATAGCCTCCTCTCGGAAATCAAATGATGTATTAGTGGTAAACAATTGCGAATAATCTTCCGACATTTCCTCTATAACATCATCTCTGTGGTTTGAAACTGTGGATGACTACTTAGAGGTGGGAATCCAAACATGACCAGTGTAGACTGTACTTGCTTTGTCGGCAATGGTCCATGGGGTGGAAATTTAAACATGGCTGGGTGTGACTGTATTTGCTCTGTCGGCAATGGTGTATGAGGTGGGAATTTCGAACATGAATGGTGTGGATTGTACTTGCCACGACTGCATTGGTATAAAAGCCGGGAATTCAACCATGCTCGATGCTGAATGATATTGCCTCGACTACAATGGTACATGAGTTGGGAATCCGACAACCTGTGTACTTTGTATGTAATTTGAAAATCCAAACATGGTTGTTGTGTTAGAAACATTTTGATACATACTCTCATCACTTATTTCAAGGTCATTTACCCCAATTTATATCTCATTTTCCTCCTGCAAAGTTGTAAAGACATTTTGTTAAAATGAGTCGTTGCGGCAAAAGTAAGACAAGGTCGTTACGACCAATACGGCCCTAGCCATTATGGCCATGGCGTACGTAAGGTCGTATTGTCGTAATGACCTTGTCTTTCTAGCAATCCTAAAATTGACCATTTGAGTGCATTAAAACAATTTTCCATAACAAAAAGAGAAGAAATTCCAAACCAAAAAACTATAATATAACGTGAGTATTTTAACTTTGATAAGAACTAAATACCTCATTGTGTTCCATGGTAAGCGCGTTTTATGCCAAATTCGAATTATATGTGAAATCTTCCCATGACAGTACGAATGAGAGAAGGAAGGAGAGAAGGAAGAAGAGAAGAAAAGAGATAGCAATGGAGTTTTGAACTCTTTATTCTCTTCAAAAGTGTTATAAATGTGTGTCATTAATGTTGCTAGGTAAGGTCGTTGTGCATTTAATGCTTGTTTTATTTTTTTTTTCCTCAACCGTAATTGCTACTATGCACATGGTCGTTACGGCTACGATGGGTCTGGTATCGCCAAACAACCTCGCCCAAAACAGTTCATTATCGCCAATTCAACTGGACAAAAGATGGGTCTGGTATCACCAAACATCCTCGCCATAACGGAAAGAAGGGTCGGCAATGAAGGACGTAGAAAATTCGGTGGTCTCGACTAAAACCAAATGGCAAATCTAATGGAGTGAACCATCGACAATAGAAATTTCACACACAAATTCAAGCAGCAACCAACAATCAAAGTCTTGGATCTTTCTACAGTAGAAAGAAATCGATCGAAGACTTAGTCCGAATCCTTCAATCAAACAAATATAGAATGAGAGTCCAATAAAACCCATTCGATTAAACAATATTCGAAAATTCCTAGGTCAAAACCAATTATCATCAAAGGAAAATAGTAGGTGGTGAAAGCCCTATAAGAAAACGAGGATCGTCAAAAGAATCGAAATGAAATCCTTATACAAAGGTTGAAAACTATTCTGGGATGTGAGATACTAGATTGTATCAAAACAATGAAACTTGTCGAGGGCTAAAGAGGAAAGACGGTTATGATAATCTAACTCAAAATTGGGATTTTGGTCCATCGATTTTCCTCTGTTTGTCGTTTCTCATTTAGGAAAGGAGGCTTTTCATCGATAACTTCCCCTTGGTGGCTTCTATTCGGTGAGGAATGAAGGCTTCTCGCCATACATCCTCGGAATTTCTAGAGAGAGGGTAGAGCTTCTCGCTCTTTCCTTAGAAAATTGTCATGTTTTAAGCACTCATTGACATTGAATAACATATGAGCTAACCTTTAAATTTTCAATTTTCTATTTATTATAAAATGCTAAGCGTACCCGATAAATTTCAGAGTAGCTCACCCTTTGGTTGTTACGGTTAGAGGGTGCTCGTCCATTACAGCTAGCTGCAACTCCACCCGTAATGGTCGGGCAACTTCTGGCTATAATAACTCTCAGTATACAAAAAAAATTAAATGTTCATACCTACCAATATTAACTCCGTTATTTATTTTATATCCAATTCCGATGTGAGAGTCACTCCTCTAAAAATCTAAAAAACTCTCTATGTTCACCATTCTTCAACAATGATCAACAATGGTGACTACACACAATTTTTGGGATTGGAGGATTAAGCTTTGAATATCAACTACAATGAGGTATGTCTGCTTTACTAGTTAGTTCTTATCTTTCTTTCACCATTGTTCTCTTGCTCTACTATGCTTATCTTTATTATAAATTGCTAGTAGATTGGGAAAAAAATGATATCTTTGAACTTGCATGTATTTGTTAGACAAGATTAAGTCATTATTAGAACACAACTAGGACAAACATGATATCTTTTTCGAAAAAGATCGTAATTTTGGATTTATGGTTCAAAATGTTTATGGGCAAGTTTCGTGTCTGAATAACAACCTAGAGATAAATAGCCGTAATGGCCAGAGTGACTCATTCGTTACGGCCAATGGTTCTTTGGCTGTTACGGCCACATGTCATAGACAGAACCATATTTTCTGCAATATTTTGTTTAAATTTGTGTAGGAAGAGAATGAAGTATACATTGGACTTGATGCATTGCAGATAGAAGATGAACTAAGTGATTCCGTATTCCAGAATTCCGAATATGGATATCCCCAAGTGCATACAGAATCGATGTTGTTTGCCCGAGATTGATATAGTAGTGAATATCCATCGATGCAACCAAGCTAGATGCCAACTACCGGTGATTGGTGTGGATATTCTCAGATGTAGATAGATCAATACAATAATGGATATTCTCAGATGCAGACTGATCATGACAATAATGGATATTCTTAGATGCAGATTGATAAGTACAATAGTGACTATATATAGATGCAACTAGTGGCAAGGTTCGGGACGAAACCCTTGGAATTTTTATTATGGGTGTGTATTATACCTATGGAAGTTTCAGGATGAAACTTTCTTTAAGGGGTAGTATGTAATACTCAGATTATTTCTTGTTGCGTAAGCAACTTACTCGACTACGGTGCTATTTAATTAGAGCTCAATTTAAGTTAACTAGTTAGTTAAAATATGTTCCTTCCTCTTCAATATACCTTAACTAAAATATTTTACTATTAAAAATTAAAATAAACTTTCTTAACCTAATTAACTAAGTGGCATGACTTATTTTAACATGTGTGTTAGACTTATTTTAATTATGTATGCCAACTCTCAATCAACGGTGGAGGAAGGGTTGCATTTCCATGTTAGTGTGTAAATATGTTTGTGTGTGCTGTGCATGGCTTATATGAGTGACTGACTGACTAAACTTAATGATTGGCTTTTAGAGATATGAGTGTGATTGTGGATTTGTTTGCTGACTATAGAAACTATTTTTTAAAACGTCTTAGAGTTTTCACATATTATCTAACATGAGTAGTACCCGAAGAGGTCTACTACCAAGTAACGCCCTGTGTAAAGACAGGGTGTTATAGTTCGGGCTTCCAGCTTTGTGCGGCATTCCACAGTTTTCGAAACCCGAAGAGGTTCAACAAGACTCATATGATTATACCTAGTTATTTACTACAAATAGGATATTTGGTAGTAGAGAGGAGGCCATACAATGAGTTAAGGCAACTGCTATACAAAGCAACATATGTATTCTCTAGCCCTAGTGGCTACAAATGCATGGTTTTAACGATTGGGGTCAACAAAACAAGTATAGAAAACTAACCCATTGATAAATGTAACGGTACGAGATGCCTTTCTTGGAAATTGTTGGATTTACCTCAACATGGTTGAATTACACTATAGCAAATGCTAGCCTGGCTTATGAGAGGGAGGACAACTTTTCTTGGGCTGTAGAACAACTTCAAAAGCTTTGTGCATTAGCACTTATTGAGCATACTTGCATGGTGAATTGGTGATAGACTGTGAGCTGGCTTTGATGAAACCATTGGGTAAGATTTTTCCAAGGTCTAAGCACCTCCTCTACGGGCACCACATTGAGAAGAATATTGAAGCTAAATAAAAGAGTGTAATGAAGAATGCACAAAGTGCAAAAATGATTTTTGGGTACGTTTCTTGGAAACGACAGTAGATGGCTATGATAGGGAGTTGGCAAGGATAGAAAGCAAATGGAGTTGGTGGTCAAGTCTGCTGCGATATCTTAGACAACAACGACTTGATCAGTACAGGACAAGATTTTTTTCAGCTTGGACAATAACATTATTGACGTTTGAGTGTAATACAACAAATAGGTATGCACATCTATTCCCAAAAGACAACACTCATCCTTGAAACATTTGGCAAATATTAGTTATTCTGAATTGCACAATAGAAGGACAACATTCATCCTTGAAACATTGGACTAAGACTGCAAACAACTGGTTAGATGCAATGTTTAGCCAATTTCATACATTATTAGAGCTCCAAGTAAATAACATAAAGGCATCCTTCAATGTATGTCATTTGAGGACGCGTTCTCATTTGGCAACAATTGATGTTTTCAAGTTGATGAAGTACGTCGTCATTGATAAGTGCATGGAGTTTTTGATCAAAGAGTACCATAAGGGTGAAGGTATGTGCCTTGGTGATATCCGCCTTTTTAGTCATGTTTTTAGGGTGTGTTTTTGTGTGTTTGAGTCTTTTTCTTTAGATTTGTGTTTTGTTTTGAGTCGTTTATGTAGGTTTTCGTATTTCCTTAAGATATGGATTCTACATAAGCTTTGGTGGTGTTTTTGTAGGTTTTGGAGCATAGTTTGAAGGAAGGAGGAAAGAACTTAAAGATAGCACTCAAGAGAGACATTGAAGATCAAGTTCAAGCTAAGAAAGAAGTAGAGAAACTCGTTACAAAGACATAGGAAAACGAATCGAGTCAAATTGAGGTGTAACGAACTTGCTACTGAAGTTTTACTCTCAGCTGTTCGCAGTGCTGAAGAGGGTCGATAACAACCCTATGAGCATCGATACCGAGGCTGTTGGGGTCAATAACGAGGTGCACAGGTTCGGTAATGAGGGTCTTGATACGTGATTGCCTCGAAATCCACCTTACAAATCTCGTAGTTAACCCAACAGATCCCGATCTTGCCTTGTAAACTTGTTTCAAACCTGAAATTGCTCTCAAAGTTAATAACTTGTTGATTAAGTAACAAAACTGAATTGAATGATTGAATGAAAGGATCATTCTGAATTCTAGAGAAAATCTACTTGATAGTTCAAATGGATTGGCTTTAACGCTAAATCCGATTGATTAACTTGTTTGATCTTTAATAATCAAAGCTAGAACAATCCAATTGATCTAAACCACAACTGAGATTTTGAAAACAGAGAGAGAGAGAGAGAGAGAGAGAGAGAGAGAGAGAGAGAGAAATCAAAGATGATGATGAACGAATGATGCTCGTAGTTCTCCAATTGCAAGCACACGTGTGATTATTTTTGGAGCCCAAGAAATAGACTAAACCAATTGGGTTTAATATCTCTCAAGCTGATTTTTCATTAATGAAATTGTAAAGTATAAATAGTAGAATACAAGAGTCTTCATTGGAGAGCAAGGCACCCCTATGGCCTGCCCTAATAGATAGAGAGAGGCCCATGTCTTGCTTCCCAAGATATAAATAAAATATCTAAAGCTATAACAAACAAGATTCCCCTTAAATAAAATAAATCATGGCTGAATTATTTATCTAAGCAAAATATTCTAACAATCTCAAAATATCTTAAAGATAACAAAAACATAGGAGAGAGATTATCAACCAACTAACATAAGCCTATTGATTGAAAATATCTCTAACAAACTAACAAACACACGCCTATAATATTAAAATAAATAAAATTGATATTTTCCATATTTAGATTGGTCAAGTCAAAGGGTTGACTTTGACCCATGTAACAACTTATCTCACCCGATCACTTACTAAATTCAGCCCTAAAGTGAGACAAGCTAATACATGTTTCTAAATAAGGAAATAGTGTGTGAAACGCGTCCCATATATCTAGTCCATTGAATCCGGGCTTAGTTGATGTCGAATGCAAGTGACCCATCTCGTCTTTGTGGACCCTTCAACAATTGCTTCCAATCGAACTAAGATCGTTGTCGTGCCTTGAGCAATCTTCTTAGCCCGACTCCTTGTAATTGGTCCATCAGAAGGCACTCGAATCAACTCATCGATGTCGGTAGGAGACATGGTTGGCTTCCCTGCATCATTCTCCTTCACTTGAGCTCGAATCGTCTCTAATTCGACGTCGGAATCAAAATCTGGCACATAAAGAGATAGATCAGACACATTAAACGTCTGATGGACATTATACTCACCAGGCATGTCAACGTGATATGCAGTAGGGCCGATTCTCATGATGATTCTAAACGGTCCATCTCCATGCTGATCTAGCTTATTCTTCCTTTGATGTAGGAACCTCGCCTTCCTAAGATGCACCCAAACAAGATCACCTTCTTCAAAGATCACTTGTTTTCACCCCTTGTCAGCATGGGCCTTGTACTTCATGGATTTCCTCTCTAAGTGCATCTTGGTTCTCTCATGTAGCTTCTTTACAAACTCAGCCTTCTTATCAGTTTCAAAGCTCTTTTTTCCCTTGTATGGCTGAGGCGTCAAGTCCACCGGTGTCCTCGGATTCAGCCCATAAACAACCTCAAAAGGGGACATTTTTGTAGCTGAATGGATTGACCTGTTATAAGCAAACTCCACAAAAGGCAAAACATCTTCCCAACGTTTGAGGTTAGCTTTAAGCATAGTTCTAAGTAAAACCCCTAATGTTCTATTTGTAACTTCAGTTTTCCCATCAGTTTGTGGATGACATGAGATAGAAAATAACAACTTAGTTCTCATCTTAGACCATAAACTTTTCAAAAAATAACTCAAAAATTTAGCATCACGATTTGAACAATAGAACAAGGAATGCCATGCAATCTAACAACTTCTCTAAAGAACAAATCAGCAACATGCACAACATCACCAGTCGTGTGACAAGGAACGAAATGAGCCATTTTAGAAAAACGGCCTACTACCACAAAAATGGAATCTCTACCTTTCCTAGTTCTACGCAATCCAACAATGAAGTCCATAGAAATGTTCTCCCAAGGTGAACTAGGAATAGGCAAGGGCTGGTACAAGCCATGAGGGTTTAGTCTAGATTTAGCTTTAGCACACACAACACAACTTTTGACAAACCTAAGCACATAACGCTAAATCCGATTGATTAACTGGTTTGATCTTTAATAATCAAAGCTAGAACAATCCAATTGATCTAAACCACAACTCAGATTTCGAAAACAGAGAGAGAGAGAGAGAGAGAGAGATAAATAGATAGATAGATAGAGAGAGAGAGAGAGAGAGAGAGAGAAATCTAAGATGATGATGAACGAATGATGCTCGTAGTTCTCCAATTGCAAGCACACGTGTGATTATTTTTGGAGCCCAAGAGATGGACTAAACCAATTGGGTTTAATCTCTCTCAAGCTGATTTTTCATTAATGAAATTGCAAAGTATAAATAGTAGAATACAAGAGTCTTCCTTGGAGAGCAAGGCACCCCTATGGCCGACCCTAATAGATAGAGAGAGGCCTATGTCTTGCTTCCCAAGATATAAATAAAATATCTAAAGCTATAACAAACTAGATTCCCCTTAAATAAAATAAATTATGGCTGAATTATTTATCTAAGGAAAATATCCTAACAAATTGAAAATATCTTAAAGATAAAAAAAACATAGGAGAGAGATTATCAACAAACTAACATAAGCCTATTGATTGAAAATATCTCTAACAAACTAACAAACACACGCCTATAATATTAAAATAATTAAAACTGATATTAGAGTCATGCTCTGGTGGCATATAGTGATAGGGTGAAATATGCGAGCAAATATGAGCCATTGGATTGATATCACGAACAACCAAGATTAAAACATTATTATTTATCAAAAAAGGAAAAAAATGGGGGCTGATTTGTTTGAATGGCACGGAGCGTAATTATAGAATAATTTGACGCGCTTGACAAAAATACCCCTTAATCCAAAATTACAACAAATCAACGCTCTCTTTTTACTTTCTCCCTCCCACAACTTTTCTCCCCCGACGAACAATGTACGGACTCAAATATTCACACACATCGCTACGCAAATCGCTCCCACCATTCCCTAGCTCATTCAAATCATCGATTGTTCTAATTCTATGGAGAAACAAACACAAGAAGGTATGCATACAATTATAGGATTTTCTAATGTTTGATTTTGATTTTCTATGGTTCTAGGGTTTGATTTCCAATAATGGAAGTGTTTATGGTTTTTTGGGCGATTTTTGATGGTTTTTGGTGTGGTGAACTATTATTGCTCACTTTGTGTTTATTTTTCTAGAAAAATGGTTGCTTATTGATGTATTGTGATGTTTTGAGATTGTGGTTCATAAGTTATCAGAAAAAATGGTTAATTTAGAAGTGGACTTGATTCTTTCATGACATGCCTTTCGTATAGAAGGCATGATTGATGATATATTGCCACGGTTGAAGTTGTCTACTAGAACAAGTTGTATTAATGAGAAATGAGAAATGTGCATTTGAACCTTGAGAAATAGTATATTTTGCAGCCTATTAGCTCAAATCGTAGAGCAATGTGCATGTGCACATAGATGTGGGTTCAAATCCCACATAGGCTAATTCTTGATACAGTCATGTCATTTTGTTCGTATCGGTTTTTCTCTTGGTTCATGTTTTTTTAAGTAATGTTCATAATATTTCTTCTTATGGTTCATGAATTTTGTTACATACTTTTTTGTGTATAACAATTGTTCTTTTGGTTCATGTTTAAATAACCTTAGGTTCATCAAAGTTCATCTTATGGTTCATTTCTTTTAGTTCGTGCTAGTTATTATTTTGTTTCGTATCTTTTGGTTCATGATAATTGTTCTTTCGGTTCATGTTTTTGCAAGGTAGGTTCATAATAATTCTTATGGTTCATTTCTTTTAGTTCATGCTAGTTATTATTTTGTTTCGTATCTTTTGGTTCATGATAATTGTTTTTTCGGTTCATGTTTTTGTAAGCTAGGTTCATAATAATTCTTATTGTTCATGTCTTTCAATTCTTATTGTTTCTTGCCTTCTTGTTTATAATTAATTGTTCTTTTGGTTCATGTTTATCTAACTTTAGGTTCATCAAAAGTTCATCTAATGGTTCATGTCTTTTAGTTCGTGATAGTTATTATTTTGTTTGGTGTCTTTTGGTTCATAATAATTGTTCTTTCGGTTCATGTTTTTGTAAGCTAGGTTCATAATAATTCTTATGGTTCATGACTTTTAATTCTTAATACTTTTATCTTACAGCTCATGTTTTTTAAGTCATACTAGTTGTTTTGGTTCATGACTTTTGTTCTTTTAGTTCATGTTTTTATAAGCATAAGTTTACAATATTTCATCTTACGATTTTTAGATCATAAAAGTTGGACTAATGATTCATGACTTTAGGCGGTCAAGTTCATAACAATTGTCAATCAGGTTCATAAAAATTTAATTCAAAATACTTGTTATTTGTGTCATGTTTTCATAAATGATATTATTTTGGTTCAAGTCATTATATTGTTTAGTTCATAGCAATTGTCATTAAGATTCATGAAATTTAATTCATAATACTTGTTATTTTTGACATGTAATCTAGTACAAAATTGTATTTTGTGGTTTCATGTCTTTATATGATTAGGTTCATAACAATTATCAATATGGTTCATGAAATTAAATTCACAAAACTTGTTACGTGTGTCATGCATTCTAGTTAATCAATGGTATGAGTTAATGATTTGGTATGCTAGGTTCATTATTTATGAACAATTGATAAAAAAGTGCTCTAAACACTAAGTTGGTAATTTGGGCATTTTGTCGAACACATGGTGGGCGGTTAGATGAGCATTGGACATTAGCCTTTGTTTCAATCAAAAGCTTGAAAATGTAAAGCAAAACATACACAATCTTCAAAGGTTTGATTATAATCAACAAAAATCAGTCCAAAATACACAAAAACGTGCAACCGAAGTACCAAGCTCCAAATTTTGAAAAAAATCCCAATTGTGAACTTGGAACCATAGATAATAGATCTATAACAAAATCTATGAAGAGAGAATATATATTGGGGTCGGAATCATCAAAAAAAGCCAAATAAATCAGAAGAAGCAAGATGCAACAAGCATGGGAGAAGAATCGATCGAAATAGGCGAATGAAAACCCACGATACACAGGTTGAAGAAGACCCCTGCAACATGTTTTCTAATTTAATGGGTGAAAGGACGAGAATACCCCACCGTGTGTCATGCTTTTACCACAAATCACTTAAACGCGTGGAGGCAATCTTGGCCATTAAAATAAGCGATCGAACGGTTGATAGATGCTCGCATAAAGCACTGTAGCAAACACGTGCACCTGATCGCAATTCACTAATATTTTCCATATTTAGATTGGTCAAGTCAAAGGGTTAACTTTGACGCATGTAACAACTTATCTCACCCGGTCACTTACTAAATTCAGCCCTAAAGTGAGACAAGCTAATACATGTTTCTAAATAAGGAAATAGTGTGTGAAACTCGGCCCATATATCTAGTCCATTGAATCCGGGCTTAGTTGATGTCGAATGCATGTGACCCATCTCGTCTTGCTGGACCCTTCAACAATTTCTGCCAATCAAACTAAGATCGTTGTCGTGCCTTGAGCAATCTTCTTAGCCCGACTCCTTGTAATTGGTCCATCAGAAGGCACTTGAATCAACTCATCGACGTCGGTAGGAGACATGGCTGGCTTCACTGCATCAGGTCTTAGGAAAGACAAAGTATTGAAGAATTCAGCAGAGTAGGGTCGGTGTACCGAGGGACTCAAGATCATTAGCGAAGACAGAGTCGGCGCAATTAAATGTATTTTTATCCCTATTATTAGATAGGTTTAAGGGATATATCTTTTAGAGATATTATTTCCTTATAGATAGCTGATAGATAAATTAGTTTCTCTATAAATACTCTTATCTAGTGCCTTTGTTTTTCTCTACCAATCCACTGCCTTGGGGAGCAAGTTAGAGAGAAGAGAAGACGAGGCGTGAGAGAGGAGGAGAGACGAGTTTGTGGGGAAGAACTAATTGGGTTTTCGGATTTAGTTGTAAGTTTTACTTTTTATTTAATTTAGATGTTTTTAATTATGATTTGTGAGTTCTCTCTCTCTAAGGTTGGGGTTAAACCCAACAATGGTTGTGCATGCTTGTTTTTAGGGTGTGTTTTTAAGATGCAGTCCCCGACAACGGCGCCAAAATTTGACTGGTTGAAAGTCGTCGTGCCAAATCAATAATAAATCCCTAGTTACACAACTAGTATAGCTGGTAAGTTGGGGTCAAACCAAGAGACACTTGTAACTCTAAGTAGTATTATTATCAACTCAGAAATTAACAAAAAGGGGGATTATTGATTATTATTCTAAAACTAAGGAATTGAAGCAAACAAAGCAATTAAACAAAGCAAAAGTTTGATTTTTATCAATTAAGGAAAACAATCATATTCAAGCATCCACTTTTTTCCTCAAGTTATTGATCATTGATTCAAACAAGTTATTCCCTTTGGTTATTCTTATCCTGATCATAAATAGAACATGGCAATGAGACATGCAAACTTAATATCCAAATAATACATGAAACGATCATAAATCATAAGGACATTAGCAATGAGAGCAAGGATAAATAGGATACATGCAATTAAATTCCAACGAGTCAAACAATCAACATGCATTCAAATCTCTTTCTCAATTGTTTTAGTCCAACGAGTCCTAAACCAATTGAGTTGGTACAAAGATTAGGTTTTATTACGAGAAAACCTAGATCTAGCAATAGAGAGAATTAATTCCAACTAGTTGGCCAGACAAGCAAAAATCAACATAATTAATATTAATTAATCACAAAAGAATTGAATTAACCTGTAAGGAATAAACTTGAGAAAGAATCTCACAATAGACTTGGATCCCGATGAGGCGTGGGCATTGCTTGACAAATTGACCAATTATTATGCTATGTATGGCACACAACAAGCCCAACAACCTCAAAAGCGGCTCTATACACCAAACAAGGATGAGGTAGACCCCGAAGTGAAGCACCAGTTCTTGCAAGATGAGATTAACTGTCTAAAAAAGCAGGTAAGTTATCTTAAATCATCTCCATCTTGTCTAAAATGCGGGTCTCAAGCCCATGCTACTTCTGCTTGCACTAACTTGCAACAGATTCATGTTGCTGAGGCATATGAAGAAGGTAACTACATAAGGGGTCCATATATAAACCAAGGTAATACTTTTTATGTAGGAGGAATAACAATCAGCCCACCTGGGGCAACTATGGCCAAGGGAGCCAACCTCCTCAGCAAGATCAAAGGGTTCCACCTTATAGACCTCCGGGCTATCAAGAGCCACCTTCATGGGTACAAGGGGTACAAGAGGGTATTAACGGAGTCCACGACAAGATTGATGCAGTCCATGATGACCTAAAAGTTGTATAGGTACAATTAGGAGAGATCGAAACATGGAGAAAAAGTGTCAATTCCTAATTAGGTAACCTTGCTGCACGGATTCCAAGACCTCAAGGTCAACTCCCGGGCTGTCCCAAGGAGAACCCGAGAGGACAGATTGCAGCTATACACCTAAGAAGTGGCAAAGAGTTGCTAGATCGAGCCAAGCCTAAAGAGAAAGAGCATGTGATGAAGACGACACCTCAGTTAAGCTCATTACCGACACAAATAGGGTTGATACCGAGGCTCAACAGGTCATTACTAACCGCCCCAAGGTCGTTATCGAGCCCTCCATGCTAGGTAAGTACTCTGAACCAAACTCTCAGCTCGTTATCGACCCTCCTAGGGTCGGTACCAACCCATCTGCACCGATCGACCTGCTTGTCGATTCTGTAGAGCCTTGATACAGGCTTATCTCTATTCCGAGTACGTAAAAAAGTCTTCCTTTCCTGAACAAGAAAGCTAATGATATCACGGAAGGAATGTTTAGACGTTATGTCAAAAATTTTCAATGGTTAAATATTTTTACATTTATTGAAGCCCTTAATGAAATGTCTGCCTACACTAAATTTTTAAAAGAGATTTTGAGCAGGAAAAGATCTATCTGACAGATGTCAAGTGAAGTCTAATCTATAAAGCTCCTTGAAAAACTCGGTGATCCAGGTAAGTTTGCAATTTCAATAGGTATTTGGACTCCCCGTTTCAAAGCTCTATGTGATCTAGGTGTTAGTGCTAGTTTATTACCATTGTCGATCTGGACCAAGGCTAACATGGGACCACTGGAGCCTATCGATATGAATCTCTACATGGCTGACGGATCTTGTGTAAAAGCAACTGGAGTCGTGGACGATGTTCCTATCCAAGTTGGAATATTTTTTGTTCCCAACGACTTCATTGTGCTAGATCTATATGCCAGAAGATCATGTGGTACCAATCATTCTAGGCAGACCATTCTTAGCCACCACGGGAGCACGAGTTAATGTTAAGAAAGGACTTCTCACGTTTGATATTGGAGAAGGGAAGGTTGACTTTCACTTCAATCTGGCCGTGAATGAGGTTGCTAGTTGCATTACTGAAGAGCCTATCGATCCAGCATGGGTCGGTATCGACTCATCTTTGAGTACAAAAGCAATAATATGCAGGGACAAGGCGCATACCGAAGGGCCTACCGACCCACAATGGATTGGTACCGAATCCAACACCGCAATCGAGTCTAACCTGCACGACATTGAGTCGCTTCCTGACCCAGGTGAGTCAATAACGACCCATATTGCCTCGATAACGAGCCCTTCATTGAAAAATCCAGGATTACCAAGCATTCTGGTTAATGATAGAGGACCAACTATCTTAGAAAGAAGCTTTGAAGCTTTTCCATCTAAGTATGGGGTTTCTCTTGATCCTTTCAATGCTGGATGGAAGCCGCCCTGATCCGCCAACGTAAGTTCGTCGGGCTAACGACGTAAAAAATAGCGCATACGGGAGGCAACCCACTTTTTGTTTTCGTTTTCGTTTTTGCTTTCTTAGTTCTTTTTTCTAGCTTTCTTTTGACTTGTTTTTAGGTTTGATTAGTGTAGTAGGGATATAAGTTTTTTTCTAAAGTGACTCAGGTACAAAGATGTGGAAGAAGTGCTACACAGATAAGCAACATACTCGGTGTTAAGAGTTCAAATGAAATTCGGTGGACATACAACATTCTCGGTAACGACCTTCACAGGGTCGGTACCGACCCCTATAGAAATCCGAGAAATTCAACCTCCTCAGTGATCAATGGTTTCAGACAACTTCAACTTTATTTTGTGAGTTCCCTTTTCTTTTCCCTCTTGTTTCTTTTTATGTTTTTAAACAGTGAGGACATTGTTTGGGTTAAGTATGGGGTGGGGGAAAAGGAAACTCATTTTTTGTGTCTTTGTTTGTGTTTAAGGATTGATAATATTCCACTTAGATGTCTTATGATATGATTTAACTTGCTTGATCATTTAATTCCATAGCATGTTTGGATAGCTTTGCCTGAATCATGTTGAAATTTGTTTTTATGTGATACATAGCATGTGATGAAATTGAGCACATATGATCTTAGGTAGAAGTGACTGAAATCCAACAAAAGTTGTTACCTAGTGAGATATTTTTGGCCTTATAGGGAGAACATAAAAAATCCCTCTTCTTTTCATGTGTGATTTTACTCTCCTTATGCATATTATCTCTTGTCATTGTGATGTTCGTGTTTTTAGTCTAGTTTTAGGTGTCTTTCTTAGGTTGTTTAGTTTAGTTTTAGTAAGTTTTAGAGTTAGTTTTGTGTGTTTTTGGATAAGTTTGCATATTTTGTGAAAAGTATGGAAACTACTCCATTTTGTGTCTTTTTGTAGGTTTTTGAAGCGAAAAGGAGCATTTCTAAGTGAAACTGAAGTGAAGTGGTGGAAGGTGGAATGCTTAAAAGAAGAGAAGGAAGACTTCATGTGGAAGATCAAGTTAAAGTTGAAGTAAAACCATGGGAAGAGTTCAAAAGAGTCAAAACAGAGAGCTCGTTACCGACCTGTGTGGGTCGGTACTGAGATGTGCATCAGAGTTTTTGCTAAAGAATTCAGCAAGTGTCTACCGACCCTGTGCAGGTCGTTAACGAGGTGACCTATGTCGGTAGAGCGCAACTGACTTTCGGAATTTATATCTTTTATCTTGTAATCTTGTTAGTTTAGAAAGTTTTTATCTTTTAGATCTTAGTTAGATAGCTTTCTTTAGTATAAATACCCTTATTCTAGCCTAGACAAGGGGGGATTCTCATCGATTTTTAGGAGAGAAGTCGAGAGAGATTTCGATCCTGGTTTCCAATCAAGAGAGAGGAAGAGGATCGAGGTTGTGATCGAGCTCTTGGTCGTTGTTCTTCGGTTGTTTCGGAGTTTGAACGAGAATTTGTAAGACGATATTTCTTTCAATTTCAATTAAGTTTTGCTTTTCAATGTTCTCTTTCAATAAAGTTGTTTGTTTTGATTCAATGAAGAGTGAGTAGTTTTCTTTTCTAGGGCTAGACTTGAAACCCGACATAGTTGTGCATGATTAAAGTGAATTGATTTATGAAAGTTGAATGATTTGCTTGTTTAGTCAACGAAAGTTGATAGATTTATCTTCAAAGGCAGGATCTTTATTTTCACATGAGTTTATATGCATAACTATGTTGTGGTAACCCTTGTGCTAGAGGTTTTTATCCTTTAATTTTTCCTTAGTTTTGCATTCGAATTCACTTGTTACTGAGGCACTAGGATCGGTACCGAGCATGCACTTGATCGTGTTAATTGTTCTGTTTTAGTAGAAACCCAACATCGTTACCGACCCTAACAAGGTCGGTACCGAGGTATATCGTAGCTGTTTTCTTCTATTTTGCTTTGTTTTCTTAGTTCGGTAAACAAACAACCTTGCTTCCCATGGACGATCCTGACTTCGCTATACTCAGCGGGGTCTTGACTACAAATTTTATTTGTTGTTAAGTAAATCCATCTCAACACATTGATATGGGTATCTATTACTTGAGGCCTTTATGTGATATTAGTTCATTGCACGTGAGATCATATGATGGAGAGCTTATTTTTTTAACCCAAATTTTATTCTCTCTTTTTATATCTACCTTATAATTATCCTCTTTTTGAAGCCAATTTGAGCCTTAAAGCCTATCATTTGTAGCTCCACAAAAATTATTTCTCAGCCGATGTTATCTTGACCCTATCTGGGGATTAGGACTTAGTGTTGGTTATTGTGATGATTTTGTTGAGTGAGATTATGTTGGTTCAAGTGTGAGGTAATATGGGTTGGCTAAAGTGAAGATCTTGCAGTTTGTCATGTAAAAGGAGTTTGGTTCTCTGTATGCACTTACAAAAGAAGTGGAAAGTAAAGAGTAAGACAGAAAAATATGACATCATTACCGACCTAGTAGGTTCGGTACCGAGCTTCCCAGTAGAAAAAAAATGAAGATGAAAAGGCAAGAACAAAAAGCTGAAAAAAGGGTTGAATAATAAAAGTGTACATGAGCCAAAATTTGCATGTTATTTTCAACAAGATTAGTTGGGATAAAAGGGGTTGAAAGAAGTTGAAGTTTGTTCTTTAATGTTTGAGTGAGTTTGGTATGTTCTTTTGAGAAGTTTTGGAAATGTGTGAGTTTTTAGGAGTCTATATTTCCGGATATTTTTAGCACCATAAACCAAAATATTTCCACGCCTTATTGTTATTACCAAGCCCCATTACAACCCGGCCGAATGGAAACTTCTATGAAGTTTTTCATTGAGCCTAAGTTATTTAGAACAACCGGCAACGATGTTTGGTCTTGGAAATGAGGACATGTCCGTCTTATCTGAGCGCTTTTCTGTTGTATTTAGAGCAGCAAATCGGCCATGATATGAAGGTTCTCACATGTCATAATTAGATGCTATCGAATCTTTTATGGTGTTGAAGACTAAATGCAACATGTCACAAGCTAGATAAGGTGCACTACTTCAAAAAGTCAACGAGCTTTTGCCAAGGGACAACAACTTTCCAAAACGTTTCTATGAGCAGAAGAAGATGACTACAGAGTTATTTCCCCCAAAAAAGATACACCTATGCCCCCAATGTTGTATGTTGTTTTGGAAGGATGATGTTGGTGCATTTGAGTGCAAATTTTGCCACAGTCCAAGGTATCAATCTTGTTTGTCCCAAAAAGGAAAGCGAATACCCAATAAAGTGTTACGATATTTGTCATTGATCCCACGGTTGCAACGATTGTACGCTATAGAGGGAACGACTTCAAAGATGCGTTGGCATGCCGAGCACCAAGTAGAAGAAGGATATACGAGTCACCCGTCTGATGCCGAGGATCGGAAGCATTTTGATCAAACATATCCGAAATTTTCCAAGGAGATTTGTAATGTAAGATTATGCTTGTGTTTAGATGGATTTCCCCCTTTCGTAAGTTTGGCAAGACATACTCGACATGCCTGGTGATTGTCACCCCTTACAACCTACCACCAGATATGTGCATGAAGGCTCCTTATTTGTTCTTAAGCACTATTGTTCCAGTTCTAAAAAATCCGAAAAAGTTAATAGATATCTGTATGCAACCGTTGATTGATAAGTTGTTATTATTGTGGAAAACAGGTGTGCCAGCATTTGATGTCTCTACGGAGAAGCACTTTAGGATTTGTGTTGCACTTACGTGGACAGTGAATGACTTCCCAACATATGGGATGTTATCTGGGTGGAGTACTGTTGGTATTTATTCTTGTCCTCACTTCATGGAGAACACAAAAGCCTTTCGATTACAACCTGGACGAAAGGCTTCATGGTTTGATTGTCATAAGTGCAGATTGGAGCTAGATCACCCATTCAGGACCAACAGGAGAAACTTCTACAAAGGGCGAAAGGAGGACGAGCCTCCTATTCCGTATTTGTCTAGTGAAGAGGTGTGGGAACGTGTTCACGATTTGTCGACCGCCATGGAGAATCCACTTCAATATCCCGATGGTAATGGTCAAACTCATAAGTTCACAAAGAAAAGTATATTTTGGTTGCTTCCTTGTTGGAAGAATATTTCGCTCCACCACAACCTTGATGTCATGCATATTGAGAAAAATGTGTTTGAGAATGTGATTAACACTGTATTGGATGTTAAGAGTAAGACAAAGGACAACTTGAGCTCAAGGAAGGGCCTACGCTTATATTGCCAACGCCTAGAGCTTCAAGTGGAGGATGACCACAAGGGCCCAAAACTAAAAGCAGTGTATGCATTAGATAGAAGGAAAAAGACAACGATGCTTACTTGGTTACAGAGCTTGAGATTTCCGGACGATTATATGTCTAATATTGGTCGATGCGTGCAATTGGAAGAGGGTAGACTACAAGGAATAAAGAGTCATGATTGGCATGTGTTCATGCAAAGACTTCTACCAGCTGCTTCAAAAAACTTCTTCCCGTGGGTGTATATGGGCCATGGACAAAGCTAAAGTTGTTTTTCCAATCATTATGTTCATCTACACTTGAAACAAATTATTAAGGATCTAGAATGGGCTGCACCTCTTTTATTCAAGCTCTTTTATGATGCCAATTGGAAAGGATATTTCCACCATCGTTCTTTGATTGCATGGAGCATCTCATTGTTCATTTACCATACGAGGCAAAGTTAGGGGGTCTGGTACAGAATAGATGGATGTATCCAGTTGAAAGATTATTATTTACGTTGAAAGGGAACATGATGAACTCGCAAAAGGTGGAGGCGTCCATAGTGGAATCATATTTGTGTGAGGAGATAACAAGTTTCGCTCAACATTATCCTCAACATCAAGACTCCTATAAAAGAAAGAAAACCACTGCGAATGAGGTGAGTGTGCATCCTCAAATTTCAATTTTCAACCATCCGGGTCGTGCAAGTGGAAATTGCAAGGCTATTTGGATGTCCGATGAGTCAGACTTTCATGTAGCACATACACACATCCTACTTAATTGTAGAGAGGTCGACTCCTACATCGAGTAAGTCAATTAAACATATATATATAAATATGTTATTTTAGACATGTATAAATAGTTGAGTGAAACTTTGAAGTACTAGTTTTATGTTGTTCTTTCCATATACAAGGAAATTCAACACACTATAGGACAAGGAGATCCGCACGGACTTGCCAACTGTTTTTGTACATGGTTTCATGAAATTGTAAGTACTAGTGCATATTGTGTCAACAAAATAAAATTGTAAGTACTCCTACCCCTCCTGTTCGACGAGCACTCAACTCTTTGAAGGATCCTTTAAATGCTCGTTCAAGAACTCCTAGCCCGGTTCCAAGACCACGTACAAAGCAAGTTGTTCCACCATCCCTACTACCAGCTGAGGAAGAAACTTATGACCAACATATTGAGGATGATTTCAATGTGGATAATGAGCATGGTGTTCATATGGAAGGAGATACATAAGTTGAGGAAGAAGTTGAGGAAGAAGGCGAGGAACAAGATGATGAAGACGTTGAGGAACAAGTTGTGGAAGAGGGTGATGAAGAAGAGGATCTAAGTGAAGGAGAGAAAGATGTAGGAGATAAAGAACAATGAGGTACAGAAGAAGGAGAAGAAGATCAAGAAGAGGAAGAAGGTACACAATAAAAGCTTATATGGATTGCTGGGGAAGGCAGTCGGTCAGTGCTAAAACTCTTCTTTATTAATCCTAAGTTTAATTTCATAGATTACTAATAATTGTATCCAACTCTTTGTAGTGATTATGAACCAAAAAAGTTAGCATTTGCAAAGGCGATGGAAATCGTCCATGGCCATTATGGAGGTCCTTGGACCGGTATATCTAGAGTTCCAAAACATGTGCAGATCATGTGGTTTTAAGAGCTTCAAGTTATCTTATACTTCTTAAAATGCAAAATCGTTTATGTGTCGTTGTCTTGGTTGTTGGCTTGTTGGCTTCATAATCTAGCTGATTTGAACAATCTGGATTATTTGAATATAATGGAGTTAATTTGCACAGAATGAGTTAAATTAGGTGATTTGTTTATTTGATTTGATCTGATTAGTTGTGTGATATGTATTGTAGTCTAGTAAGGAAATAATGATTGAGATCTTCTTGTTAATCTTTTGTTTGAAGTAAGATCTTATTTAGGTTGCTAAAAAAAGAGATATATTAGGAAAGCAATTGAATTTAGTGCTACAAAAATGCTCACATGAGCCTAGTCCTCGGTCAATTGGGTTTATTAGTAGGTTGCATCTTATATGTCGAGTATCTATTTATGAGAGTCATTTGGAGCTATGATTTTCATGTAACAACAACTAGGTTAGTTCATATGAGCCTCGTCGTAGTTTAATTGGTTAAAATGATTTGACATGTGCAAACTAATCAGTCTATGTGCGAACTAATAATGTGCAAACTAATCACTCTATTGCTGAAATTTTGCCTTTCTTTCTCTTTAAAAATGAAAGAACAATAAGTTTTACTTTAAATCAGCCTATTGATGTAACATGCCTTCTATTTCTTTAAATTAATAAAACAATGGTTGTCTTATTTCTTGTTTCTCAATGTAGAGGTATTTTTGTTGGAGGAAGACGGATGCGCGTGCTAGAAATGTACAACTAACCTGGTTAGCGAGCATGCACTGGACAAGGATGAAGACCTTGTGGATAACTGATCCCAACTTGGTGCGCCAAGCTCAGGTGAATAAGGAGAATAGGAGATCAAAGAAATCACTCGAGTCTGGACCATACCGAGGAGGTTCTCGGAAGTTCACAAAGTGATTAAAATGATGGTAATTGCAATCAGATTTCACATATTACTTCATGATTGTTTTGATGTTGAACTCAATTTCACTCTTTGTTTTTAAGGGTAGTGAGTCTGGTACCATGCTATGATTTTTGAGGTTGTAAAGAAGTTGTGGTCAACCAAAGATGGACACAGCCTTGGTGAACGACCAGCTGCTATCATTGTAAGTATTAGGCTGAATATTATTTCTCATTTACAAATCTGATTGGGTTGAAATCTATTGTCAAAATATGGCTTTTGGTTGCTTTATGGTTGCCTTTTATGATGGGATGTACTGTTGACTGAGATTTTTGGGTTTGACTGAGATTTTCATCCTAAGATTTTGATGTTGTTATGAAATTGTTGGGTTGTTTGGATTATGGAAGAAGTCATGTTCAGTATATTTTGAAGCTAATGCTCCTTTAGTTATCAAGTAATGATTGAATGAAGCGTAGAAGATGTGTAAATGAAAAGCAAGTCATGTTTAGTATTATTTGGCATGTGTAATGCTTCTTTAGTTAGCAAGTCATGTTTATGAATGCAATTTTCTATAAGTTATGCGCTCTGTGCTCATGCTATATGTGATCTATCTTGTGCCAAAGATAGAGATGTTTGTGAATCCAATCTGTTGTTATCTTGTGTCAAAGATAAATGTTTGTGAATCTGTTAACCACAAACTTTTTGTGAATGAAATCTGTTTGTGAATGCAATGTGCTCTATCTTGCATACTTGTTTATTTTACATTTGTTTTTACAACTTGTTCTTAATGTCATATATTGCTTTCATATCTTCATTTTAATGCATTTTCATTTTATTCAAGGCTGAGTTTGAACACTTGGTTGTTGAGGAACTAGTGAACAATGCATTGGGTCAACCATTGTCAAACAAAAAGATGATAGAGTTGTGGATCAAAGATGCTAAGGGGCATAAAGATCGAAAGATATTCGCATTTGTTGAGCACGAGATAGCCCTCCTTCGCAACGACAAGGTTGATGCATGATTTTCTTCTCCTTCCTCCAGCCTTGTCCACCCACAACCATCTACCAAGCCTCTCAAGGAAGAGATGAAGGAAATGCGGAACCAGATGAAGGCTCTTCACGCTCAGAATCAAGAAATTCGAAGCCAAAACAAGGATTTGAAAGGAATGCTTGAAAAGTTGATGGAACACATTGCTAGCAATTAGCTATCTCTCTCTCTCTCTCTCTCTCCATGGTAATTTAAGGTCATTATGGGGAACTTGTTGACTGTTGGTGATGCCATTATGGATATTTTGATTTGATGTAAGGTTTTGGATTGTTGGATTGTTGTTGTTTTTTTAGCATAGTTTGGTACTTAAAAACTAGTTATATAGCTAAAATGGTGCAGGTTTAGCTAGATGGTATGTAGGTGTAGGTTTTGCTTTGAACAATTGTGGATTTGGCCATTTGCCACATGGTTTGATTATCAAACCACTTTTGTATAATGTGATGAATACGGTACATATATTTAATATTGCATTCAATTGCATGGTGCAGGTTAATATTGCAATTAAAAAGGTGGTTTATACTGATTTTTATAACCACAGAATTTGACAAAAAATGCCTTCGAGGTTAAGTTTGAGACAAAAAGGCCACAACTTTGGCTATTAAATCCACTCAATCAATTCGTAGCCAATTTTCATGCTAGCCATGACATTGGCCAATAAATGTATTCTTCCAATTCGTAGCCAAATTTTATGCCAAAGGCCACAACTTTATCCACCAAATGTATTCGAGGCAAACTTTGATACTAAATGGCCACGACATGTGGATGATCAACACAACTTATTTCTCCCGAATTCAGCCAGAAAAGTACTTCGAAGCTAACTTTTTGGTAAAATAGACTCAAACTTAGCCACGTGTTGTCTCTAGCTTATACCATGTATTTAGCAGAACATGATTTTCGTACACAATATTTAGCAAAACATGACTCAAACTTAGGCACAACTCAAAGGTTTGTGGCTAGTTTTCAAGCTATGCTAGACCCACGACCGTTTTAACCACAAACTTTTCATCCTGGGAACACTGGTTGCTATCTTTGTGGCGAAGCCTTTTTCTTGGCTAACTTTGTGGCTTATCGTGTGCCAATGCTCCTGGTTGTAGACACGTTTTCCAGCAGTGTTGTGTGTTATTTTCCGGGTCTCAATTGTCCATTATTTGTTCTGGTAAGGCGGCCGTTACGACCAGTGCATATGTGGTCGTTACGGCAAATGTCACTGTGGCCATTTCGACTAGTGTCGTTGTGGTCATAAAGGCTTGTGTTTAACAATGAATATTTCATATTTGTTTCAATTGGTTTGGCATTCATTTCAATTTCCGTAATGCATTTTCATTCAAACTCGGCGAATACTTAGAATCCGAAAATAGATTTTCTATCATACATAAAGTTGTTCTACCAAGTTCAGAAAATACAAAAACATCAAGTCTGAAAATACATCATCATCACAAGTCAAAAACAACACAAGTCGAAAGATACCTAAACATCATAAGTCGCAAAATATATAAACATCATAAGTTTGAAGATACCTAAACATCATAAGTCATACAAATCAAAAGTCAAAACAAAAAAAAAATCATGCGCCGGGATCATCATCATCGTGAGGCCTAGTCTCACTCCCCTCTCCGACCTTAGGAGGGGTCCACTGTCCTCCTAGATCAATAATAGATCTCCAAATGGCCTCGTGTATCTCATGATCATCAAACATAGCAAATGGTGAAAGATAACCCACAACCCGATAATTGATCTTCCTGCCTCCTTGCACGCAAACCGACTTTCATGATTTTGTTGCAGCAACATGTGCATTATTGAAGACTCTTTGGGTGACTTTGCTAATGACCATTTTTGGAACTTAAAGGCAAAAACATATATTCATTAACTAATAAGAAATGTTTAAAAACTAAAAATGAAAAAACCTATGAAGGGGAGGCCTCGTTCGGTTGGAAAACCCTGTGTAACAACCTACCAACGAGAAAAGAGTGCCATCTTTCTTACAAAGCATTCTAATCTAGTCATTTCCCTAGTGGGGGCTTGTCTATCCTAATCTGATAGCTGGCCTCTATTAAGGGTGCGATGATTCCTGCTTTCATGCCAACGCTTGTCCTGGTAAAGAGTGGAGGCCCTCCTGGCTTGACTCGGGGTTCTTCCGTGCTCCCAATTCCGGTCATGTGTCGGGCATGTGCATCACCCATCTTTTCGCAAGCTGGCTCGGTAACGATCGCTATTACCATTATACTCTAGTGTTCATTCAGACAGGCACTGCTTCTGGTGGCATGTGAGCATGTCTAGCTGTGGTCATCCCAAACGTCGTCATCATGCAATCAATAGCGATACTCTATAAATGGCTATCCATTATCCCCATTATGACGGTGTTTTTGTTCGGGCATGCGACTACGATTCCGTGATCGTCGGCTTCTTTGATTTCATTCAACGTCCTTAATGTAGTCCGATCTGGCATTCGGCTTTCCGACTTGGCCTGTTGTAAATTCAGTATGTGCATGTTATGAGTCGACCCTTGACCTCTATTTGTTGCTCTCCATGGTCACAATCGAAGTCTCTTCGCCTATCGAAATTCTGCCATCAGTTGAGTAGCGACTACTCGGAATTGTTCTGCAAATTAAGTACTAGGGTTTCTCTATAGGAAATCAGACCCATTTATTAATGATGGGGAGTTCCCTTTAAATAGTGTTTACAAGGGGGAATATTCCTACGGATAATTCCTTTCTTGGGAATTATCTATCTATTTTACATTAAATATATACATTTAATTAAATACAATTAAAAATTGCACCCACAATAACCTTTGTACGTATAATCAAGCAAAAAAAAAAGGTCAATGCTTGGATTTGCTCTTATAAAATGTAGTACTTATAAACTGCTCTTTCTAACTCATCATCATTGTTCTATATCTCAATTTAGTTGTAGCTTTTGCCAATTCAATAAGTTTTAGCAAGTGCGCATCATTTTACTTAAGTAACTATGATAGGGGGAAGCCACAGCTTCATGCACGATCCACATGCAGTAGTAATAAATTCACGTTTACTTGCATTTACGTTCGAATTAGGATTTCATTAATAGCAAGGTTTCAAAGATAGATGGAAAAACAATTTGCATAGTTGGTATTTTCAGTAAATTTCATACTTTATTGTAGTCTAATCATATCATGTGGAGATGGAACACTAATTTCGATATCTTTTGGAAGCTCTGTTGAGATCATTCTTTTCCATGTCTTTTTATATTTAATTGTTGTGGCCTTATAATTATCTTATGCGATACACCTTCCAAAAATCATAATTCTTGATCTCATGTCATAATTCTTACTCTCCCATATATGGTCCTTTGTGAATTACTTTTGCTTTAGTTGATTGTGGATTCAACTTTGAAATTGATCGTGATTAAAATTCTCAATCTCAAGTTTCGTTTACTTAGGGCACATGTAATAAGAAGGTGTATGAGAATGAGAGTTTTAATCACGACCATTACTTATAATGGATGTAGTGCCTGCATCCATTACTTATAATAAGAAGGTGTGTCATAAGGGTTTCTTGACAAACAAATAATTTATAATCAAGACCGCGTTGAGTATAGTAGAGTCAGGTTCGTCCACGGGAGAGAGTCAATATCAAGTTTCGTTTACTTAGGGCACAAGTAATATCAAGTTTCGTCCACGGGATTTTTATCAATGAGAAGAAGAATTCTAAGGTTTAGGTATCACCACAACAACAATTATGCATGCCAACGCTAATGAAACACAAAGATCATGCTTTTATCACATAAAGATATCCACTTTCGTCAATCGTACAAGTAAATCAACCAACTTTCGTTAAATCAATAAACTTTTCTATCTATCTCTTTGCTTCAACTAGGATTTGATCAACTTTCGCTTCAAAAACCCTAATATACTATTCTGATTCAAAGTTTTTGCTTTCGGTTCAATTATGAACAAGAAATTCCTTATCATTAGTTTCAAGGATTTAAGAACAAGAGAATTTATTATAGATAAAAACAATTAAATCATGATCAAAAGCAAACATATACAACCATTGTTGAGTTAACCCAAACCTTAGAAAGAAGAGACTACTCACAATTCAATATGCAAGAACAAATAAATTCAATTAAAATTAAACTCACAATTGAATCTGAAACACAATCGTTCTTCTCAAAATCTCCAACTCGTCTCTTCTCTAGACTTGCATGAATGAATGATAAGATAGACTAAAAGCTAAGACTGGAGTTCTTATATTAAAAGCTAAGCTACTCCTAAGGAAATAAATCTAAGAAGAAAAATCTCCTAAGAAAACTATCTAAACGGGATAAAATATCATTAAATGTGCCGACTCGGATTGATCCCTACCGACACGGAATACCTCGGTACCGATTCCATCAGGGTCGGTATAGTTCCTCTTGAATTTCCTCCTATTTGTCTTCACTGTGAGCCTCGGTACCGACCTCAAGACCCTCGGTACCAACCCCACTGCCTCGGTAATTGCCTCATAATTGAGAGCATGCCTCGGTAGAGGGTCCTTACACTTCGTTTTTTCTTCGATTCTTCATCCTTTAGCTCGATAACGAGTCTCTGAACTTCATAGTTTGCTCGATCTTGGTTCTTTTCCTTTATTCCCTTGCATCACTTCGTCTTCACTACTTGAATGCTTTTCCTCGGCTTCTCTCCATTCCTTAAAACACTCCAAACAGTTTCTAAAACCTACAAAACACCACCAAAGCTTATGTAGACTCCATATCTTAAGTAAATACGAAAACCTACACAAACATTGGTAAACCAAACACAAAACTATAGAAAATGACTCAAACACACAAAAACACTCCCTAAAAACACAACTAAAAAGGTGTACATCAAAATACCCCATACTTAGACTTGCTTGTCCTCCAACAATATCAAAAGATCAATCAATACCTACAACACATCCTTCAAGTCTTTTCCCTTATTAAAAAGCAACATCATACGCACAAGTAGATAAAATAGATACGTATGTGATCAATCTCAAGCAAAAGCAACCTTAATCCAAACTCACAAGGGTATATGTGTTTCTCTTAACAATCAAGTTTTTAGGCTCAGAATTACAACTCTCAACTCAATCCTATATGCAAAAAACAACATAGTCATTGATACTTATATCACTAATTTCTCCACCGGGGATGTCAAAACATATGAAAATCATCAAGAGAACTTAGGCTCAATGAAATACTTCAAAGAAGACTCCATTCATCCGGGTTGTAATGGGGTTTGGTATAAATAATAAGGAATGAAATGATTTAGGTTATGTGGTGCTATGAATCCGGGAATCAAGACTCCTAAACTTACAACACAGCTTTCACCCACACTCTTTCAAAGGTAACCAAACTCTCTCAACATTAAGAGCACCTTCAATTCTTTCAACCCCCGAAATATCCCAACTAGTGTCGCTTAAAAACAACAAGGAAAATTTGGCTCATGCACACTTTATTCACTACTCTTCCTCTTTTTTGTTCTTATTTCTTTTTCATTGTTTTTTCGATTTTTTTAAATACTTTTTCTGATTATTTCTTTTCTTTTTCAACAACAAGTGCATACAGAGAACCAAAAATCCTTTTACATAATAAACTACAAGATTATCAATTACCCAACCCGAATTACCCCTTACTTGAACTAATACATCTCACTTAAAAAATATCATAACAACCAACATTAAGTCCTAATCCCCGGATAGGGTCAAGCTAACATTGTCTAGGGAATAATTTTTGTGGAGCTACAAATAAAAGGCTTAAGGCTCAACATGGGTCAAATAATAAGTTCTCTATCATTTGATATCACATCTAATGAACTAATATCTCATAAAGGCCTCAAGAAATAGATAACCATATCAAGTCAAGAGATAATATGCATAAGGAGAGTAAATCACACAAAAAAAGAAGAGGGATTTTTTTATGTTCCGCCTATAAGGCCAAAAACAACTCACTAGGTAGTAATTTTTGTTGGATTTAGTCACTTTGACCTAAGATCATATGTGCTCAATTTCATCACAAGCTAAGTTCTACAATTTAAAAACAACTTTTTTCAAGTAGACTTAGGCTAAACTATCCAAACATGCCAGAGGAATTACATGATCAAATAAGTCAAAACAACATATTAGGACATCTAAGTGGAGTACAATCCATCCAAAAGCAACAAACCACAAAGAAAGACATAAAAAACAAAAATATAAAAATAGAGTTTCCTTTCCCCCCCTCACTGTAAAAGACCTGAAAAGATAAAAAGAATAAGGAAAAAGAAACTCACAAAACATAACTTAAAGCTGTCGAAGAAGATAAGCAATCACTGAGTGCGCTTAATTTTTTTTTGTATTTCCTATAAGGGTCGGTATCGACCTTGTGGTGGTCATTACCGAACCTGACTGCTTGTACACCGATGTTTCTTCGTTGTTGCATTCGGTACCGAGTAGTCATCAATTGGTTTCTTCTTCTTTTTTTAGCATGTCTTCCTCAACTTTTAGTACATGAGTCACTCATAAAAACATCTATCCCGACTATACTAATCTAACCTAAAAAGAAAGTCAAAAGAAAGCTAGCAAAAAGATCTAAGAAACTAAAAGCGGGTTACCTCCCTAAGCGCTACGTTTAACGTCTCTATCTAGACTAGTACTCACCTTGGTTTGACTAGGGCGGCTTTCCTCTGGTCTTGTCCGGATTACGAGAAACCCCATACTTAGCCGAAAAAGCTTCAAAGCTCCTATCCATAAGATACAGTCCTTTATCTCCATAAGTACGCATGGAGCTCCTACAATAGGGTTAGTAAAATCCGCCAACCAAGGGGGCTTCAACTCTTTCATAGCATGTATAGTTGGATGGGATGTAGAAAAAGGATGAAAAAGGGGTCATTACCAGAATTTATCAAATTAGAGCAAGCAATCTCACCAAGGTCACTTAGAGAGGGGGTCGTTACCGAAGTGCATGGGTCTTTACCGACACCATTGGGCCAGGAGAACCTTGATAATGTGCAAGTCGAATTCGGTAACAAGCTTGTGATCATCTTTCTTCTTCAGATAAGGGGTTGTTACCGATCCTAAGGGGTCGTTACCGACCCTAGGGGGTCGGTAAACACCTCAGTGACGTTCCCTACAACCTCGTTCAACATGAGGTGATATTTTGGATGGGAGTCATTGATCGGTACAACATTGTCAAACTCCGTGTGAGTATGGAGCACCTTGATATCTACAGAAACGGTCTCATTTATGGAAGAACTGAAGCGGAATTCAACCAGCTCATACCTAGTATCAAAAGTTAGGAGTCCCCTCCTAACATCAATTTTTGCTCCAACGGTGGCTAAGAATGTCATACCAAGGATGATAGGCACCACTGGGTCTTCTGGCATCTCCATAATAATGAAGTCGTTGGGTACAAAGAACTAGCCCACTTGTATAGGACAATCATCAACGACTCTAGTTGCTATCACACATGATTTGTTTGCAATGTAAAGATTCATGTTCACAGGTTTCAACGAGCCCATATTGGTTTTGGACCAAATGGAAAGCGGTAGAAGACTTGCACTGACACGTAGATCACACAAAACTTTGAAACAATGCGCTCCAATACCACTAGTAATAGCAAACTTACCTGGATCGCCTAGCTTTTCAGGAAGCTTTAAAGATCGGACCTCGTCGGTCAACTCTGACATCGATCTCTTCTTGGATAAGATCTCTTTCAAGATTTTAGTGTGAGCAGGCATTTCGCTTAGGGCCTCAGTGAAAGGAATAGTAACATTTAAGCCTTGGAGTACCTTCACAAAACGCCTAAACTTTCCTTCAGTGGAGTCTTTGGCCGTTTTAGAAGGAAAAGGAAGAGACTTTGCCGAACTCGGAGCCAGAGTGGGCCCAAGTCGTGGCTCTACCAACTCGACAAGAGGGTCGGTAGAGACCTCATAATTGGGGGGTCGGTAGAGAGGACTTACCTGGCTTGGGGGGTCGTTAACGACCCTGAGGGTCGGTAGTGATGCTATCTGGGCCGTTTTTTCACTGCCTTGCTCTATTTCATTGGATTGAGCTTGATCTGGCAACTTTTTTCCGCTCCTCAGGTGTATGGCTGCAATTTGGCCCCTAGGGTTCCTATCGCGACGACCCAGTAATGCCCTTGAGATCTTGGAATCTGTCCAACAACATTGCCAAGTTGGGAATTGACACTTGTCTTCCATGTTTAAAGCTCATCCAACTGTACGTGCTTGAACACCTTTCATCTGGGTGTTGAGATCAGCTCGAACTCCATTAATCCCTTCATGGAGACCGTGTACCCAAGATGGCAGATCTTGATAGACCAGAGGTCCGTAAGGAGGAACCTTTTGATCTTGCTGAGGAGGTTGGCTTCCTTGGTCGTGTGCATAATTGCTCCAGATGGGATGAGTGTTATTCCCTCCCTGTATATGAATTATTGTCTTAGTTCCTATAGAGACCTCTCATATAATTAGCTTATTCATATGCCTCAGCAGGACGAACCTATTGTAAGTTAGTGCAGGCAAAAGTAGCATGGGCTTGAGACCCACATTCTTGACAAGAATGAGATGATTTAAAGTAACTTACCTGCTTTTTCAGCCTCTTGATCTCATCTTTCATGAATTGAAACTTGACATCGAGGTCTACCTCAGCGACTTATGGCTCATATAGCTTCCTTGCTGGTGGCATGGCTTGTTGGGTATCGTACATGGCATCATAGTTAGTCAACTTGTCTAACAATGCCCATGCATCATCAGGATCCATCTTAATAAACCCATAATCAGTGTGTAGGTTAATGCGGTCCTTCGTTGCAGTGCTGATACTGTCTCAAAAGCTCCTTGAATCTCTCCCATGTCTCTACAAAAGTTTCACCAAGCAACTGGTGATACGAAGTGATGAACTTTCTAAGCTCTCCCGTCTTTGCTAGTGGAAAGAACTTAGTCATGAAGAAGTCATGCAAAGTCCTCCACATAGTGACTGATCTTGGAGAAAAGCTCTCAAGCCAACTTAGCGCTTTACCTGCAAGGGACCACTTAAAGGCCTTCAAGAGCAAATATTCTAGTGACACACCATCAACAACAATTGTATCACATAAATCCATTAAAATTTTAACATGCTCAATAGGACATTCAGTGGGTTTCCCCTCATATTGAGATCGTTTAATTAAAGATATGAATTGAGACTTGATCTCAAAAGCTTTGTTTATCTCAGTGAGCACTATCGCCGATTCTAGCACCCTCAGTTTCGGGTGCATGTATTGCTTTGCATTCCTAGGGATAGCATTCAGTTGCTCCGGTAGACGAGTAGCGACCTCTCCTTCATGTCGCGCAGCTGCGGCTTCAGCGTCTCTATCTCGCTCCATTGCTTCCATCTATAAGCGGAGTTCAGTCAATTTTTGATCTAGTCCAGCCATTGCTCTGTTCTCTAGTAATCTGCGATGAAAAGATTACTCGGGTTCATAATCAACGACTGAATCAAAGACAAGTCGGCTTCCTCTAGCTGGCATACACTGAAAGAAGAAACAAAAACAGAAATGAAATTAAGAACAAAATGGGTTCAACTTAAGGGGGTCGGAACTGATGCCTACAATGATCCAAAAAATAACGAACGAAAACTAAAAAAAAACAAAATTTGGCACTATTGAAATCTCCCCGACAACGATACCAATTTGTTGTAAGGGTTTCTTGACAAACAAATAAATTTATAAATCAAGATGTCGCCGAGTATTCGTCCACGTAAGAGAGTGAGTATCAAGTTTCATTTACTTAGGGCACAAGTAATAACAAAAGGTTGGATTTTAATCAATAAGAAGAAGAATTCTAAGGTTTATTTATCACCACTACAACAATTATGCATGCCAACGCTAATGAAACAAAAAGATCATGCTTTTATCACATGCAATTAAATCAACCAACTTTTGTTAAATCAATAAACTTTCATTAAATCATGCAAGTAAATCAACCAACTTTCCTTAAATCAATAAACTTGTCTATCTATCTCTTTGCTTCAGCTAGGATTTGATCAACTTTCGCTTCAAAAACTCTAATTGACTTTTCCGATTCAAAGTTTTCGCTTTCGCTTCAACTATGAACGATAATAAAATATCAGTAAACGCACCAACTCAGATTGATCCCTACCGATACGGATGCCTCGGTATCGACCCCGTCAAGGTCGGTAGGGTTCCTCTTGAATTTCCTCCGATTTGTCTTCACTGTGAGCCTCGGTACCAACCTCAGAACCCTCGCTACCAGACCCACTGCGTTGGTAATTGCCTCATAACCGAGAGTATGCCTCGGTAGAGGGTCGTTACACTTCATTTTTGCTTCGATTCTTCATCCTTTAGCTCAGTAACGAGTCTTTGAACTTCATATTTGGCTCGATCTTAGTTCTTTTCCTTTATTCCCTTGCATCACTTCGTCTTCACTACTTGAATGCTTTTCCTCGGCTTCTCTCCATTCCTTAAAATGCTCCAAACAACTTATAAAACCACCAAAACACCATCAAATCTTATGTAGACTCCATATCTTAAGTAAATACGAAAACCTACTCAAAAAACTCTAAACCAAACATAGAACTAAAGAAAACGACTCAAACACATAAAAACACTCCCTAAAAACACAACTAAAAAGGCGGACATCAAGGTGACTACTTGTTGTGAATTAAAATAAAAATATAAATGTTCCCACTTTCCATTAATTATAATTAATTGCCTTGTTATAGAGAGAATTTTTTAGTGTATGAATATGATACATGAGTTTCTTTCCTTCTTTTTACTACCTTAAAGTTTGTGAATTGTGACGTGCTTACATAATGTGTATGACAGAGATGCATTTAAATTTTTTGCAAGGCCAAATCCCACCCCGAGTACAACTTGTGCCATCTTCTAATAATGTCGCAGGAACATCCCATCATACAACATCTCAGCCAATGGATTCAACATATTGTCGGCAATTAAAGCGTCTTAGGATCCTCCAACAAAATTGTCCCATTCAAGTGTGACCTCTATTCACATTGTTACTCATTTTATTCCGTATATTTATCCTCTGCCACTTCGAAATATATAACCTACAAACCTTACATTTCTCCGACAACCCTAGCGTCCTACACCCCCAAAGAAGGGCTTACCCATTGCAGAGTGATGCATTCCTACGAAGATGCCTCCATCGCCACATGCAAATGACTGTACCAAATGCGGTGCCCTCAAATTAGCATTTGAAACTCCAAACTCTTATTTTTCCAATGGCCAAGTCCGCATCGTTCAAAATGAGCATCCCTCAGAGCTCCTTTACAATGCACGACATTTCCGACATATGCAAGGATGTACAACAAAACCACTTAAACACACAAAAACACTACCTAAAAACACAACTAAAAAGGTGGACATCAAGGTGACCGCTTGTTGTAAATTAAAATAGAAATAGAAATGTTCCTATTTTCCATTAATTATAATTAATTGCCTTGTTATAGAGAGCATTTTTTTAGTGTATGAATGTGATACATGAGTTTCTTTCCCTATTTTTACTACCTTAAAGTTTGTTAATTGTGACTTGCTTACATAACTAGTTGAATCCCCGTGATACTCACGGGATAATTTTATTAAAGATTATACAATATTATGATATTAATATAAAATTTAAACTTATATATAATATTGAAATAAATATATGTAATTTAAAAAAAAAAACTTTAAGACTGTGTCCCATATTTTATCAACATATAGATAAAAAATTATATACTTGAAGTCTAGTGTTGTTAATAGATAAAAAAAATTGTTATGTGTAAACTTAATATAAAAAGAATTAGGTCAAGTTATTATAAACATATAGATAAAAAAATTATATACTTAGATCTCAAATCTTGTTACAAGATAAAAAAAAATATGCATAAAAATATCAGCATATAGATCAAATTATTATATTATAAAAAATTGAATATATAGAAATAATGATACAAGTGATTATAATTTTTATTATTAAAAACGTAACATTATTTTATTCATTAAATGCCACGTGGCACATTTTTTTTAACAGAAATGGTTTCTACTTTATAATGTATTAGGTAGATGTGTATGACAGAGATGCATTTAATTTTTTTTGCAAGGCCAAATCCCACCCCGAGTACACCTTGTGCCGTCTTCTAATAATGTCGCAGGAACATCCCATCATACAACATCTCAGCCAATGGATTCAACACATTGTCGGCAATTGAAGCGTCTTAGGGTCCTCCAACAAAAATTGTCCCATTCAAATGTGACCTCTATTCACATTGTTACTCATTTTATTCCATATATTTATGCTCTGCCACATCCAAATATATAACGTACAAACCTTACATTTCCCCTACAACCCTAGCGTCCTACACCCCCAAAGAAGGGGGTACCCAATGGAGATTGTTGCATTCGTACAACGATGTCGTCATTGCCAAAAGCAAATGACTACACCAAATGCGGTGCCATCAAATTAGCATTTGAAACTCCAAACTCTTGTTTTTCCAATGGTCAAGTCCACATCGTTCGAAATGAGCATCCCTCGGAACTCCTTTAATTTTTATAGAGGCACGAGCGACAATGCATGACATTCCGGACATTATGCAAGGATGTACAACAACATCTTTGCTTTCTGCTCCTTAGGCTTGATGGATGGCGTCGATACGCAGAAAGGTATTTACGTTTTCCAACTACACGGCCAGTTGTATCTCAACGTACCTAAACTAACACCCAAAAATAAAACTCCTCGATATTTACAACTCTAATTTTATGATGCCCAAGTAGAAAGAAAATACAAAAATCATAACTTTCTTAATGTAGAAGCCATGGTAGTGGGTATTCTTATGAAAGTGACACAACAAAATCCATAAGCCAAATTTTTCGGCTCGTTGCGAGAATTCCCAGTTTCTAAACACTCGAAAATTGCGATGACTCATAATCCCATCTTAGACCAACGTGTGTATAATGCCCCATCATTTGACGAAGTCACAAAAATATTTGTCTATATCCCCAATTTCAATAGCATCCACATCTGCACATCTTAGTTGATGGGCGAGGTTACGATACATAGAGTAATGCACTACTAAGGGTGTTATGACTCCTGCAATATCTGCTCCATCCTAAGGCTGAATGTGGATGGCACCAAGGGATTAAAAAAGTGACCGCAGGAGGTCAACAACCTCATACTAATCCCACCTTCCCATTGTACTCCACTCTTTGACAAAACTCTACAAAATTGTTTGTGGCAGAGGCCATAACTTAGCATAACATGTATTTTCATAAACTCCCTCCGCAACATATTATCATGTTTCCCTAATTTTCCCCTTTTCTTGTTGTGTAGCAGGTGCACAGAAGCCAACGACTTGATTAAAAGACAAAGCAGAAGTGTCATGCTAAGAATACTATGCATACAAATTTCAGATACACATATGCAATTATCTCTTGAAAGCAAGCTGCTTGTTGCAACAATATATAATTGACATGTACGTTAAAATTGAGAATACCTGATTGGATTACCTTAGACACAATCAGCCTAAATTACGAGCTGACCTATACCAGGGCATTCTTGGCAACCTAAGAACAAGCCAAAGTGACACAACCAACATCGACCATCATACAATTTTACCCCCTTCCTTCATCGGCGGCTATAGGGATGTTATACGTAGATATCTTAAGGCCATGGCGCTAGTCTAGACTTTTGGCAACCTGAATCTTTTTATTACCATGACATGCAACTCTAATTGGCCCGAAATAAAAGAGCAACTTCTCCTAGGGGGAAAGAGTGAGGATCATTCAGATGTAGTCGCAAGAGTGTTCATAACCAAGTTAACCAGCTTCGATGTTGTTAGAGTCGGTATGCTGGCCAATGATAAAATTTAAAGCTATCTGTTTGCAGGATGGGTATCCTCGCTTGAGTCTACATGGAGGATATTCAATTTTAATCTTTATGACATTAAACCTACCGTTATTCCCCTATAGATAAACCTTCCCCAATGTAATCTATTATCTTTCATGCCCATGATGACTTAGACTCTATGGTATCAGATGAATTTAAGTCGAGGACTATGTTGACAGAATTCTTCAAAACCAATGCTAGAGAGAAATTGCAATGGAAGTATTTGTATGCGGAGTATCATGAATCCTATGCATGGATGGCATGCGAGGGACCAAAAACCCATCGTCAACAGACTTACGTATTTCAAATCTTTTGAGGGGGAAGGATATTACCTCAGGTTGCTACTACAGCATGTGCGTAGTTCGACTTTATATAAGGACTTGTTAACAGTGCATGGCCAAACCTATTCAACATTTAAAGTGGTAGCGTAAAAGCAAAGAATCATAGAAGAGGATGGTTATACAGAATCCTGCATGAATGAAGTTGTTGAAACCTTGATGCCTCATACTTTGCGACAAATTTTTGCAATAATGTTGTTATTTTGTTTACCGTAGAATCCTTTGGAGTTTTGAAAAATACTTTTCTACTCTATTAGAAGATTTCAGGAGGAAATAGGTTGTAGACGAAGTGAATGCGGTGCTACATACCTTGCTCAAAGTGGAGAGACATTTCAAAGGCATGGTTAAGTCTTTGCAATACTAAAAAAATGTAAAAAATCTTTCATCCCGAGAGTAGCCAACCCAGAATAAGCAGAGACATGACTGATGCACTAACAATACTTGCCACTCTAGCATATATTAATGTTTCCAAAAGGTTGAATGCTTAACAATGCGTAGCATACAAATGCACTATGCAGTGTGTGAAAGTCGACAAAGCGAGCACATTTTTCATTGACATTCGTGATGATACTAGAAAAACGTTCCACTATTTGCATTATATGCTAAGTTGCGTTCCATGGGAAAGATTGCACTGCCTACTACCACATTTAGAATAGCTGCATCGAATATGCCAACCAACAAGACTACTCATTCCAGATTTAAAATCCCCATCAGTGAAGAGAATTCGCTCGCATGAAGTGCTTCTGAGAAAAGCAACATAATAGGTCTTATAAAAGAAACTTCTCTTAAAATTTGAGAGGAAGCCTCGATGGCGAGGAAAGAAAACCTAGAATCGCTCGATACGCTCCTACATGATATATGTGAAAGCTTTGATCTATTTAGGGGAAAGGTCATCGTGTTCGGTGGTGATTTCCCTCAAGTGTTGCATGTACTACTTGAAAAAACACAACAAGAGGTTATTGACGCTAGCTTGGTTAGCTCCTATCTTTGGTCCAACCTCATCAATTTCAGAATGATCAAAAAAATGCGAGCAAAGAAAAATCCATGATTCTTACATTTTTTGCTTCAGCTAGGCAATGGAGAATTACAAACTGAAGAGCATGCCAATATTCATCTACCTATAAATATGACTTTAGTTATTGCCAATGGAGCCGATGAATTTTCTACCCTTATAGACACTATCTATCTTGAAATGAGGTCGAGCTCTATCAATACGAAGATATATTCTGATTGGGCAATACTGTCACCAACGAATATTGGAGTTGACAAGATTAATGAAGCACTCATACATGAGTTTATTAGAAGAGTGGTGACATATCACAATCATGCTTTTATACTTGATGATAATTGCAACAAATTTTTGATTGAGTATCTAAACTCATTAATTTGAAAGTGGTATTGCTTTGTAATTTGGACTCGTCTTCTGCACTATGTAATGGTACAAGGTTTATATGCAAGAATTTCTTTCCATGTAGGATTATTTGTGAAATCAACGCAGGCTTTTATAAAGGAAAACTTGTGTTTCTTCCGAGAATAACTCTAAGGTCGTTGACGTCGACCAAAATCCCCTTCCTACTTCAACGGAAATAGTTTCCAATCAAGTTGTGCTTCGCGATGACAATAAATAAATTTGAAGGCCAGACTTTGCACCGAGTTGCATTATATTTGAGATAGCCATGCTTCTCACATGGTCAACTTTATGTCGGTGTTTCAAGAGAATGTACAACAAATAATGTGAGGGTATTTGTGCATTACAAAGATAAAGAATGAAATCTATCATTGGTTAGAACGTTGTTTCGTTTGAGGCATTGTGTCGTGCTAGAGTCATATAGGATAAGAGAGAAAATTGAAGAAAAACTAATAGTCGTGACTCTAATTTAGTCATTTATGGTCTTTCATTGCAAAATGAGACCCCTAAATCTTAATCAGAATATTAATAATGCCTTGTTTCTTAGGTGTTTACTTCAATAAAGTGGACAAATTCTCATCCTTCAAGAAATAGCCAAAACAACCACTTTCTTACAATATATTGAATTCATTTTTCAAAAAATCATGTGACTTGCAAGAGAATGAATGCTTTGATTTTTCATATATCAACACTATGTACAACTATTGGAGCAGGAGTTTATATTATTGTGTGCATAATAGCAAGAGAACATTCAAGGCCAACCCTTGCTTTCTCTTTCTTCAATCCTAGAATAACAGATGCACTTGCTACCTTCTATTATGCTAAACTTGCAAGTAGGTGTCCTTCTATAGGGAGTGCATGCCATTATTCCTTTATGTGTTTAGGAAAGATAATTTTTATTCTATTATTTTCTAATTGATTGTATTTTTTGCTCTGTTAAGAAAGTTAATTCTATATGCATTACCATAAACTTATATAGATAGTTATAGTTGTTGATAAGTTAAACCAAAATGTTGATAAGTCTCAATTTTTTGTTTTGGGAATCTTCAAGTGCTGCTTGGATAATGGGTTGGGCTTTGATTTTGAAACATACTACTGGTGGTTCTGCGGTGGCTCGAGGCAAATCTCCAAATCTGGCGTGTGCACTTTTCTAATGCCTCGACTATTGTAGCCTTATTTAGCTATTTGTTGCCTTTCATTACCAACCTACTGCCTCACATTAGTATATCACGAATCAGTTCACTGCGTTCATTCTTGTAGCCTTATTTTGCTACTTTTTTCCGTAGGAAAGTCAATATTCTTTAAACTAGATAAGATTTTGTTCGAGAAATAATCAATATATTTAGAAGTCTTTGTTTTTAGGTGCTCACTTTAGTGACTGTTAGAAAAGCTGGAGGCTTTGATTTTGATGGTTCCAAATGTCTACCACGTGAATGACCTCGAGTCTTTAAATTGAGTCGCCAACGTCAGTCAGATCGTCAACGTGTGTTAAAGGCAAAGCGGAGATCTTGAAGACGCGTGAGATCTTGGTATTTTGGATAGTATAATCTTATTTTAGGAAAGATCTCATGAGGATTATATTGTTAGACGATTATTTCCTTTGCCCTAAGCTGTTTTTATAGTAATCTGTTTATATGCTTAGGATGATTTTGTAAGTATAAAAGAAATAATATCTTTCCATAATTGAATTGGAAGATATTATTCTCTTTTATCTGACCTAGTTTGTGTGTATTTAAGCTAAGACTTTAGGTTAGAATACTCACGAACTCATACTCAATATTTGTGTTAAGAAAAAAAAAGAAAACGAGAGTTCGAGAGACGTAAGCTTGTTAGATGGGTTGAGGGTTGTAGTTACTCGGTTTAGAACGAGTTCTAGAGTGATTGGGAAAGTGGTCTAGATCTGGGGTGTTCTTGTAAACAATCCAAAAGATCAATAAAGCAAGCTACGACTTTTAATCCTTCCAAGCGAGAACTTGGAAGGGAGTGGTTTTCACACTTGGTTGATAGAGTTCATCAATCAAGTGTTTCCACTATAAAAAGCATTGTGTTCAACTAAGTCTTTCTTGTAGTTTATTTTTGCTGCATTTACTTAAGAGGTTGACGACTTAGTTGAGGTCGACAACCTAGACGTACTAATGATCCTACAATTGGTATCAGATCCTGGCTCTAGATCTGTTTTAGTACGTCTAATTTACACGAAAGATGACATCGACAAACACAACAATCAATGATTCATTCTGGAAGCCACCAATGCTCAAAGATGGTGAGTATGATTATTGGGTCGAGCAAATGGAGACCCATATTTTCTCACTCAATGGACAACTCTGGAAAGTTATCGAGATGGGTCCTGAAACTTTTCTCACTGCTGATGGAAAGGAAGAGAAAAAGGAGGACTATGGTGACCCTGAGTACAAGAAGCTAGAGAAGAATTCTCGTGCCAAGAAGGTTCTTCACCATGCTCTAACCCCTGGAGACTTGAAGAAGGTTATCGAATACAAGACAACTAAGCAAATTTGGGATGCTCTCAAAAGGCTCCACCAAGGAAATGATGATGTAAGGAAGGACTGCATCATTGCTCTAGAAAGGGAGTATGAAGGAATGAGTCAAGAAAAGAATGAATCCTTGGGTGACTATCACTCAAGATTTCAAGCTGTGCTTAGCCAACATGAGTCTCTTGATGAAAAGCTTCCTTAATGGAAGCAGGTTAGTAAGGTTATCCAAGGGCTCAATGCAAAATGGAATGAAGCTGCTGTTGCGTTGCTAACCAACAGTGAGACCAAGTCACTCACCTTGGAAGATATCATAGGAAAGTTGACTATGTATGGAGGAATAAATAAAAGACGAGATGATCACCTCGAAACTGACAAGGTTAAGAACATTGCCTTGAAAGTTGAAAGGGCGTTCGATCTTGCACAAGGTGATGATGATCAAGTTGACGTTGACGAAGAAGTTGCATTCATTTCAAGAGCCATGAAAAGGCTTTGGAATCACAACAGCAAAATTCCATCTAAAGGAACAGAACCTGTCAGAGACATGAAGGAAGTGACCTATTATCATTGTTCGAGAAAAGGACACTTTGCAAGAAATTATGTCAAGAGGAAGTAAGAAGGAGAAAAAAGCACTTTGTTGGCTACTTGGGATGATTCCAATGCTGAAGATTAGGCAAATCAACAAGGAGAAGTGTGTCTCGTGGCTATAGATGCTCCAAAAGAGGTATATGATTTTGAACATTCATCTATTTTGTCCAACAAAACAAAAGAACAGTTGCATTCTATCATTGAGAAGTTGGGAACCCAAGTTACAAAACTCAGTGAGAAACTTGAAGAAAAAGAAGATAATATCTCTAATTTAATGGATGATAATCACGGTTGGTCACTCAAATGTGCTATGTTAGAGAAGAAGTCCTCTGTTTCTAAGTCTCTTGCATGTAAAACTTGTGATAATCTGAAAATTGAAGTGGATGACTCAGAAAAATAAGTAACAAATCTTGAAGTAGAAAATCGCATGCTAAATCTTGGTAATGCTAAGTTAGTCAATGCCCTTGAAAATGAGAAGGCAAGTAATGAGTCTATAAAAAAAATGGATAGAAGAGTTTGTTGCTAAGAAAGATGCTAAAGAATTTGCTAAAACTTTTGTAACATCAAGACCTGGACTTCGGTATTCCTATGTGCCTAAGGATTTGAAAACTATGTGTACACCTGAACCTAAAGGTAACACATTTGTATGTAACAACAAGGGAAGTTGTTCTACTTCAGACGTCGGGAACCTAAAAGGTAAGCGACCTTGGTATTCAGGCCAAAAAGAACACAAAATCTGGAAGAAACAAGTTGAGAACTTGAAGCCATCAAAAATTGACTTTTAAGCTCGTATTAACAACAAACCGGTCTATCCTGGGTATAGCAAGTATGTTGGTCTTAAAAGTCATAAAACTTGTTGGTATTATGGAAAAGAAGGACATCTTCAATATGAGTGCAGGAAAAAGAAAAGGGATAGCAAATCTTATGGACTTTGGGATGCTCATGAATGTGAGTCTCCCATAGATCTTGAGAGAGTCTATAATGAAAGACGTTCTGAAAACCTTCACGTTGTCCAACCAAGAAGAGTTGTTAAACAACTCTGGGTTCGTAAAAACTGACTTTTACCTTGCAGAATGAAGTGAGAGAAAGTGGTCCCTGGTTCTTCGATAGTGCGTGTTCAAATCTTATGACGGGAAGCTTTGATTCATTCATCTGACTTCATCAACAAGAAGGTAGCAACATCACCTTCGGTCACAATAGTAAGGGACAAGTCGTAGGCATTGGGAAGGTAAGAATCTCTAAGAACTTTTGCGTCAACAACGTTAGTTATGTGAAAGGACTTAGGTATAATCTTCTAAGTGTTTCCTAACTATGTGCTAACAATCTCTATCAAGTGGTTTTTGATTCTCATGGATGTCAAGTTATTGATATTAGCTCAGGTAAGATTCTTCTGAAGGGAACTTGTGAGAATAATCTCTATAAAGTTGTTCCTGGACTCTTGCCTGAAGAGAAGTTGTGTTTTCAAGTGGTCGAAGACGTTGCCAACCTCCGGCATAACAGATTTGGTCATGTGAGTCTACAACTTATCTACACTTCACAATCAAGAACTGGTACGTGGATTACCTAAGATTGATCCACACAAGTATGAAATCTGTGAAGCTTGTGTGAACGAGAAACCGGTTATATCCTCATTTCAATCGAAAAAGGACGTAAGTACATATAAACCTTTGGAATGAATTCATATGGATCTTTGTGGACCTATGCGTGTGAAAAGTAGAGGAGTGATGTCTCTTTATTTGGTGGTGTTTTCATATGTGATTTCCTTTGTAAATATGTTTCTTTTTCCCCTTTTCTTGCGTGTTTTGTCCCTTTTTACCTTAGTTCCCGTATTTCTATGAGATTCGGAGACTACGCGCATTTTATGTGTTTTGTAGGTAATTTGTCATGAATCGAGGATCAATTTGAAGGAGGATCGAGGCATGGAGCAAAGGCCGAGCTAAAGCGGGAAAGAGAGGAGCAAGCCATGGAGAAGAACAAGAGGAAAGCCAACAAGAAGAAGGTGGAACGAGGTCCGGACCGAGTTGCAACCACGTCGGGCCCGACTTGGGAGATTTCAACCTCGAACCGAGATGCACAGTACCTCAGGCCCGAGGTCCTCCGTGTCGGTCCGAGTCGGTCACCAGACTACTTGGGCTCCAAGGCACGAATTTGTGGACTTCCACTTTTGCCCCTCATCTAATCTATAAAAGGCCCTCTTGTCTTCTAATTTGGGGATCCCTCTCACACACACAAAAGGGTTCCACACACTTGAGAAGGAACCAAGAGGATACTTGGAGAGCAAGGAGGAAGGAGAAGAGGAGGAAGAGAGAGAGAATCGGCCAAGAGAGAGGAAGGCTTGATAGGTTTTGTTGATTGTTTAGCTTTGCTTTTTTTTGATCTTGTGGATTTGAAAACCCTTTATTGGAATTTGTGGATTGCCTTGGATTTGAATGAAAGTTTGCTTTGTTTTGAGATTGATGATGTTGATTGCTTTTCCTTTTGATTTGTTTGCTTTCTTTGCTTGCCACATGGAGTAGATCTCCTTGATCTTGGGTTATGGGGGAAAACCCTAGCTAGGTTTGGGCTAGAAATCCCAATTCCATAGCCTTGAGTGTTTGATCTAAGGAAACCACTCTACATAGAGCTACAATTCCTTGCGAAAGTTGGGAATCAGGGCTTGAGATTGGCAAAGTAGCGAAAGTGAACATGTGTCAATCCCAAGGCCTTGCTTCGAAGGGGATTTCCCCATGGATCGAGGTGTAGATGTGGTTGGAACGAGGGAGAAAGCACTCGATCCTAGTCCGATCATCACTCATTGCTTGAATTGGGGTGGAAAAGCCTTAATCTACTAGGGAAGGAACCCAAAAGCAAGATCTACTTAAAATCTTTGAAGTTCGACAAACCCAGCTACCTCGGGCCCGACTTACCCAGTGTCGATCCCGACTTCCTCTTGTCGCCAACATCGGGCCCGACGTGACCTCAGTGTCGGTCCTGACTGTTTTCTTTGTTTTCCTTTGTTTTGAGCTCTCCTTTCTAGCTTTCTAGTATCTTGGCACATCAATCGAGTAGACTTCCCGAGTGTTCGACACCCACCACGTGCTACAACGGGGTCGGGTTATAAATTGTATCTCTAGACCCTCGCACAACCAAGAGGCGATCAAAAGATTGGCGCCATTGCCGGGGAAGTCTAAGTGCATTGAGTGCCAATTTGGTGAGTTTCTTGTGTTTTGGTAGTGATTTGGGTGAGGGAATAGCCCAAACCCTTTGTTTGTTTTTGATTTGTTTTGGTTTGTGTCTTTGTTTCGTAGGTGTATGCTAGCTCGTTCCTCCCGAGGAACACTTGAGCTTGAGTTTGTGAGTGATCCGGAAAGTATTCTCAAGAAAGCCCGAAGAAGGAAAAGGATGGCGAATCAAGAGGAGGTGGCAAGAAGAGAACGGGAGCAACGGATGAGAGCCGAGGCTCAACTCAACGCTCTACCCCGGAATGCACGCCAATATATGCATCCGGAATTGAGGGTACCCGAACCAGCTATTGTGCTTCCCGAAGTTGCCAAAAATTTTGAGATCAAGACGAATTCATTACCCTCATCAAGCGTGATCAATTCGAGGGCCGTCCACATGAGTGTCCCATAGAGCACGTCAAACGCTTTGTGGACATGTGTGAGACGATCTCTACCGACGAGGAGACATTGGAGTATGTGCTTCTAAAGGCGTTCAAATGGTCACTTGGGGGCAAGGCCACACATTGGCTCGAGAGCCAAGCTCCTAGGTCAATCACAACTTGGAAGACACTCTATGATGCTTTCTTGATGAAGTTCTTCCCGCCCTCAAAGACAACCGAGCTAAGAAGGAAGATTCCAAGCTTTCAACAAGGTCCGAATGAGCCTCTCTTTGAAGCATGGGACCGTTTTAAGGAGATGTTGCGCCAATATCCTACTCATGGCCAACAACCATATGTGCCCTCCAAGGCATCAATCCGGTAACGAAGGACAAGCTCAATCTCCACACCGATTGTGGGTTCATAGACTTGACACCGGATCAAGCTTGGGAGCTACTTGACAAGCTATCCGATTATGAGGCCATGTATGGGGTGAGTCACGCTAGCAAAGAGGTGAAAGTTCAAGGTGAAGGTGCAAGGAAGTTATATGATCCAAAGGGAGAAGACATTGATAGGGATGTGAAGCTCCAATTCCTTGAAGGTGAAGTGAGAAAGCTTAAGAGGAAAGTCCACTACTACAAGCAAAATGCTAGAGCTTGTGAGGAGTGTGGATCCTTTGCACATGCTACACAAGTTTGTCCGAATGAGAGCCAAGTGCGCTTGGCCGAGCGAATTGAGGAGGCAAACTATGTTCGAGGAAATTTCGGTGGAAGAGGCAATTTCAACAATGGTGGCAATGGCCGGTGGAACAACGGTCAAGCTCAAGGTTACAACAAAAACTTCAACCAAAACGAGCCAAGGGCGCCACCACCACCATATAGACCACCGGGATTCAATGAGCTACAATCATTTGCTCAAGAGATGAGAGACGGTTTCAAGGAGATGAGGACCCAATTTAATGAGTTTGGTGCATGGAGGAGCAAGTCAACAATCAATTTGCCCAAATCGCAACTCAAGCCCCGAGAGAGAATGAGAGACTTTCGGGCCGACCCGAGGAGAACCCTCGACATCAAAACAATCAAAATGAAGTCCGGGCAATTGGATTGAGAAGTGGCCGAAACCTACCCGAGCCACACATGCCTAAGAAGAATGAAGAGAGTCGGACCAACTTACCCAGAAAGTCGGGTCCGACGTTCCCCGAAGTCGACCCACCAAGAAGATCGACTCCTTTACCCCGGACCGAGTTTGAGAGCAACTCGGGACCGACGTACCCGAACCTCGATCCAACTCCTTTGCCTCGGACCGAGACTCACAACATCGGGCCCGACATGGTGCCTATGTCGGTCCAACCAGGAAATGTTGCAAGTGAAGAGGGGAAGTCCAAAGAGGTTGATCCAAGCAAGATTCAAAGTGCAACAACTCTTCCATACCCCTCAAAGAAGCCAAAAGATGTTGTTGAGAACAAGTTCAAGAGGTTTCTCAAACTCTTGCAAGGCTTGAACATCTCTATCCCGTTCACCGATGCATTGAGCGAGATGCCATCTTATGCCAAGTTTTTAAAGGAGATTTTGAGCAAGAAGAGGTCGATAGTTGAAATGCAAGATGAGGTCAAGACCTTGGAGTTACCGCAAAAGCTAGGAGATCCCGGTCGTTTTGCTATAACTATTGGTGTGGGGTCTCAAAACTTTCAAGCCTTATGTGACCTTGGGGCAAGTGTTTCGGTGATGCCCGCTAGCATTTGGAGAAGAGCAAATTTGGGTGAAATGTAGTCGGCCGATATGTCCCTATCTATGGCCGACGGTTCCATCATCAAGGCTAAGGGAATATTGGATGACGTGCCGGTGCGAGTTGGAAAGTACTTTGTCCCCGATGATTTCGTGATCTTGGACATGCATGAGGACCCCTTGGTCCCAATAATCTTAGGAAGACCATTCTTATCTACGGCGGGGGCAAGGTTTGATGTCAAAAACGGCAAGGTTTCCTTTGAGATAGGTGAAGAAAAGGTCGATTTTCACTTCAACAAAGCTTTGAATGAGCCGGACGCCTTGGCTATCCTCAAACTTGAAGAGAGTGCCAAGAGAGAAAGTGAAGAAGTGGAAGTTGCTAGAGAGGTCGTTGTGTTGAGAAGTGATGAAGGCTTCAATGAACAAATACAAGTAAGGGAGTTGTTGGAGCAATTTAAGGATCCAAATGAGTCAACAATCAATGCTAGCCCAAGAAGAAATATAGAGTATCCTTACTTATATCTTTTTGATATTGGAGAAGACCACAATTCTTCCCAAACTTTTGATTCCTACATTTGTTTAAGTGATTTGAATGATGACTTAGGAGACTCCTACATTTGCCTTAGTGATTTGAAAGATGAATTGGTAGAATCTCCTAGGAATTCTTTGGATAACTTTGGTGTAGGAAAAGAAAAACATGATGGAGCAAGTAAGGAGGAGAAATCTCATCCGTTGGAAGAGTATGATAAGAGAGGCCCGAGATCGGAGAGCCATGCCTATTTAGACCATCGTTGGTGGTTTTATGGGTATGAAGGCAATGGGAATGGGCATGACAATGGCGAGCAATTCACCGTGTTTCACCCGCCATGAGGTTGAGGTTAGGAACTCAAGCTAGTGACTCTAAATGAGCGCTTCTCAGGAGGCAACCCGAGCTAGTAGCTTTCTTTTCGTAATCTTAGTTTGATTTTTCTTAGTTTAGCCTAGCTTTTCTCTAACCAATCTCTATCTAGTGTTTTGTGGATTTATGGTGTCGTGCATTCTTCAAAGTTGTGTAGGATTTGAGGTGAAATATTTAAATGGAAATATGGGAAAGAAGTTGCAAGAGGATGGAGTAAAATTGGTGACCCGAATACTCCCACATCGAGCCCAGGTAAGTCGGGCCCGACATAGGGACGTCGGTCCATGTAGTCGGTCCGACTCGATTTGACTAGTTGGAATGCCAATTTTGCCCTTGACCTAGTTTGTCCCTTTCCCCCATTAAATACTATCCCCCACCTACCTACCATCTTCATTATCAACTACCATTCCCAAAATACAACCCATCTCCCTCAAACACTCTCAAAGTCGGTCGCCCTTCCCCTTCCATACTCGATCCACACACTTCCTTTCTTCATCCTGATCCAACCACAAAAAGACCTCCCTAACCCGATTCCGAGTAGAAATTTCAAGTTCAATATAGTCCTTCATCCCCCATCTAGATCTAGATTGAGGAAATTTGAGTTCTAAGTTGCTTATTTGTTTAAAAGTTCAATACCCTTCGAATCCGGTATGTGTTACTCGATCTCTACTTATTTCTTTGAAAATTTTGTGCTTTCATTGCATAGATTGAGTAATGCCATGTTTGATTGAGAGCTTGAGCTTGAGCATCAATGGTGGATTTGCATGATTTGTGAAATTGAGCTTTAAAGTTGTTTATGCATGCTTAGATCCATTTAGAACTTCGATTAGGGATGTTTGATGGTTGATTTTGAAATTTAAGTGCATAATAGAGTGATTTGGGTTGATTTGAGGTTAGAGTCGAAGCATGAACTAGGTCGAGATCGACGTTCCCAGGAGAGTCGGGCCCGAGGTGTGGAAGTCGGTCCAACAAGTCGGACCGAGGTTGAGTAAGTCGGGCCCGACATAGGTTGGAAGTCGATCCATGTTGTTTTTGCTCTTTTCTTGTGATATCATGTGGATTCATGTGTTTCGTTGTTGGCTATAGCCTAATTATGATGTAGAATGATCATTTGCTTAGCCATTGTTAGAAGATGTCCATGATGATTTATGTTGGATTGAGATGCATGTGTGTCTAGAGACTAAGTATGGGGTTCCCTTTGTGTTGAAGTGTTATTGTGTGTTGATGAGTGCTTTTGTTGAGTTGTATGGAGTTTATCTTTGACCCCTTTGTTTGGTTGGATGTGTGTAGGTACCATGGAGACTAGAGCTTCATCATCTCATGCGGAAAGGCCAAGGAAGAAGTCCAAGAAGTCAAGGAAAGAGCCAAAGTTGGATGATGTCTATTTGGAGAATGATGAGCAAGTGGAGAATTATGCAAGATATATGGCGCTTGAGCATCACACAAGGTGGGTTGATTGGGAAGCCGTGAGGAAGATGGACATGGATCAAGCCCTTCCAAGATGCTACTCCCACATCGGTCTCAATGGGATGCTAAGGTGGGACAACACCCACTACCCCGCCCTCACCTCGGAATTCATGACCACGTTCGAATACACTTATGACAATGTGGAGGATGAGGAAGGGGCGATCACTTTCCAATTGGGCAATGAGGACCACAATCTCACTCTTAGGGATTTGGCTACCTACTTCGGGTTTCCATGCTCAAGAGAAGAGGCCGGCGTCAACAATGACAAGGTGAACCAAGTGTGGCGTCATGTGGCCGGGAAGAGTGAGATGAGAAAGGGTGCCTCCACAACCGAGATTGCTAGCCCTCTTTTTCGGGTCATGGTGCGAGTTTTGGGATGTGCAATCTATGCCCGTCATGAGTTGAGCAAGCCGATGAAGGAAGAGATTATGTTGCTCCATGAGATGCTCTTCAACACCGAGAAGCCCATGAACCTTGCATGGGAGTGGGTCAAGATGGTGCGAGACTTCCAAAGCTCCTCTTGGATCTACTTCGGCGGGATGATAGCAAGGCTCGCCATGCATCTAGGAGTTGATCTCGAAAAGTATTCTCCGGCTCCGAATGGTGTTGAGTTCATGAACATGAAGTATTTCAAGAAGGCCAACATCATCAAGGAGAAGCTCTACATGATTTCCTTGGCCCCTCACTCAAACTATGATGGAGTGTCGATCCGGTTGGTGCACAACCTCTATGATCTTTCTCGGTATCAAAATTGGTACCAAGTGTGGGCCGGCAAGCGACACTCATTTGGTGACCGCGAAGGTGCAAGAGAGGGGCGGCGACAACAATCTCAACACATTCGGTTTACCTCCCCTCCATCTACACCGAATTCCGACCAAGACAACTTTGTGTTTGCACCTCGTGGGGAAGACATGGATGTCGATCAAGAGCTAAATGAAGAAGATGAGCGCTTCCAAGGCTTGATGGCCAACCTCCGAGCCACGCACCAAGCTCCAACACTGGCGGACCGAGCTACACACCAAGTCGGGCCCGACTTCCCTCAACGTCGGTCCAGTTCATTCTATGGTGATGAGGTCCCGAGGCATTATGAGCGTGGAGAAGGGAGCGGTGCAAGGCGAGAGCAAGCTCAAGGTGGTGGTTATGAAGGCTATGCCCAATGGTACGGTCCGGGAATGGTGTTTCCTGAGCGACAACAACTGGTGGACATGTCCTTCTTGGCCAACCAAATGGCCCATCTCCAACTTCAACAAGAGAATGTTCTCCAAGAGGTCCATCAAGTGAATCTCCAACAACAACAAATGTACCAACATCAACAACAAATGTACCAACAACAACAACAAATGCTTCAACAACAATGTTCTTTCCAAGCTAGCAAACAAGAGATGAACCGAGCCCTCGGCTACACTAGACGAGAGGTGGAAGACCAAAGGTGGCGGGTCCAAGATAGCTTCAACACGTGGATGAGCGGGAACTTCCCTTCCCGTGAGGACCAATGGACACGCCCGGAGCCTCAACTCCAACCACCACCACATGACTTCTACCAAGAACAAGTGCACGAGAGGGAGCGGCAAGCAAGGCTCCAAAGAGGACGTAGACATGACAACCCTTTCGAATGATCCTAAACATGCCATTGAAGAATAAGAAATTGTGAGCTCTTCATACTCTTCTCTCTTACTTTTAATGTTTTGGTTTCCTTGTTTGATGGGGACATCAAAATTTTAAGTATGGGGTGGGGGTAAGTGTGTTCATGATTTCACTTGATTATGTTTGTTTGTTATTTTGAGGATATTTGTTTTTTTGTTTCTAGTTTGTGTTTGGGATGTTTGTTTCTTGGTTTGTGGTTTGATGAAAGATATGGATGATTAATTTGGTCTTGAATGGATGAGTTTTTGGTTTTAGAGAAATTTTTGCAAAAATCCATAAAAAAAAGTTGAAAAAAAATTGGGTTAAAAACAACAAAAAGATTTTGTGTTTTGTAGGTTTTGGACTAGAAACTCCCATCTTAGATTGCCAAAATAAAAGCTAATGATGATGTGAGCATGTAAATTCCTTTGCATATTTTTGGATAGTTTAGCCTCTAAAATGATGTTGCTTTTGAAGTGATCATGATATCTTGCTTGTTTTATTGAACATGTGAGTTCTAGGATGAGTTCTTATGCAACTAAGTATGAGTGACCCTTGTGAGATTGATTTTTGGCCATTTTAGGGATGCTTGTTCATATTTGCATATCCCTCATGTTTCTTGTGTGATTAGCTCATTCATGCTTAGTAAAACTTGCTATTGCGGTGTTTATCTATTTCCAAGACCGTCATGAGAATTGTCCTAGCATTCTCACATTGATTTTGAACTTTATTCTTCTAGTCACATAAATGTTCCATATCCTACCATGAAGTTAATCCTTTGTTTGTAGCCCCGTTCTAGCCTAAGCCTTTGTTTGAAACTCCTCAAAAATATTATTCCTAGCCTTATATGACTTGACCCTTATGGGATTGGACTTTAGAAGAGAGGTTTGGAGTGTATTTGAAGAGTTGAGATTCTCTTGGGTTTAAGGGAAAAAGAATGGTGTTATGAATCATGTGGGTAGTGCATCTTTGTTGTACAAAAATGAAAAAAAGAAAGAAAAGGAAGAAAGAAAATGTTGGAAATATAAAGTGGAATAAAGCAAAGAGCTTAAGTGAAGAAAATGGTCCGAGCAAGTTACAAGCAACATCGGGCCCGATGTCATAAGAAAGTCGGTCCAAATGTAGAAAGTGTTGAAAATCCAACAAAAAGCATAAGAGCAAAGATGAAGTGGAATGTTAAGTGAAATTTTGGGTTGAAAGGAAAATGTTAAGTCTTTTGGGTGGGTGTGAAAGTAATTGTGGAATTTGGTGAAGTTGGTGAGAGTTTAGGTTGTTCAATCCCCATTGTAAGCACCACAAGACCAAATAATTCCCACCTTGAGAAATACCAAAAGCCCCATTACAACCCGACCGAATGGAACCTCGTGAGGACCTCCATTGAGCCAAGGCCGAGCTAAAGCGGGAAGGAGAGAAGCAAGCCATGAAGAAGAACAAGAGAAGCCAACTAAGAAGAAGGTGGAACGAGGTCAGGACCGAGTTGCAACCACATCGGGCCCGACTTTGAAGTCTCCAACCTCGGACCGAGTTGCACAGTAACTCGGGCCCGAGGTCCTCCGTGTCGGTCCGAGTCGGTCACCGAACTACTTGGGCTCCAAGGCACGAATTTGTGGACTTCCACTTTTACCCCTCATCTAATCTATAAAAGGCCCTCTTGTCTTCTAAGAAGGGGTTCCCTCACACACACACAAAAATGGGGTTCCAAGGGAGCCAAGAGGATTCTTGGAGAGCAAGGAGGAAGGAGAAGAGAAGGAAGAGAGAGAGAATCAGCCAAGAGAGGAAGGCTTGATAGGTTTTATTGATTGTTTAGCTTTGCTTTGTTTGATCTTGTGGATTTGAAAACCTTTGATTGGAATTTGTGGATTGCTTAGGATTTGAATGAAACTTTGCTTTGTTTTGAGATTGATGATGTTGATTGCTTTCCCTTTTGATTTGTTTGCTTTCTTTGCTTGCTACATGGAGTAGATCTCCTTGATCTTGGGTTATGGGGGAAAACCCTAGCTAGGTTTAGGCTAGAAACCCCAATTCCATAGCCTTGAGTGTTTGATCTAAGGAACCCACTCTACATAGAGCTACAATTCCTTGCGAAAGTTGGGAATCAAGGCTTGAGATTGGCAAAGTAGCGAAAGTGAACATGTGTCAATCTCAAGACCTTGCTTCGAAGGGGATTTCCCCATGGATCGAGGTGTAGATGTGGTTGGAACGAGGGCGAAAGCACTCGATCCTAGTCCGATCATCACTCATTGCTTGAATTGGGGTGGAAAGGCCTTAATCTACTAGGGAAGGAACCCAAAAGCCCAAGATCTACTTTTAAATCCTTGAGTTCGACATCCCCAGCTACCTCGGGCCCGACTTACCCAGTGTCCGTCCCGACTTCCTCTTGTCGCCAACCTCGGGCCCGACGTGACCTCAGTGTCGGTCCCGACTGTTTTCTTTGTTTTCCTTTGTTTTATGCTCTCCTTTCTAGCTTCCTAGTATCTAGGCACATCGATCGAGTAGACTTCCCGAGTGTTCGACACCCACCACGTACTACAACGGGGTCGGGTTATAAATTGTATCTCTTGACCCTCGCAATCCGAGAGGCGATCACTTAGGCTATCCTGGCAACGAGTTCACTCGAATCATGCAACTCGGGCACAACAAGAAAACATAAATAAAACATCCAACGTATAGTTATCAAAGGAAAGCTATAAAACGTGTATGAACCAATTTTCGGAACATAAAAAAAAAACTAACATTCTCAACCTTCGCAACACAACTCTCTTCTTAACACTAAATATTGTAGTTCTAATAAGAACAACAAAATAAAACAAACTAATAACTCTCATAACCAGCCCAAACCAATCGGCACACGCGTTAACAGTTCGCTCCACCACTCAGCTGAGGATCCTTCTAGGTTCCTAATTTGTACATGAAATTGTAGATAAAAGTAGTCCATGAGTGATCAGCAACTATCCTAATTCAAGTTAGAAATCACATGGTACTAGTAAGATGTTTAAAAACCAATCAATTTCCTAACGCACAAGCCAATTCAACACAGAACACAACACATATCAATTTCCTAATACACTTGCTTCAAATTAGTCACACACGCGCGCACATGCACACGTACGTGCACCCGTGCACGCGCATGCATCCGCACATACACAAGTTCCTAAGCGGTAATGCAACACTCCGCTCTCTGTTGCATTATGATTTTATAGTGCTTATCTCCCCTACGCCCAAGTGCCAAGCCTTGACCTCTCACCCCTCACAAGATATCCACACTTGTAACCCTCGATCAAGCCTCCACTAGAGCATTTGCCAAAATAGTTAATATTTTGAATGAGCACACCCGCCATATGACCATGTCTAGATGCCCTTCTCCACCAACAATCATCGTATGATGCCAACATAGAGAAAGTCGTTCAAAATCAATATCTGAGAAAATACATTTGAAATCCATTTTACACACATATAGCACAAGCAATATAAATTCTTCAAACAATTATTTAGGGACTATTTTTCCAAAATCAATCCTACGAGCACGACACGAAGTCTAAAAAGAATTGAATAGAAACCGAGCAAGTCGTCAACAACTTACCTCAAAAAGGAATTTCCACAAACAACAACAACAACAACTAAGTAAATCGAGCAACACGAGAACCTAGAAGAATAATAATGACATATGGTAAAATTTTAAAAGTAATATTTATTTTCGAGTTAAGTTAATTATATTTTAAAAATATTTTTAACTTAAAGTTAATTAATTAAATTTTTTTGAAGATTGTAATGAAGGAGATTTGACGGTAGAAAGTGGAATTTTGACAAATATTTTTCCGAGTTACGTACTTTGGCCAACCTACTTCACTACATATACATGTGTGAGCAGTGGAGGATTTACTCTATGCCCAAGCCCCCACTGGGATTTTAAATTATTTTTTTAAATATACTTATTGGAAATTACTTAAAGTTTACATAATGTGTTAGAATATACTAAAAACAATACTCCCTCCATTCAGAAATACATGATGTGTTAGAATTTGTCTCTAAAATTAAAAAAGTATGTGATTTTACTTAAATATCCATAATTTTGTGAAGATCTTTCTTTTTCTATTTTCTATTTTTATTATTCTTTTTAATTAATGAGGATAATATTGGGAAAAAATATGGTAAATTATGTAAAACATCAAGTATTATTGAACAAGAAAATGAACTAAAACATCATGTATATATTTCTAAACGGAGGGAGTATGTTTTTAGGTTTGCAGTCACAAAAGCTGAAACTGAGTTGATGAATGACTTTGCCGTAGGGGGGAGTAAGACGAGGGGTCTCCCCTTGGTTTGCGAATTTTGCTAACTTTGCCGTAGGGGGAGTGATCCCACCAAATTTGTCTTATCAAGCTAGGAAGAAATTCTTACATGATGCTAGACAATACTTTTGGGATGATCCATATCTCTACAAGGAAGGGCATGATCAAATCTATAGACGGTGTGTGTCAAGTGAAGAGGTTGAGAGCATAATTCACCATTGCCACTCCTTGCCTACGGGGGGTCACGCCAAGAGTTCCAAAACCACCTCAAAAATTCTTCAATGTGGTTATTATTGGCCAACCATGTTCAAGGATGTGCATGATTATGTGAAGAAGTGTGAGGAGTGCCAAAGAGAGGGGAACCTATCAAGGAGGAATGAGACTCCTCAAACTGGTATTCTAGAAGTTGAGTTATTTGATGTATGGGGTATTGACTTCATGGGACCATTTCCCACATCAGGGCCTTACAAGTACATCTTGGTAGCCGTAGACTATGTCTCAAAATGGGTGGAGGCCATACCAACAAGAACCAATGATGCTAAGGTGGTGATGAAGTTTTTGAAAAGCAACATTTTTGCAAGGTTTGGTGTGCCTAGGGTTCTCATAAGTGATGGCGGACCTCATTTCATTGAGAGGTGCTTCAAAAATGTGTTGATTAAGTATGGGGTGTCTCATCGAGTGGCTACTCCTTATCATCCTCAAACAAGCGGGCAAGTCGAGGTGTCAAACCGTCAAATCAAGGCTATCTTGGAGAAGACCGTATCTCGATCAAGGAAAGATTGGGCCTCTAAGCTCGATGATGCACTTTGGGCTTATAGAACCGCCTTCAAGACACCTTTGGGAACTACACCCTTCAATCTAGTTTATGGCAAGGCATGTCATCTTCCGGTAGAGCTTGAGCACAAGGCGAAATGGGCACTCAAAGAGATGAATTGGGATATCAACTTGGCCGGTGAGAAAAGATTTCTAGAACTTCATGAGTTGGGGGAATTAAGGTTGAAGGCCTATGAGAACTCCAAGCTATACAAGGAGAAGACCAAGAAGTGGCATGATAGGAAGTTAATTCCAAAGACCTATCAAACCGGTGACAAGGTTCTCCTTTTCAATTCAAGGCTTAAACTTTTCCCCGGGAAGTTAAGGACTAGGTGGAGCGGACCATTTGTGGTCCACCGTATCTATGCTCATGGTGCGGTGGACTTGGTTGATGAACAAGGACATATTTTCAAAGTGAATGGTCATCGAGTGAAGAAGTTCTATGACAAGGACGGTCCAAACGAAGAAGTTAGAGCCTCATGGGCTCTCGTCCTCGCCGATTGATCCTATACATGCCATTGAAGAATAAGAAATTGTGAGCTTTTCATACTCTTCTCTCTTGCTTTTAAGTTTTGATTTCCTTGTTTGATGGGGACATCAAAATTTTAAGTATGGGGTGGGGGTAAGTGTGTTCATGATTTCACTTGTTTATGTTTGTTTATTATTTTGAGGATATTTAGTTTGTGTTTCTAGTTTGTATTTGGGATGTTTGCTTATTGGTTTGTGGTTTGTGGAATGACATGGATGATTAATTTGGTCTCGAATGGATGAGTTTTTGGTTTTAGAGAAATTTTTGCAAAAATCCAAAAAAAAAAAAAAAATTTGGTGACCCCGAAGGTGCAAGAGAGGGGCGGCGACAACAATCTCAACACATTCGGTTTACCTCCCCTCCATCTACACCGAATTCCGACCAAGACAACTTTGTGTTTGCACCTCGTGGGGAAGACATGGATGTCGATCGAGAGCTAAATGAAGAAGATGAGCGCTTCCAAGGCTTGATGGCCAACCTCCGAGCCACGCACCAAGCTCCAACACTGGTGAAATTTTGGGTTGAAAGGAAAAATGTTAAGTCTTTTGAGTGAGTGTGAAAGTAATTGTGGAATTTTGGTGAAGTTGGTGAGAGTTTAGGTTGTTCAATCCCCATTATAAGCACCACAAGACCAAATAATTCCCACCTTGAGAAATACCAAAAGCCCCATTACAACCCGGCCGAATGGAACCTCTTTGAGGACCTCCATTGAGCCAAGTTCGAAATTCTTTGTGTACTTTGTATTAGGCATCTCTAGGTGGAGGAATTGGTGATATTAGCTTCAATAGTAAAGTCCTTACTTGCATGAATTTTGAGCTTGAGTGTTCATTGCTAAACCCAAACACATGATGAGTGATACACATTCACATATCCCTAAAGCGAGGCTTAGTTGCATTGACTCTTTTCCTTAGAACACTTAATCATGTGTGATGATGTAATCTTGCTTGAATATCGATCACTTGTGCTTAAAATGTGTTTTCATACGAGGCTTTACTTGAAGACTATGTTTCGGTCTTGCTTACATTGTTATTGCTTGAGGACAAGCAAGTTTAAGTATGGGGTATTTTGATGTCTCTTTATTTGGTGGTGTTTTCATATGTGATTTCCTTTGTAAATATGTTTCTTTTTCCCCTTTTCTTGCGTGTTTTGTCCCTTTTTAGCTTAGTTCCCGTATTTCTATGAGATTCAGAGACTACGCGCATTTTATGTGTTTTGTAGGTAATTTGGCATGAATCGAGGATCAATTTGAAGGAGGATCGAGGCATGGAGCAAAGGCCGAGCTAAAGCGGGAAAGAGAGGAGCAAGCCATGGAGAAGAACAAGAGGAAAGCCAACAAGAAGAAGGTGGAACGAGGTCCGGACCGAGTTGCAACCACGCCGGGCCCGACTTGGGAGATTTCAACCTCGGACCGAGATGCACAGTACCTCGGGCCCGAGGTCCTCCGTGTCGGTCCGAGTCGGTCACCAGACTACTTGGGCTCCAAGGCACGAATTTGTGGACTTCCTCTTTTGCCCCTCATCTAATCTATAAAAGGCCCTCTTGTCTTCTAATTTGGGGTTCCCTCTCACACACACAAAAGGGTTCCACACACTTGAGAAGGAACCAAGAGGATACTTGGAGAGCAAGGAGGAAGGAGAAGAGGAGGAAGAGAGAGAGAATCGGCCAAGAGAGAGGAAGGCTTGATAGGTTTTGTTGATTGTTTAGCTTTGCTTTGTTTTGATCTTGTGGATTTGAAAACCCTTTATTGGAATTTGTGGATTGCCTTGGATTTGAATGAAACTTTGCTTTGTTTTGAGATTGATGATGTTGATTGCTTTCCCTTTTGATTTGTTTGCTTTCTTTGCTTGCCACATGGAGTAGATCTCCTTGATCTTGGGTTATGGGGGAAAACCCTAGCTAGGTTTGGGCTAGAAACCCCAATTCCATAGCCTTGAGTGTTTGATCTAAGGAAACCACTCTACATAGAGCTACAATTCCTTGCGAAAGTAGGGAATCAGGGCTTGAGATTGGCAAAGTAGCGAAAGTGAACATGTGTCAATCTCAAGGCCTTGCTTCGAAGGGGATTTCCCCATGGATCGAGGTGTAGATGTGGTTGGAACGAGGGTGAAAGCACTCGATCCTAGTCCGATCATCACTCATTGCTTGAATTGGGGTGGAAAAGCCTTAATCTACTAGGGAAGGAACCCAAAAGCCCAAGATCTACTTAAAATCTTTGAAGTTCGACAAACCCAGCTACCTCGGGCCCGACTTACCCAGTGTCGGTCCCGACTTCCTCTTGTCGCCAACCTCGGGCCCGACGTGACCTCAGTGTCGGTCCCGACTGTTTTCTTTGTTTTCCTTTGTTTTGAGCTCTCCTTTCTAGCTTTCTAGTATCTTGGCACATCAATCGAGTAGACTTCCCGAGTGTTCGACACCCACCACGTGCTACAACGGGGTCGGGTTATAAATTGTATCTCTAGACCCTCGCACAACCGAGAGGCGATCAAGGAGGTACTAGATATGTTTATGTTATTGTTGATGACTTTTCACGGTATACTTGGGTGTTTTTCTTGTCTTCTAAAGACCAGGTATTCGAAGAATTCAGTGCGGAGGAAGATAACAGATAAGGTGCTTGGAGTACCATTGGTCTCAATTCGATCTGATCATGGCATAGAATTTGAAAATGCTCAGCTCTTGGATTTTTGCAAAGAAATGGTGTAGGTCACAATTTTTCAGCCCCAAGGACTCCCCAACAGAACGGTGTTGTTGAGAGAAAGAATCGAACTTTGGAGGACATGTCGAGAACCTTGCTGCTTCGGGTGGTCTTCCAAGGAATTTTCGGGGAGAAACTATCAATGCTACTTGTTATGTGCTGAATAGAGCTATTGTACGTCCGCTTTTGGGGAAGACACCCTATGAGTTTTTGAGAGGAAGAAAACCGAACATCGCCCACCTAAGGACATTTGGTTGTAAATGTTTTGTACACAACAACGGCAAGGATAATCTAGGTAAGATGGATGCTAGAAGTGATGAAGGAAGTTTTGTGGACTACTCTCAACATAGCAAAGCCTATAAAGTCTTCAATAAGCGAACAAGGAAAGTAGAAGAAAGCGTTCATGTTGTGTTCGATGAGAAAACAATGGGAGGAAGCTCTATTGAAGAAAAAGGTGAAGGAGATATAGGTTTTCATCTTTGTGATGAGTCTGGAGATCTAGTTGTTGAGATTGTCCGAGTCCTTTAGTTGACAACCCAAAACAGGTGAACGACGCAGAGAATTATGATATGCATGCTTTGGAAGAGGCAGAAGAAAATGAAGATTATGATGATATTGTGTCTGATCCAAGTGAAGAAGTCATAGAGATAGATAATTCTAACACTGAGCAGGGTCATAATAGCGAAGTGGTTTACCTCACTTAACTTCAGTTGAAGTATTAGCAGAAAGATGCTCACCTAGTAACCAACATCATCTCTGACTACTCAAAAGGTGTTCAAACACGTTCATCACTTTAGAACTTCTACGCGTTTAATGCATTTCTCTCTATTATGGAACCCAAGAATGTGGATCAAGCCCTAAAGGATCCAGATTGGGTGTGCGCTATGCAAGAAGAACATCATAAGTTTGAGAGAAACAAGGTTTGGCACCTAGTTCCACGACCCAAAGACAGAACAATGATTGGAACGAGGTGGGTATTTAGATATAAGCTTGATGATTCCGGAAACGTTGTGAGGAACAAAGAAAAGACTTGTGGTTAAGGGGTATAACTAACAAGAAGGGATAGATTATGATGAGACATACTCTCTTGTAGCACGTTAAGAAGCAATTCGTCTCTTAATTGCTTACTCACTCATCATGATTTCATGCTTCAACAAATGGATGTTAAGACGGCCTTTCTGAATGGTTTTCTTAAAGAAGAAGTTTTTGTAGAACAAACACCAGGCTTTGAGGACGTCACCCACCCGGATCATGTACTCAAACTCGATAAAGCACTTTATGGGTTGAAGCAAGCGACGCGAGCTTGGTATGACAGGCTCTCTCAGTTCTTGCTACAACACGGATATGTTCGAGGACAAGTGAAAAAGACCCTTTTTCTTCTTAAAGAGGGAAAGCATACTCTGATTGTGCAAGTCTATGTTGATGACATCATCTTTGGTTCTATATATGATAAACTTGTGAAGAAGTTCGCTAACCTCGTTGCCAGTGAATTTGAAATGAGTATGGTTGGTGAACTTAAGTTCTTTTTTGGACTTCAAGTTGTTCAAGGAAGTAAGGGTACAAGAGTGCATCAACAAAAGTACCTCAGGGAGTGTGTCAAGAAGTTTGGATTGTATAATTTAAAATCTTTTGATACACCTATATCTCCTAACACTTGTTAAGGAAAAGATGAGAATGAGAAGAAGGTTGAACAAACTCTGTGTCGAGGTATTATAGGTTCGCTACTATACCTCACAACAAGTAGACCAGGCATCATGTTTAGTGTTTGCTTATGTGCTAGATTTCAATCTGGTCCAAGAGAATCTCATCTCAAGGTTGTTAAAAGAATCTTAAGGTATCTCAAAGGTTCTGATGATTTATGCTTATGGTACCCATCCTCTTGTGACTTTGGTCTAGTCGGGTACACGGACGCTGATTTTGCTGGGAACAAGGTTGATCGTAAGAGTACTTCTGCAATGGCTCAATTTCTTGGACCATGTCTTGTCTCATGGGGGTCAAAGAAGCAGAATTCAGTTGCTCTCTCTACTGCAGAAGCAGAGTACATTGTCGTTGCCGCGTGTTGTACCCAACTTCTATGGCTCCAACAACAACTCCATGACTTTGGGTTGAGATATGATGGCATACCTATTCTCTGTGATAATACAAGCGCAATAAACATCTCAAAGAATCTTGTCCAACACTCACGAACCAAGCATATTGAGATTCGTCATCACTTTCTTAGAGACTGTGTTGAGAAAGGGTTGGTGACCATAGATTTCTGTCGGACAAGTGAACAACGTGCTGACATATTCACTAAGGCTCTCAATCGTAAACCCTTCGTACAGTTCCACATGGAGATATGTATGATTTCCCTAAACTAATCTATTTCCCATTTATTTTCCCTCAATGATTGGCTAGATTAAATTATCTATTTATGATTCAAAAGTTTTATGATTATGAGGTGTTAAATTTGAATATTTCCTTGTTACATACTCATGAACCATGCACATCATAATGTCTTCATTCTTTGCTTCTTGAGTTATGTATTAAGTGCATATTGAAACCATTCTTTGAGCCTAAAAGAGTTTGAACCTGATGTTCCTAAACTTCATTACAAGCACAAATGATGGTTGACCCTACAACCTACCTAAACCTATCATGTTAGGGAGTCTATATGAGCCTATTTTTCTTTGTTTTGATATAAACGAAGACTTATCTACTTGATTGACAAATCCACATAAACTATTTCCCTTGGTTCTCTTTGGCACCCCTGTGCAAAACCCAAAAGAACCAGGTGTATTCTTTTTTCAATGGATGTTGGCAACTTGAGTAAGGTTAGTGACTGTGCATCATATGGGGAATGTCCTTTATTTGGAAATTTTGTTGGTTAAGTGATTGATTCAGAACAGGTTGAGAACGTCAATGTTTGAGTAAGACAAGAATTGACTTTCTCCAACAATATCTTTTCAAAATTCTGGAAATCTTTTGAAAAAGGAAATTGTTTTTTCAGTTGCATTGAATAAAAGATATTGCAAAGATCTAGTTGCCAACTCATCTACGTTTCAAACATAAATATTGAGACGATTTTTGCTCCAAAGGTACGCTCTCTCTCTTGCATTGTTCTTGCTCTCTTGCTCGTCTCAATTTCTCTGCAATTTCCTCTTCTCTCCCAAACAAAGGTTCAATCTTTCACCTTCAATGGCGTCAAACCCTAACCACAACCCTTCATCCCCTATTCATGGCATTGAAACCCCACGAACCCTAGCTCTCAAGCTTGGGAAAGTGGTTGATCCTCAAACCCTGTCTCTGCTTTTAGCAGCCATTCAAAACGCCAACAAACAAGTTTCACCATTGATGCTTGAAGGTCCTCAATCCACCCAAATTCAAGAAACATGCCAATCCTCACACATTCCAACCAAATCACTTCCAATCCCTCATGAAATCCCTCCCACTGAAACCTCAACAGTGAATCTCCCCCCATCTCCACAAAAATCTCTGCCCAATTCTTCAAAACACGTAGAGAACGAGCAAGATGAGACCGAGTCTATGCTCGGAGTTGAGAGTTCCAAATCTCAACACATGCAAGGGGATTTTGATTCCGTTCAGGAGGAAGTGAAATCAATTGAGGCCATGGAATCTCAAGAAAAAGGATTAGAATCAGTCGTCGCGGAGAAGACGACTACTATGCACTTGGCAGGAACAGACGCTCAGATTGATGACCCTGAACCGGTTGTTGACCCAAGCAAGGTGATCGACCCCATTGACAATCCAGATTCACCTCTCATGCCATTGAACATTGAAGGTCAAGATGATTCTGAACAAGGTACTCCTAGGGATCCTAAGCATTCTCTTCTGAAATATGTTGCGTCTTCGTCTAGACATAAATCAAAATAAGAGAGTCCTAGGCAACTGTTTGAGTTTGAGAAATCCAATGAAGACGATGTTGTGGACACCAAGGAGTCAAAGAAACCAAATACTAGGGGATCTAGTGCTAAGGTTACGGGAAAAAGAGGTAGGGAATCGACTCCCACACTTGGTGAATCCGAGGGTGGTGACTCTGTTTTGTCTAAAAAAACAGTAAGGTTTAAGAAGAGTAAAAAGGCATCCACTCCGTCAAGTGGACGACTTGCTGCGAGGAGAAAACCTAAAAAGGGTAGTGGAGAAATCAAAGGTAAGGGAAGTAATATGGTTGGACGTGACTTCGTTAAAGAGTTCTACAGGTCGAGTAGAAGGTTTCTATGAGTTGCTGTCAGTTCAAGGATGGAATCATTTGTTTCATGATGAGGAGAGTTTCAATCCAGGGTCAGTGAAAGAGTTCTACAGGTCGTTGACTATAGAAGACAGAGAAAAGATGACCATGAGTCACTATGAGCTTGGTGAGAAGTTTACCAGGTCGAGTATGGAGTTAGCCACTCTTCTGAAAGTGCCGCACAAAGGTTTTGCTGCGTATCATAAAGGTGCATGGCCTGAGGAAGTAGATTCGGCTGAATTGCTGAAGGAGGTTACACAGAATGACGACGTTGAAAGTGGCCCCTTTACCACTAATTCGATGACTGCTGAGAGGAAAGTCCTCTTCACTTGGATGATTAGCAACTTAATTCCTAGGGAACAAAAGAGGAGTACTGCTATGATCCAAGACATTCTTGTCATTGATAAAATTCTTCAAAAGGAACTTGTCAATCTTGCTCGATTGGTGTTTCTACACATAGAATCTGTGAAGGATAGTCCCACACATGCTCTCCCATACTGTTTTGTTGTCAAGAAAGTGCTCCTATAGCATGAGGTTTATGAGGCTGAGAAAGAAGTGGAGCATGCTCGTCTCCTGAATTCTGATATTGTTCGTAAGATGGGATACAAATTGATTGATAATCAATAGGTGTCGAAGGATGCAAGAAAAAGATGTTGTTTTTTTATGATGAGATGGCAGATGCTGAGTTGGGCATCAATGCTGAAGGAAGGGATCGTGAGAAACCTGTGCAATTATGAAGATGTTAGTTGATCTCCAACGCCAGAATCAAGATTTGCTTGAGAAGGTTCGACAACTCCTATCAGGTCAAACTGCACTCAAGGCTGACGTTCATGAATTATCTGTTGCTCTTGATGACCTGACTAAGTCAGTGATTTAGCTCGAGTACCCGACATCCAGTTCCCTTTACTTTTCCTAGCACATCTACTATCTCAAAAACATCTCTTCGGTTTTTTTTATGTGTTTTTGCTTTCTTTGTGGCATGTTTAAGACTATTTTGCTTTTGTTGTTATGGATTATGTGTGTACGTTGGATAATGTCTTTATTTACACTTGTTTGATTATCTCTTTTTGATTGATTATTTAGACTGATCTTTTTGATGATGCCAAAAGGGGGAAAGGGATGGGGTAGATAAAATACTAGGAATATCTATGCTGAATTACATGTGAGTTATCCAACATAGGGGGAACTTTTGGCAAACTTGGTATTATTGCATATCTTGTTCGATATTTAGCCTTGCCATGTTTATACAGGATGAAAGGAGTTTGTCACCATCAAAAAGGGAGAATTTGTTAGAAAAGCTAGAGGCTTTGATTTTGATGCTTCCAAAGGTCTACCACGTGAACGACCTCGAGTCTTTGAACAGAGTCCCCAACGTCAGTCAGGTCGTCAACGTGTGTTGAAGGAAAATCTCGAAGATCTTGAAGACGCGTGAGATCTTGGTAGTTTGGATAGTATAATCTTGTTTTAGGAAAGATCTCATGAAGAGATCTCATGAAGATTATATTGTTAACCGATTATTGCCTTTGCCCTAAGCTGTTTTTATTGTAATCTTTTCTGTGACTTAAATTTATGCTTCAGTGTTTATAATTTAGGGTACTTATTTGATCTATGTTTTCTATTTTAAGGTTGAGGTCATCACATGGATGCTTTCAATCTACTCCCTCAACGGGTAGTGAAGAGAATTATAATACCAACAAAAGTCGGAAGATTCCATGGGTTTCCAAAGGTTAACTTCTCGAGCTTTAGTACTCCTTATATTCTTAGAAAGCTTTATAATTAGCATTGAAAGATCATAGCTTAACCACTTTCATACGTACCGTATCCATGTCTATAGTCATTGAAATGCTTGGAACACCTAAACAAGACGAATGTGAGGTTGGTCATTATAAAGGTGAACCTTGTAAGGCTAAGCTTTGTTAAGCTATGAACTTTTCTATTATTCAATATAGTTGAATTTTTTGGTTTGTGTTTTTGGTGAATTTAGCTTCTTGTATTTATTTAGTTTCAATTTTGGTGTGTACTTGTTGTGAATTTTACACTTTATATCCTTCATTGATGTTTTCTTGGACTGTTAAACTATATTGAGCCAAAAAAGTAAAGTCATTTTTTTCATCTAAGAACAAGAACCCTTAATCTATTTACGCTACAGATTGTGGGTATGTTTATGATATTAACTCTAACTCCTTGTTTGTATTATTTCTTTAGGGATGCAAGTTACTGCTTGTTATTGATGAACACCTCAAAATTTCCTTCCAATATCACATACTAAGGTATCAAAAAAATTATTTCATAACATATAAATGCTTCAAATATGTTGCCATTAATATCATAAGTCTTGATTATGGTTTCATTTTTTCGAATATCAACATTTTCCATTTGTATGTTTCTTTGATGTTGTTCAACTATGAAACTAATTACATGTGAAAACATTGATTGTGCATTTCACAAACTCCATTGTCATCTTCAGATTGTTCATGTGTGACCCATATGTTGTGTAAGTGTTGTTGCGGTCATTCTCATTATCCATAATTGTTTCTATAATTAGTTAAACATATATTACCTTAGTGTGCAACGTATCATCAAGTTTCAAAAAGCTTCCATGAATCGTTTGATCGCATATCACCTATGCTTTAATTCATTTTTATGCGTCTACATGCTGATGAAATATTAAAGTGGGAGACTTTGGTACATACTAAATATTGGTCATGTAGATGAATGGAATAAATTCATACGAGTGTGTCAATTGTTTTATTCGTGTATATATTTCATGCAATTTCTGCTACAAGATACCTCTATAAATGAATATGATGTTTCCTTTTAGCTAAAAGAGTAGAATAACTTATTCAGTATTTACAAAACCAAGTTGAAGTTGCTAAATGAAGCAAGAATGTTCTTTAGAATTACAGTTACCTTTTTCAAACTCGTTTAGTCCAACAAAAGCTTAGAGAAATCATAGAAGAAATGTGACATTAAGTAAATGTGTTAGATCTCCAGGATATTAATGCAACGACTTGCAAGAAACAAAGGCATTTGTTTTGATAAGCACGACATCGCCAACTACATCAATGAATTTCAATATGACTGTATTATTTAACAATCTAATTATTGGTGACGTAAATAAATGGCATTCATTCATCTGAGTGCAGTTTTGGTTTGGTTTATCCTTTGTCCTTTCGACCCAAATAGCTTTTATTTTCCCCTTATTGTTGCGGTTTTTTCTTGTTTGTCTCCTTTTTTACATTATCTAAGCACATTTTGTTTTGCTTGTGTTTTCGATTATGGTGTTTCATCCAAGCCGTTACTTACACCTACATTGTCTCTCCAATGGCTAGATCCTTTAATTTTCCTTGGTATAGAGGTAAGCCCTTGTTGATTCTTTCCTTCAGGTTAATATTGGCCAGAATATAGGTATTGTTCATCATTGTCTTCAAGTTATATGACATTACATTACTCTTTCCTTTGAATGAATCTTGTCGATTCACTTATAGAGGTATTTGTGTGACATAATGCCTTGTTGAGTGTAAGGCAATTTATACAGAGTTCTCTTACTTTTAAGGGGTTCATTTGTAAACTACTATTCCATGTATCTTCAAGGATTTGCACATTTAACTAAGAGTTGCTTTACATAATGTGTTTAAGTGAATATGCCTGCTTACCAATTTCAAATATGTACCATTCCAAATATGTAGGCCACAAACCAGAGGCTTGAAGACACATTGTAATTTTTTTACGTGGGCAATGTCGGTTGTATCTTGTGTTTCTCCCGTTATGGATACTGCACCTTCAATCGCTCATGTTCTTTGGTATTTACTCTTGTCATTATATCTATTGAGTATTCATTTACTTCATTTTATTTAGGAGATCTGTGTGTGTTGAACTAAAATTCCTTTTTATCACCCGACTTATATCATGGTTAAAATCCTAGTGACAATAAAACTATTGTATACATACATTCTTCATTGTTACCACCTCCCTACTAACCTTCTCCATGCTCTCTTGGTGAATGCCATTTCTTTTTCCCACCTGGGTTTTCCACCAAGTGCATCAGCCGTTCCTGCACCTACATCTTGTGGTCCTCTTACGATTGTGGCTCTTGTCATGCATTTCTCTTCTATTAAGAGGAGTCTCATTGCTTTCACACTCAAGCTTTGATATCATTAGTTTCCTTACTTTCTTGTTTGTCACTGCCCCTTTCTAATCACATTTAATTGCAGACAATTCAAGCCGTCTTAGTGTCTATTGTTGCCTCTATGAAAGTTGCATTTGTTCCTCATATTGTACATCGGAAAAGATGCATGCATGTTGGAATAAATTTCCTTCTATTGTTGTTGTATTAGATACTTTGGCATGGTTGTTTTTTTTGTACCCGCGTTCAATATTCCATATGTGTATTAGCATATTGGAATAAATATGTTGCCTTGAAGAAGGCCGCTACCGTTCAACCATGTCAACCTAATGTTACGTTGTTTGTAGTTCCTTCAACTGTAACACATCAACGAAGACGAACACATGATGAGGTAGCTTTTTATCATTGCCTTTGTGGCAGTCATATTTTCTTGTTTGCTTGTTGTGTCAGTCGTACATAAATATAGTTGCATTCATACATTTATGATCATCTTTTCATACAAAATTCTGCAACTGCAACTTCATATGTAGATCCCCTTGTTCTTCCTATTTGTGATGTTGCATTTGGTATCAGAGTCATCCATCGATTGGGCTTCTCATTTTTCATTGTTTTTAGTTTTGATGTTTCATCTTTTTATGTTGATTTAACTTGTCCTTACTAACTACTACTAAAACATGTTTGTGTCTCTGTTGTTGATTTCCAATTCTGATTTTACGTTCTTGTGTTTAACACTTTTACACTTCCAATACAAAGAGTCTAGACTAAAAAAACAAAGGAAAAAAACTCATGTGTGCATGTCGCGCACAATCTTCCCCTAGTTTGTTTAAATGAGAGTCAATCTCACTTATTATTTTAATATCTCAAAATAAGGAATTGTGATAAAGGGCCATTTGATAGTCCAAATTTTTGGATGTGGAAATGGAAACATGCTTTTGACTCCCTCCTAGAGTATTTGGTGGCAATTTTTTTGGATTTTTCATTACATCAAAAGTTGGAAACAACTTTAATTTAATTTTCTGCCAAAATTTATGAAGTAACAACTTCAATTCTCTCTCCTTGCCCAAACTCTTCCACCTCACATGTCTCTCCTTATCGACCTCCTCTTTTTAAGCTATCTCTGTCGGGGTTCGTTGTGGACCGACATCCTCATCATGTATGCGACTATTATCCTCACCAGAATCCATCCCTCTCTCCTCTTGTTCTCTCTCTTTTATAGTTCTCTCTCACAACTACCGTCGGCCTTAATCGACCTTGCCATCACCAATCGCCAACCTCGTTATCGTCTTCCTCACATCGCGGTCGGATTCCCGCTCCCTCCCTTCTCTCGTTTTCTCTTTCAATTGTTGCCCACCCCGACCTCCTTCATCTTCCTTGGTCTTCGTCATCTTCCGCATCACCACCGACTTTAAACATGAAACTCTATTTCTGGAATTGAATTTGGGATAAAAGTTTGTGAAATTGAAAATCTAATTTCTAAATTTGAAATTGGGAAGAAAATATATTGAATTATAAGCCCTAATTTTTAGTTGTTAAATTTGGGGGAAGCTAGTATAAGAATTTGGGGGAATTTTTTCACTCTGTTTCTTTGTTTAAACTAAACAATTTTAAATAGTAATTGTACTGGTTTTCTTTTCACCCATTTTTAGTATGTTTATTTTTCTCTTTCTATAACCAAATGAGTCATAGGTATATTATTAAGCGCATTAAGTGTGACAATATTCATAATATTATATATGTATTATATATAGAGATAGACATATAGATTAGCATACATAAGTTTAGTGTATGTATAATTCAAGTTGCTTGTAATATATTGTGTTGTTTTGAAAATATTAGATTCTTTTTAAAATAATATATAGAATACTTTAGATGAGAAAAAAGAAAAGAAAAATAGTGCTATTCTCATAATAAATGAGTAAAAAGTCTATGGAAGGATATTAGATGGATTAGATTAAAACTAGTTAATGACCTAGGACTTGCCCGATAACTTTTTAAATAAAAATTCTAATATGCTAATTTAAATATGATATAGGTATTATAATTTATATAATAAAAATAATATTATAAATACTTAAATTAAATATTACACATCCTTAATTTATTTTTAATTATAAGAATATATTTTATTTTTAAAATGTATACAAATATTATCTTATTCATAAAAATGCTATTTGTAATATTTATGCAATAATCATAAAAAAGTTGACGCTCTTAACTCGTAGGGTTGACTCGAACCCGGACAAAATCGTAATGAATTGACCCAATCAATCAGTAAATTTGAACGACAAGAACCCGTACTTAACTCGAACCCAAAATGACTGAACCTAAACTTGATTGAACTAACCTGATTAACTAGTTTAATATTAAGGGATCAATAATTTTTATTTATTTATTTATGATCCGTAATATAAAAAATTAACATACTTATGAATAGAAATTTAATATATTGTAAGACATGACATATCTATACAAAAATTAATTAAAAAGTTATTATACTTATTAATAAATAAAAAAAAGTATAAAAATCAACATGCTTATGGATAAAAAAATTTAAAAAGTTGTCATATTTATGAATAAAAAATTAATATAAGAAAATATAAAATTTAATATAAAATCTATGGTTAAAAACATGGTCCATATTAGTTCAAAATGTTGTCATAGTTAAGGATAGAATATTTTTATAAACAATTTCGTAACTAAAAATATGTTGATTGAGACATTAAAATTTGATGAAAATAGTGCATTTAACTATCATATTTATAGATAAAAAATTAATATATAAAACGCACCATATTTAAGGATAGAAGTTTAAAAAGTTATCATTCTTATCTGTAGAAAATTATTATTGAAAAATTCGAAATTAATATGAAAAATATGATCAATATTAATTAAGATGTTGTCATACTTATAAATAATAAAATTAATACAAAAAACTTAAATAAATTTTAAAATACATGATTAAAAATACGGTTCATATTAATTAAAAACGTTATTATACTAATTAACGTTCTTGCCTTTTCTTTTCTCGTGTCGGTTTGTTCGATTATCAAGTTTCTTGGTCACTCCATCCACCAAGCATGCCTAATACATCAAATTATATCCTTATAAAGACAAATCAAATCAGGTTTATGGCTTTTGATGAACTAGCAGAGCTTGGATACATGCAGGACTTGTCGTAAAACTAACAGGCATATGCATCTAAGTTTATGGATTATATAATGAACTAACTAGTCAAGCATGGATGGATGCGGAACTTCAGATTGCCGTAACATAGAAGTATATATACGTGAGCAAGTGACAAACAAAAGAGGTAGTCCATTGACAACCAAAATTCGAAGTAACCCAAGATATTAAACCCAAATTACACAGCACTTTGTTGAAATACCATTTGACATTCTCAAGTGGTTGCTCTATTTACTGTTTTCAACTCCATCAGTCATTACAACGTCATGCTACCTTGAGTGACTTGTTCAAGTTTTTCGTCTCACTCCGGAGACCTTGAAGAATACCAACTTCTAGCGGATTACTGCAAGATGAACCAGTGACACGGTATAGTCTGTATGGTAACGTATGCTAACATGACAAACAAACTGCCAGAACAGAAAGACAAATAGAAGCAAAGCCAGCTAATTTTCACTTTCCTGCTATGCATCTGAATAGAAAAACAAATAGAGACAGTAGTTAGCCGCTGGGACAGATAGTTTTCGCTTGGAGTTTTGGCAGATTGGGTTTCTTGCACTGTTTGCTCTTGCTCCCATTTTACTCTTGCTTTTTTTTTGCCTCGGGTCACGTTTTCATTTTGTTTTGCTTTCGTTTCTTGTTTGTTGTCTCTTTACTTGTTACATCTGTCGTAGGTTTTCGGTCTCTTTGGGTCTCTCGGTTGCACCTCCTCAGCTTTGAGCCAGGGGTGCCTCCATCTTGACCCTCCAGATACTCCCTTGAGGGGTACTGAACTGGGTCAATGTTGTTGTTGTTGCTAAGCATCCGAATATGTGAGGCAATAACGTAGTTATCGGGCAGATTCTTAAACTTACTTTTGAATGAATCAGAATTTCCTACCTTGAATTACTTCATAATTTACATCCTCAAGCTTGCTTTTCAGTGAAACTTGAAGATTACCCTGCAGATTGCCAGATTTTTAAGTTACCATGAGACAGGGACAACCTGGTTAAGCCTCTCTTAGCTCTCTCCTATATGAGTACTCTGCATCTACATGTTCAGATTTAAAGTAGTACCTCACAATGAACTATAGAAAGATTAATCATTCCTTTTATCACTCTAATATCAGTGGGAAAAAATTTGGTTGCATTTTCATACTCGGAACGGACTTCATGAATATTTATCATAACTATGGTCAAGCCACCGTTGCAAGGATTTCTCATTGGTCTACACGTCCATTTCCGGTGGGCATACCTGGAATAAAAGAACAATGACATCAGAAAGTCAGAAAGATAGAAGCACAATACACTAATCTTTATACACCAAAATAATGATATCAATGATTCTCAAGTGCTCAATCACCACATTTTCAACCAGTTCATGATCGCCAATCAAGCCCCATAAGGGTTCACTTTTTCTTGTCCTTCTACAAGGAAAAATAAGTCCAATTAGAGAAAATCCTCATTTCCTTTTGGTAATGAACAAAGGCATATCAAATAAAAGTCAACAAAACAAGATGTTTGTCAAACGAATAGCAATAAGATCAAACCACAATAAACAATTGCTGAGTGAAAGGAGTTTAGTATAGAGAGTAACATGGACACCTACAACATCCACCTCGGATACAGCAGCTCATCAGGGATCAAATCGAGCTGTCAACTCTTCGACCTTAACATCTGTCAAGAACAAGTGAGTTTCAAACAACAAATTACCTCAAACCCATAAACTGAAAAGCTTAAAACTACAACAATTCATTTCATCCAATCATAATTTGGATTTCAATAAGCAACTTAGTATTATGCATTTTCTTGTTCAGATATTATGCCAACTGACACCAGGGTTCTTCTCTACACGCCTCTCCTTCATCACACTTCGAACTCTTTCCAACCCTTCCCAATCTTCCAACCCAGCCAACAACCCACATAGCTGCACATACGCACCCGAGTTCTCAGGCTCGAGCTCGATAACTAGTCCCGCTACTTTCTTTGCAAGAGTCTTGTTTCCATGAATCACACACCCTCTCAGCACACAGCACCACATACTCGTGTCCGGTTCATATGGCATTTCCGCTACAATCTCCATCGCCTCTTCCAGAAATCCAGCTCGCGAGTAGAGATCAACCATACAAGAGTAGTGCTCGAATTGAGGCATGACATGGAATTGGTACTGCATTGAATCGAACCACTTCCTTGCCTCTGTCACTAGGCCACAATGACCACATCCAGACAAGATCGCCATGAAAGTGATTTCATTTGGTAGGAATTTTTTCATCTTGGAAAACAAGTTCAGAACATCTTTACCATGACCATTTGTAGCGTATCCCACCAGCATCGAGTTCCAGGACACTAAGTCGGGATCTGACATGCTATCAAAAAGTTGTCTTCCAAGATCAACGAAGCCACACTTGCAGTAGAGGTCAATAAGAGCAGTGCAAATGATTGGATCGGAATCTAGGCCAATTGTGACTGTTCTTCCAAAACACTGCTCACCACGTTCAAGGGACGATATGCTTGCACAAGCACTGATTGCACTCGCTATACTGAATTTGTCCATTCGAAGTTCTTGTTTGTTCATGTTGCAAAACAGATCTAATGCTTCCAATGGAAGGCCGTTTTGGCTAAGGCCGACTATCATCGAGTTCCAAGATATAAGGGTTTTTTGTGGCATGGTGTCAAAGATGTGCTTTGCTTCTTGAACTCTTCCGCAACTGGAGTACACATTGATCATAGAATTCAGCATAATGGTATCATGGAGTTCAAGCTCACTGAACAATTTGCAAGCATCAATTGGAGCTCTACACTTGGAGTACATATCAATAACAGCACACCCAACGATCGCATCTGTTAAGGCTCCGATTTTACCAGCATGGGCATGCAATTGCTTTCCATGTAGAAGATTTCCTATGCTTGAGCTTGCATTCGAAGCGCTTGATAAAGTAGAACAGTCTTCGCAGATTCCTTGTCTCCTCATCGTATTGAACAAAGTCAATGCCTCCTCCTCCTCATTGTTGAAGACAAGACCAGAAATCATCGAGTTCCAAACAACAACACATGGGTCAATAAGTTTGTTAAAAATTCTTCTAGCATTGTCAATTCTACCAGCATTTGCATATCCAGTGATCAATGCAGACGCCGAAAACTCATCAAGCTTCCTCATCATACTAAAGACCCCTTCAGCATTATCCAAATCACCGCATTTACAGTACATATTAACAAGAGAGCTAGCCAGAACAGAGTCAATATTCACATTATCACTAACTATTCGGGCATGAATCTGTTTCCCGCAATCAAGTGCCATTAGATCAGTACAGGCACTAATTATAGATGCCAATACATATCCATCCCTGCCACTTGAAACCTCCTCTGGACTAAAAGATAGGTCCTTAAACAGCTTCAAAGCTTCTCTAGGATTACCATAGCTTGATAACCCATGGATCATAGAGTTCCAAGCAATCCCATTCTTCCTAGGCATGTGATCAAACAAGGCATTGGCCAAAGCGAGATCACCCATCTTGGAACACCCAGAGATAACCACATTCCAAGAGAAATCATTTTTGTCGGGCATAGAATGGAACAGCTCAAGAGACTTGTCCTTATGGCCTGATCTCATGTATCCTTCAATCAAAGTGTTCCAAGCGAAGCAGTTTCTCTGGGTCATTTCATCGAACAGCTTCCGTGCGTCTTCCATTCTACCGCACCTTGCGTACATCTGTACGAGACGGTTTCCGACGGTGAGAAGCGAGTTGAGGATGCCCTTTTTGAAGAAGAGAAGGTGGAGCTGCTTGCCATGATGAATTAAAGTGTGGGTATTGGATGAGTTTAAGAACTGGACATAGTATTGCAAGCCTTGCTCCATAGTCCCTTGCTACTTTCTCCGCGACAAACTGGAATTTGAGACCAATCCTTCTAACAAAATATTGAAAACTTTATGCAAGTACATCTCGATTACAAATTTGCGACCTAAAAATATAGGAAAAAATGCGGTAAATATCCTAATCTTTTGTAGAGTTGTACATATTACCCTGACCTTTTCCTATTTAAGAAAATATCATATATTTTGTACATTGTTGCGAGCATTATCTTACCCCTCATCTCCGGTTACTTTCTCCGGCTAAAAGGATGACGCGTCTAATTTTGTTTCCTTACCTATCAAAAAATCCTTGACATGGATTAGTTAGTTGAAAATAATATTAAAATAAAAAATAAAACACATTCAGTCTTTAATTAAAACAAAATCCAAAAAAAAAAACTAATACTCACATCCTTCATAGATCGTCAAACGAAAAGACACAATGTCGAACACTTTCAACTTTCAATTATTGTGATTTTATAATATTGGATTCTCTTACTGTCAAGTTTGGATGTCCATCCCCAATTGCGAAGTTTTAAGGTATTGTATCATTTGTGGCTTGAATATCTATAACTTTTTGTCTTATATTCCGTATCAATTATTAGCTAGGGTTGTGTATAACTTGGAATTTTAACATATATTGTGTGAGAAGGGATGTAAAGGTGGTTATTTTTATGTTTGTGTGTTCAATTCTTTGGGCAAAGTAATTTGATTCCCACTTACTCTATTAGCCCTAAGTTGTGAGCATAAACGTATTTTTGCTCATGGGGTCACATCTAGAGAAAATACAAACAAACAGTGGCTTATTTTGGTGGTTCTAGAAGTAAAATTAATCTCCCACTACACATCATGATGAAAAGCACATCACTAAAACCTTACAATCCTACATGCTTCAATATCTTGGTTAATTCTAGTCCTCTTATTTAGACAATGGGAACCAAGAGTAAAGGAACTTAAATTAAGAAAGATAATGACTACTTGTACTCTAAAATAATTTAAAATAGGGCCATCAAGTCAATGGAATAGTTATAGTGACATGGTGTATGTTAATTTCGAGGCTAGAACCTATAGTTGTAGAAAGTGGAATCTCACGAGAATTCCATGTTGTCATGTAGTTGCATGTTGTGAGGATTTGAGAGAAAATTGTGAAGTATATGTGTTTGATTGCTATAATAACTCTTAGTAAAATTAAAAACAACTCTCAGTAAAATGGTCATAACTTGGGCTAGAAAATTCATCTCAAGTCTGTTAAGTATGCATTGAAAAGATAATTAAAATTTCTACAACTTTGTAGTTCACATCGAATTCAGAATCCAACAGCAAGGGGCTGAAAAATGTGTTTTACTGAGAGTTGTTCAAGTCTTACGGGAATCTTATCTTGAGCTTTAATTCTATCTTTAGCTAGATATTATATTTATGCATAATTTCGGCCATAGGCTTATGTTAGTTGGCTGAAATATATCTCTCTTATAATTTTTGTTATCTTTTTAGTTTGTTAGGATAGTTTCCTTAATTATATAAGTCAGATAAATCTTTATTTGATTTATTTAATTAAAGGGGATCTAGTTAGTTGCATCTAATTTATTTTATTATTATCTTGGAAAGCAAGCAAAAGCCTATTCTACCCCTCTAGAGCCAACCATGAGCTTGACTTGCTCTCCAAAGAAGACACTTTGTATTGCCTTTAAATACTTTGCAATTTTCATTCAATAAAATTAGCTTGAGATTAGATAAACCCTAGAAAAGGTTTATCTAGTCTTTGGGCTCCAAAAACATGAATGTGTTGCTGCTTCAATTCGATCCTCATCATCAACCTTCGATCTCTCTCTCTTGTTTGTTCATAGTTTGATCTATTGATTTAGTCAATTATGATTATTCTAGTTTGATTGTTAAAGATCAATCTAGTTAATCAATTGGATTTAGCGTTAGAGTCAATCCAATTGCACTATCAAGTTGATTGTTTCAATCTATCAAATTCAGTTTGGTTCAATTCATATTCCAAGTTCAAAATTTGATTACTTGTTCTCCAAGGAATTAACTTGTTTAAGTAAATCAGGTTGAAACGAGCTTTATTGGCAAGATCGGGACTTGTGTGGGTCATATTCTTGGTCATCGAGGAGTAAGTCGAGGCGATCACGTATCAAGAAGGTGAAGTTACCACTAGTCCCTCCTCCTATTAAAATTGGAGTTGGTAGGCCAACAAAGAATAGAAGAAAGGATCCTCATGAAAGATCCAACAAGCCAGGCAAGCTCACTAGGCATGGTATGGTAATGACTTGTACAAAATACAATGGTAATAATCACAACAAGAGATCATGTCCTGAAAGGAGCAATGTTAGAAATGATGTTGCTTCTCAAAATGTAAGTATCTTTATGTATGGTTTTTTTAGGGCCAGTTATGGTTAGAATAAGTGACAAAACCACTAACAAAATAATATCTTTTCAATTAGGTTGCAAAGAGGGGAAGGGGAAGGCCTAGAAAGGATTCTTGTGAAACAAGTGGAACACAATCACTACAACCAGCTAGAGCAAGAGGCAGACCAAGAAAAGGAACCAATACCATTCTACCAAGTAATGAAAACATTCCTAGTGGCATGGGTGTTTATTTCTCTGAGCATAGTGACAGAGCTTACCTAAATATAAGTTGGTTTGCACATTTATATATATTTTATACTATTTACAATTTCACTAAGAAGCTAACATAAGAAAATTCACATTTTTTATCCATTGTTAGCATGGACAACCTAATGCTACCATTCTGTCTCAAACAAGTTATACATTTGGATCCTCACAGCCATGAAGGACTCCGTTTGAAATTGGACTTGGAGGAAGCTACAAAAGAAGAAAAGAACCCAAAAGAATTATCACTCTGCTTCAAAAATGGATGATGATCAAAGAACTGTTGAGGACTACATTGCACCAAACAACTATGGCATTCATTCCGGAATTTCAAGGCCAAATGTGGATGCAAACAACTTTGAATTGAAATCGGCTCTTTTCACCATGGTTCAACAACATCGATTCTCGGGATTGCCGTCCGATGATCCAAATCTTCACCTCTCAGTATTCTTGGAGATTTGTGACACGGTGAAATACAAGGGAGTTGCACAAGATGCCATTCGACTAAGGCTTTTCCCATTCTCTCTAAGAGATCAAGCAAGGGCTTGGCTCTACACAATCCCGGAGAATTCAATCACAAATTGGGAGCAACTCTCCACCGCATTCATGGCCGAGTACTTCCCACCAAGCAAGACCACCGCTCTAAGGAATGAAATTACCTCTTTCCGCCAATAGGAAGAGGAATCTTTCTATGAAGCTTGGAAAATATTGAAGGAGCTCTTGAGGAAGTGCCCACACCATGGCTTTGAGAAGTGGTTCCTAGTTCAAGGATTCTACAATGGGATAACCCATTCATCAATAATGGGCATTGATAGTATAGCGGAAAGAGCCCTCATAAGAAAAAGGATCCCCGAAGCTTGGGCACTAATTGAAGAAATGGCCATGAACCACCAAAAGTGGTCCAATCCAAGGTTTGAGCCTAAGAAATCTCACGGAAGGTATGATGTCGACACCTTTGATCTTTTAGCGGCTAAAAATGATGCATTGTCGGCTAAGTTAGATGCACTTAATAAGAAATTTGTTGCTATGAATGTGCATGCTAATGTGAATAATGTTGGTGCTAATAATCCTTGTGAAAAATTTGTGGTATGGTTGATCACCTTTTTTTGAATTGTCAATATGTGAGTTCATCCTCTTCCTCACAAGAACCATCCATTGAGAATGTTGACTACCTCAACCAACCAAGATCAAGAACTCAAAATGACCCATATTCCAATACTTACAATCCCAGTTGGAGAAACCATCCAAATTTCTTAGGAGTGGAAAGAATTTGGAGGAGCCTAAGAGGAAAAATGTAGTAGATGTTGAAAATCTATAAATGGAGGTTCCATTGGAAGAAGAAAGTGAAGAACACAAGAGTAAAAAAGAGTCAAAAAGTAATAAAGAGAGAGAGAGGAAGGTGAGAAAGAGCCTAATTATGTGGCACCACCACCCTATAAACCACGTATCCCCTTTCCTCAAAGACTTTAAAAATCTAGGTTAGACAAACAATTTGGGAAGTTTCTGTTGAGAGGGTTTCCCAACAACAAATAAATTTGTAGGCTAGACCCCGCTGTGTATAGGGAGGTCAAGATCGTACACGGGACGCAAGGTTATGTTTGATTACTAAACGAAAAGGCAAAAGAGAAGGCAAAACAAAGCAAAGAACCAAGAAAAACAACTAAATAAATGCACTGGAAGGGGTCGATATCGACCTTGTTAGGGTCGTTACCGAGGTATGAATGCAGCAGAAAAACTAAGTAAACAACAAGAAGAAAGGGGAAAATTGCACGTCGGTATCGACCTGGGTAGGGTCGATATCGAGGCAACCGGGTTTGAAAACTTAACTCAAATAAGGGAAAACTCTAGGATAGGGGTTCACCACAACATAATCATGCAAATTCAAACAATATAAATCATAAATATCATGCCTTTAACATAAAGTTATCAAGTTTTGTTGAATTAATCAAGCAAATCAATCAATTTTGACAAATCAATTCACTTATCCAACTTGATTTGATCTAAAGTTCTCAACTTTCGTCTCAAACTTTATCTCGTATTCAAATTCACCACTTTCTCTTTCAATCAAGTTAAGAACATGAAATACTTCAACTTTTGTCAAAGCTTTTGCACAAACAAGAAGAAAATAGATAAAGGGCAATCAATTTATTCATTCATATCACCATTCATGCACAATCATGTTGGGTTTCTAACCCCAACCCTATAAAAGGTGACTACTCACTCATGATTGGAGAAAAATAAGCAAAGAGATTAGGAGAAAACATAATTGAATTAAAACTAAGGGCTTACTTGAATTAAAACTTCAAACTTGTCTTAGAACACACCACAATCTTCTTGCTTGTGCTCCAAGCAACACTAGTCTTCCCAAAAAGCCAAAATAACGTCTAGAAACAAACCCTAGAGGTGTCTCTTTTCAATTCTAACGTGTGAGAGATGTAGATTGAGTCTAAACAAGGGTATTTATACTAAAATATCCCTCTTAAAAAGTTTCCATAAAAACAAAACCTACTAAAGATAAAAGATTGTGGAATAAAAGCAATTAATGGGCTTTTAAATTGGGCGGTTGGGCTGAGTGGGTCGATATCGACCCCCAGAGGGTCGATATCGAGGTTGGTCTTGAATTGATTTCTCATATTTCTTCCTTCTTCCTTTGGATTTTGCGGGGGTTTCTTCCATAGTTTTCTTCCTTCCTTCTTCCTGGCTCGATCCTCTCTTCTAATGTCCATTGAATGCATCCAAATCCGCCTCAAAACCTACATAAAAACACACAAATAGCATAATGTTCATACTTTTCACAAAATATACAAACTATACTAGAAAGACAAAAAAAACTCACAAAAACACAACTAAACTAGACTAAAAGACTTAGAAAAACATACTAAAACTATGCTAAAAAACGTGGACATCAGTTTCTTAAAGTGTTGAAAACGTTATACATCAATATTCCCTTCATTGATGCCCTTTCCCAAATGCCTTCAAATGCTAAATTTTTGAAAGAAATCTTATCTAAAAAAAGAAGGATAGATGAATTTGAAATTGTGGCCTTAAATGAGGAGTGTAGTGCTATTCTTCAAAACAAGTTACCTCCTAAGCTTAGGGACCCCGACCATTTCTCCATACCATGTTTGATTGGTAGTGCTAGTTTTGAAAATGATTTATGTGATCTTGGTGCTAGTGTGAGTGTGATGCCTTTGTCTATTTGTGATTAGCTAGACACTGGTGAATTAAAACCCACCAACATGTCTTTAGTTTTAGCGCATCAATCCATTCAGCATCCAAGGGGCATCCTAGAGGATGTTCCCATCAAGGTGGGCAATTTCTTTATTCCGGTTGATTTTGTTATTCTTGAGATGGATGAAGATGACAAATTCCCCGTCATTCTTAGAAGGCTTTTCCTTGCTACGGCGGGTGCCGTTATTGATGTGAAAAATGGAAAGCTTTCCTTGAATCTTAGGGAAGAAAAGGTTGAGTTTAATTTGCCAAATGCTATTAAACATCCTTCTTTTGAGCAATCTTTGTGTAGAGTTGATCTTATTCAAAACCTAGTGAAGAAGGATTTTATGAGGTGTTGCTTGCAAGATCCGCTTGAAAGATGCTTGGTGGGAATCAAAGGGATTAATCATAAAGTTTTAAGAGTATCATGAAGTGTTCAACACATTGAGGAAAACTTGAAGACTTCACCTCAACTGTCCAAAGTTGAGAAGCTTGAGCAAGGACCAAAAGTATGTATACTTTAAGAGAAGGATGCACCCAAGGTGAAAATAAAACAACTTCCTCCCATTCTAAAACATATGATGAAGGGTCAAAGTACCAAGAAGAAAAGAAATGATGACACCAAACACCAAACCATCCTTACATTCAAGAAAGGAGACTAAGTAATGCTTTTCCATCACCGTTCAAATATGTTTATGGGTCTCAAGCATACAAGGTGGTCCGGGCCATATATGGTGTATCATGTTTGCAATGGTGGGATGATTGAGTTATAGCACAAGAACTCAAGAAAATTTCAAGTGTACAAGATTCAACTCAAGCGCTACGTGGTTGGAGATCCAATCGACAAGGGAGTCACCTTCCCCCTTTTCGGTCCTATGACATGAATGAAAAAGGAAGGTCTAGCTAGACCTTAAATGGCGCTTCTTGGAGGCAACCCAAGCTCTAAGCAATGATTCGGTAATTTCACTCTCCCTTCACTTTTGTTTTTCATTGAGGACAATGCATATTTTTAAGCTTAGGGGAGTGAAAATTACCTTGAATTGCATATTTTCTATCTCTCAAGTGTTAGTTGCATAAACTCATGACATTGCATTTGCATTTAGTCAGTTTTGCATTAGCTTAGATTCATGACTTTTTCATTGCATATAGTTTAGGGCTTTTGATGGATCACTTGCGTTATTTCATTTGAAATATTTTGGTTGTCAAAATTGCAAAAGATCATGAAGCAAAATTTAAAATCTTGAATATGTGTGACTAATTAAACTAGGGATGCTTGTGGTTATCTCTTGGATTTGGCGAAATTTTAAATTCATGAAAAAAGCCATGAGTTTCTCTTTAGGCCTTAGGACTTGCACTTTATGAGTCCTCTCTCTTTTCATGTGTGATTTCTCCATTTAATGTTCATCTCTAGAACTTGCATTTAGAGCTATTTTTCGAGACCGTATTTATACTATTGTACATGCACAAAAATGATTGATGCAACTTTCTTTGGTAACCCACTTTACCCATACCAACATCTTACATTTAATCCCTTTTGTTTAGCCCCCTTTTGAGCCTATATTAGCCTATTCGTTTTAAGCACCACAAAAGCAACCAGAGCCTTAAATTATTAGCCCTTTGTCCTTCCGATGAATTAGGAAAATTTCTTATTGACTTGCTTGTGTGGTTAGAAGCTAAGCTTGGAGGAATTCAATGTAAATAATTGAAGTGTATAGTTTTTGGTTAAAAAAAACACAAAAAAAAGAGAAAAAGAAAAAGAGCACTTCTCACATTACCTTGCAATTGAGTGCATGCATCAAAGTGTTTGTGGTGTGAAGTGTGAAAAGAAAAAAGAAAAAAGAAAGGAAAGCAAGAAATGAAGAAAGGTTGTGAAATATTTGGTGTGTTGTTAATGATATGAAAATTTCAAGGATTAGTTTAGTCAAGATAGAATTCTTCCAATATTTCTCGGACTAGCACCACAAGGCCAAATATAATCCCTACCCTTTCTCATTACCTTGACCCCGTTACAACCGAATAAAAGACCTCTTGATTTGTGTTAAGTGCATGGTTCTTAGGGGTGGAGAATTAAGACACTGATGCAAGCTTATGGTAGATGACTTTCTTTGGATTGAAAATGAGCGAAACATGTCCTTCAAACACATGAGAGTGAGTGGATCACATTTTTTTTCTTCCGTGAGGTCTATGAATTTTCATGCTAGCCTAATCTCTTGAATGACCACTTGTTATCTCCTATGATTACATTGATCACATATTTGATATTACAAAATCATGCTTGTATTTCTTTTGCACGGAGACAACCTTAATATTTCCTTTGGAATATCAATCTTTTGATGAGTATCCTTGTTTGAGGACAAGCAAGATCTAAGCTTGGGGGAGTTTGATAACATGTGTTTATTACACCTTTTGACTTGATTAATCCCCACTTTTGTGCATAAAATATACAATCGCATGATCATTTTAGCATGATTATGGTTGTTTGTTCGAATATTTACTCTTGTTTGCTTTTGGTTTAGTAGGTGCAAGAATTTGGATTCTTCTAGGATCAAATGGACTTCAACTCAAGCAAAGAAGAACCCAAGGGATTCAACTTGAACATTTTAATGGAGAAGAATGAGTTACACAAGCCATACAAGATAAGGAAGCACTCATATTCAATCAAAAATTATTAAGATGTCTTCCTAGGATATTGAATGAGGTGCTCGTGCCACTCGGCATGCCCATGCCAAGAGCCAAATGCCCAATCTCTACATGCAATTTTTGGCATGGCATAATCGTGCCAAACAAGACGGGCATGCAACTTTTAGCATATCTCCTAATCTAGGGTTGTATTTCTCCCACCTTTTGGGGGGCACATATAAATACCAAAGCAAGACACTTTTGAGAGCTCATGCCTCATTTTATCTCATCTTTCTAGGGTTTTTGAAGACTTTCTCTCTTTCATTTACATTCTCAAAATCTCTCTTATATTTACATTTTCTTTTTCTAGATTTTAGTTAGTTTAGTAGTAGATCTAGATTCAAAATCCTATTTTGTGGGTTTGTTTGAGCTCTCTTGTACTTGGAGAAATCGGAAAAGGAAGTCAACCCCAACTTGTTTCCCATAGATGAATGAAGAATCAAGATTTGATTTGAATGATAAGTGTCTCTTATCCATTTATCTTATTTCTTATTTCACCTTTCATTATTTCCATGTGTGTGATTGTTAAATTGATTTCTTATGCCATGTTTTTTCCAGTTATGAGCGAGTAGTTGCTTGTGTTGGGATTGGGGGTAGCCCAATGGTGATTATGTGATGTATTGGTGAAGATTTCTCTTTGGTTGAATGAGTTTTGGTTTACTACTCAATTGTTACACACCAAGTGTTTGTGAAAATGCCTAGCTAGTATTTTCTCATATTTTGGATGTTTATTATGCATTGAAAGATGATATTTGACATTGGACCTTCAAGAATTGAGCTAGGTATTTTAGGACAACAAAAGTAGGCCTAAATTCCTAGTGGTTATTTATAATTGTATTTGTGTTTAATGCAATTAATCTATGATTAATTAGCACGAAAGTAGGAATTAAGCTAGATTAGAGTAGTTTTCCTTTGCCTTGAAAGAGGATTGTAAATAATTTAGGACAATTGATCATGGTAGACCATTGCTTGCAAACCTTAGAGAGATTTTTGCTTGAAATTGCATAGTTCCATTGTGGTGAACCCAATCCTAGCCTCCCATCATTCAAACAACTCAAAACCCTTTTCTAGTCTTTTCTAGTTTTCGATCTTGTTTTTGTGTTCGTTTTAGTTACAAAAATTCTAAATCCCAATCAATTGTTTGTGGTCTAGATTACGAGTTTGTGTGAAATTGTTGATAAACGAGTGCTCCCTTGGATTCGATATCTTTTATATTACTTCGATAGTACCGTGCACTCACGGGCCTATCAATTTTTTGGTGCCGTTATCAACATATCGAGCACCCAAAGCTAGCACAACCTCTCGAACATCAAACTCACCATCCTCCTCAAGCCCTTACACCTCTTGGACCTCAACATCTCAAACCTCGACATCTTGGTCTTCCCATTCAAGAAAACCGGCAACAAGACTATCGGGACTTAAGTCATCCCCAAGAGATGCATCATCATCAACTTTGTCGAGTTAGCAATCGGCTCCTCAACATCAATACTAGCTTTCTCTCTTCCAGTTACCTTCTCACTTGGGGCAAGAGAGCCCTTGGCACATGTTTCACCTTTTTCAAGCTCACCACCACTCGAACTGGCACCAATTCGACCACCCTCCTCAACCCCCAAATTTTCACCTAAGCCCTCTTTGCCCATGGTAGGGGCCATTGTCTTTGGAGTTGTTTTTTGGCTTTCCACATTTTTTGGCTTTCCACATTATTTTGGCTTTCCACTTTCCACACCTCCATGGCATCCACTCAACCTCAAGCTTATAGAAGAGGTCATTGCCACAATATGACCTCAATTTAACCTCCTTCCAGTTGGCTTCCTCGATAGTGATTTCCACATGTAGGCAAGCATACGAGATTCTTTAAACCCTTGAAGTCATCTTATCAACACAAATTGGGTTGCCTATCATATTCCTCATCGCATTAAGCAAGTGTTTTGATGAAAGGACATTGGGTCACTATCTAGAATTTTCACCCAAATCAGAAGTGAAAAAAAGCTTGCCTAATCTATGGCCCTACCCATCTTCCATTCCTTCAAGATAAGGGGTTTGTTTTTGAAGATCATCCAAGGTCCATTTTGCCACACCCTTTCGCATGGTGGGCCAGTACCAACCCTGACGAGGGCCTTATTGGATATACTTCTTCCTACTGTATTGTTCCCACAATCTCCTTCGTGAAGCTCCTCAAGAAGTTTCTGGACGCTTCCTTTGGTCAAGCAACGTTGGAGTGTGCCTACCGTCGATCGGTGGAAGAGCATCCCATTCTCAATTATGAACCGCATGGCTCTTACCTTTAACATCCTACTTTAGTTTTATCTGTCGGATGTTTCCCTTCGATCAACCAATCAAGATACGGCTAGGTCCAGTTAGTCCCTTTCCTTGAGAGAGAAACTCTCCCTTCTCTCTAGGAATCCAACCGACCTCCCACACCCCTCCACCACCGGTTCTCTTGCTCCGGCGAGGGCTCACCTCACATGACCCTCGCCCAACGCACTTGGAGGCATCCTCACGAGCCGCCGCCGTGCCGGAGCCACCGGTGGTCCCTTGGGTTGCCGGCGTTACACCACACAAGAGCCTTCCCACTCGTTTTCTCTCCCCCACCTCTCTCTTTCTCCCCCAAGCTCATGGCCACCACACCCCCTCACTTGGTTTGAGGCGTTCTTCCACCACCGGCCCTTGGCCGCCCCTCCTTTCGCCACTTTGTCCTAGGGCTGGGCAACGGTCCAAGACCGGACCGAACCGGACCGGAATGGATTTTCTAAAATCCTTGGACCGAGGACCGGACCGGAAAATACCGGTCCGGTCCCGATCTTGGACCGTTTTCACCTACTTTTAGTTAATCGCTTGTTTTTTTATCACCGGTCCGAGGCTTTGGACCGGTTAGACCGGTTTCGGACCGGATTTTAATCAAATATTTTCTACTTTTCTTTGGTTTCTTGTAATAATCGCTCAAGAAGGACTGAAGGAGAATTTACTAGTATGATTTATTTACATTTACAGATTTACAAAATAAAAAATATATATAAATTAAAAATCCGGTCCGGACCTGGACCGGATCGGGACCGGACCTGGACTGGATTTTCCAAAATACTTGAACCGAGGACCGGATACTCCCCGTTCCGGTCTGGTCCCGGTCCGGTCCAAAAATCCGGTCCGGACCGGATTATGCCCAGCCCTACTTTGGCCATGGGAAAGAAGAAGAGGAACACCCCTCCACCACCTAGCAAGGAGGAGCTAAAGAAGATAAAAGGGAAGGTGGCCATGGAAGAAGATGGCCAAGCTAGCAAGGGAACCAACCGGCGTGCCATGCCCAAGCCAAACACCATGGGTGAGCTCATGGAGTCAATAATGGCAAATGAAGAAGACTATGTTCCATTCGAAGATGATGACTTTGAAGATGAAGATGGAGAATGGGAAAGAATTGTTGGCCATTTACCAAAAAGGCATGAAGCTTTCATGGAGAACATGAGGAAATATGAAGCTTTGATGGGCAAGGAAGCAAGTGAAGATGGTGAAATTGGAGCCGAGCATGAGGAGGTTGTGGCCCATACAAGATCGGTCTTGTCCGATGAGGAGGATGAATATGACAACTTCTTCAAGCACCAACCGGCACCACCGGTCAAGCGTTCAAACACCTCCATCAAATCTATGTTCCTTAAAGCAATGGAGGAGGAAAAGGCAAAATGGTGCAAATCAAAAGGAAAACAACAAGAAGAGCTCGAAAAGAGATGAGAACCACTCCACCACCGCCCCTCCACCGCCGGCCTTGGCGGCGCCGCCACCGGAGCTTGGTGTGGCCGACCACCCTCCCTTGGCATTGGAGTCAAACCCTTGTCAAGGCTCCAAGGTGGAGTCACATGTCTTGCCTAAGGAAAAAGTAGCTTTGGAAGAAGGAAATGGATGCAAGCCAAAAGAGGCAAAGTGAAATATATATGCAACTTTTGGAGAAGGAAGAGCTTGTCTCCACCAAATCTGGTAATGATTCCTTACACTCTTCACATGTGATTTCTAAGCCTCCTTTTGTCGTTTCTAGCCAAAAGACAAACCAAGACCCATCACTTTCCAACTTGTCTTCCAACAAGGAGTTGGTCCCCACTTTGCCAAATGAGGTAAAGTCAAATGTCCCTCTTTTGCCTTGCCCATCTCTTTTCCACACTAGTTTGGGTAAAAAGCCTCTAGAAGAGTCACATGTCTTACCAACCCCTCCTTTAGCCACCACCTCCCACAACACCTCACCATGCCACTTCACCCTTGGCCCCACAAGTTCAAATTCTTGAGACACAAAATCAAGCCTTGCCCATACCCGCCAAAAATCCTTTGATCACTTCATTTGCATTGGCAAAGGGCACGCCCCAACCCTTACCCGAGCCAAACGCCCAACCACTCAAACCGACCCCGACGTTGCCACGCCCCCCACAAAATCCGAACCTCAGGTGCGCCGACACCCGCACCGAGAACCTCTCGTGGCGCCCGTTTGCACCAAAGGCGCGCCCCACCCCTGCCGAGCCTCTTCTTGGCATGCCTAGTGCCCGTGATGGCACGGTTGCCACCGCGCGCAAATCCTATGCGGCGGCTTTAGGCACACGTGGCCCCGATAATGCACGCGCTGCTACCTTGCCCCGAAATTTTTTGTCATGAACGTCTGGCTTGGAGAAAGGCTCACCTACACCCCTCCAACCTCCAACCGTGTGGCTATCAAGTGTTCCGAGGGGCTTCCAAAGCAAGTTGTTTGGGGTTGGTCTTTACTTGGCCAATTTGTTGGTTACCACCCCGGGCACTTCTTGATTAATGAGATGATCAAATCTTGGGGAGTAAGAGCAAGATATCGGGAAGAAGAAGGGTGGTTCATTTTCAAATTCGAGTCCGAAGAGGATCAAGAGAAAGTACTCAAGGGAGGCCCATATTTCATCCATGGAAAACCATTCCTTTTCAAGAACATTCCGGACAAGTTCGCGTTGAACCGGAAAGAAAATGCCACAACTCCCTTATGGGTGCGCATTTATGGGCTAGCTAATGAATATTAGACTCCAGAGGTGCTTGGCCGAGTTGCATCACAAGTTGGCAAGCCTTTGTACTTGGACCCCGTCACGGATGGGAGGAGAAGAGGTAGTATGCTCGGGTCCTTGTTGAAATCAACTTTGCTCATGAAGTGGTTAGAGATTGTAGCCTTGACTTCGATGATGGGGTGACCGTTGAGTGCACCTATCTTGTGGAGAATGAACCAAAGTATTGCAAGGGGTGTTTCTCATTTGGCCATGAGGGTCACAAGTGCACTTTCAAAGACAAGAAAGAGGCCATGGGGCCGAAAGCTAGGCAAACCCCCAAGGGCCTGAAAGGAGATTATCCTAACCAAGGGCAAGCTACTGAGCATGGAAAAACAGGGGAGGAAAACATGGAGAAGGAAAAGTGCCCTCTCGTGCCATCACAAGTTATCTTGGCACCGATCTTAGAGAAGCCCAAAGACAAAAGGGTCGATAAGGTTGTAGAAGATCTCCAAAGCCACTCGACACAAGAAAGTGAAAGTGTAGCCACCACCTTTGAGTCCTCGAGCAAGGAGGATGTAAGTGCTAGAGAAGAGAAGGAAGAGGATGAGGAAGTGTGGCCAAGAATGCCGAAGAAGAAGAAGGATCCACCGAAGAAGAACCTCAAGATAGCCAAGAGTGGATACCGGTCAAGAGGAGCACAAGGAAGTCACCACAACAAAAGTGCCCGGTCCTAGCCCTTAAGGCACGACCTAAATGGACCGACATCCCACACGGGAGGACTAAACGGCGCTCGTCTAGGGCGGTCATGTTGCCTCCTTAGCACGATCACGACCGAGCCAAGATGTATTATGTGCTAGATATTATGTATGTTTAGGTTCTTGATGTTCTAGGTTTGTAAGCCTTTGGGCTCTTCTTTGCGGTTTGTTTTCAGCATAGTATGGAAAGCCTACGTGCTTGTCCAAGTATGCGCTAGCTTTGAACTCTTCGCTTGTACTAGCCCTTCAGGTCTCATATTGTACATTTACTCCGAATTTACCTTTACAGCAAAAAAAGATACGGCTGGGTCCATGGTTCCTTATTAACTTCGGAGGGAGAGGGGGAATCTTTGTCACGACTCATATCGTCCGGAGAGATTTGGATCTGGGTCATTCCAGAAGCTCCTGGCGTCAACATCATCACTACTCATGAAGACGTCCTCGCAATGCGTGGATTTGAGGGGGATGGCGTCTTTGATCATTTCATGAAGCTTATCACCATCATCGGTGTGGGATCTATTGATGGCAGGAACCATTATATGAACCATTGGAATCATCGGGTATTCATCGGGATCGATGGCTGAAGCTAAACGAGCGAGAGAATCTGCTTTAGCATTCTGCTCTCTTGGGATTTGTGTAAAGGATATCTTCTTGAACTGAGAAATTAGATCCTTCACCACTTTCAGATAATCCGCCATCTTTTGTCCCTGGCTTCGTACAACCCTAGGATCTTATTAATTATTAGCAATGAATCATAGTTGACTTCAATCCGCTGTATGACAAAGTCCTTGGCAAGGGTTTATGTGAAAATTAAAGCCTCGTACTCGACTTCATTGTTCATGGCCTCGAAAGTGCATCTCACACATTGTTCCACCCTATCCCCTTGTGTTGATTTTAGGACTACTCTTATCCCCGTTTCCCCAGCGTTAGATGCGCCATTTGTGTGAAGCGTCATCAACTCAGCTGACTCTGTTATCTCTTCCGTGGTAGGACTAAAATCAACCACAAAGTCGACCAATGCTTGGGATTTCAGCGCAGTCCGTGACTCATACTGGATGTCGAATCTGCTCGGGTGAATTGCCCACTTGGCCATTCTTCCCGTGAACTCGGGTTTATGCATGACCGTCTTCACGGGGTGCGTGGTTTTTATGATCGTGTGTGACTCGAAGTAAGGACGGAGTTTATTGGAGCACATGACCAGTGCTAGCACCAATTTTTTTCAGAGAGAAATTACGAGTTTCAACTAGTAGGAGGGTTCTACTTACATAGTACACGGGTTGTTGATGCCCATCCTATTCGCGAACAAGCACCCCACTTATAGCTTGCTTGGTGACAGCCAAGTACAAGGGTAAGGTCTCCCCCTCTTCTTGGTTTGCTAGGGTTAAAGGATCGGAGAAGTATTTTTTCAGTTCTTGGAAAGCTTCTTCATGCATGTGAGTCCATTGGAAGCATTTTATCTTTCTGAGCACCTCGTAGAATAGACGGCAACGATGCGCTGATTTCGAAATGAATCTATTCAATGTAGTGATTTTCCCCGTGAGTTTTTGGACATCTTTCACGCATCTTGGAGATTTCAGTGATACTATTGTGCGAACCAGCTCTGGGCTCGCTTCTATTCTACTCTCAGTGACTAAGTACCGCAGGAATTTCCCAGACTTCACGCCGAAGGTGCACTTCTGAGGATTTAATTTCATCTTATACTGCTTCAGGATCTCAAATGTCTCCTCCAGATGACGGAGATGGCCTACAACTTTCTTTGACTTGACGAGCATGTCTTCTATATACACTTCCATGGTTTCTCCTATCTAGTCTTGTAACATTTTGTTCACCAGTCTCTGGTATGTGGCGCCAGCGTTTCGCGGTCCAAAAGGCATGACTTTGTAGCAATAGGTTCCTTTGTTGGTTATGAAAGATGTCTTCTCTTGGTCGCTTTCTTCCATCTGGATCTGGTTGTAACCGTTGAAGGCGTCCATGAAGGTTAACAACTCATGACCCACCGTGGCGTCTACTAGGAAGTCTATGTGGGGCAAAGGGAATGAATCCTTGGGACAAGCCTTGTTCAAATCTGTGAAGTGCACGCACATCCTCCACTTTCCATTTTTCTTAGGTACGATGACTACGTTAGCTAGCCATTCCAGATACTTGACTTCTTTGATCTTTCCAATCTTCATCAGTTTTCCTACTTCCTCGTCCATTTTCTTGTTTCTCTTCGCGGTGAACTTCCTTCTTTTCTGCTTTATTGGTGGGTGATTTGGATCCACATTCAACTTGTGTGTGATGACCTCCGGGTCGATTCCTACCATGTCTTCGTGGGACCACGCGAAACATTCTGTATTCTTACTCAAGAAGTCTATCAGCTCGTCCCTCATAGAGGTTTCCATGTCTATTCCAATTTTTACGGACCGATTGAGGTCTGATTGGTTTAAGACCACTTCTTCTGCCTGCTCATCCCCCCAAAGATTTGGCTGCTGAGTATGTAAGACCGCATACACTTGATCCCCCCAATGATCACGTTCAGAACCTTGGCTGGTATTGGTGACACAAGCCTTCCCGCACGTGAGGCTTCTACCACGTTTGGAGGGACCTATCGTTAGGCACTACTTTTGTAGTTCTGCCTCGGGAGACGAGGTAAGAAATCTCTCTTCTCAGCGCTACGCACTCTTTGGTTATATGACCATAATCATCATGGAAGTCGTGCCACTTGCTCATATCCTTCTCGGGGTAGGGCTTCTCGTTTCTCTTTGGCCACTTGACGCCCCGTATCGTCGGAGCTATATTTTTAACAAGTTCCTCAGGTGATATACCCAGGTTAAACTCGTCGTAATTCGGTGGTAAAGGCTTGGCGGGTCTAGCCTCGGCGACGTTTACCTTCACTGCGTCGGGATGAGGGCGCTAATACGGTTGATCGCGGCATTCCCGGTGATGATTTGGCGTTGCTTTCTTCTCCACCCTTTCCCAAACGCTTACGGGCTTTTTCATTTTCAGATCTTCTTCAAATTTGAGCAAAGCTAGAGCCTTAGTTTGAACATCTTCAAAATTGTGGCAAGGGTGCCTGGTGAGTTCCTTCTAAAGATCTCCATCCTGGTTAACCCCCTGACGGAAGGCTTCCATAGCAGTTGGCACGACACAATGCAGGATGGAAATCTTTTCTTGGTTGAACCTGTCTAGGTACTCTCAGGTGGATTCTTCCGGCTTCTGGATAACCCGGTACAAGTCGCTTGACTGTTTCTCGAATCTTCGACTGCTAGCGAACTGGACCCTGAAGGATTCCATTAACTCGGCGAAGGAACGAATGCTTCCTCATAAAAGATTAACAAACCACTTCAGAGCTCACTTTGTGAGAGCCGCTCCAAAACTCTCACACTTCAGAGCTTCTCGAGAGTGATAAGGAACAACGCTAGTCATTATCGTTTCTTGAATATAGCCACGTGCTCGTCGGGATCTCCGGTTCCTTCATAAGGGCTCATGCTTGACACCGAGAACATTTTTGGTATTTCGACCTGGCGATGTGAGGACCGAAGAGTGACTCATCGTAACCGTCAACCGCTTCTTTCTCGATGGGCCGAGGGACTCCAGGTATTTTTGCTAGTTGCTCGATGAACATCTTGAATTGGTTTCTGATGTTCGTGTTTTTAGTATATTTTTTGTTAGGTTTTCTTAGTTTATTAGGTATAGTTTTGATAAGTTTAGGATTAGTTTTGTGTGTTTTTGGATAGTTTTGTATATTTTGTGAAAAGTATGGAAGCTACTCCGTTTTGTGTCTTTTTGTTGGTTTTAGCAAGGAAATGGTGCTGTTTGGAGCTGAATTTGGAGTGTTATGATAAAGGACGGAAGAATACAAGGTGAAGAAGTTGAAGTCTAAGTTTTTGGAGAAGAAGTGTTGAAGAAACCAAGCCCAGGCTCGTTAACGAGGCTGTGAGGGCTCGTTAACGAGGCCACGAGATAGAATATTCGAGAGGTTGATTTTGTGACTTACCAATCCTGTGCGGGAATTTATTTCCGTGTCGGTAGAGTATCTTTTTATGATTTTAGGGTTATTATATTATGTATTTTAGGTCTTGTTATCTTTCTAGATCTTATTTCTATCTTTTAGGATTTTATTTTTATCTTTTTAGGAAAGTTTTTTATCTTTTAGCCTTTTTTAGTTTCTAGCTTTTCTAGTATAAATACCCTTCTATCTAGCTTAGAGAGAGAGAGGAGAGATCGATCAGAGATAGAGTAGTAGAGAGAGGAAGAAGAGCCGAGAGAGAGAGACGGATCGGAGTCGAGATCGAGAGCTCGGTGGACGAGAGTTACCGAGGTCGTTAATCGTGGTTTTAGATTCGGTGCTTTGTGTTTTCGGTTTCTTCTGAATCTTTGTAAGACGATATTTCTTATTAATTTGAGTAGTATTTTGTTTTTGATGGTTTCTTTGATTGAAGTTGTTTGTTTCTTAGTTATGATTAGTGAGTAGTCTTTTTATCTAGGGTCGGGGTTGAAGCCCGGCATAGTTATGCATGTTTGGTGAGTGAGATTATGTGTTGAATGCCTTTTATCTATTGTTGAGATTGTTTGTTGTGCTTATACCCAGAGGAAAGTTGAGGTAATTTGAGTTGTTAACTTGATTGAAAGAGAAAGTTATAAACTTGAAGATTGATATTGTTTGAATATGAAAGTTTCAAGCTTTAGATCCAAAACAAGCAATTGAGTGAGTTAGTTTATGAAAGTAGATTAATTTACTTGTTAAGTCAATGAAAGTTGATGCATCTATCTATTTAAAGGCATGATATTTATCTTCTTACGAACTTGTGTGCATGACTATGTTGTGGTAACCCTTGTCCTAGATCTTTGTTTTTATTTGATTTTTTTAAGATTATATTCGTTGCTGAGTTCGTTGGCTCGGTACCGAACCTGTCTAGGTCGTTAGTTTTGGACTTTTGTTTACGGTGGTTTGTGAACGACCCTGACAACGTCGTTAACGAGGCTGCTTGTGTGTGTTTTGCTTGCTTTTGTTTGATTTTTAGTAGTCGATAGATAAACAAACCTTGCTTCCCGTGGAACGATCCTGACTCCCCTATACTCAACGGGGTCTTGATTATAAATTTATTTGTTGTCAAGAAACACCCCCTCATCCAACAAATTGGCGCCGTTGCCGGGGAAGCAACGTGTTTGTTTGTTTATCTTTGGGTCTGGGAATAGCCCGACCCCGTTTTTGTTTTTAATTTTTGTTTTCTTTGTCTGTTTTCTCAGCGTATGCCGGTAGGACGTCGGAGGCTTTAATTGGACAACGCTGGTTATTATTCAGAACCTGAACGTTCCCTGCACCGTAGACGCCGAGAGAACCGAGCCATGGCCACACCTGAAGAGATGGCTCGTCAGTTGGAAGCCCTCCGGAATCAGATGGAGGCATTGAAAACCGAGAAGGAAGGTGTTGCTGCTGAAGTTGAGTGGCAACGAACTACCAATGCTCGTCTATAGGAAGAACTGAATGCCTATCCGAGGAATGCCAAACAGTATATGCATCCAGAACTAAGGGTGCCAGAGTCTCCAATTGTGCTTCCGGAGAAAACTTTTAAGATTAAATCTCAATTCATATCCTTGATCAAACGGGCTCAGTTTGAAGGGAAACCTTCTGAGTGCCCTATGGAACATATTAGGAATTTTCTTGATCTATGTGACACCATAGCTGCTGAAGGTGTCTCACTTGAATATGTTCTGTTAAAAGCTTTCAGGTGGTCTCTTACTGGAAAGGCCATGAGCTGGTTGGAGAGCTTACCTCCTAAGTCTATCAGGACTTGGAAGAACTTGTATGATCAATTTCTTACAAAATTCTTCCCGCCTGCCAAGACAACGGAGTTGAGAAAACGCATCACCTCCTATCAGCAGCTGCCTAATGAGACTTTTGTTGAAAAATGGGAAAGATTTAAAGAGATGCTTAGACAATGCCCCACTCATGGGCAACCTTTATATGTTTTGCAAGAGATCTTTTTCCAGGGTATCAACGCAGAGACCAAGAACCGCATCAACACGCATACTGCGTGCGGTTTTATAGAGATGGACCCAACGGCTGCATGGAAATTGTTGGATAAGCTGTCCAATTATGATGCCATGTATGGAGCCCAACAAACTCCACAGCCTCAGAAACGTCTCTACATGCCTAACCGAGAAGAAGTTGACCCGGATGTTAAAACTCAATTTCTACAAGATGAGGTCAACCGTCTGAAGAAGCAGGTAAGTTTTCTGAAATCCTCTCAATCATGTCAAGAGTGTGGTTCTTCTACCCATAGTACTTCTACTTGCACTAACATAGAGCACGTAAGAGCCGCTGAGACAATTGCTGAGATAAATTATATGAGAGGCCCATACAGGAACCAGCCTAGCTATTTTGACAGGTCAAACAACTATCAGACGTGGGGCAATCAAAATCCAAACCCAAACTATGCAGCGCCTCCGCCGGATAGACGACATGCGCCTTATCGACCTCCAGGCCATCAGGAGCCACCATCATGGGTTCAAGGGTTACAAGAAGGCATTAACGGAGTGACTAACAAGGTTAACGAAGTTCAAGCCAACCTGAACCAACATAATAAAAGATGGGGAGAGTTCGATATATGGAAGAAGAATGTTGATTCCCAACTAGGGAACCTTGCTGCACAGATTCCGAGACCACAAGGGAAACTCCCGGGCCGCCCCGAGGAGAACCCTAGGGGACAAATAGTAGCGGTGCACCTTAGGAGCGGAAAGAAATTACCGGACGTGTCCAAGCTAAGGACAAAGATGAAGAGGACGTCACGATTCAGCTCGGTAACGAGCCAGCGAGGGCAAGTACCAAACCAGGATACCATGGTGACGAGACTCCGAGGGTATTTAACGACCCTAATTCAGGTAAGTCTTCTAATCCGAGCCTTCATCCCCATCCCAGGGTAGTTAACGACCCCATCAGGGTCAGTAACGACCCGCCGAGGACACTTAACGACCCTAGTGTCGACCCGGTACTTTCACCTCTCGAGCCTAACTTAGGTCCGAGAATAGTAAAATCTCTTCCATTTCCCACTATGAAATCTATGGACTCTACTGAGAGTAAGTTCAAACGTTTCGTGAAGATTTTTTAGGGCTTTAATATTTTCATCCCATTCGCTGAGGCCCTAAGCGAAATGCCGGCTTACACAATTTTTCAAAGATATTCTTAGCAGGAAAAGATCTATCACAGAATTGCAGGATGATGTCCGATCTATTGCTTTACCAGAAAAGCTTGGAGATCTAGGGAGAATTGCCATCACGATGGGCATAGGCGACCACAAATTCAAAGCTTTATGTGATTTGGGAGCCAACACCAGTCTACTCCCCCTTTCAATTTGGTCAAAAGCTAACATGGGACCGTTAGAGCCAATCAACATGCGGTTATACACAGCCAATGGCTCTTGCATCAGACCAACAGGGATTGTAGAAGATTTTCCAGTACAAGTGGGCAAATTCTTTGTTCCGAATGATTTCATAGTTATGGCAATGCCCGAAGACCCGGTAGTTCCTATTATTTTAGGGAGACTGTTCCTTGCCACCGCTGGAGCCATTATTGATGTTAGGAGGGGACTCCTAACTTTCGAAATTGGGGATGAGGTGACGGAATTCCGATTCAAACAATCTATGAAGGATATCGATAGAGCCGAAGTCAAGATGCTCTACACCCACAATGAAATCATTGAATGTGGGGACCCTGTTGGAATGTTGGTGTCGCATGAATAATTCTCCAGTCAAAGATGGGCTGAGATAGCCCCTGCAGTTTTGGTAACGAGCTCCCGTACCTCACTACCGATTCTCCTGGCAGAAGAAGCAGGCTCGTTAACGACCCCATCAGCATCGCTAACGACCCTGGCCGAGGACTGTGAAATTTCGGCATTCGAATACCTTGAAGAAGTGTTGAAGACGGATCCAGAAGAACCAATTCTCATTCCAGTTGAACCTTCTCCAACACTAAAGCCTCTTGCAGACTCTCTCAGGTATGAATTTCTCGGTCCTAATTCTACCTTACTGGTCATCATTAATGCCAAATTAAAAGATGAAGAAGTAGAGAAACTATTGAGCATACTTAGAATGCATAGAAAAGTCATAGGCTACTCCCTTGATGATATAATAGGCATATCCCCTTCTCTCTGCATGCATAGAATATACATGGAGGACAATCATAAACCCACCATAGAGCATCAACGTAGATTAAATCCTAACATGAAAGATTTGGTTAAAAAAGATTATTAAATTACTAGATGATGGGATCATATTTCCTATATCGGACAGCCAATGGGTGAGTCCGGTCCATGTAGTTCCAAAAAAAGGGGGGGATGACTGTTATAGAAAACAAAAAGGGAGAGCTTATTCCAACTAGAACCACCACCAGTTGGAGGATGTGCATTGATTATAGGAAGCTTAATAGTGCCACTAGAAAAGATCATTTTCCGCTTCCTTTCATTGATCAGGTATTAGAACGCTTAGCCCATTCATCCTGACGATCAGGAGAAGACTACCTTTACATGTCCCTATGGAACCTTTGCTTATAAGAGAATGCCATCTGGGCTTTGCAATGCCCCCGCCACCTTTCAAAGGTGTATGATGGCCATTTTTTCGGATATGATAGAGGAGATTGTAGAGGTTTTCATGGATGATTTCTCTGTTTATGGTTCTTCATTTGATGCTTGTCTTGCTAATCTTGCACGTTTGCTTAAAAGATGTGAAGAAACCAATCTTGTTTTGAATTGGGAAAAATGCCATTTCATGGTTCAATAGGGGATAGTACTAGGACACCTTGTCTCTAAAAGAGGGATAGAGGTAGATAGAGAAAAAATTGAGCATATTGAAAAACTACCTCCTCCCTCTTCTGTAAGAGACATTAGGAGTTTTCTAGGGCATGCTGGATTCTACAGACGTTTTATTCAAGATTTATCTAAGATAGCTAAACCTTTGACTAACCTACTAATGAAAGATGTAGTGTTTGAGCTGTCTCCAGAGTGTCTTGAAGCTTTTTACAGGTTAAGAGCAGCCCTCGTGTCCGCCCCTATTATGCAGTCTCCAGATTGGACACTCCCCTTTGAGATCATGTGCGATGCAAGTGACTATGCAGTCGGCGTAGTTTTGGGACAACGGAAGGATAAGAAACTCCATGCCATCTACTACGCTAGTAAGACGCTGGATGAGGCGCAGAGTAAGTATACCACATTGGAGAAGGAGTTTCTGGCTGTGGTATTTGCCTTTGAAAAATTCCGGTCCTACCTTGTTGGATCAAAACTGATTGTCTATACTGACCATGAGGCCGTTAGATACCTAATGGCCAAAAACGATGCCAAGCCTAGACTGCTTCGTTGGATGCTCTTATTGTAGGAATTTGACCATGAAATAAGAGACAAGAAGGGAGCAGAAAACCTAGTGGCGGACCACTTTTCCATACTACCGGTTGAGCATATCACTGAATCCAACAACGAAGTGCCAATAAATGATTCCAGGCCAGACGAACACCTAATGCTGAACGAGGTCGAACTCAATAAAACCCTCGTTACCGACCCCTTCAGGGTCGTTAACGAGGCACTGAGGCTGGATTGCATAGATCACGAGAGCAAAGTCCCAAGGAGCATCGATGATGTTCGCATTTTTGGTATAGGTTTTGATAGGTTTTCTTTGTTTATTAGGATTAATTTTGTCTATTTTAGGTTTCGTTTTAAGTGTTTTTAGTTAGTTTTGTATAAATCTGCGAAAAAAGTGGAATCTACGCTATTTTGTGTATTTTGCAGGTTTTAGCTAGGAAAGGAGCTAAATGGAGATAAATTTGGAGCATCACAATTAAGGACGGGAAAGTGCAAGGTTTAAGAAGTCGAAGCTCAAGAAAACGAGAGGAGGTGTTGAAGAAAACAAAACCCCAGGCTCCTTAACGAGGTTGTGAAGGGTCGTTAACGAGGCCACGAGGAAGAAGAATTCGGAGTATTATTTTATTATTCACCGATCCTGAGTGGGAATTTATTTCCGTATCGGTTGAGTATCTTTTTAGAATCTTTATGGGTTAATAGAATATGTATTTTAGGGTTTAATATCTTTTTAGATTTTATTTCTATCTTTTAGAGATTGTTTCTATCTTTTTAGGAAAGTTTTTATCTTTTAGCTTTTTAGTTTTATAGGATTTTCTAGTATAAATACTCTTCTATCTAGCATAGAAAGGGGGGAAATTTTTGGAGTAGAGTTTTAGAGCTAGTTTTGGAGAAGGAAGGAAGGCTGAAGGAAAGGCTGCCGGATCGGAACTCGGAAACGAGGGGTCGGTGACGACGGTTTCCGAGGTTCGTTGATCGAGTTTGTGGTTCGGTGATTGTTTTGTTTTGGTTTTTCTTCTAATTCTCTGTAAGACGATATTTTTGTTATTAATTTAAGTTTGAGTTTTGTTTTCATGTTAGTTTTTATTGAAGTTTTTGGTTTCTTAATCATGAGTAGTGAGTAGTTATTTTTCTAGGGTCGGGGTTAAGCCCGGCATAGTTGAGCATGTTTGATGAAGTAAGGTAGTGTTTTGAATGCCTTTTATTTTTATTGAGATTGTTTGTTGTGCTTAATACCGAAACGGGAGTTGAGGTAATTTGAGTTTTAACTTGATTGAAAGAGAAAGTTAGTAACTTGAAGGTTGATATTGTTTGAAAACGAAGGTTTCAAGCTTTAGATCCAAAACAAGCAATTGAGTGAGTTGGTTTATGAAAATAGATTAATTTACCTGTCAAGTCAATGAAAGTTGATGACTCTATCTATTTAAAGGCATGATCTTATCTACTTACGAATTCTTATGCTTGGCTATGTTGTGGTGTCCCTTATCCTAGATATTTGTTTTTATTGAATTATTTCTGATAAATCTCTGTTGCTGAATGCTTGCTTCGGTATCGAGTATTAATTAGAATTTTATTAGTTCGTTAATTGATGTTTTTATATTCGGTGGTTCGGTAACGATCCTGACAAGGTCGTTAACGAGGCATCTCGTGAGTGATTGTGTTTGATTTTGTTTGATTTTTATTAGATTGATAGACAAACAACCTTGCTTCATGTGGAACGATCCTGACTCCACTGTACTCAGCGGGGTCTTGACTTACAAATTTATTTGTTGGCCGAGAAACCCTTTCAACAAATTGGCGCCGTTGCCGGGGAAGCAACGAGTTGTTAGTTTATCTTTGGGATCGGGACTAGCCCGACCCCCTTTTTGTTTTTAATTTTTGTTTTCTTTGTTTGTTTTCTCAGTGTATGCCGGTAGGACGAAGAAGGCTTCAGTTTGATAGCTCCAGTTATTACTCAGAACCCGAACGTTCCCTGCACCGACGACTCCGAGAAAACCGAGCCATGGCCACAGCTGAAGAGATGGCTCGAGAGCTAGAGATCCTCCGGACCCAGATGGAGGCACTGAGAGTCGAGAAGGACGGCGCTGATGCAGACAAGGCTCGACTGCAAGAAGAGATAAACGCCTATCCAAGGAATGCCAAGCAATACATGCATCCGGAACTGAGGGTGCCAGAATCTCCTATTGTGCTTCCTGTGATAGAGAAACCTTTTGAGATCAAGTCTCAATTTATATCCTTGATTAAACGGGCTCAGTTTGAAGGGAAACCTGCTGAGTGCCCTATGGAACATATTAGAAATTTTCTTGATTTATGTGACACCATAGCTGCTGAAGGTGTCTCACTAGAATATGTTCTGTTGAAAGCTTTTAGATGGTCACTTACTGGAAAGGCCCTGAACTGGTTAGAGAGTCTACCTTCTAACTCTACCAGGACTTGGAAAGCTTTGTATGATCAATTTCTTACAAAGTTTTTTCCCTCCTGCTAAGACAACGGAGTTAAGGAAACGCATCACCTCTTATCACCAGTTGCCTAATGAGACATTTGTTGAAACATGGGAAAGATTTAAAGAGATGCTTAGACAATGCCCTACTCATGGGCAACCATTATATGTATTGCAAGAAATCTTTTTTCAGGGTATCAACGCAGATACCAAGAACTGCATCAACACGCATACTGCGTGCGGTTTTATAGAGATGAACCCGACAGAGGCGTGGGAACTTGTGGACAAGCTGGCGAATTACGATGCTATGTACGGAACCCAGCAGGCTCCACAAACTCAAAAACGTCTCTATGTGCCCAATCGAGATGAAGTTGACCCCGATGTTAAAAATCAATTCTTACAAGATGAGGTCAACCGTTTGAGAAAACAGGTAAGTTTTCTGAAATCCTCTCAATCATGTCAAGAATGTGGTTCTTCTGCGCATAGTACTTCTGCTTGCACTAACATTGAGCAGGTTAGAACCGCTGAGACGATAGCTGAGATGAATTACATGAGAGGACCCTACAGGAACCAGCCTAATTACAATGACAGGTCGAACAACTATCAATCATGGGGCAATCAGAATGCAAATCATAATTACACAGGGCCCCCGCAAGATAGACGACCTGCACCATATCGACCTCCAGGCCATCAGGAGACACCATCATGGGCTCAAGAGATTAAAGAGGGCATCAATGGATTGGATAAAAGATGGGGAGAGTTCGATATTTGGAAGAAGAGTGTTGATTCCCAACTAGGAGACCTTGCTGCACGGATTCCAAGACCACAAGGGCAACTCCCGGGTCGTACCGAAGAGAACCCTAGAGGCCAAATAGCAGCAGTACACCTTAGAAGCGGGAAGACACTACCGGAGAGAATTCAAGCTGAAGAGAAGGTGGAACAAGATCTCGCCAGCCAGCTCGTTAACGAGCCAACGAGAGCTAGTACCGAGCCTACAAGCCAGGATGACGAGGCTCCGAGGATTCCTGACGAGCCCAGCCCAGGTAAATTTTCTAAACCGAGTCCTCCTCTCAATCCCAGGCTCGTTAACGACCCCATCAGGGTCGGTAACGACCCGCCGAGGACACCGACCGACCCCAATGTCGACCCGGTACTCTCACCTCTCGAGCCTAACTTGGTTCCGAGAATGGTGAAAACTCTTCCATTTCCAGTTAAGAAATCTATGGAATCTACTGAGAGTAAGTTCAAGCGTTTCGTTAAGATTCTTCAGGGCATTAATATTTCCATCCCATTCGCTGAGGCCCTAAGCGAAATGCCGGCTTACACAAAATTTTTGAAAGATATTCTTAGCAGGAAAAGATCTATTACAGAGCTGCAGGACGAGGTCAGATCCATAGCTATTCCAGAAAAGCTTGGAGATCCTGGGAGGTTTGCAATCACAATCGGCATAGGCAACCACAAGTTCAAAGCTTTATGCAATCTTGGTGCCAGTGCTAGTCTTGTTCCACTCTCAATCTGGTCTAAAGCCAATATGGGACCACTGGAACCAGTAGACATGAATCTGTACATGGCAGATGGGTCAAGTGTCAAAGCAACAGGAGTAGTGGACGATTACCCTATTCAAGTCGGGAAATTCTTCATACCAAATGATTTTATTGTCCTTGATATGCCTGAAGACCCTCTTGTCCCCATAATTCTCGGGCGACCATTCTTAGCCACAGCAGGAGCAAGAGTTGATGTGCGTAAGGGACTCCTCACTTTTGATATAGGAGAGGAACGGGTGGAATTCAATTTAGATCAGAAAGCTAACGACCCAATTGGAGTGGCACAACTAGAGTTGACTCAACCCGAACCAGACACCACAGCCCCTACCGAGCCACATCTGCCGATCAATGATGCTCCCATGCACAAAGGCCCTACTATAGAGGTTACAGAAAAGACCAAACCACCTTGGATTTCAGACTATACCATTAACCCAGGGATATCGAGCTTACTAATAGAAGAAGAAGGTCCCAATTTAGCAATTCAGGTGCACAGAGGCAGTAAAGCTACAGGCACGGTATTTGAAGACCCTAACATGACCAGACATGAACCACCATGAGACAAGCAAGAGAGCTCGTCGGGCTAACGACGTTAAACATAGCGCTTACGGGAGGCAACCCGCTTTTTAGAATAGGTTTAGTTTATTTTATTTTATTTTATTTTTCTTTTAGATTATTTCCTAGCTTTCTTTTATTTTTCTTTTTTATTTTAAATAGGATAGAAATAAGGTTTTTTTGAGCTAACAAGATTTCAGAAAAAAAGGGGTCGAAATGCACTCAAGGAGGCTACGGTGGCTCGTTAACGACCCACTCAGGGTCGTTAACGACCCAGTTCGGACGACCCGATTCGTCACAATACGGGGCAGGTAAGTAATTCTAACCTAGTTAACATTTTCTAACCCTAGCCGTCACCCCCTCTATCTTTACCCCTCCTATAAAAACCCTTCTACCCCTCCCAAAATTCTACCACAATCTCTCCCACATTCACTCTCAAACCCAAAACTCTCTCAATCCCTTTCCCTTTTCTCCTACCGAGTCGGCAATCCCACGTTAACGACCACCGGAGACGCCATCGTTACCGGAGTTCGAAGGCCCTTTCACCGTCGACGACGAGCTCGTTAACCTACCCCGATCCCGACCCTTGTCCTTTTAATTCTCGGTTCTCCGGTATGATTTCTAAACCCTTGCTTGAATTTGCATGATTGAGTATCTATAGGGTTAAATTTCATATCTTGAATCATGATTTTTAGGGAGATCGATGAGCATGCCTAAATTCCGTTCTAAAATTCTTGATTATGCTTAGTTGTTCATGTTTTAGGTAAGATTATCCATGATAGATTAGCTATTGTAACCCTTTAGTTAAGAAAGCATGAATTTTTCTTGTTCTAGATCTAAAAGTTCAAACTTTGCATGTCAAAATTTCGGGAAATTTTTAGCATGTTCGGGATGGGTAATTAAGTGAGTATGGGGTGCTTTTACCCAATGAGGGAATTGTGGAGAATAATATAAGATTGCATGCTTGATTTGTGCTGAATTAGAGGTAGATTCAATTTCGGACATTACTGGTTTGCTCTCGGTGGCTCGTTAACGACCCACCCAGGCTCGTTAACGACCCTACACTTCATCAATGCTTAATCCGAGGCCAGCTTCGTGAACAACCCAATTGGGTAGTTTATGAATAATTCCGAGGTTAATTTTGAGACCAAGTATGGGGTCTCGTACCTATTATTTTTGAGTGGATCTTATCTTGGAAAATTTTCGATTATTTTGTAGGATCAATGGCTAGTTCAAGCAGACCCGCTACCCGAGACCAGAAGAAGAGGAGAAACCACAGGTCTCCATCTCCACCCCGGGTGGACGATGTGATTTTGAGCAGTCAAAGCCAAGTACGGCGCTACCGGGATTTCTTGGAGAAGGACCATTACACCCGATGGTTCTCGAAGTCTAGCGCCGTCTCTACGGGCATCTACACGGATGTCAAGGACGCTTTTGCCATCCTTGGGGCCGCTCACTTATTGAAGCAAGAGAGCTTGCCACATTATCCGGCCCTCACATCCGAGTTCTTGGCGACCTTGGAGACCAACTTCTCGTCGAAAATCTCGGCGGGATGCATTCGGTTCCGGCTCGGTAACGAGGATCGTGACTTCACCATGGCGGAGTTCAATGCAATCTTGGAGCTCCCAAACCCGTCTAGAGACTATAGCTTGAAGGACTACCGAGTGACCCGCACTTGGAGCTACATCACCGGAGAGGTTCAATCCTCCACCGCGGCACTATCCGGGGCAACAATAGTCAACCCCATCTTCCGGATCATCTTGAGAGTCCTCGCCGCACTATTCTGGCCGAAGAAGGAGTTGAACCGGTCTACAAGAACAGAGGTCGCTTGCTTCCGCACCATCCTCTTCGAGGAGCCCGGCCCCTTGAATTTGGGGTACGAATGGCTCTACTACGTCGAGAAGTCCCACAAGACCAAGGAGGTATGGTGTGGCAATTTGGTTAGCCTCTTGGCTAAGAATCTTGGAGTGGATCTCACCCGCTACACACCGGCCCACGCTCAACTCCTCAACAAGAACTATTGGTATAGCGCCGGGATTTTCGTGCAAGCCGAGGGAGGCTACAAAGTGAAGGTTCGAGATCAAGTCGTCATACCTTCCCTCGACATGTACGAGCTACTCTACATAACAAATTGGTACGAGGTGTGGACGGGCCAGCCTTACCCATTGGAGCCAAAACCGGAAGATGAGCTCTCACTTAGGCCATGTCACACCCGGTTTGAGCGGGACAATGTGGACGAATATGAAGAAGAAGATGAGCAAGAGGATACCGAGGTCGTAGGCAATGATATCGGGGAAGCCGACACCGAGGGCGGCACTGAGGAGCTCAACTTTACAGAAGAAGACATGGAGACGGAGGAATTAGGAGGCAATATCTTCGTCAACGAGCCAACAAGGGTCGTTAACGACCATTTCCAGCCACCGCCCAACACTGTTAACGAGGCAACCAGCTTCGTTAACGAGGTGTCGCAAGCTCCTGTCGACCCTCCACCAGCTCCTGTCGACCCTCATGCATATGGCTTAATGCCTTACAAACCGGTGATGTACCAAGATCATTTCCAGCCTCACTACCCACCACCTCCTCAGCACGAGTACACAGGATCGAGCATACCACCACCATGGGCCGAGGATCTTTCTGCACGGATGCAGCAGCTTCACCTTCAGACCGATCACATTCATCGGAGGATGGATAGATGGGAAACCGTCTACTCCGCACGCATGTCGAGGGAGGACGAGCGGCAACGTCAGAGAGAGGCGGAGGATGCTGAGCGTTGGAGGACGATGTATGACTTCATGGGGCACTTTGAGCACAATTTTCCTCCACCGAACCGTTGATCAAGCTCAAGATGAAGTTTCCTTTCCTTGTTTCTACTTTTGTAAGTTTTATGTCTTTCTTTTTCTTTTTAATTTTTTTGTTTTCTTTTCTATTTCTTTTCCTATTCTTCTTATTTTTCTTACAGTGGGGACACTGTAATTTGAAGTATGGGGTGGGAAGAAAGTAGAAAAATTATGTCCTAGGTGTTTTTATGTTTTATGTAGTTGTTACTTCTGTTAAATCGAAAAAAACAAAAAAATTGAAAAATTTGAAAAATCCAAAAAAGAGTTTAGAATTGATAGATATTCCTTCTTAAAAGTTCTATGATAGCAATCACTAGTTTGACCATATAATTCCTTGCAAACATGTCTTGAAAGTATAGCCGGATTCTTAAAAATTGAAATTATTGTTTTAGTAGAAGAGAATAGCATTAGATGAAATTGAGCACATATACTTTATAGCATAGATGATGCAATCCAACAAAATCTACCTTGTGAGAAATTTTTGGCCTTATAGGGAGAACATTTATAAACCCCTCTTCTTTTTTGTGTGATTTACTCTCCTTATGCATATTATCTCTTGGAATTGTGATGGTTATCTATTTCTTGAGACCCTTATAAGATTTTTAGTTCATTACTTGTAAAGATCATATGATAGAGAACTTATTTTTATGAGCCTTATTATCCCCTATCTACCTTTATATTATTCCTTCTTTTGATAACCAATTCTGGCCTGAAACCTTTTATTTTTAGCTCCACAAAAATTGTTCCCTAGCCGAGATAAGCTTGACCCTATCCGGGAATTAGGACTTAGATTGGAGAGGTGAAGTTTTGTGTTTTGTTAAAAAGAAAAGAGTTTTTATTTGCTTGAATTAAAGGGGATTTGGAAGGGTAGATTTGGAAGTCTCTTGTTATTATATGTAAGAAAGGTCTCTTGAAAAAAAAAAAAAAGATGCACGATTAAGTTTAAAGGGAAGAAATGTATACGGTGGATCGTTAACGACCCGGATGTGGGTTCGTTAACGAGGCAGCGAAAGAAAGAAAAATATAAAAAAAAAGAGAAAGAAAGAAGAAAAGTTGAAGTGCATTTGTGTTTAAAAATAATATCAAGAGATTCTTTTATTTTTGATTATGAGACTTTCTAGGATGATAAATGGGTGAGTGAAAATAAGTGTGCATAATATGAGAATGAGTTTGGTTATTTTATATGAGAGTTTTTGATGTTATGTGTGAGTTTTTTTAGGAGTCTTTGATTCCTGGATATTATTAGCACCACATGACCAAAATATTTCCATGCCTTATTGTTATTACCAAGCCCCATTACAACCCGGTCGAATGGAAGCTTCTATGAAGTTTTTCATTGAGCCTAAGTTCTCTTGATGATTCTTTGCTTGTTTTGACAAATCATGGGTAGAGAGTATTGGTGATATAAGTTCCAATTTCTGTGAGTTTTTGTATATAGGATGAGTTGTGAGATTGAAATTATAAGCCCAAACACATGAGAGTTGAGTGAAACACATTATATCCCTTGAGAGGTTGGATTGTATTATTTTATGTCTATTTAAGTGCATATATGTGTGAGGATGTTAATAGTCTTTTGCTATAATTTTCTTATGTATAGATGTTGCTTTTTGAAGATGGTTATGTCTTGATAAGCATGATTTGTTATGGTTTTGGTTAGTATCTTGATTATTGCTTGAGGACAAGCAAGTCTAAGTATGGGGTATTTTGATGTTCGCATTTTTGGATAGTTTTTGATAGGTTTTCTTTGTTTATTAGGATTAATTTTGTCTAGTTTAGGTTTCGTTTTAAGTGTTTTTAGTTAGTTTTGTATAAATCTGCGAAAAAAAGTGGAATCTACGCTATTTTGTGTATTTTGCAGGTTTTAGCTAGGAAAGGAGCTAAATGGAGATAAATTTGGAACATCACAATGAAGGACGGGAAAGTGCAAGATTTAAGAAGTCGAAGCTCAAGAAAACGAGAGGAGGTGTTGAAGAAAACAAAACCCCAGGCTCGTTAACGAGGCTGTGAAGGGTCGTTAACGAGGCCACGACGAAGAAGAATTCAGAGTATTATTTTATTATTCACCGATCCTGAGTGGGAATTTATTTCCGTATCGGTTGAGTATCTTTTTAGAATCTTTATGGATTAATAGAATATGTATTTTAGGGTTTAATATCTTTTTAGATTTTATTTCTATCTTTTAGAGATTGTTTCTATCTTTTTAGGAAAGTTTTTATCTTTTATCTTTTTAGTTTTTTTAGGATTTTCTAGTATAAATATCCTTCTATCTAGCATAGAAAGGGGGGGGGGGAATTTTTGGAGTAGAGTTTTAGAGCTAGTTTTGGAGAAGGAAGGAATGCTGAAGGAAAGGCTGTCAGATCGGAAGTCGGTGACGAGGGGTCGGTGACGACGGTTTCCGAGGTTCGTTGATCGAGTTTGTGGTTCGGTGATTGTTTTCTTTTGGTTTTTCTTCTAATTCTCTGTAAGACGATATTTTTGTTATTAATTTAACTTTGAGTTTTGTTTTCATGTTTGTTTTTATTGAAGTTTTTGGTTTCTTAATCATGAGTAGTGAGTAGTTATTTTTCTAGGGTCAGGGTTAAGCCCGGCATAGTTGAGCATGTTTGATGAAGTAAGGTAGTGTTTTGAATGCCTTTTATTTTTATTGAGATTGTTTGTTGTGCTTAATACCGAAACGGGAGTTGAGGTAATTTGAGTTTTTACTTGATTGAAAGAGAAAGTTAGTAACTTGAAGGTTGATATTGTTTGAAAACGAAGGTTTCATGCTTTAGATCCAAAACAAGCAATTGAGTGAGTTGGTTTATGAAAATAGATTAATTTACCTGTCAAGTCAATGAAAGTTGATGACTCTATCTATTTAAAGGCATGATCTTATCTACTTACGAATTCTTATGCTTGGCTATGCTGTGGTGTCCCTTATCCTAGATATTTGTTTTTATTGAATTATTTCTGATAAATCTTCGTTGCTGAATGCTTGCTTCGGTACCGAGTATTAATTAGAATTTTATTAGTTCGTTAATTGATGTTTTTATATTCGGTGGTTCGGTAACGATCCTGACAAGGTCGTTAACGAGGCATCTCGTGAGTGATTGTGTTTGATTTTGTTTGATTTTTATTAGATTGATAGACAAACAACCTTGCTTCCTGTGGAACGATCCTGACTCCACTGTACTCAGCAGGGTCTTGACTTACAAATTTATTTGTTGGCCGAGAAACCCTCTCAACAAATTGGCGCCGTTGCCGGGGAAGCAACGAGTTGTTAGTTTATCTTTGGGATCGGGACTAGCCCGACCCCGTTTTTGTTTTTAATTTTTGTTTTCTTTGTTTGTTTTCTCAGTGTATGCCGGTAGGACGAAGAAGGCTTCAGTTTGATAGCTCAAGTTATTACTCAGAACCCGAGCGTTCCCTGCACCGACGACTCCGAGAAAACCGAGCCATGGCCACAGCTGAAGAGATGGCTCGAGAGCTAGAGATCCTCCGGACCCAGATGGAGGCACTGAGAGCCGAGAAGGACGGCGCTGATGCAGACAAGGCTCGACTGCAAGAAGAGATAAACGCCTATCCAAGGAATGCCAAGCAATACATGCATCCGGAATTGAGGGTGCCAGAATCTCCTATTGTGCTTCCTGCGATAGAGAAACCTTTTGAGATCAAGTCTCAATTTATATCCTTGATTAAACGATCTCAGTTTGAAGGGAAACCTACTGAGTGCCCTATGGAACATATTAGAAATTTTCTTGATTTATGTGACACCATAGCTGCTGAAGGTGTCTCACTAGAATATGTTCTGTTGAAAGCTTTTAGATGGTCACTTACTGGAAAGGCCCTGAACTGGTTAGAGAGTCTACCTTCTAAGTCTATCAGGACTTGGAAAGCTTTGTATGATCAATTTCTTACAAAGTTTTTTCCCTCCTGCTAAGACAACGGAGTTAAGGAAACGCATCACCTCTTATCACCAGTTGCCTAATGAGACATTTGTTGAAACATGGGAAAGATTTAAAGAGATGCTTAGACAATGCCCTACTCATGGGCAACCATTATATGTATTGCAAGAAATCTTTTTTCAGGGAATCAACGCAGAGACCAAGAACCGCATCAACACGCATACTGCGTGCGGTTTTATAGAGATGAACCCGACAGAGGCGTGGGAACTGTTGGACAAGCTGGCGAATTACGATGCTATGTACGGAACCCAGCAGGCTCCACAAACTCAAAAACGTCTCTATGTGCCCAATCGAGATGAAGTTGACCCCGATGTTAAAAATCAATTCTTACAAGATGAGGTCAACCGTTTGAGAAAACAGGTAAGTTTTCTGAAATCCTCTCAATCATGTCAAGAATGTGGTTCTTCTGCGCATAGTACTTCTGCTTGCACTAACATTGAGCAGGTTAGAACCGCTGAGACGATAGCTGAGATGAATTACATGAGAGGACCCTACAGGAACCAGCCTAATTACAATGACAGGTCGAACAACTATCAATCATGGGGCAATCAGAATGCAAATCATAATTACACAGGGCCCCCGCAAGATAGACGACCTGCACCATATCGACCTCCAGGCCATCAGGAGACACCATCATGGGCTCAAGAGATTAAAGAGGGCATCAATGGATTGGATAAAAGATGGGGAGAGTTCGATATTTGGAAGAAGAGTGTTGATTCCCAACTAGGAGACCTTGCTGCACGGATTCCAAGACCACAAGGGCAACTCCCGGGTCGTACCGAAGAGAACCCTAGAGGCCAAATAGCAGCAGTACACCTTAGAAGCGGGAAGACACTACCGGAGAGAATTCAAGCTGAAGAGAAGGAGGAACAAGATCTCGCCAGCCAGCTCGTTAACGAGCCAGCGAGAGCTAGTACCGAGCCTACAAGCCAGGATGACGAGGCTCCGAGGATTCCTGACGAGCCCAGCCCAGGTAAGTTTACTAAACCGAGTCCTCCTCTCAATCCCAGGCTCGTTAACGACCCCACCAGGGTCGGTAACGACCCGCCGAGGACACCAAACGACCCCAGTGTCGACCCGGTACTCTCACCTCTCGAGCCTAACTTGGTTCCGAGAATGGTGAAAACTCTTCCATTTCCAGTTAAGAAATCTATGGAATCTACTGAGAGTAAGTTCAAGCATTTCGTTAAGATTCTTCAGGGCATTAATATTTCCATCCCATTCGCTGAGGCCCTAAGCGAAATGTCGGCTTACACAAAATTTTTGAAAGATATTCTTAGCAGGAAAAGATCTATTACAGAGCTGCAGGACGAGGTCAGATCCATAGCTATTCCAGAAAAGCTTGGAGATCCTGGGAGGTTTGCAATCACAATCGGCATAGGCAACCATAAGTTCAAAGCTTTATGCGATCTTGGTGCCAGTGCTAGTCTTGTTCCACTATCAATCTGGTTGCAAATATGGGACCATTAGAGCCTGTCAACATGCGGCTTTATATGGCAGATTGATCTTGCATCAAACCAACAGGGCTGCTAGAAGATTTCCCAGTTCAAGTGGGTAATTTCTTTGTTCCGAATGACTTCATCGTGATGGAAATGCCCGAAGATCCAGTTGTGCCTATTATTTTGGGAAGACCATTCCTCGCCACAGCAGGAGCTATAATCGATGTTAGGAGAGGACTCCTAACTTTCAAAATTGGGGATGAGGTGACAGAATTCCGATTCAAACAATCCAGGGAGTCCGACAAAGCTGAAGTCAAGATGCTCTACGCCCACGAGGAGATCATTGAATGTGGAGACCCCATAGGAAGATCGGCATGCAATGATGAAATTTCAGGGCAAAGATGGGTAGAAATCTCCACTGCAGTCTCAGTAACGAGTCCTCCAGCATCGTTACCGATTCTCCTGGCAGAAGAAGCAGGCTCGTTAACGACCTACTCAGATTCGTTAACGACCCTTGCCGAAGATGGTGAGATCTCAGCTTTCGAATGCTTTCATGAAGTATTGAAGACGGAACCAGAAGAGCCCATTCTAATTCCTACCGAACCGTCCCCAACACTTAAACCTTTGCCAGATTCCCTCAGGTATGAATTCCTCGGACCAAATTCTACTCTTCCTGTCATCATTAATGCTGGATTAAAAGATGAAGAAGTAGAAAAACTCCTAAGTGTGATTAAGATGCATAGAAAAGCCATAGGCTACTCTCTTGATGATATAACTGGCATATCCCCTTGTCTTTGCATGCATAGGATTTACATGGAGGACAATCATAAACCCACCATAGAGCATCAACGTAGATTAAATCCTAACATGAAAGATGTAGTTAAAAAGGAAATTATTAAATTACTTGATGCAGGGATCATATTTCCTATTTCGGACAGCCAATGGGTGAGTCCGGTCCATGTAGTCCCTAAGAAAGGGGGGATGACTGTGATAGAAAATGAAAAGGGAGAGCTTATTCCAACTAGAACCACCACTAGTTGGAGGATGTGCATTGATTATAGGAAGCTCAATAGCGCTACTAGAAAAGATCATTTTCCGCTTCCTTTCATAGATCAAGTTTTAGAACGCTTAGCCCAGCATGATTACTTCTGTTATTTAGATGGCTATAGCGGCTTTTGGCAGATTCCCATTCATCCTGATGACCAAGAGAAAACAACCTTTACATGTCCCTATGGAACCTTTGCTTATAAAAGAATGCCATTTGGGCTTTGCAATGCCCCCGCTACTTTTCAAAGATGTATGATGGCTATTTTTTCTGATATGATAGAGGATATTGTAGAGGTTTTTATGGATGATTTTTCTGTGTATGGTTCTTCATTTGATTCTTGTCTTGCTAACCTTGCACGAGTGCTTAAACGATGTGAAGAAACCAATCTTGTACTGAATTGGGGAAAATGTCACTTTATGGTTCAAGAGGGGATAGTACTAGGACACCTTGTCTCTAAAAGAGGGATAGAAGTAGATAAAGCGAAAATTGAGCTTATTGAAAAACTACCTCCTCCCTCTTCTGTAAGAGACATTAGGAGTTTTTTAGGGCATGCTGGCTTTTACAGGCGATTTATTCAGGATTTTTCTAAGATAGATAAACCTTTGACTAACCTACTAATGAAAGATGTAGTGTTTCAGCTGTCTCCAGAATGTCTTGAAGCATTTTACAGGTTAAGAGCTGCCCTTGTGTCTGCCCCCATCATGCAGTCCCCAGACTGGACATTGCCCTTTGAGATCATGTGCGATGCTAGTGACTATGTAGTTGGCGCAGTTTTAGGGCAAAGGAAAGACAAGAAACTCCACGCCATTTACTACGCCAGTAAGACGCTGGATGAGGCGCAGAGTAAGTATACCACAACGGAGAAGGAATTCCTTGCTGTGGTATTTGCCTTTGAAAAATTTCGGTCCTATCTTGTTGGATCCAAAGTGATTGTTTATACTGACCATGAGGCCGTTAGATACCTAATGGCTAAAAAAGATGCAAAACCTAGATTGCTTCGTTGGATGCTCTTACTGCAGGAATTCGATCATGAAATAAGAGACAAGAAGGGAGCAGAAAATCTAGTGGCGGATCACTTGTCCAGGTTGCCAGTTGAGCATATCACCGAGTCCAACAATGACGTTCCGATAAATGATTCCAGACCCGACGAACACCTCCTACTGAACGAGGTTGAGATCTACAAGATCCTCGTTACCGACCCCTTCAGGATCGTTAACGAGGATCCGAGGCTGGAAGACACAAATAAAAAGGGAAAATGTTCAAGTTTGGTCGACAATCAAGCCAATGGGGTCGTTACTGAGCTACGGGAGGTCGGTACCGAGGTCAATAAATGGAAACCTAGCTCGTCAACGACCCATCCAGGTAAGATTACTGAACCTAAGTCTTCTCAATTAAAATCCATCCCCTCTCCTTCTTCAATTTCTTCTTCCTCAATATCAATCCATGCTATTAGAGGGCCAAAAGCTCCTTGGTTTGCGGATTTCGCTAACTATCTTGTAGGAGGCGTAATTCCCGAGGGCCTCACCCCACAAAAGAAGAAGAAATTTCTCCATGATGTGAAACAATACTACTGGGACGATCCCTACTTGTTTAAACAAGGAAGTGATCACCTTTTTCGGCGTTGTATCCCAGAAGAGGAGATTGAAAACGTGATTCCTCAATGCCACACACTGCCAACTGGAGGTCATGCAAAAGGATTCAAAACTACTGCGAAGATTCTTCAAAGTGGTCTCTATTGGCCCACCATGTTCAAAGATGTGCAAGCTTATGTGACGGCATGTGATGGATGTCAACGCTCAGGCAACATAACTTGGAGACATGAGAATCCACTAACTGGGATATTAGAAGTTGAGTTATTTGATATATGGGGTATTGATTTCATGGGACCATTTCCCGCCTCAGGACCCTACAAGTACATCTTAGTTGCGGTTGATTATGTTTCCAAGTGGGTGGAAGCTGTTGCTACAAGGACTAACGACGCCAAGATTGTTGCTAAATTCATCAAGACCAATATTTTCCCCAGATTCGGCGTTCCAAGAGTCCTAATTAGTGATGGTGGCTCCCATTTCATCGAGCGGAGTTTTGAAGCCCTTTTGGCTAAATATGGGGTATCTCATCGGGTGGCAACACCATATCATCCCCAAACAAGTGGCCAAGTTGAAGTTTCAAACAGGCAAATCAAGAGCATATTAGAGAAGACAGTTTCCCGTTCTAGAAAAGATTGGTCCTCCAAATTGGATGACGCTCTATGGGCATATAAGACAGCATACAAAACGCCTCTACGCACCACCCACTATAATCTAGTGTATGGCAAGGCATGTCATTTACCGGTCGAAATGGAGCATAAAGCGTTATGGGCTCTCAAGGAACTCAACATGAACCTCGACACGGCTGGAGCAAAAAGATTCATGGACTTGCAAGCATTAGAAGAATTGAGGCTGAAGGCGTACGAAAATGCTGAAATCTACAAGGAGCGCACCAAAAGGTGGCATGATCGGAAATTGGTGCCCAAAACTTACCACATTGGTGATAAGGTACTTCTCTTCAACTCTAGACTCTGATTATTCCCAGGAAAGCTGAGGACACGATGGAGTGGACCATTTGTGGTTCATCACATTTATCCTCACGGAGCAGTAGAGTTGACTGATAACCGAGGCGTCATTTTCAAAGTTAATGGACACCGGTTGAAGAAATTCCATGAGCAGCCTGATCCTGATGAAGAAATAAGAGTTACCATGGCTCTCACACCATGAGACTAGCAAGAGAGCTCGTCGGGCTAACGACGTTAAACATAGCGCTTACGGGAGGCAACCCGCTTTTTAGAATAGGTTTAGTTTATTTTATTTTATTTTATTTTATTTTTCTTTTAGATTATTGTCTAGCTTTCTTTTATTTTTCTTTTTTAGTTTAAATAGGATAGAAATAAGATTTTTTTGAGCTAACAAGATTTCAGGAAAAAAGGGGTCGAAATGCACTCAAGGAGGTTACGGTGGCTCGTTAACGACCCACTCAGGGTCGTTAATGACCCAGTTCGGACGACCCGATTCGTCAGAATACGGGGCAGGTAAGTAATTCTAACCTAGTTAACATTTTCTAACCCTAGCCGTCACCCCCTCTATCTTTACCCCTCCTATAAAAACCCTTCTACCCCTCCCAAAATTCTACCACAATCTCTCCCACATTCACTCTCAAACCCAAAACTCTCTCAATCCCTTTCCCTTTTCTCCTACCGAGTCGGCAACCCCACGTTAACGACCACCGGAGACGCCATCGTTACCGGAGTTCGAAGGCCCTTTCACCGTCGACGACGAGCTCGTTAACCTACCCCGATCCCGACCCTTGTCCTTTTAATTCTCGGTTCTCCGGTATGATTTCTAAACCCTTGCTTGAATTTGAATGATTGATTATCTATAGGGTTAAATTTCATATCTTGAATCATGATTTTTAGGGAGATCGATGAGCATGCCTAAATTCCGTTCTAAAATTCTTGATTATGCTTAGTTGTTCATGTTTTAGGTAAGATTATCCATGATAGATTAGCTATTGTAACCCTTTAGTTAAGAAAGCATGAATTTTTCTTGTTCTAGATCTAAAAGTTCGAACTTTGCATGTCAAAATTTCGGGAAATTTTTAGCATGTTCGGGGTGGGTAATTGAGTAAGTATGGGGTGCTTTTACCCAATGAGGGAATTGTGGAGAATAATATAAGATTGCATGCTTGATTTGTGCTGAATTAGAGGTAGATTCAATTTCGGACATTACTGGTTTCGCTCTCGGTGGCTCGTTAACGACCCACCCAGGCTCGTTAACGACCCTGCACTTCATCAATGCTTAATCCGAGGCCAGCTTCGTGAACAACCCAATTGGGTAGTTTATGAATAATTCCGAGGTTAATTTTGAGACCAAGTATGGGGTCTCGTACCTATTATTTTTGAGTGGATCTTATCTTGGAAAATTTTCGATTATTTTGTAGGATCCATGGCTAGTTCAAGCAGACCCGCTACCCGAGCCCAGAAGAAGAGGAGAAACCACAGGTCTCCATCTCCACCCCGGGTGGACGATGTGATTTTGAGCAGTCAAAGCCAAGTACGACGCTACCGGGATTTCTTGGAGAAGGACCATTACACCCGATGGTTCTCGAAGTCTAGCGTCGTCTCTACGGGCATCTACACGGATGTCAAGGACGCTTTTGCCATCCTTGGGGCCGCTCACTTATTGAAGCAAGAGAGCTTGCCACATTATCCGGCCCTCACATCCGAGTTCTTGGCCACCTTGGAGACCAACTACTCGTCGAAAATCTCGGCGGGATGCATTCGGTTCCGGCTCGGTAACGAGGATCGTGACTTCACCATGGCGGAGTTCAATGCAATCTTGGAGCTCCCAAACCCGTCTAGAGACTATAGCTTGAAGGACTACCGAGTGACCCGCACTTGGAGCTACATCACCGGAGAGGTTCAATCCTCCACCGCGGCACTATCCGGGGCAACCATAGTCAACCCCATCTTCCGGATCATCTTGAGAGTCCTCGCCGCACTATTCTGGCCGAAGAAGGAGTTGAACCGGTCTACAAGAACAGAGGTCGCTTGCTTCCGCACCATCCTCTTCGAGGAGCCCGGCCCCTTGAATTTGGGGTACGAATGGCTCTACTACGTCGAGAAGTCCCACAAGTCCAAGGAGGTATGGTGTGGCAATTTGGTTAGCCTCTTGGCTAAGAATCTTGGAGTGGATCTCACCCGCTACACACCGGCCCACGCTCAACTCCTCAACAAGAACTATTGGTATAGCGCCGGGATTTTCGTGCAAGCCGAGGGAGGCTACAAAGTGAAGGTTCGAGATCAAGTCGTCATACCTTCCCTCGACATGTACGAGCTACTCTACGTACCAAATTGGTACGAGGTGTGGACGGGCCAGCCTTACCCATTGGAGCCAAAACCGGAAGATGAGCTCTCACTTAGGCCATGTCACACCCGGTTTGAGCGGGACAATGTGGACGAATATGAAGAAGAAGATGAGCAAGAGGATACCGAGGTCGTAGGCAATGATATCGGGGAAGCCGACACCGAGGGCGGCACTGAGGAGCTCAACTTTACAGAAGAAGACATGGAGACGGAGGAATTAGGAGGCAATATCTTCGTCAACGAGCCAACAAGGGTCGTTAACGACCATTTCCAGCCACCGCCCAACACTGTTAACGAGGCAACCAGCTTCGTTAACGAGGTGCCGCAAGCTCCTGTCGACCCTCCACCAGCTCCTGTCGACCCTCATGCATATGGCTTAATGCCTTACAACCCGGTGATGTACCAAGATCATTTCCAGCCTCACTACCCACCACCTCCTCAGCCCGAGTACAAAGGATCGAGCATACCACCACCATGGGCTGAGGATCTTTCTGCACGGATGCAGCAGCTTCACCTTCAGACCGATCACATTCATCGGAGGATGGATAGATGGGAAACCGTCTACTCCGCACGCATGTCGAGGGAGGACGAGCGGCAACGTCAGAGAGAGGCGGAGGATGCTGAGCGTTGGAGGACGATGTATGACTTCATGGGACACTTTGAGCACTATTTTCCTCCACCGATCCGTTGATCAAGCTCAAGATGAAGTTTCCTTTCCTTGTTTCTACTTTTGTAAGTTTTACGTCTTTCTTTTTCTTTTTAATTTTTTGTTTTCTTTTCTATTTCTTTTCCCTATTCTTCTTATTTTTCTTATAGTGGGGACACTGTAATTTTAAGTATGGGGTGGGAAGAAAGTAGAAAAATTATGTCCTAGGTGTTTTTATGTTTTATGTAGTTGTTACTTCTGTTAAATCGAAAAAAAAAAAATTGAAAAATTTGAAAAATCCAAAAAAGAGTTTAGAATTGATAGATATTCCTTCTTAAAAGTTCTATGATAGCAATCACTAGTTTGACCATATAATTCCTTGCAAACATGTCTTGAAAGTATAGCCGGATTCTTAAAAATTGAAATTATTGTTTTTTTAGAAGAGAATAGCATTAGATGAAATTGAGCACATATACTTTATAGCATAGATGACGTAATCCAACAAAATCTACCCTGTGAGAAAGTTTTGTCCTTATAGGGAGAACATTTATAAATCCCTCTTCTTTTTTTTGTGTGATTTACTCTCCTTATGCATATTATCTCTTAGAATTGTGATGGTTATCTATTTCTTGAGACCCTTATAGGATTTTTAGTTCATTACTTGTAAAGATCATATGATAGAGAACTTATTTTTATGAGCCTTATTATCCCCTATCTACCTTTATATTATTCCTTCTTTTGATAACCAATTTTGGCCTGAAACCTTTTATTTTTAGCTCCACAAAAATTATTCCCTAGCCGAGATAAGCTTGACCCTATCCGGGAATTAGGACTTAGATTGGACAGGTGAAGTTTTGTGTTTTGTTGAAAAGAAAAGAGTTTCTATTTGCTTGAATTAAAGGGTATTTGGGAAGGGTAGATTTGGAAGTCTCTTGTTATTATATGTAAGAAAGGTCTCTTGATTAAAAAAGATGCACAATAAAGTTTAAAGGGAAGAAATGTATACGGTGGATCGTTAACGACCCGGATGTGGGTTCGTTAACGAGGTAGCGAAAGAAAAGAGAAAAATAAATATAAAAAAAAGAGAAAGAAAGAAGAAAAGTTGAAGTGCATTTGTGTTTAAAAATAATATCAAGAGATTCTTTTATTATGAGACTTTCTAGGATGATAAATGGGTGAGTGAAAATAAGTGTGCATAATATGAGAGTGAGTTTGGTTATTTTATATGAGAGTTTTTGATGTTATGTGTGAGTTTTTTTAGGAGTCTTTGATTCCCGGATATTATTAGCATCACATGACCAAAATATTTCCATGCCTTATTGTTATTACCAAGCCCCGTTACAACCCGGCCGAATGGAAGCTTCTATGAAGTTTTTCATTGAGCCTAAGTTCTCTTGATGATTCTTTGCTTGTTTTGACAAATCTTGGGTGGAGAGTATTGGTGATATAAGTTCCAATTTCTGTGAGTTTTTGTATATAGGATGAGTTGAGAGATTGAAATTATAAGCCCAAACACATGAGAGTTGAGTGAAACACATTATATCCCTTGAGAGGTTGGATTGTATTATTTTATGTCTATTTAAGTGCATATATGTGTGAGGATGTTAATAGTCTTTTGCTATAATTTTCTTATGTATAGATGTTGCTTTTTGAAGATGGCTATGTCTTGATAAGCATGATTTGTTTTGGTTTTGGTTAGTATCTTGATTATTGCTTGAGGACAAGCAAGTCTAAGTATGGGTTCCAGTCTCTTCTTTGAACCAACTCTATACATAAGAAAATTATAGCAAAAACTAGTTGGCTTTAGACCAGATTGAGAGGTTGAGAGTGGAACAAGACTAGCACTGGCACCAAGATCGCATAAAGCTTTGAACTTGTGGTTGCCTATGCCGATTGAGTCTATCTATTTAAAGGCATGATCTTATCTACTTACGAATTCTTATGCTTGGCTATGATGTGGTGTCCCTTATCCTAGATATTTGTTTTTATTGAATTATTTCTGATAAATCTTCGTTGCTGAATGCTTGCTTCGGTACCGAGTATTAATTAGAATTTTATTAGTTCGTTAATTGATGTTTTTATATTTGGTGGTTCGGTAACGATCCTGACAAGGTCGTTAACGAGGCATCTCGTGAGTGATTGTGTTTGATTTTGTTTGATTTTGTTTGATTTTTATTAGATTGATAAACAAACAACCTTGCTTCCTGTGGAACGATCCTGACTCCACTGTACTCAGCGGGGTCTTGACTTACAAATTTATTTGTTGGCCGAGAAACCCTTTCAACAATCGACACATTAGTTAGGCAGATTGCTACCATGCCACGGGAGGTCGTTACCGAGGGTCACACAACCTCTCCAAGCTCGTTAACGACCCACTCAGGTCCGGTGACGAGTAGGTCAGGTAAGATTTCTGAACCAAAACTAGCTCAATTCAATTCAATTCCTTCTCCCTCTTCTACTTCTTCTTCTTCTTCAATATCAATCCATGTCGTTAGAAGGTCGAAAGTCCCTTGGTTCGCGGATTTTGCTAACTATCTTATAGGAGGCATAATTCCCAATGGACTAACTCCACAGAAGAAAAAGAAGTTTCTCCACGATGTAAAACAGTACTATTGGGATGATCCTTACTTGTTTAAACAAGGAAAGGACCACCTCTTTAGACGTTGCATCCCAAAAGAAGAGATAAAGAACGTGATCTGTCAATGTCACACACTACCTACCGGAGGCCATGCAAAAGGGTTCAAAACCACGGCGAAGATTCTTCAAAGTGGTCTCTACTGGCCAACCATGTTCAAGGATGTTCAAGCTTATGTGACAGCATGTGATGGATGCCAACGCTCAGGCAACATTACTTGGAGACATGAGAATCCACTAACTGGGATACTGGAGGTCGATCTATTCGACGTATGGGGGATAGACTTCATGGGACCTTTTCCCACATCAGGCCCCTACAAGTACATCCTAGTGGCGGCCGATTATGTCTCTAAGTGGGTGGAAGCCGTTGCTACAAGGACCAACGACGCTAAAACCGTGGCCAAGTTTATTAAGACTAACATTTTTCCTAGGTTTGGCGTTCCAAGAATCCTCATTAGTGATGGCGGTTCCCATTTCATTGAGTGGAGTTTTGAAGCACTTTTGGCAAAGTATGGGGTATCACATCGGGTGGCAACACCATATCATCCCCAAACTAGTGGCCAAGTTGAAGTTTCAAACAGGCAAATAAAGAGCATATTGGAGAAGACAGTGTCACGTTCTAGGAAGGATTGGTCTTCTAAATTGGATGACGCTCTTTGGGCATACAGGACAGCATACAAGACGCCTCTGCGCACCACTCCTTATAATCTAGTGTATGGCAAAGCATGTCACTTACCGGTCGAGATGGAGCATAAAGCACTATGGGCTCTTAAAGACCTCAACATGAACCTCGACGCAGCTGGAGCAAAAAGATTCATGGATTTGCAAGCACTGGAAGAGTTGAGACTTAAGGCGTATGAAAATGCTGAAATTTACAAGGAGCGCACCAAACGGTGGCATGATCGAAAATTGGTGCCCAAAACCTATGAGGTTGGTGAAAAGGTACTTCTTTTCAACTCTAGACTCCATCTGTTTCCAGGGAAGCTTAGGACAAGATGGAGTGGGCCATTCGTGGTTCATCACATCTATCCCCACGGTGCGGTAGAGTTGATCGATAACCAAGGCAGAATCTTCAAAGTTAATGGCCACCGACTGAAAACGTTCCATGAGCAACCCGACCCAAATGAAGAGATTAGAGTCACTGTGGCTCTTACAACATCGGACTAGCCAAGGGAAGTACGTCGGGCTGACGACGTTAAACATAGCGCTTACGGGAGGCAACCCGCTCATAGTATAGACTAGACTTTTTCTTTTTAGATCCTTTTTCTTAGCTTTCTTTTGAGTTCTTTTTAGTAGTTTTTAGGATAGAAATTAGGATAAGTTTTGAGCTAACAAGATGCATGAGAAGGGCTCAAAAATTACTCAAGGAGGCTACGATGGCTCGTTAACGACCCACCTAGGGTCGTTAACGACCCGGTTCGACGAACCGACTCGGGCAGGTAAGTATTCTTTCAACCCTAATCTATCTTCTATCTTCTACCCTATTTCTTACCCTCCCCAGACGCCGCTACCCACACCCCCTCCTATTTCTACCCTCTCCTATTTAACCCTTCTAAACTCTCCAAAATTCCACCCCCCAAATCTCAAAACTCCAAAATCCTCAAAACTCTACCGAAGCACCCCACCACCGATCGGAATCTCCCACTCCACAGACCATTGGAGACACCATCGTTACCGAAGTTCGGAACCCCGGATTCCCACCGACGAGATCCACGCTCGTTAACCATCCCAATCCGATCCTTTGTTCTTAAATTTTTCGATTTTCCGGTATGATTTCTAAACCCTAACTCTTACTTACAAGATTCATGGTTTTTAGGGTAGAAATTTCATATTGGGATTGTGTTTATAGAGAGGGTCGACTTGCATGTTTGTATTTTGCTCATGAAATTTTGATTGTGCTTAGTTGTTCTTGTTCTAGGGAAGATTATTCATGTTAGATTCTCCATTGCAAAAATCTAATTAGAAAAGCATGAATTTTCTTGTTCTAGTATTAAGTTCAATCTTTGCCATGTCAATTTTGGGTAATTTTAGCATGTCCGGGATGGGAAATCGAGCAAGTATGGGGTACATAGACCCGATTGTGAGTCTAGTGAGGGATATTGAGGATGCATGCTTAATTCATGGCTTGATTTTAGAGTTGATAAAATTCGGATTCTGTGAACTGGTTCTCGGCAGCTCGTTAACGACCCACCCAGGCTCGTTAACGACCCTGCGCAGCTTCAAAGTGTATAAACCAGTCTAGATTCTTTAACGACCCAATTGGGTAGTTGACGAATAATTCCGAGGTTATTTTGAGACCAAGTATGGGGTCTCTTGCCTATCTATTTTGAGTGGATCTTATCTTGGAAAAATCATGATTGTTTTGTAGATCTCATGGCAAGTTCAAGCAGACCCGCTACCCGAGCCGAGAAGAAAAGGAGCAATCAGAGGTCCCCATCCCTGAGCCGAGAAGAAAAGGAGGAATCAGAGGTCCCCATCTCCACCTCGCATGGACAATGTGATCTTGAGCACTCAAAGCCAAGTGAATCGATACCGTGCCATTCTAGATAAGGACCACAACACTCGGTGGTTCTCGAAGTCAAGTATCGTACACACGGGGATTTACACGGATGTCAAGGAGGCCTTCGTTAATCTCGGTGCGTCTCATCTGCTGAAGAAGGAAAATCTACCACACTTTCCGCCCATCACATTCGAGTTCCTGGCCACTCTAGAGACTAGTTTTCCGTCAAAGACTTCGGCGAGACATATCCGGTTTCGGCTCAGTAATGTGAGCCGTGAGTTCACCATGGCGGAGTTCAATGCAATTCTGGGGCTCGATTCCAAACCCTTCTAGAGAGTACAGTTTGAAAGACTACAAGGTGACACGGACTTGGAGCTACATCACCGGGGAGGTCCAGTCCTCCACAGCGGCATTATCCGGGGCAAGCATCATCAACCCCATTTTTAGGATCATTCTCCGAGTCCTAGCCACTACATTCTGGCCGAAGAGAGAGTTGAACAGGCCAACAAGGACAGAAGTTGCTTGTCTTCGCACTATCCTTTTCGAGGAGCCCGGCCCTTTGAATTTGGGGTATGAATGGCTCTACTATGTAGAGAAATCAACCAAGTCCAAGGAAGTATGGTGTGGTAACTTGGTTAGTCTTTTGGCTACAAACCTTGGAGTCGACCGCACTCGCTACACACCGGCTCATGCTCAGCTCCTCAACAAGAATTATTAGTATAGCTCTGGTATTTTCATTCAAGTCGAGGGAGGGTTCAAGACAAAAGTTCAAGACCGTATTTTTGTACCAACCCTTGACAAGTTGGAGCTACTATACGTACCAAATTGGTACGAGGCGTGGATGGGTCATGCTTTCCCGTTGGAGCCCAAGCCTGAGGATGAGCTATCACTTAGGCCGTGTGTGTCCCGGTTTGAAGGAGTGAAAGATGAGATGGATGAAGATCAAGATGAAGATGAGGATACCCAGTTAGCTGGAGAAGACACTGAGGAGGCCGACACAGAAGGTGGCACTGAGGAGCTTAACTTCGAGGATGAAGTACTCGACACAAAAGTTTTGGGCACCAACGTCCTCGTTGACGAGCCTACCAGGCTCGTTAACGAACATTTCCAGACTTCTACATATGTTCCTAACGAGGTACCCAGGGTCGTTAACGACCCGCCGAGGGCAGCTACCGACCCTCCGCAAGCTCCTACCGTCCTCACTCTTATGGACTCGTGCCATTCCACCCGGTGCTTCACCATGATCACTTTCAGCCTCACTACCCACCACCACCTCAGCCTGAGTACACTGAATCGAGCATTCCGCCACCATGGGCCGAGGATCTTTCTGCACGGATGCAACAGCTCAACCTCCAACAGGACCACATTCATAGGAGGATGGATAGATGGGAGACTGTCTATTCAGCTCGGATGACATTTGAGGATGAGAGGCATCAACAGAGAGAGACAGAGGATGTTGAGCGCTGGAGGACGATGTATGACTTCATGGGGAACTTCGAGCACTACTTTCCTCCACCTAACCATTGATTCAGCTTGAAGACGCTTTCCTTGTTTTCCACTTCTGAGACTTTGTAAGTTTTTTGTTTTCTCTTTTCTTGTTTTCTTCTGATTTTCTTTTCTATTTCTTTCCTTCTTCTTATTTTTCTTACAGTGGGGACACTGTAATTTTAAGTATGGGGTGGGAGAAAGTAGAAAGCTTTTTGTCTTGTTTGTCTTTTGTGCTTTGTTTGCTTTAAGTAGGTTTTATTCCGATAAAAAAATCGAAAAAGTTTTGAAAAAAAATCTAAAAAAGAGTTTTAGAATTGATAGATATCCCTTTCTTATGTTCTATGATAGTAGTTGCTAGCATGATCGTATAATTCCTTGCAATCATGTCTTTGAGAATATAGCCGGATTCTTTATTATGAAGTTGTTTTTAGGAAGGAAGCATTTGATGAAATTGAGCACATATACCTTTATAGCATAAGTTATGCAATCCAACAAAAAATTAGCCTTGTGAGAAATTTTTGGCCTTATAGGGAGAACATCATGAATCCCTCTTCTTTTCTTGTGTGATTTTACTCTCTATATGCATATTATCTCTTGGAATTGTTATGGTTATCTATTACTTGAGACCTATATAAGACTTATAGTTCATTACTTGTGAAAATCATATGATAGAGAACTTATTTTTTATGAGCCCTATTATTCCTTATCCACCTTTACATGATCCTTCTTTTGACAGCCAATTTGAGCCTGAAGCCTTCTATTTTTAGCTCCGCAAAATTATTCCCTAGCCGATATAAGCTTGACCCTATTCGGGGATTATGACTTAGATTTGGAGAGGAAATTGTTTTGTTGAAGTGTTGAAAAGAAAAGAGAGAGATGTTATGTTTGGTTTGAAATTGAAGGATTATTGGGAAGGGTAGATTGGAAGTCTCTTGAGTTAATTGTGAAAAAGAAAGATCTCTTGGTACAAAATATGCATAAAAGGAAGTTGTTAAGAAAGAGGAGTACACGATGAAGATCGTTAACGGCCCTGAAGTGGTTCGTTAACGAGGCAACGAGAAAAGAAAAAAAATTGAAAAAAATGAAAAAAAAATGAAGAAGTAAGAAGTGCATAGCAGTTATGAGATAAGCCGGAGATTCTTTCAAAGTGTTGTTTTTAGGAGACTTTCCAGGATAAAGAGGGTATATGAAAATAAGTGTGCATAATGAGAGTGAGTTTGGTATTGTTGTTTTGATGAGAGTTTTGGTATTATGTGAGTTTTTAGGAGTCTTTGATTCCCGGATATTATTAGCACCACATGACCAAAATATTTTCACGCCTTATCGTTATTACCAAGCCCCATTACAACCCGGCCGAATGGAAACTTCTATGAAGTTTTTCATTGAGCCTAAGTTCTCTTGATGATTTTTGTTTGTTTTGACAAATCTTAGGTGGAGAGTTTGGTGATATAAGTTCCAATTTCTATGAGTTTTTGTATATAAGATGAGTTGAGAGATATATTTATAAGCTTAAACACTTGAAAGTTGAGAGAAACACATTACCCTTGTGAGGTTGGATTGTATTTTCTTGTGTCTATTTGGTGCACATGTGTGTGATGACGTTAATAGTTGTTTGCTATTTTTCTTCTATATGTTTTGAAGTTGCTTTTTAAATGATGGCTATAGTTTGTTGAGTATGTTGTTCGGTTTTGATTATTGTTAAGTGATTGCTTGAGGACAAGCAAGTCTAAGTATGGGGTATTTTGATGTTCGTGTTTTTAGTATAGTTTTTGATAGGTTTTCTTAGTTTATTAGGTTTAGTTTTGATAAGTTTAGGATTAGTTTTGTGTGTTTTTGGATAGTTTTGCATATTTTGTAAAAAGTATGGAAGCTACTCCGTTTTGTGTCTTTTTGTAGGTTTTAGCAAGGAAATGGTGTTGTTTGGAGCTGAATTTGGCGTGTTATGATAAAGGACGGAAGAATACAAGGTGAAAAAGTTGAAGTCTAAGTTTTTGGAAAAGAAGTGTTGAAGAAACAAAGCCCAGGCTCGTTAACGAGGCTGTGAGGGCTCGTTAACGAGGCCACGAGATAGAATATTCGAGAGGTTGATTTTGTGACTTACCGATCCTGTGCGGGAATTTATTTCCGTGTCGGTAGAGTATCTTTGTATGATTTTAGGGTTATTATATTATGTATTTTAGGTCTTGTTATCTTTCTAGATCTTATTTCTATCTTTTAGGATTTAAATTCTATCTTTTTAGGAATTTTTTTTATCTTTTAGCCTTTTTAGTTTCTAGCCTTTTTAGTATAAATACCCTTCTATCTAGATTAGAGAGAGAGGAGAGATCGATCAGAGATAGAGTAGTAGAGAGAGGAAGAAGAGCCGAGAGAGAGAGAGAGAGAGACGGATCGGAGTCGAGATCGAGAGCTCGGTGGACGAAAGTTACCGAGGTCGTTAATCGTGGTTTTAGATTCGGTACTTTGTGTTTTCGGTTTCTTCTGAATCTCTGTAAGACGATATTTCTTATTAATTTGAGTAGTATTTTGTTTTCGATGGTTTCTTTGATTGAAGTTATTTGTTTCTTAGTTATGATTAGTGAGTAGTCTTTTTATCTAGGGTCGGGATTGAAGCCCGGCATAGTTATGCATGTTTGGTGAGTGAGATTATGTGTTGAATGTCTTTTATCTATTGTTGAGATTGTTTGTTGTGCTTATACCCAGATGAAAGTTTAGGTAATTTGAGTTGTTAACTTGATTGAAAGAGAAAGTTATAAACTTGAAGGTTGATATTGTTTGAATACGAAAGTTTCAAGCTTTAGATCCAAAACAAGCAATTGAGTGAGTTAGTTTATGAAAGTAGATTAATTTACTTGTTAAGTCAATGAAAGTTGATGCATCTATCTATTTAAAGGCATGATATTTATCTTCTTACGAACTTGTGTGCATGACTATGTTGTGGTAACCCTTGTCCTAGATCTTTGTTTTTATTTGATTTTTTTAAGATTATATTCGTTGCTGAGTTCGTTGGCTCGATACCGAACATGTCTAGGTCGTTAGTTTTGGTCTTTTGTTTATGGTGGTTCGTTAACGACCCTGACAACGTCGTTAACGAGGCTGCTTTTGTGTGTTTTGATTGCTTTTGTTTGATTTTTAGTAGTCGATAGATAAACAAACCTTGCTTCTCGTGGAACGATCCTGACTCCCCTATACTTAGCGGGGTCTTGATTATAAATTTATTTGTTGTCAAGAAACCCTATCTCAACAGTTTCGGACGATGTTTTCTAGATCTCGGGGACGACAAAAGTCTCAATCCTCTTCATCATCCATGAATCATCCTCAAAGCGTCAAGAGATAACTTCTCCCACCGATCGAAGGCGAATGGGCACTCTTGCCTCCTCACCAGTATGGTTGTCCTGTGTTGGGGGGAAGGGATGGGGAGGCGGTCATTAGAAATCGCGCGAACTCCATTCCAGAGGATCTTTCGCGCCGACCAGTAGGATTTCGTGAGGGACCTTCTCCCCCACTAATTAGCGATCAGTTTGTCGTTCGGGCGCGGGAGCCGATGGAAGAGACGAATCGAAATTGAGATTGCAACCCTTCGTTATCGGCATGTAATTGCTCAATGCTAGTTTTATGCTTCTTGTTCCAAGCACGTTGATCTGTTAACTCGTTCTCAAGAGCTTGAAGCCTTTGGGCGAATTCAGACAACTCAGTTTTGAGCGCTCCCGAGGCATCCTGGCGTGCGCCTCTGTTGCCCCCGGCGTCCTGTTCTTTGTTTCTCTCGTCAGAGTTGCTCATGGTGGTTTTTCGATTTCTTCTGTCCTGGAAAAATGAACCCTTTTTCGATTGCAAGGCCCCACGGTGGGCGCCAAATTATTTTGGATAAAAAATTGACAGTCAAACTTTTGTCCTAGATTGGGGCAACGATCGAACCGACACTAGGGAAATCAATTAACAAGGTGGTTATATTGATCATGATTGAAAGTTACAAGTGTTTTCCTAGAAATGTGGTAGATATATAGAAAGAAAGGGGAATATACATAACACGCTTTACCATAAAAAGTCAAGGTGGAAAAATACATCACCAAACACGGATGCGCAAATCTGGTCCCAAAAACGCCCTAATGGCCTAAAAAAACAGGTCTACGACCCCACCCCAAAGATATAGACAAAAGCCTATATATACACAAAAACTGAGACACTCGGTAGCCCTCTGATCTATGATAGAAGGGCGAACAACCACAAAAATACATCGGGCTCAAAGCCACCACCAATGCAATCAATAAAACCCATCAAAGCCAAAAGGCTCGGCCAATCAACACAAATGCATCAGCCCTTTGAAGACCCCATAACAAGAGACCAAGGGAAAAAGCAAGCAAAGCCACAAGCGGTCTATAACAAATCATACCAAATGAGACCGTGCATACTAACCTCAAATGCCAAGTTGTCTTCAAAGGGCTTCTCCTCTTCTCCACTCAAATTTGCAAGCGACTTCAATTCTTTGTTTGCATTCAAGGATGATTTCTTGGGCACAAGATACAACATTAGGCTCCACTCCCTCATAAATGACATTGTTCCTAAGGGTTCCATGTGTAGTACACAACACCAAAGAAAGCCAAGAGTTTCACTCTATAAAGAGTGATATCTCGCCCGTGTGAACTTGCAAACCATTCCACCCATTCTCTTATAGTCTCCTTGTGGGTATTAATCCCTACCCACCTCCAAATCTTTTCCATTACTTCCAACACAAAAGGGCACGACCCCCATTTGTGATCTATAGTCTCGGGGTGTGCATTACACAAGGGGAAGACATTGTGGCTAACCCGCCCCCATGCAAAGAGTCGCTCCAAAGTGGGGAGGTGTCCTCTATACGCTAACCAAAGTCGGAAACTCCACGTTCTTGCTCGGACTACCCCCCACACGATCTCACACCATTCCTCCCTTTCTCCTTTCTCCCTCAAGACCTCATAAAGAGCCTTGGTGTCAAGACCCCTATGCAGCCTTGTTATGTCAAGGATATCAATCCCCTCTTCATGGTCCCCATTCCCCAACAACATTCTCCTCATGACTTCTCGGGTCATAAGAAAATTTCTCCATACCCACGAGTCGGTATTAGTCCTCCTCACACTCCAAAACTCATCCCTTCGGGTGTAGTTATCTTTTACCCACAATGTCCACATATTCCTACTCCCGGTGATCACATTATGCCCTAACCGGAAGAAAATTGAGGTGTTCCATGTACCCACCTCTTTTATGTTAAGCCTTCCCTCCTCATAAGGCTTGCACACAACCTCTCAAGATACAAGGGCCTTCCGTCCTTCCAACCTCCCTGACCAAAGATAGTTCCTACAAAGGCTCTCGATCCTCCTAATGATGCCTTTGGGTAGAAGTAACAATTGAGACCAAAACGAAAGAATACCTCCAACCACACACCTAATCACTTCCGCTCTCCTTGCATAAGAGAGTGTGGGCACACTACAATGTTGGAGGACTGTGGTAAGCTTATTTAGAAGAGGCCTGTAATCTGAAATTTTTGAGCTTTTTTATGTGAAGTAGAAGCCCAATATACCTCACCGGGAAGGTTCCCAAGGAAAACCCAAGCTCACTCGCCAAACGCTCCCTATCTCCCTCCAAAACACCCCCAAATAAGAGATGGGTTTTGGTGGCACTAAGGACAAGCCCAGATACCTCTCCCAAAGGTTTGCAAAATACCAAGAGGTCATCCGCAAAGGCTAGGTTTAAAAGGCCAAGTCTTTTGCATTTTGGGTGGAAAAAGAAGCCCCCAGTATTACTAGCCCATTTTAACTTCCTACTCAACACTTCCATGACTAAGACAAAGAGGAAGGGAGAGAGAGGGTCCCCTTGTCTTAGCCCTCTTTTCCCCTCAAAAAGCCCTTTGCCTCCCCATTCACCAAAATAGAGAAGCGAGGTGTAGAAACACATATCATGATTAAGCGTATCAAGTGTGGTGGGAAGTTGAGGTAGGTAAGTGTCCTCTCCTAGAAATTCCAATCCAAACTATCATAGGGTTTATACAAATCCGCCTTGATCACATACCTTTTGGACACATCCCGGTCTTCATAGTTTGCCACTATCTCTTGGGCAACCGCAACATTATGGGCTAGGAGTCGCCCCGGTACAAACTCCCCTTGGTTGAATCCCACAATCTTACCAAGAAAAGGTCATATTTTCTCCACTATGATCTTCGATACGGCCTTTCGAAAGACATTGCAACACGCAATTGGCCTAAACTCTTTGGCCATAAAAGGCTCCTCCACTTTCGGTATCAAGCTAATAAAGGTATTATTCCAATATCGGAGCAATTGATCCGAAGTAAAGAACTCCCGAACCGCCTCTATCACATCACTCTTGATGGTTTCCCAACACAACTTATAAAAATGACTCCCAAACCCATCCGGGCCAGTGGATTTATTTACACCAATCTTGAAGAAGGTGTTGCAAATCTCCTCCTCCGTGGGGACAAAGCTAAGGGCTTCCACATCTTCCTCTTCAAGTATAGGCCCACTTAGTCCCTCAACACCCCCCGGTTGAGTCCTACCCGATGAGCCAAAAAGCTTCTTAAAGTATCCCACCACCTCCTTTGTGATGTTTTCCTGCCCTTCCACCTCTTGCCCCTCTTCATTCTTAAGCAAGTGTAGTATCTTGTTGACTTTCCTTGCTTTGATTCTATTGAACAAGATGGATGATGTTTCTTCTCCATATGATAGCCAATCCATCTTTGCTCGTTGCTTAGTAGCACTTGTGAGTTTACTCAAATTACTCTCCAACTCAAGCTTGGCTTTCCTTACCTCTTCTTGATTCTCCTCATTATCCAAGTCATCACTAAGGGCTAAGTGTGCTCTCTTATGCTTTTCCACACTCTCCTCCACAAACCCTCAAGTGCCCTATGTTTTGATCTCAACCAACCCTTGAGTTCCCCCTCCACCTTTTGCATTTTTGTCATGAGGACAAATTGAGCCGACCCCTCAACCCGGACATTCCATGCCCTATCCACCACATTATTGAACTCCGCCTCTTCCTCCCAAAAGTTATAAAAGCGAAAGGGGGTTTTGCTCCCTACATAGGAGGGGTTAACAAACACAAGCCCCAAAGAAGGTGTATGCTCGGCCAAAGTCTCTCTTCCAAGCCTCATTCACTAGCACTCTATCAATATTTTTCGCCACTCTTTGTCTTCCCATTTGTTCATTAGACCAAGTGAACTTTGCCCCGAAGTAGGCCAAATCCTCAAGCAAGCAACTATCCAACACTCCCACGTTCTTTGTGGGTTCCCCTTCACTTCTCCTTCGAAGGGAAAACTTTTCACTTGAATTGAGGATGCAATTCACATCTCCTAGAAAAATCCATGGCACATCCATATACAAAGTAATGTTCTTCAAACAATCCCACAAAACTCTCCTCTCCGAGCTTGAATTAGAGGCATAGACGAATGCGGCAAAAAATTGCTCATGTGAACTCTTGAATTTGACTTTGCAATGGATCGCTTGTTCTGTATTTAAGAGCACTTCCACTTTCACAGCCATGGGATCCCACACCACTCTCATTCTACTTCTTTCCCCTGTGCCCGTATTCGTGCAAAACTTCAAATCATTAAGCAAGGACCAAGCTAACTCTCTCTCTCTCCTTTGTACGTAGCGTCTTAGTTTCAAGTAACCCAAACAAGCTAACTTTATTCTCCACGTCGAACTTATTCACCATGCCTATTTTAGGGGCGCCATTAACACCCCTTGTAACACCCCCGTTTTTCTCGCGGAGATATTACTGCGAGTGACCTCGGAATTTACACTCCGAACCCACCCAAGGCTTTCACGGTATTCAAGATATAAATAATAATGATAATTCGATAAATATTAAAACAAAATGTCCAACTTTCACAATCTTGAATAATCCAAATACTTGCGGAAAAATAAGATAAATAGTTTTGAACAAAGCGGAAGTAAAATTCTTGAAGGCGGTCCTTACAGACCAAGGATCTCGACCTTAAACTAAAAAGTTATTCAAAAGAAACGTGCAACAACCTCAACAGCTTCAATCTCGAATCACCACTCCTTTACTCCCTGATGTTCCGTATAGGGACGGTTGACACCAGCCGGCCATGCAAAAGAAAAAAAGCGGTCGGTCAGTCTAATGAAAGACTATGCAAGTGGAATTTTATGTGAGGTTCTTGTGATCTTAGTTACATTATGACCATCGGTCTCCGAATGAAAGTCGGTCGATGACATAACCCAAATAATCTCACGGAATGAGAAATATGATGAAAAGAGATTAGGACACCACAAGGCTATGGTTCCTTAAGAATGAGAAAGGTTATGTTGGGAACTTTATGTATCAACCAATATTTTGAAAAGCCTTCGTCGACTTATCAAATCTACAACCAACCTCACCGAATGCGTGTTGTCCGAATTCAGATTGGAAAATAGATTAATCAAAGTCGGGAGCCAGAGTGGTTTTCCAAGTTGTAGTCACCACCCTGAACACATTTTAATGGGTGTGCACTAGCACTTATCTTATTGGATTACAAAACATTGCATTCAAGTTGGTAACTTTTAAGACGGCAACGCGATATGCCATAAGATATAGAATCCCACAAAGGGAGGAACGGGTTCCTAAGTCCCGATACAAGGCACTAGCTAGGTGCCAAACACTCCTCAAAACGGTTGAGAGAGCTGGGTCATGACCAGCATTAGGGTCTAGGTTCATCCTAATGCAAAATATTATAAAGAGGTGTTCAGGGGTTAGTAAACCCCACCCCTAATTCTACGCTAGTCCAAAACAACGAATCTCAAAATGAGACCGTGAAACAAACAGGTGCACAAACATTGCAACCTAAGTATAAGCTCTAGCGCATAATAGAATAATAAATATAAGCTACCATGGGGTCATTATTTCTATGCATAATAAACCCTAATTCATTTATATGTTTCGACATGGTCATTATTTCTATAATAACCTAAGTTCATTTTATTCAAACAAGCGTTCCCAACCCAACATGCACACATGAATAAAAGTATTCATGACAAAATATGAGAGCGAACCACCACTTGCTTTGTTAGCAGGTGAAATGATACGAGGATTCGATGTATTGGAGTCACGTGGAAACCCACTAGTTCCTGTTTCAAACGAGTGTACAAAATAAATTGTATTAATTTATTTTGATCCTCTTTTTCCTTTAAAGGAGTAATTACGATTTAATTTAGGAGTTTATAATTTTATAAACTTCTAATTTAATTAAGATGATTCCCGATTAATCTTAAAGTTATGAAAATTATAACTTTTCATGTCTTATGGAGTATGATCTTAAATACCTTATACTATACATAAAAATACTCTATTTATTTTATATGCATATAATGTATTTTTTTAATCATAACCTTACTCAATATTTTATTCATAAAAACTTAATTAATTTAGTAATTTAGAATTCCAGAAATTAGAATTTTCTAATAAATATACTCTCAAAGCTTTATCCTTCAAACATAATATTAGAATGAGGACTTTCTAAGAAAAACATTTAAAAAATTAGCCTATAAGTTTAACTTGAATATTATAAAAATAAAATCAATCTATATATGGTCTTAACTTAATCCGATCAGTTCAAAGAAAAGAAAAACTTGATTTTATTAATATTAGTTACTGGAGTATTTAATTTTGAGTACCAAAACAAATTCGAAAAAAAAGTACCATTGAAAAAAAAATATCAATACATGAATGCTTTAAGATATATACATATATATATATATGAAAATATGGGTGGATGTACAGAGAAGGAACTTGCCCAACTATCTATCTACTTGTACGCATCTGATGAAGACACAACATGGAATTAAGAAATCTTAAATGTGAATAATTTAGAACAAGATGGGCACGATGACTTACGGTTTCAACTGGAAAAAAATGAAGAAGGAATCAAATGTTACTGATGGGCACAAGGATCCGACAAGATGAACACCAAATCAAGACAAGATGTTGGTAAATTTTTGTGATACAAGGGAGAACGAGTTTGGTCTGTATTTATAGGGTAAAGGGTCGGATTTAAACGCTCAAAACGATTTCAAACCTTCCATAACTCCAATTTATCTGATTGGCAATCAAATAAGGCTAATTGATTTTAGCCCTAATTCGTTCAAATCAGAAAAGCGAAAATTTCGGGATCCGATTGATCAAATTAGCGTTAAGATTATGATGGGTATGAAATAAGGATCGTTTCCATGTATAATACGTTTGATTTCATGACTAATGGGGGAGATAAAAAATTTTGGCAATCTCCATTGAAGATACACACTATACACGGCTGGCTGCTGGAGGAAGAAGGCGAACCTTGCTGAATTTTGCAGTTTTGGGCCCATTTCTAACGAAATTACAATTTCGTCCCATACTTTTAAAAATGTGGCAAAAACGCCCATTTCTTAGGTATTTAAAATTCCGAAAATTATGTTTTGTACCCAATATTTTAAGGACTCATTATTTTGCATTAAAAGTTAATTCCTTTGTCACAACAATAATTAAAAGATATTAAGTAACTTATTAAAACTCCTTATACATACTTATAAATACTTCTTTAAATTTTTTATTAACATTGAGTAAGACTTATGACCTTTCGGGTAAGGTCATTTGTATAAAATAATCTTATAACGATTATTTGTTAACTTTTTATTTAATAAGATGAGGCATTTAATATTTGTGATAATGCCACATATGTTTTATTAAATAAAATAAGGGAAATTACATCATTGCCCTTCTTAGAAAAGAGGGTTATTACACCTCTAACATTCCAAGCTCCTATTCTTATATCAACAATAAACATTCTTCTTAGGGTTACAACAAACCTCTCCCAAACATAAGCGTCTTGCTAAGAAATCTTTCGCCCCCTTTTTGTATCTTCCCCCGATAATCAAGAATTTACCATATTGAAGTTGGGGGAAATTTTCCTCACCTTAGAGATCAACCTCTCAACACCTTTATTGCATGAGCCCGATCCAAAGAGATTCTTAGCTTTCAGCCCCATAACCACCATACCCAGCCCCTTCTTAGGCGTTTTAGCAACTGACAAATTTCCCAAATCAGCCTCAGGATCTCGAGAACCCAAATTCAGCATACTAGCAACATCCCGAACCAACCCCGGCTCAGCAATATCTCGATCATCAACAAACACTTGATCAATTAACTTTGTAATACATTCAAGCACGTCTTCTCTCATAACAAGCCCTTTTTCAAACTCATCCTCCCTAACGAAACCAACCATGTCTCCCCTAGGTTGGTCCGGGTTAGCAACTAGATACTCATCAAAGACTACCTCCCCTAACTCTCCAACATTAGAGATCAACTCTCGGCTTTCTCCTATAATCTCAGCTGAAACAACATCTTTTACCCCAGTTGTATCATGATGCAATGACACAGCCCTTATATCAATCTCACAAGCAGCCTCTTTATCAAACTCACAAGCCACCAACTCAGCCTCGTCCAACTTGCCTTTGGCCTTACCATCCTAAACGTTTTTCTCAGCCACATACTCAGCCTTGTTGATCTTCTTTGGAACCCAAATTTTCTTGGATTTTTTAGCAAGAGACCCTCGAAAATTTGGACCAAGTTTCTTGCAATACCCAGCCTTGTGCCCAAACAAATTACAGACCTCACTTCCATGGCACATTTTCAAAACTCACCTTGTGTTCAAAGACATTACCCCTTGAATTCTTCAATCTCACCACTTTTCTTTTTGTCTCGGCTGGGGTCATCTTTTTGTCTCGGCTGGGGTCACCTCCACCAACAAATGTGCATAAGATAGCCTCTCCACCTCAGCCGTTACACGGTCCAAACAAATTGGTCTTCCAATCATACTCCCAATAACACCCATCATATGTTTGGATGAAAGAAAAATGGGATCCGCTTCCAACACATTAACCCAAATCGGCACACTATCAAAGCAATCACAATCAATATTTCTACCACAAACCCATTCTTTAAACATCAAGGGGAAAGAACCACCTACCATCCAAGGGCCATGCCCCAAGACCCATTTTTTCCCATCTTCTTCCTTGAAATTGAAAACAAACACCCCATTTGGATTCCTATACACCTTTGGGTCCAAATCAAGCCAGCTATCCTTCACAAACTCAACCATAGCCCCAAAACTCACCTTACCTCCAAGGACTACACCTAGAAGTGACGATTTCCACTCAGCCAAGGCGTCTTCTACCTTTGAATCTTCAAACTCCTAGACGTCCTTGCTCACCTTTGGATAAAATGCTAATCTCTCAACTTGGTGAACACTTCGGTTGTCATTTTTGGGCAAAAACCTCGTTCTTGAGGAGGACCCAACTTCAAATCCTCTTTGCTGCCTTGAAACCTCAGCAAAGGAGACTAAACTCTCTTGTTGTAAAGTTGAAACCCTCGGATCCACTTCGTCTCCCTTCATATCTGAGTTGCCTTGAGTGAACGCCCTTGTTGCCTTCAAACCCACACCATTTGAGAGATTTTTTGTAGGATTCCAAGTGGGAACGTGAATGTCTATCTCTTTCCCCTTCAGATCTGCTTTAAAGTGGGGTTTGGAGCTGGAAAATCCCAAAACATCATGGTCAACCACCCTCTTTCCAACTGCAGCAGCCCCATTTTCGGTAAAAGATGAGCATGTGACTACTTCAGCCCCTTTTTTGTCCGCCCCTCCTAGTAAACTAGGGTTTTTTTTTTGAATCTGAAATTAAAGGAGCCATTGTACTCATCTTCTCCTCCACTTTGTCTTGTTCAGCCTCCTTGGGACCCGATTTAATCACAAGAATCTCCACCTCCTCAATTTTGTTTTCATAACAGCAACATCTGCCCATTGTGCTTTCTCACTGGCTGATTTTGAGGCATTTGAGGTAGAAAATGATAGATCTTCAACCCCCAGTTGCTCATTCGCACCTTTACTTCGCAGCCCAATCAAACTAAAGCAAGAACCACTCAAAACAGCCCCTTTCTTGCTCGCAACTTCGAGTTTTTTGATGGAAACCCTGGAATCCAAGAGCAAAGGCACGAATTTATGCCTTTTCTTTCCATATTTGTCCATAGCTGCTCTAAAAAAAGACTCAAACCACCTCCAAGAACATGAATCAAACTAGATCCAAACCCTAGACTACTATTTGTGCGCTCAAACTCACCAGCCACCTTCTCCCTAACGTATCCAGGCTAGAACCAAGTGATTCTACCCAGATTTCACCTCACAAGACACCACCCTCTCACACTCAAGAAGCCTCCAATGGAAAGACCGCCGGAAAACACTAAAACCCTTGTGTTTGCCCACAAATCTCACCACCACCTAAACTCCCTCACGTACCCCGGTCGCCCAAGGGGCCCCCACTAATGTTTCACCTCACATGGTGTCGTCGACACTCTCGCTCCCCACTCCCCCCCATCGCCGGAACCAGGCGGCGCCACCTAGAGGACGGCCAAGAAAGAGAAAAGGAGAAGAGAGAAGTTTGAGCTTCTCTCTCTAGAAAACTCGTTACAAGTGTTTTCTCTCAAGAGATCGTTGTTCTTTTTTGTGTACGTACAACTAAATGAATGATAGATCCTCTCTCCCTAGCATATAACTCCTTAAACTAGATGTTTTCCCCCATATCCCAAGATCTCCATGTTACCAGGGCATATCTCCAACTGCCAGCCACTCCCCGCATACATCGGAGGAGATAACCGTTCTGGTCGACCAGTTTTTCAACGTGTGCCTTCTCTTTGTGATCGTAGCCTTCTTCCTTCATCAATTGTCCACTAACTTCTTCTATTCTCCAAAGATTTCTTTCTTCACGTTCTCTCGTGACCCTTTGCTCGTTTCTGGGCTGGTATTGTCAAATGGACTAACTTAATTTTAGGCCTAACAGTTCCCTTCGGAAATCCATGATATTGGATAATCTTGTCAAATTCCTGTTTGGACATGGAGAAAGAGTGACAATCTTGAGGATCTAAGGAATAAGATGGCATGAACCCCTCGTCAACGATCCTAGCCCTTACCATGATCCAGCAAAAGAAAAGGGAAGAACAAGAGCAATCAAAATGGTGAACATAGATAAGGGAAAAGTTACCTTCTAGGAAAGATGAGAGTAGGCGATGGGTGAATAAGGAATGGTGGTAGAGTAATTATAGCCCTGCGGTAAAACATTTCATTTCCCCTTAGACAGATCAATGCCCTAGAAACATCCACGTGTCCTTCTCTCACGCGTGGATCCCGATCGGATTTGAGGGTATTGCTGGACCCTCCTCTTTAGTGGGCCAGAATTCACCCGCCAACATTCGGCCCATTAGGGGTGATTTCTTTACCCAAGGATCACAAACCAAATCTCGATAAGCGGATGACTGACAACTAAAGACGATGGTCATCGAATGTGGTCAAAACATGACCATTGATGGCTCGAAGAAAGCGGAGCGAGAAATGATCACGACGGTCACACAAGGTGTCTCACAACGTGGGTTGTAGGTAACGGTTACTCCAGGCGGGCCCAAGGCGGCAAATATAGGGTAGAATACGGTAAGTTGCGTATTATGCTCTCTTCAGCAAAAAAGATAGATCGAGAAAACACCCGATTATAAAAACAAGCTTAGTGTACTTGAAAATTCAATACAGAAAGTTCATCTTTTTGCCTTCCTTCTTTGAAAAACCTTCTGAAATCTTCCAAAGCATAGGCATACGTTCGATTATGGCCCAAATTTAGGATGTTATGATACTTCAGTATTTTTTGTCCAAAGCAGTTGCAATGCCTTATATTAGACGATCATGAATTTGTATTATTCTTAGTCAAAGTGGATATTCATTTCTATTCAGTTGAGTTTTCTTTTGATCCCTATTTAGTTACTTTATTCATTCTGAATCATCATGGATTGTGATTGAGATGCATTTGTAGCTGAATGAGAGCCCTTGGATTTAATATGTTGGTTTAAGCTTTAATTCTAAGATTGGGGTGAGCCCAATGATGTGCAGGTTGATAAATCTATTAAATTACACAATTTGATGTTTGAAACTTTATTTGATTCAATCCTAGATGCTAATTGCCATAGTAATTTGTGTGAATTGGAACGTGTCAAAGTTTGAAACTAAAAGGTAATATCTTTGATAAATAGTTAGATAGGGCGTTGAGACTAAAAGGTGTTTTTCCTATTGGAACCCTAGGAATTGAACATGAGTTTTCTTTATTGCGAAAGTGTCTTGATTTCTATTGTAGAAAAACAATTGTCATAGAATTCTTAAGATTAAGTTGGTTTTTCAAGGCGCGAAAGTGGATGTTGAGTCAAGTTGGTTGTAATTTCTAAGTGATCAAAGTCCTAGTTTTCAATTTGCAAGTCACGAAAGTAACTGTTTAATTGAGTCTAGATATGTTTTCTAACATTTGAAAGAATTTAGTGGATACATTAGATAATTGCCTTCAAACAAAGTCAAAACTAAGATTGTGCAATCATCTTTTAAAGTCTATCAAAGCGTTGTTAAGGGGAACCTTGATCTTACAAGCTTTTCTCCCATTGAATTTCATCATATTTTACTTTTTTTTGATTTGGTAAGATTTAGGGTATCCCCAAGTGCTACTTGGACTAGCCTAGAGCACCCGTAAACGGGTGAGAACTGGTTTACTAACCAATTTTTGGAAAGAAGGGCAAACCGCCGCCCTGAATGCTCGAACCTGAGACCTCTTGCACATTGGCAAGAGGCTCAACCGTTGAGCCATGAGCACTTGTTGTTCATCATATTTTACTTGTTTGCTTGGTTTTATTACTTCGTAATCACAATCATCTCTAAATATTTTCTTACTTTTTACGGTTTAGTCTACTAATAAGTTGCAATTAATACTACTTAGAACTTAGTCACAGAGTTAAACAACCGATCAAGTACACTTGCAGGGTAGGATTTGGCCTATTAAGTTTTTACGAGTTTGGTTTTTTTCCCCAAGTTAAAATAAGACTAAGCGCAATTACATACAAATATTGTGTTGCGCATTTGGAAGTAGAAAATGCATCAATTTTTTTATAATACTAGGCAAACATTAGGTCACCCTTAAATTACAGGGTCAACCCGAATCATCACAACGGATGATCTTTAAGAATTCCAGAATAATAGGACGCTGACTAACATTTAAACTTAAGCGTGCCAATGAAGTAGAGTTACAAGAAGTAAGGTCTTGCTCTTCAAGGATCAACTGTTGAAGTTGTGGCAAGGTGATGAATCTTCTAGCGATGAAATGAGCAGCATTATTACATTCCCTATAATAATGAAAAACATGAACATGTGGGATAGCAGAAATTAAATAATTAATATCTTGGATTAGAGATTGAATTTCCCAAGGTATTTTCCAAATTCGTTTAATTGAATTAATAAGAGAAAGGCTATCTCCCTCGATAATGACATGCGAAAATTTTGAAGACACAACAAACTGAAGACCAAACAAAAGAGAGAAAGCTTTAGCTTGTAAAACACTCATGGAAGGTATAGCCTTCTTATCTAAACCAAGGATCTTACTATTATGGTCCCGAATTACAAAAGCTGCAAAAGTCGCAGAATCTTGTCTTTTCGAAGCATCAAAATTTAACTTTATCCAATTAGGAGGAGGCTTAATCCATGAAGAGTGATTGCTCCTTTTCCTACCGGATTTTATTTTAACCGTTATAGGGTTTGCAAATGTCCATTGAAGATGTTGAGAAAAGGCTAGCGCATCTGGCAGAATATTTGAGTGGTTCCTAGAAGGGTTAAAAATAATTGTGTTTCTATGGCACCAAATGTACCACCATACGAAGCAGAGATGAATAAAGTTGTAATTTTTTTTCCTTAGCCATTGTTAAATTTTCAACGAACGTGTCAGAAGACTGAACAGAAAAACTACATTGTAATTTGACTCCTAAATTACAAATCATTCTTTGTGAGAACGGGCAAGAAAAGAACAAATGATTAGAAGTTTCATCTTCAGTTTGGCATAAAGAGCACCAACTCGGTACTCTGTTAAAAAATCTATTTAAATTTTCCGTCGTAGGGATCGAGACAGTCCGAACAGGCCTTCCACAAAAAAGATTTTATTTTAGGAGGGATGTTGATATTCCAAATCCACCCAAACCCAACCATGGGATGGGATGAAAAAGATGGCATGCCAGAAGCAGAATGAACAGAGAAGCACCCATCAGCAGACGGAAGCCAAACTAGACGATCATCCATCCCATTGAGGGGAATGCGGATTTGAAAAATGTGGTCAATAATATTTCTCGGAAGAATAAGCGAAAGTGCCGACATATCCCAAGAAGCATCACTTAAAATAAAGTTCGAAACTCGAAGAAGAGGATTAACATTGTCATAATAACTTGTTAGGTCAAAGTTTTGAATCCAAATATCTGACCAGAAATAAATAGTTCATCCATTTCCAACCATCCAACGAACACCACGAGAAAAAGGTTGTCGAATACTTAAAAAATGGCCAAACTGCCAAGAGACAGAAGAATATTTACTCTTTTAAAAATGTAGAAAATGCATCAATTGAATAAGCTAGTATTGAACACGTATATTTAAAGAAGACTCGTCATATGATATTTGTAAGGAACTTCACACTAATTCCGACTTTAAAGTGTGAAGCTATCCTGCTATACTCGAATTAGTAAACACCTGATCGAAATATCTAAGCTTCGACGCACAACAAAGAAATAGACCTCACATGCCCACACATGCTCGCTGTCTTATAGTATATTTTACCAACAACATAAACTTTCACTCTCTTCAACAGGCCAAACTATCCTTTAACTTTAGCGGAGGTATCAAAACAAAACAACCAGTTTTTTCCCATCTCATTCTCCCACTTCTCCTCACCTTCCACGTGACGACCCCTGATCCTCCAAAACAAAAAGCTCAATTCCATTCCTAACCCACCGTGGTGTCTCCTCAGTGGTCCACGTGGTTTCCCACCATTGGCTTTAAACATTATTATAGTACCCCTCCACACTTGAGATTTTTACGAGACTCGTGTACTCAAACAACCCTCTTCTCCCGCCACGTAACGCGACAGATATTTTTGGTCCTCAATAAACAAACGGTTTTCACATCATTAAAGATTCTACACTATCCTGGACACGTGTCCCGGATCCTTGTTTCCTGTCCTCCACGTCCAATCACCCCTCCCCATGTGTCCCGCTCTCTATCGCACGATGTGATTGAACTTGTCCAACCATCGAGATCCCCCCACGTGTCCTCCCTCATTCTCCCTAATATAAGCTCCCCGAAGGCCGAAACTCCTCCTCGGTGTCCAAATTCTTTTTGTTGCTGGAAAGAACAATCCGATCGAGATGAGTTCAACTCAGCGAGTGCGGGCGGAATCGGACGAGTCAGGAATCCTGAACGAGCGAGTCCTTCTCCTGGTCTTCGAGTCCCTGAAGTGGGACCTGCACGTAGTCTGCCTAACCGCTTCCGTGAACCGGAAGCTTCGGGCGCTGGCAAAGCGGCTGCTCTGGCGAGAGATCTGCCTCTACCGGGCGCCCCGGATGGTCTCTGCCCTCACCGACGGCGTCTCCTCGTCAACCCACGGCGGCTGGCACGCGCTGGCCAAGCTCCTCTTCTACTGCTGCGGCTGCCACCCCACGCGCCACTTCGAGGCAATAAAGCACCCGCTGAAGGGCCACCTGGCGAAGGCGTCGCGCTTCTCGAAGACGTCGGGGCAAAGCTTTCTCCCGAGACGCTGCCGCGGGGACATGCTTTACGTGAGCGACCCTTGCGAGCACACGGTCGTTGAGAGCGAAGAGGATTTGGGGGTCTACAGAGGCGTGTTTCGGGGCTTCATGAGGTCTCGCACGCGCGCGTCGCTGATTGGAAGGCAGGTGGAGCTCGAGGACCAGCGCGTGAGGTGCCCGTACTGCGGGGCGCGCGTGTGGAGTATGACCAACGCTAGGCTCGTCCCCCGTAGCGCTGCACGCCGCCTCGGCACGCGTGATGGTGGGTTGGAGTATTTTGTGTGCGTAAATGGCCACCTGCACGGCGCTTGCTGGCTTGTTCCGTTGTCGTCCGATGAAGGCGGTGCTGGCTATGATGATGACGACGAGGATGACATGTGATGTAGTTAATTAGTGGGGAGATCGATGCTGACGTCATCGCCCCAAATTTAACATTTTTGCTCCGTCATTTTTTTTGTCCTCGGATATGTATGAGACGAGCTGAGTGATACATATATTTGCACAGTTTTTTTTCCCTTGAAATGCTTCGCGGATGTATTGTACGTGTGGTGGAATCTAGTTTGATGTTCTTCATGGATGCAAATTTTGTACCCGATGTGATGTTATTATGCTTATATAAAATAGAGTATTTGATAAGTAGCAAGCTTTTTCGTTTGAGATACAAATTTCGATGAACTTAAATTTGGTGTACGATTTGAGTTCAATCTTTATTATTTTTTAAGGTTGTCAATGATACAATTAAGATGAGCTTGTGGATTGTGATCATACCGAACGCGTTGTCAGACGGATAAGAGTGGCGATTTTCGTTGTTGTTGGGAAATAGGAATGAAGATTTTATTTGGTGCTCGGTTTACGCGGCGTCCGCTACAATCGTTACGGTAAAAGCGGCGTTGGTAACAGTTGTGTCGACACTGTCCGTAACAGTTGTAGCAGGCGCAAATTCAAAAACCTTCATTTATTGCACAACGCCTTACCTAACGATATTTATTATCCATGTTTTTAATCCATTGTACATGGAAAACGATTGTAAAACACTCAACGCTCTTTCTACCAAAAAAAAACACTCAACGCTCTCTTATCTTCTCTTCTTCTTTCTCCTAAAAACACTCAAGCACAATGTATAATGAAGATTTCATATATAACTACAGTTTGACAAAAAAACACGCTTAGAATAGATCACAATGAGGTAATTACTTCTTATCAAAGTTGATATACGTACCGTCGTTTTATTTTTGTATTTTAACTTCGAATGTTCAAAACTTGTTCTTCGTTGTGGGAGATTGTTCGAGTATACATATGGATGTGAACTTGGTTGTTACGATGAAACAACACATGGTCGTTACAGCCAGAATGCATACAGCCTTACGATTGTTGCAGTACTGGCCGTAACGTCCAGGACCCCAGGTGTTGTTTGGCCGTAACGGCCATGTATTGTCTTGCCTCAACTACCATTATTTACAAAATGTATATATTAACAACTTTGCATGAGGAAAATGAGATATACATTGGGCTAAATGATCTTAAAATAAGTGATGGGAGTACGTATCAAAATGTGTCGGACACGACAACCATGTTCGGATTTCTGAATTACGTACAAAGTACACCGGTCGTCGGATTCCCAGCTCATGTACCATTGTAGTCGGGGCAATATCATCCTACACCGAGCATGGTTGGATTCCCGGGTTTTATACCGGTGCAGCCGTGACAAGTGCAATCTACTCCAATCTTGTTCGGATTTCCACCTCATGCACCATAGCCGACAAAGCAAGTACTGTCACACCCAGTCATGTTCGGATTTCCAAGTCATGCACCATTGCCGACAAAGTAAGTACATTCTACATTGGTCATGTTTGGATTACCACCTCTGAGTATTCATCCGCATTTTTCAAATCACATAAATGAGGTCCTAGAGGAGGTGTCGGAAGATCATTCGCATTGTTTACCATCGATACAACATTTGATTCCCAAGAGGAGACCATTTCTTGGGTTGAAGAGGTTGGTATTCAAAATAACATGTGCATAATAATAGGTCAGGATAGAAAGTCAGATATGACGCATCTTGGAAAGACATAGCTACTTTGTGTGTGTGTGTGTGTGTGTGTGTGTGTGTGAGAGAGAGAGAGAGAGGGCAAGCACACCTCGTAGAAAAGTGAAAATAAGTCAGTTCGCAAAAGGTGCCAAAATAAGAAATGTGGATGTCGATTTAGATTGAAGTGTCAAGAGAGGTCTGGAGGCCGGAGTAGGGAGGATTGATGTTGTTTATGCAATTTGTAACACCTCCAATTTCTAACCAAGGGTATTACCGCCAGTGACCTCGAATTTTAACATCCAAAGCCACCCAAGGCTAAGGTGTTATGGATCAAGATAGGATCGAGACTAAGGAGTCATGAAAGAGGATAAGAGGCCATATTAGGTCAAGACCATTCAAGAGATTAAGAGCTTTCAAGTATAAAATAGTCTTGAAGAATCTACATTGTGTCATTCATCCATTGTCAAGTCGACATTGGAAGATCAATAGCGCATGCTTACGTTATTTAAACACGCATTAAGAGTTGTTAACATGCTTATCTTAGACTTACTATTTATAGTGTTTTCTACATATGCTTTTATATTTAATAGGATTTTCTACATATATGGACCATGTGTTATAGACCAAAATATGCGGGCTTATGGTTTTTCAAGTTAGTAAACATAAAGATCGCTTGGGATAGAGGTTTCAGGCAAGTTATTCTCGAGTCAGATTCCCAGCTTGTCTTAAATATCATTAATGCAGGTGTCCGTAAGAGTCATTCGCTCTTCAGCTTGGTATCTCAATGCCATGGCTTCATCAGGAGGAATTGGAGTGTCCAGTTCCATCATGTCTACAGTGAGGCGAATATGGTTGTTGATCGTCTTGCGTTTTATGCTTTTAATTTTACTATTGGACTTCATGTATTGCTTGTCCCGCCTGAGGGGATTAATTTATTGTTATTTGATGATGTAAGGGGTCGGGCTATCCCCCGGTTGCTGACTACTTAGCCCTTTTTTATTATTAATAAAACGCCCCCTTGAGGGGCCGGAGAGTACCGTCTCTCCTTCTACCAAAAAAAATATTTTGTCAATTTGGACCATTCAAGATTAATGAGACAAATTTGGAAAGCAATACGGATCTTACTTGGAGCCTAAGTTATTAGTAGTTTTGCAATAATATCTTTAATTAAGGTAGAAGTCATATTAGAAAACAATATCTTTTAAAAATAACATAGGATGGCATAATATATATAGTTGTTGTTGTGGTAGAAGTATGTTGATTGACTAGTATGAATTTTTGAATATGAAAATTCGTAGTCCAACATGAAAAAGAGTCACGTGCGAATGGTCGTCTGTGTGCGAAATAAGAATAAATCTCGATCGTTCATTCCAAAAAATCAACGTCCCTGATTAAACATTCATTTAAAAAAATAAAAAACGGCACTGGCGAATTTTTCCCGTATTATTCGCGTATTTTTCAATAAAATACGAAACGGACGAATTTTTCCCGAATTTTTCGAAAAATACGTTTTTATGAGACACGCCTAGTTTGTTCATCAGAAATAGCGATTTGTTCATCAATATTCACCAATTGTTCATCAATACTAACTAATTGTGCATTGAGTTTTTGATAACATTGTTCATTGATTTTGAACTTTTTTAATTTTTTATTTTATTTTTTAACCTTATTTATGTGTAGGAATACAATATTTATGTAGTTTTTTTATGCACATATAATTAGTTTTGATATACCCATATTTGTCCATTGATATATTCGTATTTGTTCATTGATATACCCTATTTGTTCATTGATATACCCATGGTATACCATTATTTGTTCATTGATATACCTTATTTGTCCATGGATATACCCTTATTTGTTTATTGATATGACCAAATATGCATATAGCAATGAACAAATTGATATTATTAATGAACAAATATGCATATAACAATGAACAAATTGAGGTTACTAGTGAACAAATATGCATCTAGTAATGAACAATTTTATGAAAAAGGCAATGAACAAATATGCATAAACCAGTGAACAAATTGATGTTACTAATGAACAAATATGCACAAACCGATGAACAAATATGCCAAAACCAATGAATAAATATTTTCGTTTTTTATGAACAAAATCACAATGTTGATGAACATATTACATGTAATTTTGATACACATTTGTTCATTTTTTATGTACAAACAATAGATTTTTGATGCACAAGCAATAGTTTATTTATGCACAAAATCACAGTTTTGGTGAACAAAATCACAGTTTTGGTGAACAAATCCACATTACTGATGAACAATCTGGGCGCGTGTCCTATTTCCTTTTTTTTTAAAATACGCGAATAATTCGCCAATAATTCGCTCGTGCCGTTTTTTCCCCTTTTAAGTGAAATGATCAGCGCCTTTGATTTTTCTTGATCCAACGGCTCCTATTCTTTCTTATTTCGCACCTGGGCGCCCATTCGCACCTGAACCGGACTCGTCCAACATTATCTATAATTATATATTAAAGTTATCCCTTTTTGAGCCACCAGAACAATTTTGGCCCCACCTCATATTTATAAAATTAGTTTTTATTCCTAATATTTTAACTTTTTCCTTTTAAAATTTTCTTTAACTATTTAAATCTATCTTTAACATTAAACAAATATCTATTTAGTATAACAATATCTTTTGAAAACTTCCTTATACAATTATTTAAAATTAAAGATAATAAATTTAAAATATCTTTGAATAAGTATAAATATCTTTTATCTTTTAGCATGATGTCTTTTCACGAATTTATTTATAGATATATTAAATTCTTTTTAACTATTTGAAAACTTTTTCTATCAAACAAATATCTATTTCGTATATATCTTTGATGAATATAAATACTTTAGCATATATCTTTGATGAATTTATTTATATATATATATATAGTGATTTTCTTTTACAATAAATTAATGATAAATATTTATAATTTTTAAAATTACTAAAAATAGATAATAAAGTATTTAATAGATATATTGAAATATTTGATAAACACTAAATTTACGTACATGAAAAGTAATAAAATATGAAGAGTATATAATATTTGATTAAAAATTATATACATTATGAGCAATAAATTACTTATATTGATGTTTATATTATATATTTATTTGTTTATTAATATCTTATTTATAATGTCTATAAAATATCGAATCGTAATCGTACATGGTACGACGGGTAAAACTAGTTTTATAATAAAGCTAGAGAGAAAGCTCTTTAACTCTCTCAAGTTTTGTTAATCATCCTTTATAATATATGTATATATATAAAAGACGCAAGAAATAAGGCCACTACGTTGCGCCACCTAGGATTTTTCTACGTGTCGTTCTCACGTTATGCCACCTAGGATTTCGCCACATAGGATTTTTTATTTAGAAAAATTATATATGTTGATATTATTTTAGGATAATATAGAAATAAGATAAATTAATCCAAGAGAGATTCTATCTAAATTAAATATTTTATCTATTATATATTAGGAATTATGATAAATTATACGAACATTAGATATTATATATTAAGATAGATAAATTATTTTAGCTTTTCCAATTAACTATCTATCTATTATATAAAAAAAAATTAAATTCGAATTTTATTTAAAATTAATAAATTTATTTTATCTTTATTTTTTTATCTATTTATGTAAAAGATTATCTTAAATAAAAAATTTATAGAAAAATAGAACTTTCAATCTATATAATTAATTGTCTAAATTGACTTTTGATAAAAAAAATGCGTTATCTTTTCCTTAATTTTCTTTTTGAATTATTTATGTAAATATAAATGTTTTTCTTACCATTAAAAAATTCATTTTATTTATATTTTTTTCATCGTTTCTTATTAAGTATATTTTTAATTTTTATTCAAATGTTTGTAAATCATTGAATTTGATAAAAAAAATTACAAGAATTCAGATTATTTTTACCTTTTTATATTTTTTTAAAAAACTTTTAAAATCAAATGATTCTAATTCAAATAATTTTTATTTATATTTTTGCATAAATAAATTATCAATAAGTTATCAAAATTATAGTGGGCTCGCCTTAATAATTTTGGCCTTGTTTCACATGACACCAATTGTAAAATTTTATATATTTTTTTCTAATAAATAAGTTATTTATGTTAAATTAAAATCATACTCCTTATTCATTAAATAAATCTATAACTATATATTGAAGTTGTACCTTTTCGGGCCACTAGAACGATTCTGGCCTCACCTTATATTTAAAAAATTAATTTTTATTTACATTATTATAACTTCTATCTATTAAATTCTTTTTTAACTATTTAAATTTATCTCTAACATCAAAAAAATATCTATTTAGTATAACAATATATTTTAAAAGCTTTTCCTTATACAAATATTTAAAACTAAAGATTAAATATTTTAAATATTTTAAAATAAATATAAATATTTTAGCATATATCTTTTGATGAATTTATTTATAGATATGTAGTGATTTTATTTTATAAAAAATTAATGTTAAATATTTAAAAAATTTAAAATTAATATATACAAAAAAAATAAAAAATTTAATAGATAGATTGAAACATTTATAATTCTAAATTTACGTATATGAAAAGCAATAACATATGAATAATATAATACTAGTTTTACCTGTCGTACCATGTACGACTACGATTCGATATTTTATAAACATCATAAATAGAATATTAATAAATAAATAAAAATATAATATATACTTTAATATAAGTAATTTATTGCTCGTAGAATTTATAATAATTTAATCAAATATTATATTATTCATATTTTATTACTTTTCATGTACGTAAATTTAGGGTTTATAAAATATTTCAATATATCTATTAAATATTTTATTATCTTTTTTTATAAATTTTAAGAATTATAAATATTTATCATTAAATTTTTTTATAAAAGAAAATAACTATATATCTATAAATAAATTCGTCAAACGATATATACTAAAAGATTTATATTTATTTTAAAATATTTTATTTTTAATTTTAAATACTTGTATAAAGAAGCTTTCAAAAGATATTGTTATACCAAATAGATATTTGTTAGATTTTAGAGATAAATTTAAATAGCTAATAAAGAATTTAATAGAAAGAATTTATAATAATAGAAATAAAATTAATTTTTTTAAATATGAGGTGGGGCAAGAATCTTATTGGTGGATCAAAAGATACATTTTTAATATATAGTTATAGATTTTAAAATATTTTAAATTTATTATCTTTAATTTTAAATATTTGTATAAGGAAATTTTCATAAGATATTATTATACTAAATAGATGTTTGTTTGATGTTAAAGATAGATTTAAATAGTTAAAGAAGAATTTAATAGGAAAAAGTTAAAGTATTAAGAATAAAAATTAATTTTGTAAATATAATGTGGGGTCAGAATCGTTCTGATGGCTCGACAAGGGACATCTTTAATATATCGTTATTGATAGATTGGATTAAAAAATTACACATTCTACGAGCAATAAATTACTTATATTAAAGTTTATATTATATTTTTATTTATCTATTAATATTCTATTTATAATGTTTATAAAATATCGAATCGTAGTCGTACATGGTATGACGGGATAAACTAATTAAATATAAAATTCATTTAGTCGTGCATATTACTACGGATATAACTAATTTATACATGTACACAAGTGTACAACGGGGAGGAAAGCGTTAAACTAATTTTTTATTCATAAAAAGGTTCAAGAATTTGGTAATATCAAAATGTGGTCCTGCGCCATACTTTATGGTTTATAAAATAAAGAATTTGAAATGCATCTTCTTCCCGCTTTCGGTAAATTGGATTGATATTCGAGGACACATCTTGCTTGTACTTATGCCTGAAAATTGGTCAACCCGCTAATTTAGGTATGGTTCGATCTCGAAATTAGAGGATTGTGGTAGGATTTGGTTGGAGGGGGATTTATTAGAGTATCTAAAGAGATGTTGAAACAATTTCTCTAAAATAGAAATTCAACTATAATATTTTTAAAAAAAATTAAGCTTAACTTCAACAGATTTTCTATTTTAAAAAACAATACATTTACCCCTTATTTGGTATAATAATAGGAAAGGAGAGGGAAATGAAACAAATTTACATATAAAATGGTAGTGATGCTCTCTTTTTTGCAAGAAAAATAAAGAGATAAGGGTAATAGTTAGAGGAGAATAGGGGATATGTTTATCTCATGTTAGAGGGGTGGGAAAAATTATGTCAAGTTTGACATTAAAAATATGGAAGGAGGGGTAATGGTTACTATTTTGATCATTTAACTATAAACTAAAATAGCAACTTTTGTAGTAACTTTTGCAGTAAACTTTAGTATAACATTTCACATTATTTAGCAACTTTTGTAGTAAACTTTAGTATTACAATATGAATTTAATGTCATTAAATTATAACCATTGGTATTACAAATAAAAGTAAAAATAAAAGAAGATAAGATCAACCTTTGGTACTTCAAACAAAAAATAAGATCAAATTTAAAATATAACCTTTCATATTCCACTCTCCTTCACAATATAAAAGCTTTTTACTTTTGCATGATCACATCACATTCCATTCACCACAAAGCAAAAATTATAAAATAACTCTCAAACTGTTGAAAAATAATTATCAATCAAGAAACCTTGGAGATGGGTAAAAGTGAAAAAAATCTATATATACTATAAAAATATAATATATATATATATATAACCAATGAGAACCCGTGCGATAGTACGGGCCATCCACCTAGTATAGAAATATTCTACATTACATACTTAATAATTAATTAACTATTATCTTACTTATGAAAATAAAAAGATTCTAAAATCTTAATCTAATAAATGATAAATTATTTGTTATTTTGACTTAAATGATAATAAAATATTATAAAATATTAACCTAGTAATGATAAGGTATTTATTATTTGACTATAAGAAAATAAAATATTCTAGAATCTTAGCACATGTATAACAAATTCTCTATATTTTTTTCCAAAATAAAAAACTAAAATCTGTATTCTCTATTTTTTTCCAACTCCAACATATACTCTTTGAGAAAATCCTACATATATTATAATTATTATTTTATTGTATAAAAATATATATTATAAAATCTAAGTTGACCAATAGGAAGAAGCCATAATTTATTATATACATTTGATGCATTCCCCAAATGTATTTAGGGAATTCCCTAAATATAGGGAAGAGACATAAAATTTTGGAGATTTTCTCTAAAATAGAGATTACAACTAGTATGTACTCCCGTACCTTGTACATGTTTTTCTTAAATAAAATATTAATAATAAATACTTTGAAATACATTTATTATCCGAGAAAAATAATCACGTAAATGCTTAAATATAAATTTTGAATAAATATTAAAAAACAATAATCTATAAAGTTGTTTATTTGAGACAATAATATTTTATTAGTATTATGAATTAAATTAATATCTAAAACATGATAATTTATTTAATAATGAAAATAGATAAGTAATAAGATAAAAACTTATCAATATATTATATACATGGGACTAGACTTGTCAAAAACTGACCTAACCCGCTAACCCGACCCGACCCGTCCGATAATTTTAGGGTTAAAACCCGAAAATTTGAACTCGAAACCCGAAATAAACCGAACCCGGTAGAACCCGAACCCATTGGGTTGAAACCCGAAACCCGTTGGGTTGACCGATTTAGAAAATTTATAAAAAAAATTAAATTTATTTTGAAACTTATAATATATTTTATTATTAAAATAAATGAAAATAAAATATTATAATAAAATATTATTATTTAATTAAAAATTAATTTTAATAATCATAAGAAAAAAGGATATTTTAGACCCGCTGGTCAACCCGACCCGACCGAAAACCCGTTACAACCCGACCCGATTGACCCGTGACCCAGAACGACCCGAAACCCGATTTAGCCCGAACCCAAAATGATTGAACCCGAACCCGCCCAACCCGACCCGATTGACAGGTCTACATGGGACCGTACAAAATAAACTTAATTATAGTGATATAAGATTGTACATACATTACACTATCTTTATATTAAACTTAATTATCTAAACCTAGCATATGCTTTTTATCTAAAAATAAGATAAATATCCTAACATTTGTATAATATATAGCATAAAAAATATCTTAATAATCTTCCTATTTATCATATCCAAAAATAAAAGATTATTTTTTTTAAATTAAGAATGTGATTTTCTATCAATGGATTATAGTGATATAGATTGTACGTACATAGAGCTGTCAAAAGTTGACCGAACCCGCTAACCCGACCCGCCCGATAATTTTAGGGTCAGAAAATTTGAACCCGAGACCTGAAATCAACCGAACCCGATAGAACCCGAAACCCGTTGGGTTGACCGATTTAGTATATTTATAAAATGTATAAAATTAATTTTTAAAAATATAATATATTTTATTATTAAAATACATAAAAATAATATATTATAATTAAATATTAGTATTTAATTAAAAATCTATTTTAATAATCATAAAAATTCTATGTTTTTTACCCGTTGGTCAACCCGACTCGCTCGAAAACCGGCATCGACCCGACCCGGTTTAACCCGTGACCCGTAACGACCCAAACCCGACTCAAACCGAACCCGAAATGACCTAACCCGAACCCGCACGACCCGACTCGATTGACAAGTCTATACGTACTGTTGGATCGTGACGCGTTAGTAACAATACAGGGAACTAGTAAGGTTCCCTAGGCAGCGGAAATAAACAGTAAGAACACATAATTTAGAGAGGAAAACTTTCTTTCCGACCAACAAGTCGTAGAAAGAAAAACCTCTACCTTTGAGACTCCTTCTCAGAGGATTTTCAATAGAATACCTTATTAAGTTTCAACGATTACAAGACAAGTCAAGTTCCCTAGTAACTAAGGCACCAACCAAAGTTCCCTAGCAACTACGGCACCGACCAAAGTTCAACCAATTAGACTTCTACAACCCTAAGCGTAAACCTAAATCAAAAGTAAACTATTGACTTACTTGTGGATTCTTCACCGGAAAAAGCCACACACTCATACACTTGAAAAGCTCTCTCTCCAAGTTCGTCGTCTTCAACCACTCGAAAACCACCACTTTTTTCCTAGCTAAGCCTAGCTATTTATAAGATAAGTTAAATCTGATCTTACACGTAATTCTTGCCTAATTACGCTGATATTCCACTTAACAAATCCCACACAATAAGGAAAAGTATTTTTTTGTGATTTCAGATCCTCAACCATGTCGATTCTTGCCAAAACCGAATGATCTCGGATTTCCTTAGATAAGATCGTGTGAAGATTGATCTTATCTTCTCTTTTATCTCCTTAAGCAACCGCCTACAGTTGTAAATCTTCGTAGAAGATCGCTCGCAGAAGATATGGTAACTTGCCATTTATAGAAACCCACGTTCCTTCCGAGACGCGCTTCCTAAATCTATCACTCGTTCCCTCCATCGTTCCTCACAATATTCCATCACTTGTGACCATGTACCTGTTTTCCTGAAACACTTACATGTAAAAGCAAGTTATATCAACTAAGTTTGTTATCATCAAAACTAAGACAAACCATGGAACAACCATTGTTCCAACACGTACATTATACTATCTTTATATTAAACTTAATTATTTTGCCAAATATTGGTTTTAATAAAAAAGGGTTGTGTGGTCCAATTTAAAAGCAGCATGTGTCGTTTAATAATTATTTTAACCTCCACTTTAGTATATAGTTATGATGGAGAAACTGTTGGACCTTAAAATAGGCCCAAAATCTCCAAAAGCACAACATCCAAGAATTTAGAGCATTAGTTGGAGATGCCCCCAAATACTTGAGATTGAGCTTTAGAGATTTTGGACCTAAAAATTGGTTCAATAGATGTTCCATCTCTTTCCCTATTTTAGAGTGATTCTTAAAAAAAGATAGAGATCTCCCTAAATTTGGAGTGATCTCCAAAAATATTTAACTTCCTTTTCTTTTTTCTTTTAATTTATTATTATTATATTAAGATAGTTATTAATAAGCAACAACATAAAAATGAAGTATCAACTAGTAAATCGTTAATTGGCTCCATATTATTTCCACAAGTGCTCAACGAGATCATCTTGGAGTTGAGTATGCATAAAATTTATTTTTCAAATTGAGACAAAGATTAGAATAATGATTGTGTGAATGAAATAACAAAAAAGTTGATATTTATATGCAAAAATATAAATATTTTCTTTCCTTATTAATGAAATAATAAATAATGTGTAATTTATTAAATTAAGATTCTAGAATATTTTTATTTCCTTATAAGTCAAATAAAAAATCATTTATCATTTATTAGGTTAAGATTCTAGAATATTTTATTCCTTATAAGTTAAATACAAATAATTTATCATTTATTAAATTAAGATTCTAAAATATTTTTATTTCCTTAAAAGTCGAATAACAAATAATTTATCATTTATTAGGTTAAGATTCTATAATATTATATTTTCTTATTAAGATAATATATAATTAGCTATTGTAATTTATATGGTAAAAAATAAAAGTATTAAATGCAATGTTCTCTAAAATAGAGAATCTGTTTGAGTTGAGTTGAATTTTTTTTGGAGAATATGTCAATTAGTTCTCTATTTTGGAAAAAGTTATGTGGAAGTTGTTGGAGATTCTCTTAGTAGCTGCATGGTCGATATTGCACACATAATTGGTGTAATATTCGCTAAATTCTAAGTATAATAAAACGAGTATTTATTCCAATAATTTTTTTCTCTAAAATAGAGAATTTAATAATCTTTATAATTTTATATTATATTATTAAAGGGGGTTTGGTTCAAATGAAACAAACTCTTATCCTAAAATGTGAAACAAATGCACTTTTCATACAAAAGTGCATTCCGAAAAACTGCACTACAAAAAGTATGAAAAGTGCATTGAAAAGTACGAAAAGTGCAAATCCGAAAAAGTGCACTCCAAAATAGGAAAAGTGCACTACAAACAAGGAAAAGTGCATTTGTTTCAGGATAAAAGTTCATTTCAGGATAAGAGTTCGTTTCATTTGAACTAAACTTTTATAAAAGGTTATAAAAATTTACTACAATAGCAATTAAGAAATTAATTAAATATATTAAGCAAATCGGGTATGCATTTAAATATTTTTCTCTTAAATAGAGAGTTTAAATATTTTTATAATTTTCTTAATGAACTATAAAAATGTTATAAAGGATTATCAAAGTGGCAAATAAATTTTTAAACAAATATAAATCATAATATTTTCAGATTTTATTTAATTTCATAATTACAAGTAAGCAAAAAATAAGAAACAAGGCAAAATAAAAAGGTGTCAAGAGGGGGACTCGAACCCGAGACCTCTTGAACCCTTCCCTTAAACGCACACACTTTTACGGTATGGCATAGTAACTTATCTACCCATTAAAGATTTTTAATCCTTTTAATCTATTATTTTATTCTTCTCCTTCTTAGAAGTCTGATTGATCTGACGTATATTCAATCTCATTGCTTCCACCTCCTACTATGGCCACTAGGAGCCATTCTTTCCACCTATCCTCTTCACCAATCCTCCTCTCCCACCTCCTTTCAAAGAAGCACACAATTCCCCAATCACCGTGGATTCAATCCTCCATGAGAGGTCAAAACCATGGAGGTGTGAATTGTGGATTTTTCTCCCACCACTATAAATAGAGGCCACTCTATAAGTAAAATCACATCAAATTCTTCATCCTTCACTCTCAATTACACTAAAATTCCATTGTTTTTCAGCCTAAGGTCACTTGTTTTAATTGTTGTTTTTCCCCACAAAATACACAAAGAAAATCCTAATTGGCACCTAGCCCCGCTGGACCACCGACCGGTCACCACCACCACTGGCGCGCACCACCGCCGGCCACCAAAAGTGCCCTAGTCGCCGCCCAGGTCCAGTCGTCATCCGGTTGAGTTCTCTCTTGCTCCTTGATCTGTACGTAGAAAAAAATCAACAAAAGGAGAAGAAAGCTAGGTTGGGCCTAATTTATTTTAGGGTAATTTTAATTAAACTTGGACTATTAATTTTTAGGCCCAAATCCCTAATTAAATCAGATTTTTATCAAATTTGATTGCTTGTACATAGTTTTAATAAACATGCATGCATTGCATGATATTTAAGGGAAAATAATTTTTGTAAACAATAAAATAAATCGTAATAATTTATAAAGAGTTATAAAGGTGATTTTGATCATGGTTAATCTAATTTTTTTTTAAAAAACTAGGGGGCCAATCCCGTGCTTACGCACGGGACAATTTTTATACTACTTTATATTTAATTATTTCTATTTTTGTAAAAATTCCAGCCAATTATTTAAAATGAGTTTTTAACTATAATTTAAAATTCTAGCTATTTATAATTCATTATTTATTGAGACTTTTACTTTAACAAGAGAAAGCAAACTCAAATCACTAAATAGTAAACACAAAAAAGGCATGTACAATTCTTTTTAAACAACTATATCAAACTTGAAAATAATGAAATTGGGAATTGCTTTATAGTACATAATATTGACAAATATACATAGTGGACTCATCTGCTCAGCCTCCTAATATTGACAAAGTTAAATATCATATTTATTGCAAATAAATAATTAAATTAATGTTATTAACATTTTTGTTCTTGAAATCCTTCACTTTTATATTTAGGCATGCTTCTCAGTTTCATCACCTACATAAATTAATATTAAGGTGTTAGACAATAATAACATGCATGTTTTTTTTTTGGCTAACTAAATGATCTTATGCCCTTAATCTCATGCGATTTTATGTGCGTATCATATTTATAGACTTACTACTTGACTACTTGTTAGTAATCTATTACTAATAACTAAAGCCGGAGCAATTTCTGCCACCACATTGCGCCACATTACCCCTTTATTAAAATAATAATTTTAAATAGTTAATTATACAAAAAAGTTATCTCCAAGTAAACATAAAAATAAAATAATATTTGTAAAAATTTATCTCCAAATAAACATAAAGATAAAATAATATTAGTAGATTTGATCAATATAGATAAAAAAGAAATATTTATTATATTTGTAAAAGATAAATTAAAAAAATATAAGAAAAAATATGTACATGTGATCACGTATATATCTTTAATATAAAAATATCTATATAAAAGAGAATATCTTTGAAATATGGATTATGTGTTTACATAATTAATATTTCGAAATAAAGATAAAATATATCTGCCACAATATTTTCCTACCTTATATTAAAATAGCTAATTAAATTAGCTTTTAAAAATAGTGATATTAAAAATATTTTTTTATTTGTGCTAACTAGAACAATATAGATAAAAAATATTAAAAATTGACGACTACAATCTTACCTTATCATATGTAAAGTAATTATAGATAAGGAAATATTTTTATCTTATCATTTATGCCAATAATAGGAAATATTTGTTTTTTTTTATCTTTTTACTTCCACAGATCAATTAAATATGTTAGTTTTTACTTCATTTTTATATAATTTTTTATTCTTATAAGATAATAGCATAAAAGTGTTATTTTAATTGATTTTTCGTAATTTTTTATTTTTTTATTTGTCTTCTTTCTTAAATTAAGAATACAAAATTTATTAATTTAATTTATCATTTTTTCTAAAGCTATTTAATTACGAAAATTATAATAAAATTATGTATCTAATAGAAAAGGTTAAATTATTAGTTTTATCCTAAAATTGTAACATCTCTAAAATAGTAATTTTATATTTCATAGAAATATTTTGTGTAATTTTTATACTCAATTTTATTTTTTTTTCAAAATTTCTTAATTTACTAAATTCAATAATGTACATTTTGTGTAAATTTTTTATTTTTTATCTATCTTCTTTCATAAAGTAAGAATATAAAATTTATTAATTCAATTTCTTATTTTTATCGAATAGATGTATTTAATTACGAAATTAAATTTAAAGCCTTTTAGCAAAAAGGTTAAAAAATTAGATTTATTCTTATGTTTTAATATTTCTTAAATTTTATTTTTATATTGAAAAAAAGAAACTTGAGTAATTCTTATAGATTATGACGTATTTAAATTTTTTTAATATACTAAATCTAATAATTTATCTTCATTTTTAATTCAAATAAATAAAGTTCATTAATTTATAACAGTATATTAAAGCTGAAAATTTTCAAGCCACATGAATAATTCTGCTCCCACCTCATATTTAGAAAAATATTATTTATTCATATTATTCCAATTTTTCCTATCAAATTCTTCTTAACTATTTAAATATATCATTCACACCAAATTATCACAACATATTTAAAATAAAAAAAATACGATATATTTTGAAGAATTCCTTATACAAATGTTTAAAATATAAAGTTAAATATTTAAAATATTAAAAAAAGGATAAGTATCTTTTATCTTTTAGCATGATACTTTTTTACCAATTTCTTTATAGATAGATGTTGATTTTATTTTACAATAAAAAATTAATGACAATTTCTTTATAGATATATGTTGATTTTTACATTAAAAATACCACCAATATAATATTTAATAATATTTAGTGTTGTAGAAATATTAAAATATTTAATATACTACAAAGTTTACGTACATGAAAATTGAAAAGTAATAAAAAATATAGATAATATATTATTTAAATATATCTAATTAGTTTATTTAGCCACTAGAATAATTTTGGCACCACCATAACTTAAATTAATTATATTCTACCTATGTTTCATAAATAACTTATATTTTTTCTGTCATATTAAATTATATCTTATTTATTAAAATAATTTTTATATTTTCAAATTTTATCTATTCCATATTTTAAAAGTATATATGTTTTTTTATTTTATTCATATTTTATCTCATATTTTTAAATTAAACCTATTTTTTAAATATTGTTAAGGAAAAAAAAGAATTGTAAATTATTTTATCTAATAATCTATCTTTATTCTCAACTTTAAACTTTGTAATTTAAAATTTATATTATATGTTTCTTTATGAATATTATATTTATAATATGTCTAAAAATATTGTGTCATAGTCGTGCATGGCACGACGGATGGGTACAACTAGTTTGTATACTAAAAAAGTAACAGACCCTTTAAAAATTCATAAATATATGAAAATTATTACGACTAAATAATAACAAGATTTACAAATACTTGGCATTTCAATTACATAAATTTAATATTAAATGGTATTACAAAAATTAAATAAATTAACAAACTCGTTACAAAAAATACATGAAAATTTTAATATTAAATTATAATGAATTTCTATCATATTGGGTTAAGCATTATTTACATGAATGATATGAATTTGATATTAAAAAATTTGTGTAGATCGATATGACCTTGACATTTATTTTGATAAATCTGGATTACTAATATTATATGGAATATTGATAACAAAGATAAAGGCTAACACATGATTAAATTATATTTACAATTGACAATCGAACTCTAAATAAGGTGCAATTTTTTGGTATTAACAAAAACGAATATCTAACGTTTTTAATGAAAAAAAAATTAGTTGGTATGAAATTTATTTTCTGTAAAATATGCCGATCTCATAGAAGAGTTTGGTTCAAATGAAACAAACTCTTATCCTAAAATGAACTCTTATCCTAAAACGAATGCACTTTTTGTAGTTAGTAGTGCACTTTTCCTACTTCGGAGTGCACTTTTTCGCATTTGTACTTTTCGTACTTTTTAATGCACTTTTAAAATTTTTTTAGTGTACTTTTTCGTAATGCACTTTTTGTATTTTTCAATGCACTTTTATATGAAAAGTGCATTACTAACTATGGAAAGTGCATTCGTTTTAGGATATGAGTTCATTTTAAGATAAGAGTTTGTTTTATTTGAACCAAACTCTCTCATAGAAATATAAAAATATAAAGTATTCAAATTAAAAAATTACAATGACTTACATATTTTAAAGTAAAAAATAAATGATAAAATAAAATCTCAAATACCCATGAGGTATTGAACCTGTCACAATGCTAAAAAATTACAATGAACTTTTTCCCGTAAAAAATATTACTCATATAAACTTGTTTTAATTTCTCACATGAGGTATCAGGTAGGGGTGGGCACGGTTGGTTAATCGGAGTTTCGGTTAACCGGACATCGGTTAACCGAAATTTCGGTTAGTAAATTTCAATAACCATAACCGTACCGTTCGTTATCGGTTAACCGATAACGGTTAACCGTGAAACTCAGTACGGTTATCGGTTAACCGATTTGTTTTAATTTTTAATTTTTAATTTTTAATTTTTAATTTTTAAATAAAAAATCAGATTTTTGTATTAAAAAATAATAAGCCAATCGATTTTTTTTAAAATCAAATTTTTGTATTAAAAATTAATAAGCCAATCGATTTACACGTTGAAAACAAAAAAAAAAAAAAAAAACATATAATATGCATAGTCAACAAAAAATTATAAACAAAACAAAAATTTATATGCACAGTGAATCAGTGATGTTCCCCCTTTCAGAGAAAGGCTTTCACGTATTCATTTCAGCAGTCATTCACTGGTACTTAGTACTAAGTATTGAGTATTGTAAGGAAATTAAAAGCAAAATAAAAAATTATAATAGATGTTAGATAGTTTATTAGTTGTTAAAATATAGTTATTTTTAACTAAAACTTATATCTAATTCCCTTTTTAAAAATATATTATATATTAAAAATATTATCGGTTCATCGGTTAATCGACCACAAAAATATTAATAACCGTATCCGAACCGTTGAACCGTTAAAAGTATCGGTTGGTTAATCGTAACCGATAAAAAAAATAATTCAGTTCGATTAACCGTAAAAAGTGATCGGTTTGTCGGTTTTTCGGTTCGGTTTTTCGGTTACGGTTTTTTTTGCCCAGCCCTAATATCAGGTATATGTGCAAGCTAAGCGGAAAATATAGCTATAATATATGCAAAATAAGTGGTAAATATAACTACTAATTAAATAAGAAAATTTTGCTAAAATATACATTAGTCTACATTTAGACACTAAATATATATGATAACAAGTAGTATTTAAACTCAGCATGTGCTCATGTAGTGGAGAATAGAAGTTTACCTCTAACTCTCTAAGCTTTGCACTACCAAAAAAAAAAACTCTCTAAGCTTTGCAACTTTGCTTCATATTGAGAATATATGAGTAAAATCTACCATTGCGTATTTGCATGAATCAAGGATATTTATAGTGAAAGGAATGGCTAAAAACGCCTACTATGAGAATTAAGTATTGAGTTATATCGGTTAATTGAGATAAAATTGTATTTAAAGTCAAATGAGGTATTGAATTCTAAAGAATGATTGTTAGAATATTGGCACTTAATTCCATTATGATAAATGCACCATTTAATTTTCAAATGTTTCCATGATATGAAAGAAATCTACATTTATTTGTATTCAATGTACATGTCTATTGGAATATAAAAGGATTTAGTAGCTAGCAAATTTTAATATGGAAAATTAATTTCGGTATTAAGATGTAAGTATTAATATTTTCCGTGCAACATTCTCATAAAATAAGTTTAATTGAATTGATTTTTTAGAAAATTTGCACTTAAGTAAAAAAGTTCATCTAAATTATCTATCTTTCATAACCACTTTGCGGAATTTAAATTATTTATATGTATAAAAATGGTTTATACGAAACTGGTTATATTGTTAACGTATGACTATACCAAAAATATTGTAGGCCTAATGTGGAAATAAATATATATCACTTTTTAGATATGGCACTATATTTCGTAGGTAATAAACCCTGGTAGTTTTTAAATGCAAACGAAATATATATCTTACACAATCAAACTTGATAGTTTTAAAATACAAAAACCTCAAATTCAAACAAAAATTGGCTTGTTTATTTTCTTCTTTAGTGTACAATATTTATAGATAATGTTGATTTTGATAAAAATAAGTGTTAGGAGTTTGGACATTCAAATCTTAGATCTCCATTATAAAGGCCCAAATTTCAACCATTGAACTAAAAAACTTATCATAATATATTATTCAATAAATTTTATATAATAAAAGTTGTGTACCAAGTGCAATAAATGCACCGTGTACACAACTTTTTATTGTTATATAGAAAATGTGCGCTTAAGTAAAAAAGTTCATCTAAATTATCTATCTTTCATAACCACTTTGCGGACATTTAAATTATTTATATGTATAAAAATGGTTTATACGAAACTGGTTATATTGTTAACGTATGACTATACCAAAAATATTGTAGGCCTAATGTGAAAACAAATATCTATCACTTTTTAGATATGGCACTATATTTCGTAGGTAATAAACCCTGGTAGTTTTTAAATGCAAACGAAATATATATCTTACATAATCAAATTTGATAGTTTTAAAATACAAAAACCTCAAATTCAAACAAAAATTGGCTTGTTTATTTCCTTCTTTAGTGTACAACATTTATAGATAATGTTGATTTTGATAAAAATAAGTGTTAGGATTTTGGACATTCAAACCTTAGATCTCCATTACAAAAGCCCAAGTTTCAACCATTGAACTAAAAAACTTATCATAATATATTATTCAATAAATTTTATATAATAAAAGTTGTGTACCAAGTGCAATAAATGCACCGTGTACACAACTTTTTATTGTTATATATAGATAGTACTGACTTAGGCATCTCCTAGAGAAATAGCTTAAAATAAGAAAATTAAATAAAATAAGGATTTGTTAATAGAAAATAGTCTTGCATGTCTTTTAATATTGTAAAAAGAGTTGTAATAAGTTATATATGAACTTGTGAGTAAAATGTTTTAATACGAATAATAATGGACATAAATAACTTAACTAAATGTTACATGTGGACGTAAAAAGGATTTTTATTTGATTTAATCCATTTTTGCATGTCTTTCAATTCTTTTATAAACTTTGAAATAATATTAGTAAGATATTTTGTATAAGGTATTTTAATAAGAAAAAAGAGTAGGATTAAATAAATTAAATAAAGTGTTTGTACGTGACTTAAAAAGGGTTTTCTATAGATTTCTCACCTTTGCATGTCCACTTAAGACTTTAATAATAAGTTTGGAAAAATGTTCGTAATAATCTTTAACTTAATAGAGAAACATGGAAATGATATTTATTTTTTCAAATTAAATAAATATTGCTAGTATGTTTTAAAAGAGGAAATTCTTGGATTATTATTCCAACTTTTTCATACATCTTTAAATAGGTAAAAGTATTTTTGTAAAAGTTATTTTAAAAAGATATATTTGAAAATAATAATCAAGGATCATTATTATATGAAACTCCACCTAAATTATTAATTAAAATAATTTATCTTTCATGTACTTCTCTTGTTAAAGGAAAATAAGAGAAAATTAATAGTTTGTAAAGGGGATAAGAATTTTAATAGAAATTCGCTCGTTATCTCTCGTGTCACTACGTCGAAGTTCGAATCCGTTTAAGCCGTCTATTTCCGAACCGTACGAAAGGAAACCGTACTCAATTCAAGGAAAGTGGAATTTCTCCTTGTAGCCTCGATATTTCGTTTCCGTGAAATTTCTCGATTTTGGGAACAACTTGTTTGTTAATAATAAATGAATCTAGAAATATCTATTGTAGAAATAATGACCCGCTTGTTATCGCTATTACGATTATTAATGTTCGATAGGACTATTATGCTAGTCTTGTTTGTGTGACCTTTCTTGTTTATGATCTCTTTTCGAGATCGGTATGGATTAAATAGTAAGGGGTGCGGGATTAACCCGACACCTCTATATAACCTACTAAGTCGCAAGGCACCATGCCTAAATTCCGCGACTTTACAAGATCATGATCTAATGTTTGCTCCTGCTCAGAGGAGGGATGTGCGCACCCTAGCTAGATGCCGGAACTTCGTTCCCATAAGTGGACCCGGGCCCTTTCATGGCCCCCCACACTCTTAAAAATCATTAATGTAGTGAAAGTTTTATCACGACATAAGATAAGTGCCAAAGTGAGTTCGTGTTTTTAGTCTAGTTTTTGGTGCGTTTCTTAGTTTGTTTAGTTGAGTTTTAGTAGGTTTTAGAGTTAGTGTTGTGTTTTTGGGTGAGTTTGCATATTTTGTGAAAAGCATGGAAGCTACTCCGTTTTGTGTCTTATTTGTAGGTTTTTGAGCTGGAAGGAGCACTTTTTGAGCTGAGTTGAGGTCTTGTGGTGGAGGATGGAAGGAATGAAGAGGAAGAAGTTTGCATAAGAAGATCGAGTTAAAGTCCAAATTAAAGTCGAGAAGAAGTTGAAGAAAAGCCAAAACAGAGGCTCGTTAACGATCATGTGAAGGTCGTTAACGAGGCTAAGAGATATAATTTTTCAGGAGGAATTTGTAATCTCTACCAACCTTGTGCGGGGTCGTTAACGAGGGTCCCGTGTCGGTAGAGGCTTAGCCGACTTTAGGTTGTTATATCTTATATCTTTTATCTTGTTATCTTTTAAGTAGGGTAAGTTTTTATCTTTTGGGCTTTTTAATAGATAGTTTCTTGGTATAAAAACCCTTGTTCTAAGTCTAGAAAGAGGAGAGAGTCGTATTAGTTTTAGGAGAAGTCGAGTGGGAGAAGATCTCGAGCAAGGTTCGATCGAGAGAGAGAGCTTTAGGGTCATTAATCAGAATTCTACTCGGTGTTCTTCTATGTTTTCGGATTCTATAGAAGTTTGTAAGACGATATTTTGTTATTAATTTCAAGTAAGTTTAGTTTGTTTTCAATGTCTTCTTTGATTAAAGTTGTTAGCTTTATTATCATGAGTAGTGAGTAGTCTTTTTATCTAAGATCGGGGTTAAAACCTGACATAGTTGTGCATGATTGAATGAGTATCTATTGAATTGCTTGTTGTGCTTATGCTTAGATGATAGTCGAGGTAATTTGAGTTTTCAACTTGATCGAAAGAGAAAGTTATTAACTTGAATGTTGATATTATTCGTTAAGGGATTCAAAACAAGTGATAGAGTGAATTGATTTATGAGAATTAATTGATTTTCTTGTTAATCAGCGAGAGTTGATGAATTTGTCTTTAAAGGCATGATCTTTATCTTCTTATGAGTTTATATGCATGGCTATGTCATGGTAACCCTTGTAATAGATCTTTTATCTTATTGAGTTTGCTTTTGAATCATTCGTTATCGAGTTAGTATACCTCGGTACCGAACCTGAGTTTAGGTCGTTAAGTGTTTTTTATTCGTAGGTTTTCCAAGTTCGTTAACGACCTTGACAAGGTCGTTAACGTGGTTGGTTGTAGGTGTTTTTGCTTGTTTTGCTTTGTTTTTCTAATTTTTAGTAGTTGATAAAAAACAACTGTGCTTCCCGTGGAACGATCCTGACTTCGCTATACTCAGCGGGGTCTTGACTTAAAAATTTATTTGTTGTCAAGAAACCCTCCCAACACAAAGCACATTTAAAAGAAACTAAAACCAGGTCGGAATAGTACAATTTGGAAGACCACCCGGCTCTCGGTTCTTGAAATGATCGTCTTTCCAATCTGAATGCTTATTCGGGCTTGTCAAGGTGGGTTTGGTACTTAAGCACCTTCGGGCCACCTTCCCGATCTGGAGCACCAAATAAGATGAGGTTGGTTGAGATCCGAAAAAAGTGCAAGAGGTTTTCAAAACTTGTATGAATTAATAACGTTCCCAACATACTTCCTACTCTATGAAGTTATACAATCTCGTAGTTCTTCCATTCGGTTTAAGAGTTATATCATCTCGAGATTTACTCCTTTTCGTCCTTAAAGCTCCACATAAAGTTTCTACGTCTCAAATACATACCGATAATCTCTCTCGAATAAAGTAAATTACCATACTACCCTTTAGAATTTCCATTCTCACTTGCTTAGTCTCCTTAGACTAATTCCACTAATTCCACTATTTCCGCATTTTTGCTTGTTATTTCTCGCCATTTGCAACAAATGCCAAACTCTAGGAAATTCACACTGAAGTTTTGAAGACAAAGTCTAGAAGGTTCGAGAAGAGTTATGCAAGGATAGAAGGTCAAGACAAGACGACGTTGAAGGAAGGAAAGAATTTTCAAAGAGCAAGTCATTCAAAAGATAGTGCACCAACTCTTCTATTTTAACCAAGCAAATCATCATCATATGAGTTGTCTTGGAGAAACATACTTGTATTTTTAAATTTGTCTTTTGAACCCTTTTTAATATGGGCTTCATTTTCCGTTGCTACATCATTTGTAAAACGACTCTCACTATAATGAACGAATGTTCTTATCAATGAATAAAATTCCACTTTTAATCATTTTTTCATTAATTTTTGTCTCATTAAATTATTTAAAGTCTTGGGTGACTTTGGACGGTAAAATTCGAGGTCATTGGCGGGAATACCTAGTGTTACAAAATAAGGGTGTTACATATATGGTATCAGAGCCGAACATTTTTTTCAAAACCGAAAGAGTTCAAAAACGAAAGTTTTCGAAATCGAAAGTTTTAAACCAAAAGTTTTGTTTTCAAAAAAATAGTTTTATTAAAAATTTTCCCTGAAAAAAGATTGAATCTAGGATTTTAAATTCTTTTCCTAAAAGGAAATTTCAATTCAAAATTTCTTCTTATGTACTTTAAAACTCATGTAGCAATTGCTTTTAAAGAAATCTCTAAAGTTAGATCTCTTCGCTTAGATTTTATAAATCAAACTCTTATGAGAGTAATTATATGTGAAAACCTCGAGTATCTTTTCCTTCGGGTAAAAGTTTCGGGACGAAACTTTCTTAAGGGGGTAGTATGTAATATCCGTATTCGTTTTAGGTTTCGTAAGCCGGGAAACGGGTTCCTTCATTTACAAGCATTTGAGTTCTCGATCCGCAAGTAAACTCATAAAAACAATTAACTAGTAATCCGTTTTGATAACCACTGGACTAAACCCTTGTTTTTCTTTTGTAAATTATATCTAATATATATATAAATTCTTTCTTCATAGCTAAATTATGGGCTGAATAACCCATTCCCGTGAAAACCAAATCTTATCTTAATTAACACCGAATAGCTAAATTAAGCCCGAGAAATTCGTTCTAAATCAACTGTGTCTATCAATTGCTAGTAGGTTGTATCTTTATCAAAACCAATGGTTAGTACCTAATTATTTATCATTTATCTAATTAAGATAAGCTAGAATCTATCTAATTGATATAATCTAAACTTAACTATATATATATATATATATATATATATATATATATATATATATATATATATATATATACGAATACGGATCTGTTCAAGCTCCCCAAACGATTTCCCTGGGCAAAAGTCTGTTCAAAGCTCTCGCCGCCGAGAACGCAATTCGTCCCGTCCGGTCTGTAGCCAACCGCCGATCGTTGTTCCGTTTAGATCGCCAATTCAGGCTTTTGATTGGTCGTCCATTGCCTTGTCGTTTCGATCGGCACTTCGGTAAGTAACCCGCCCTTGTGTTCCTCTGTTTTGTTTAGTGTCGGTTAGGAGGGGGCGGGACGAGGGTCGGAGAATTATCTGGTGATCATCCATTGGGAGGCTAGGCTCGGCGATTGCTCACGCCGACAGAACGGGTCGAACCGAGCGAGGGGGGGTTGGGTGAGGTCGTCGATCGTGGCGGGGATTGTAGGGACTATTAAGGGGAGACGGTGAAGTTGGGTCGAGAGTGGACGTTAACGGACGACGAGTACTGCTCGCACCCGTCGTCCTTTGATATCGCCGGCAGGGTTAGAAGCGCAGCAGGGGTCGGGTCTCAAGGTTGAAGAAGGTAGCGGAGAGAGAGAAAGCGGGAGCGGTCGTTTGGGGGGGGGGGGGGGGGTAGTGTCGGAATGGCTGGCGAGCGGGGCTAGCCGGATTTGGGATCAGGACGAAGGCGAACCAGAGGCAGGGGGGTCGGGTTCCTCGGGTTGAAGACGAAGCGAGACGTTGAAGAAGAGAGGGAGTGCGGGCCGCGGGTTTAGTCAAACGGGCTAGGTCAACAGATCAAATGGGGGAGAAAAGAGACGGGCTGGGGAGTGGGCCGCAGCTGTCAATTTGGGTTGGCCGAGCTAATGGGCAAGGGAAGGAAGTAGGGAAAATTGGATAGTTGGGCTGTTGGGCTTAAGTTTGTTTGATTGTAGGATAAAATTTTTGGGTGATTAGGATTTTTCTAATATTTACTAATTGAGAAATCCTTTAAATAAAAGTCGGTTGTTGAGGGAATTAGAAGTGGCCTTTTTGTTGGGTTAGTTCGACTCGTATGCAAATTAATCTTTTCCTTTATAATTATTTAGGGAACCGTCTCCGTCCGGGATCGTAGCTCCGTCTTCTTCAAGAGGATTCCTAGTTTTCGAGGTAAGTCGTTTTTCGACTTACTCGGTTCTTTTCTCCCTTGTTAGACTGCGTATCGATATTGTAGGACGGGTTTTGGGAACTAGTCCCGAATACCTTTTAAATTGTTTTGAGCTCCTTGTGTGTTGTGTGCGTTAATGATTTTAATGTGTTTTATCGGAAATTATATTGGAACGTTTTCTCTGTGTTGGTACCGTTTCCGACACGGCCCATCGTAGCTGGTGTTGAGGAAGAGTTGGCTACTTTGACCCGTGTGACTGGGAAAATCGTGCCCCTTCAAAACGAAAATTATTATCTGTGTGTTTTGGCAAGTGCTCCAGTGGAGGCTTAGCCACAGGTTAGAAGGGAGATTGTGAAGTGGAGTGGGAGGGCCTGCCTCTGCACTCGGCGCGGTGATGAGCGCCTTGGAAGTCGGATCGTGGACAAAGGAAGAATTGCTATGCTATGGGATTGTGATTGTGAATGCGTATGTGACTTTGTGTGACTGATATAACTAATTTAGGTATTGACCTTTAGAGTTATGATTGCGATTGTGGATTTGTATGCTGACTTTAGATAAATGATTTTAAAGCGTTCTGCAGTTTCCATATTCTTTCTAGCTTGGTAGATTAGACGCTGACCCTTCAGGGAACATTTTTCAGTTCCAGGTATGAATCAGGGAGCCGTGCAGGAACCGAGGCAAAATGTCGGGCCGGAGCGGTGAGAGCGCGTGTCATAGTGGGATTGGTTTATATTAGTTTATTTACAAAGTTAGGATGTTGATTTTAATATTTGTTAGACGGAGTTGGTATTGTGTTTCAGTTATTATCTTTTTGTTCGGATAGTTCAGTTTCAGTAGGCGTTGTGACGTATTTGAATATTTATGATTTTCGGGGATTCGTGCATGATTATGTTTTTCTAAGTTTTATTAAATTAAGGTTGGATGTTTTATTATGTTTTTCTCGTCGTGCCTGCGTTGTAAGATCCTACAGTGTAGTTGTCAACCTATTTAATTGTACCTTGTAAGGTCTATTTCTCCAGTAGCGCCTCGACGGAAGTCGGGGTGTTACAAATTGGTATCAGCGCCATGTTGACAACAGGGCACATGGAACTGACCAACAAAGAGTACTCGAGGTCCAACTTAAAACCAAAACCGGTCGGTGTTTTCAAAATGTTTTTATTGGGGTAGACATGTTGCATATAGGGGGTAGGTGACACGTCGCGACTCCGCCCCATCAGCCGAAGGACCTCACGTAGAAATAGTAAGAATTAAGTTAATAGATAGAATGTTTAAGTTTTGACTGTGGGACTTTCTATTATAGATGGCCCCACCAACCAGAGCTAGAGCTGCTGAAGCCAACGGAAGAAGCCGCGGTAGAGGCCGAGGTAGAGGTCGTGGCAGGGTAGAGGAGAGGCCCCTGTAGCTGCTGAGCTAGAGGTACATCATGATATCCACCAGGAGGAAGTTGCTGAGAGTCAGGATGTGGCTTCTGCTGTTCATCGAGAGGACAGTGCATCTGTCGCTGGAGGAGGTCTCCCAGCAAACGGGGCTCAAGTGGGAGGAGGAGTACCACCAGCAGGATTGGCCCCAGAGGTGACTGTTGCGATCCAATTGTTATTGCAGACTTTGATGGGTGCGGGAGCTGCACCGAATCTGAACGCAGTTGCGGGGCAACAAGGAGCTGAGAGGAGGGCACCAGGACCAGATTCTATTTTGGCTGCCCAGCTAGGAGCAGCGCCAGCTTCTGGAGGACCAGTGATAGCTGATCATGTGGTCGAACCGAGGAGACAGTATCGTGAGCCTCAGCTTGATATGTGGCTCGCGGAGTTTAGGAAGACTGGAGTGCCGAACTTTGCTGGAGCTCAGGGTTCTGACGTAGAGCAGTGGCTGAGGAGGGTGAAATCTGCGTTGGATTCTAATAAGGCACCGGAGGAGCGGAAGATGTCCTTAGTACAGAGTCTGCTATAGGAGAGCGCTTTTGACTGGTGGGAGCTGTGTAGGGACCACCAGACTGAGGTTACTTTCGAGGAGTTTGAGAGACAGATTCGAGATCAGTATTTTCCTCTGGTGGTGAGGGCGGCTCGGGAGGCTGCTTTTCGGGATGCTGGACCCAAAAATATCACAGTATTTGAGACTATTCTGAAGTTTCAGCAGGAGTTGGCAGCGGTGCCAAATGCTGCCCCTACTGAGGAGTTGAAGATTGCGACCTTTCTGAAAAGGTTGCAACCGCATCTACGCGCTTATGTGTATGGTCTCCGACTCGCGACATTGGCAGACGTTCAGCAGTCTGCTTTGGCTTATGCTATGGCCACGACCCGACAGAGTCAACTCGAGGTGCATACCACTGGGAGTAAGAGGCAGAAGTTGTCTGCCACGGTAGAACTTAGGAGAGATAGTCGTCCCGGCTCTTCTCAGCCGCAACGATCAGGGTTTCAGCCATAGGGTCGTCAGGACCATCGCCGTCAGAGTCAGTCCACTGGAGGGCAGGGAGAGTGCTTCAACTGTGGAAGCACTGCTCATTTGAGGAGTCAGTGTCCGAAGCCAGTCAGGAGTTGCTTCAGTTGTGGAAAGCCTGGCCATTTACAACAGTATTGTACTGTGGGAGCACCTTCACAGGGATCTTCACCGGGAACGGTGAACCAGATGCCTCGTCGTCAGCCTCAGCAGTTTCAGCAGGCACCGAGCCAGGGCAGAGGACGCGGCGCAGGAGTTAGCAACACCGGGGGCAATCAGCCCCGAGTGTTTGAGATGAGGAGGGCCGATGCCCTACACGCGCCGACTGCTATAGGTACGATTTGGATTCAGTCTAGACCTGTTCACATACTGTTCGATACGGGTGCTACCCATTCTTTTATGTCTTCTGCTTGCGTGGCTAGACTAGGACGGACTTGCACTAAGGGGGTATCTTTTGTTGTGGGGCTGCCTGACGGCAGTAAAATAAGAGGGAATAAGGAGATTTTACAGTGCCCAATTAGAATAGGGAATAGGGATTGGTATGCAGATTTTATAGTAATGCAGTTGTCGCCAGATGATGACGTGATTCTGGGGATGGATTGGATGATGCGTTACCGAGCAATTTTGGATACACACAGAGGTACGGTTACAGTAACTGCAGATGATGGGACTAGACATGTGTGCCAGGTGGTAGAGCAGGAGGGGCCTGGATCGGTGATTAGTATGGTGAAGGCCGCCAAGTTGCTCAATGACGGATGCGTAGGATATTGGTGTTATGTTCTACAAGGGGACAAGGCGGAACCGCACATTCAGGATATACCAGTAGTGTGCGAGTTTGAGGACGTTTTTCCCGAGGAACTTCCAGGATTACCTCCTCAGAGAGAGGTGGATTTTGGGATTGAGTTGAAGCCGGTGACGAGGCCGATTTCGAGAGCCCCATATCGCATGGCCCCGATGGAGATGCAGGAGCTGAAGGCACAATTAGAGGAACTGTTGGAGAAGGGCTACGTACGACCGAGTGCATCGCCATGGGGAGCTCCAGTTCTGTTTGTGAAGAAGAAGGATGGTTCTCTCCGTCTGTGTATCGATTATCGGGAGTTGAACCGTGTTACCATCAAGAACAAGTATCCGATGCCGCGTATTGATGATTTGTTGGATCAGTTGCAGGGGGCTACTGTGTTCTCCAAAGTGGATTTGAGGTCAGGATATCACCAGCTGAGGATTCGGCAAGAGGATATACCTAAGACGGCTTTCCGAACGAGATATGGACATTATGAGTTTGTAGTGATGCCGTTCGGACTGACGAATGCACCCGCTATATTTATGGAGTTGATGAACCGGGTGTTTATAGATTACTTGGACAAATTTGTAGTAGTGTCCATCGACGATATTCTGATCTACTCTCGGAGTAAGGAGGAGCACGCCGAGCATCTTAGGCTGGTGTTGGGAGTATTGAGACAGCATCGATTGTTTGCTAAGCTGTCCAAGTGTGAGTTCTGGTTGCCTGAAGTTACCTTTTTAGGGCATGTAGTATCTGCCCAAGGAGTTACGGTGGATCCGTCAAAGATTGAAGCTGTAAAAGCATGGGAACCTCCCAAGAATGTGAAGGAGGTGCGGAGTTTTCTGGGATTAGCAGGGTATTACAGGAGGTTTGTGGAAGGGTTTTCCCGGATATCCCAACCACTTACCAACTTGCTTAAGAAGACGACTCGGTTCGAGTGGAATGAAGCTTGCCAACGGAGTTTTGATGAGCTGAAGAGAAGGTTAACTTCGGCTCCTATATTAGCTCTTCCTCAGGGGAATGAGGATTTTGTGATTTACAGTGATGCCTCCAAGATAGGTTTGGACTGTGTGCTAATGCAGAGAGACAAAGTGATTGCTTATGCTTCTAGACAGTTGAAGCCTAACGAGCAGAATTACCCTACTCATGATTTGGAGTTGGCAGCTGTGGTACATGCTCTGAAGATTTGGCGTCATTACTTGTATGGGAGTACCTGCAAAGTGATGACAGATCATAAGAGCCTCAAGTACATTTTCACTCAGAGGGAGTTGAATATGCGACAGAGGAGATGGCTTGAGTTACTGAAGGATTACGACCTTGAGATCCTTTACCATCTAGGGAAAGCGAATGTGGTCGCTGATGCCCTTAGCAGAAAGACGCCTCAGGAGAGTATGTTGGCTCATCTGACGGCTCAGCCAGAGTTACAGAGGGAGCTAATGAGGTACGAAATCGAAGTGCAGATTTAGCGTTATCAGGGTAGTCTGAAAACCCTAGAATGTCGGCCGTCTTTACTTGAGGAAGTAAGGCAAAAGCAGGAAGATTGCCCGATGATTCAGGATTTGAGGCAGAGATTGAGCCGTGGAGAGGCACCCGACTTTGCAGAGAGAGCAGATGGTATTTTGTGTTTACGTGGTAGGATTTGTGTACCTCAAGATGCAGAGTTGAGGCAGAAGATTTTGCAAGAGGCTCATGCTACACCTTACTCAATCCACCCCGGGGCGAGTAAGATGTACAAGGATTTGCGACAGTTTTATTGGTGGGATGGCATGATGCCGGATGTAGCGAGATTCGTCGCTAAATGTCAAGTCTGCCAGCAGGTGAAGATCGAGCATCAGAGACCCGGAGGAATGCTTCAGTCGCTTCCTATTCCAGAATGGAAATGGGAGGACATCTCCATGGATTTTGTCACAGGTTTGAGACTCAGCAGAGGCCATGATGCCATTTGGGTAGTGGTGGATAGACTGACTAAGACTGTTCGCTTTTTGCCTATCAGGGAGACATGGCAAGTGAGCAAGTTGGTGGAGGTGTTTATTAATCAGATAGTTAGGCTGCACGGAATGCCTAAGACGATTGTGTCGGACCGAGATGGGCATTTTACTTCCAAATATTGGCAGCAGGTGCACGAGACATTGGGGACGAGATTACACTTCACGACTGCTTACCATCCGCAGTCGGACGGTGAGACAGAGAGGACGATCCAGACCCTAGAGGACATGCTGAGGTCCTGTGTATTAGATTGGGGAGGTCAGTGGTCGGATCACTTGGTTTTGGTGGAGTTTGCCTATAATAACAGCTGGTATTCGTCAATTCAGATGGCTCCTTATGAGGCCTTATATGGTCGGAAGTGTAGGACACTGCTCTGTTGGGATGATCCCTCGGATGTAGTAGGAGAGAGGCCACAGATGATTGAGGAGACGATCGGGAAAGTGGCCTTAATCAGAGAGAGAATGTTAGCTACTCAGAGTCGCCAGAAGTCCTATGCAGACAAGAGGCGTAGACCGTTAGAGTTTGAGGTCGGAGCCCATGTTTGGTTGAGGGTATCGCCTACCCGCAGGGTAAGAAGATTCGGGGTGAAAGGGAAGCTGAGTCCCCGTTATATCGGTCCGTTCGAGATACTGGAGAGAGTAGGCGAGGTAGCTTACAGGTTAGCGTTGCCACCTGCTTTGGAAGGAGTGCACCCTGTATTCCATGTTTCCCAGCTGAGACAGTACGTTCCGGATCCTAGTCACAGACTGAATTATGAGGATTTGGTGGTAGAACCAGATCACACTTTCCGGGAACAACCGCTGCAGATTTTAGATCGACGAATGAAGAAGATGCGGAACAAGGAGATTTCACTGGTGTTGATTCAGTGGTCTCGACGGGGAGTTGAAGAGGCCACTTGGGATACGGAGTCCAGGATGAGGGAGAGTTATCCAGAGATTTACCTGAGTCTAGTAGAGGCATTTGAGGGAAAAGGTTAGTAATTAGTGGACTCCCTTTTAGAATCCATGATTGCGTATGTGATTGTTTCCTTTTTGATTGAGTGATGACTGTCTAGTTCTTTGTTGTTTTGTTTGTTGGTTTGTTAAGTATTCTAGGTATGTAGTATTTATTTTGACTATTAAATTCTGGTTCGAGGACGAACCCTCTTTGAGGGGGAGAGGTTTGTGAAAACCTCGAATATCTTTTCCTTCGCGTAAAAGTTTCGGGACGAAACTTTCTTAATGGGGGTAGTATGTAATATCCGTATTCGTTTTAGGTTTCGTAAGCCGGGAAACGGGTTCCTTCATTTACAAGCATTTGAGTTCTCGATCCGCAAGTAAACTCGTAAAAACAATTAACTAGTAATCCATTTTGATAACCACTGGACTAAACCCTTGTTTTTCTTTTGTAAATTATATCGAATATATATATATATATATATATATATATATATATATATATTCTTTCTTTCTAGCTAAATTATGGGCTGAATAACCCATTCCCGTGAAAACCAAATCTTATCTTAATCAACACCGAATAGCTAAATTAAGCCCGAGAAATTCGTTCTAAATCAACCGTGTCTATCAATTGCTAGTAGGTTGTATCTTTATCAAAACCAATGGTTAGTACCTAATTATTTATCATTTATCTAATTAAGATAAGCTAGAATCTATCTAATTGAGATAATCTAAACTTAACTATATATATATACGAATACAGATCTGTTCAAGCTCCCCAAACGATTTCCCTGGGCAAATGTCTGTTCAAAGCTCTCGCCGTCGAGAACGCAATTCGTCCCGTCCGGTCTGTAGCCAACCGCCGATCGTTGTTCCGTTTAGATCGCCAATTCATGCTTTTGATTGGTTGTCCATTGCCTTGTCGTTTCGATTGACACTTCGGTAAGTAACACGCCCTTGTGTTCCTCTGTTTTGTTTAGTGTCGGTTAGGAGGGGGCGGGACGAGGGTCGGAGAATTATCTGGTGATCATCCATTGGGAGGCTAGGCTCGACAATTGCTCACGCCGACAGAACGGGTCGAACCGAGCGAGGGGGGGTTGGATGAGGTCGTCGATCGTGGCGGGGATTGTAGGGACTGTTAAGGGGAGACGGTGAAGTTGGGTCGAGAGTGGATGTGAACGGACGGCGAGTTCTGCTCGCACCCGTCGTCCTTTGATATCGCCGGCAGGGTTAGAAGCGCAGCAGGGGTCGGGGACAGGAGTCGGGTCTCAAGGTTGAAGAAGGTAGCGGAGAGAGAGAAAGCGAGAGCGGTCGTTTGGGGGGGGGGGGGGTAGTGTCGGAATGGCTGGCGAGCGGGGCGAGCCGGATTTGTGATCAGGACGGAGGCGAACCAGAGTCAGGGGGGTCGGGTTCCTCGGGTTGAAGAAGAGAGGGAGTGGGGGCCGCGGGTTTAGTCAAACGGTCTAGGTCAACGGATCATATGGGGGAGAAAGGAGACGGGCTGGGGAGTGGGCCGCATCTGCCAATTTGGGCTGGCCGAGCTAATGGGCAAGGGAAGGAAGTAGGGAAAATTGGATAGTTGGGCTGTTGGGCTTAAGTTTGTTTAACTGTAGGATAAAATTTTTGGGTGATTAGGATTTTTCTAATATTTACTAATTGAGAAATCCTTTAAATAAAAGTCGGTTGTTGAGGGAATTAGAAGTGGCCTTTTTGTTGGGTTAGTTCGACTCGTATGCAAATTAATCTTTTCCTTTATAATTATTTAGGGAACCGTTTCCGTCCGGGATCGTAGCTCCGTCTTCTTCAAGAGGATTCCTAGTTTTCGAGGTAAGTCGTTTTTCGACTTGCTCGATTCTTTTCTCCCTTGTTAGACTGCGTATCGATATTGTAGGACGGGTTTTGGGAACTAGTCTCGAATACCTTTTAAATTGTTTTGAGCTCCTTGTGTGTTGTGTGCGTTAATGATGTGTTTTATCGAAAATTATTTTGGAATGTGTTCTCTGTGTTGGTACCGTTTCCGACACGGCCCATCGTAGCTGGTGTTGAGGAAGAGTTGGCTACTTTGACCCGTGTGACAGGGAAAATCGTGCCCCTTCAAAACGAAAATTATTATCTGTGTGTTTTGGCAAGTGCTCCAGTGGATACTTAGCCAGGGGTTAGAAGGGAGATTGTGAAGTGGAGTGGGAGGGCCTGCCTCTGCACTCGGCGCAGTGATGAGCGCCTTGGAAGTCGGATCGTGGACAAAGGAAGAATTGCATTGCTATGGGATTGTGATTGTGAATGCGTATGTGACTTTGTGTGACTGATATAACTAATTTAGGTATTGGCCTTTAGGGTTATGATTGCGATTGTGGATTTGTATGCTGACTTTAGATAAATGATTTTAAAGCGTTCTGCAGTTTCCATATTCTTTCTTGCTTGGTAGATTAGACGCTGACCCTTCGGGGAACATTTTTCAGTTCCAGGTATGAATCAGGGAGCCGTGCAGGAACCGAGGCAAGATGGCGAGCCAGAGCGGTGAGAGCGCGTGTCATAGTGGGATTGGTTTATGTTAATTTATTTACAAAGTTAGGATGTTGATTTTAATATTTGTTAGATGGAGTTGGTATTGTGTTTCAGTTATTATCTTTTTGTTCGGATAGTTTTGTTTCAGTAGGCGTTGTGACGTATTTGAATATTTATAATTTTCGGGGATTCATGCATGATTATGTATTTTTAAGTTTTATCAAATTAAGGTTGGATGTTTTATTATGTTTTTCTCGTCGTGCCTGTGTTGTAAGATCCTACAGTGTAGTTGTCAACCTATTTAATAGTACCTTGTAAGGTCTATTTCCCTAGTAGCGCCTCGACGGAAGTCGGGGTGTTACATTATAAGTAGAAATTTTAAGAATATAAGTTCATAGAGCCAGAATCATTTTATTTACAATGTCTTATTCGAGATTTTTAAAAACCAAGTTCTACTAAAGAGTTATCATGCCGACTTCTTATCTATAAACTTTATTTAAAAAAAATAAGTTCATAAAATTTTTCAATAATCAAAGAATTAAGATTCAAAGAAAGTTATTTAAACGATAGCGGGATGAATTTATTTTTCCCCGAAACCCGAGATAGAGGTTATATAATTAAAAATCTTTAAACTCTCCTTCCAAGGTTTATAAGTACTTCATGTCATACATGAAAGAAAATTTTCTACTTTAAAAGTTCCTCTTTTAATTTAAAATCATTATAAAATAAGTTTATTATAGAGACTCTAAAATTGTCATAATTCTTTAAGAATATAAATGTGTTTAAAATGAAAACTTTATTTTCAAATTTCAAACTTCCTTCAACTATATCCTTCTTGAAATATAGAATTACGGATATTCTATTTGAATGTCGATCGTTAGCCATTTATAGAAAATGGTTGTAACAGAAAATAAGTTCATGATCATTGGGAATTAGAAGAAGTCATGCCAACTAAAGGTAATGCTTATGTTTCTAGAGAGCCAAACATACTGGGCCAGTGAAGATACAAATTTCCAAAGAGGATACCGAGAAAGGCTTAGTCAACCAAGGATGGTGGAAAGTGACCTTTTAAGGATCGAAGCTACAAGAGTCCCCAATGAAGAATTCCGTCATGAGATGTTTCAAACTACATTGTCCAACGTGAAGAATACAGTGGGAGCTGGTCAAACTACCAATGCAAAGGATAATATTGTTCAGACTTCTTCATCAATAATTTGCTGAGATTGTGACAAGAACCTAGGATCTTTTTTCCTCGATGGAGCCACACATTTATGACGGTACAAATGGAGCGCCTCCTAAGCAAGCTTGAGTGCAATGAAGTGGAAAAAGTTCACCTTGCTTCCCTTCAGTTAAGGGAAGAAGCACATGAATGGTGGGAGTTTTCAAAATTGTCGGAACAACCAAGGTTGAAATGAGAAATGTTCAAAGCCAAGATGTTGGATCGCTTTTGGGCGACTTGGGGAGAAGAAAAGCTCTATAAGATTCCTTACCAAAGGATTGGTGGGCCAAGCATAACCGAGACAAAAAAGCTTAAACCCCAATTGGAAGATGCCACAACAAACATTTCCACCAAGGCAGAGAGAATTCAACGGTTCCATGAATTGCTGAACCCAGAAATCAAATCTCTGATGAGTTATCGCACTTGTATAACGTGGGAAGAATACATGGATGCGGCACACATGGCTAAAGTCTTTCTTGAGGGACCCACACCAAGGATGGAAAATGGGGGACAATCTCATAAAAAGTAGAATGACAAATTTAAGGGGCCAATATCCCCACAAAAGTCATGATGGTCAAAAAGGGGCAAACTAGAGTCAACCATGACAGCTGCCGCTAAAGGGTCTGAATACCGAAAAGGTTCTATAACCTGCCACAAATGTGGTGAACAAGGTCACATCAATAGAAATCGCATCACCTAAGAAGACTTGTTTCAGATGTGGAAAGGAAGGACACCTCCTTATCTATTGCAGACAGAAGGGGTGTTAGTTTTAGTTAGCGTTGTTAGTTGAAGGTTAGATTCGGCTCTTGTTGTAACACCCCCTTTTTATATAGGGATATTACCGCCAGTGACCCCAAGATTAAACTCTCAAAGTCACCCAAGGCTTACAGTAATTACAGAACTTAACCAAAAACTTTAAATGCGGAAGACATATATATATAAGATGCGGAAGTTAAATACAAAAGTTGAATAACTTTAATGGATACAAATTTGAAATGAGAAGGGTCCCACAAGTTGGAACCTCGACCTTTAAATTTATTCTAAACTTATATCAAAGCTAACCACCTTCGATCCAGCTGCTCCTCAAAATTTGTTCTTCCTTTTCAGGCTTGTTCCTCTTGGTCCTAGATGTAGAACTCCACCCCTAATTTGTCGCGACGAGAAATGCGATGGACACCAACCGACCATGCAAGGAAAATAAACGTTCGGTTAGTCTTGTGACAGACTAAGCAAATGGGCTTTTGGAAGGTGGTTCGGTTTTTAGGAAGAGACGAGTTGGGATGTCGGGTACCGAATGAAAGCCGGACCCATCCTCGGACCTCGTACCTCCTAGGAAAACTATGATTCGAAGAAACGGAATAAGAACGTCACCTAAGGGTGAGTCTCAGTTTATAAGGAAAGATTTACTTATGTTGGGAACTTGGGTTTCACACATTTAGTCAGGTGGGTGATTAAACCCCTCGTTGATCACGTTTCCCTCTACCAACCTCACCACATACGTGTTGTGCGAATTCAGATTGGAGCCACAGAATTACGAAATCCGAGAGTAAGGATGGCATTCCATATTGTACTAACCTTCCTATTATTTTAATTGTCGCCAACGGGCGCCTATTTAATCTCTACAGATTTTAAGAATCACAATATCGTTCCACTTGGAATTAAGCATACTTTTAAGAAAGACAGAATGTGGGTTACGGCCCCACGAAATACTCAAAGTTTGGGTGGCGAACCCAGACTAACACGAGCTACGTGCCATCAGCCCTCATCGAGCGTGCGGGTATTGACCATGGTCTTACAAGTAGAGCATCGGCTCAAGATTAAAGTCGAATGAATCAACACGTATAACATTAAGTACACACATACAAGCCTACTCATCTACGCACACATATCACAAGGCAACGACCCTACAGTCCATCTAGCGTAACCTAAGTACAACTAGAAATAACGTCATTAAATCTAGAACAATATAAATCCTAGATTCATTTTATATCATACAAGAGTTCCCAACAAAGTCATAAAACAATCTAAAGAACATGAAACATATAACAAAATATGTAACATGATTGATAAGAGGAGTGATGCATAAACAACTTTATATGGAAATCGAACCCAAACCACTTGCCTCGTAATTGACGTGATGGTTTACGAAACGATCACTAGAGATTAAGAACTTATTCCTGTTTCAATCAACCACAAAATAAATTGTCGTCAATTTATTTGTTCATTTGCAACGTTGATTTTCCGAGGAATGATAATGGATTTAAGTTTATAAAAATTATTACCCATTATATTAATAACTTCCTTTTTATTAATATAATGACACTAAGTTATGAATTTTATAAATTCTTCATATCATTCAATTTAAACTTTTCTTTATAATATATTAACCTCAACATATGTATATATATATTTTTAATAGTAATCTAAAGAAAAACCTTATTACTTTATAAATATTTTAAACATTATTACTAATCTTATTTATACATAAGAAATTCTTCCTCTTATTAATATCCATTTTAAAATACCAATTTATTCATGAATACTCAAAATACCCATTTAAAAAATTTACAAGTTAATTTGAATACTTATAAAATACCAAGTTCCTAACATTTTTCAATTTAAATAATTTTTACCCATTTGAATTTAACAAAAGAAAATTTCTTTTTTTTAAAAAAATTAAATTAAAATCGAATATACCTACAAAAGGTGAGAAGCCCAGTCGGGCCGGGTCGGGCCCGACCTGCTCACGGGCCAAAAACGCAGCAGCTATCTCAAAAACAGGGGCAACTTCAACGCCCTCGTTCTCCCTCGTCCGACGTGGGTTCGGGGCGTGTGAGTAGGCGTTGGAACCGTAAGAGAGAGATCTTTCCAATGATATAAAATAAGAAAATTTTGGTTGTGTGTGGAAGGAGAACGAACCCAAAAAGCGAACCCTTCCTCTGTTTCTTCGACTTCAGTCCATCGAGTTTGAGACTCGATTTTGGGTAAGTTTGAGAGCGTTTTTGGAGAAAGTTTCTGAATGAAAAATGTGTACAACTTATTTCTCTTCACACTGGCCTTTTGTAGCACTCACAACAATCCCCAATCAACTCTTATTCGGAGCTTGAACAGCCAATCACGAAAACCAAACGTCTCCCCACTTCAATTCGAGTTTATCCACAAATTAATGGTCAAATTCGACGATTCCGATCCTCCTATTACTCCCTCCTTGAATGATGATTGTTTATGAGTACAAGTAAACGCCTAAATGAAAGTTATTATACCGAATTGAAGCCATCTTCGAAACATTGAACGTTTTAGGTCGATTGGATTCCTCGACCGTTCACTCTCAATAACCGAATCAAAACCCCAAATTGATTGAGGGTTATTAAATAACATGTGATGGGCTTTCCGGAACATCTTTCGGATCAAAAATCCGTTGAGAAACGAGTGAGATATGACCATTTGAAAATTCGGGCTCAAGGTTGAAGACAACCCCAATCGGGTTTCAATCCATTTCCGAGAAATTGCACAACCAACCCTCTTATTTTGCAAAAGTGATAAAAATGTCCTTCCACCTTAACTTTTGCCCTCCAAATAAAATAGATAGTTATCATTTGAACTTTAAACAATTTATTTTATTAAACTTTAGCTTTAAAAACAGTTATATAAATTTTAAAAATATTATTATAATACTTTTCCATAAGTATTATCACTTGTAATTACTCTCTCATATTTTTATATAATAACCAACTCATATTATTCATGATTATATTTTCTCATATTATAATAATCATACAACCATAATTCTTATGGTCGTATATAATATGAGAACATAATTTTTGTAACCTTTACTATGGGATTTTAAGTTTTAACCTTATAGACCAACCTTATAACATTTAAAATGTTATAACCTAATAACTTTAAGAAATAACATATGTAAATTTTTTATCATGATAAAGGAAATGTAAACTTATATTTTTACCCTTTATAAAAATGAGGGATATTACACTTGTAGACCCCGAAGGGTAATCAAGACGTTTGAGTAGACCCCGAAGGGTAATCTCGTGAGTAGACCAGAAGGTAATCTCGTTGGGTGTAGACCACAAGGGTAATCACCGCCGAATAGAGTTAGTTTATGTTAAAACATAAGTTAAAACTTCGAAAACATAAACAAACAAGACTTGATAAAGGCAACGAGTCACAAGATGAGATCCCGCTTTCCTTCAACGTTTATTTCCCCTATTAATATGCCAAGGGTATAACCACAATAACGTTGTGAGATAAAACGTTCCTATACAATGAACAAGTGGCAAACATGTATCATCATTGTATACGCACCTCGTTCTTCAATAAATGTTTGTAATTTGATGTGGAACACTCAAACAACAATTCTCGTGATTTGATTAGAACTCACGAATCCTCTCTTATGAACAACTTGCTCGAACATCCACAAGAGAGGCGTCCTCTTCCCTTTTATACCCAAATAAAAGAGGTGGTTATGGAAAGAGAAAATGGAAGTTATTTTGTTGAGAAAAACAAGGAGGATAAATAGGGAGTTTGTTATAACTAACTTGGTAACTTCCCTCAACAAAATTTCAAATTTCAAATCCATCCTTATCCAAAACTCAAGGCAAAAGCCCAAAAATGGCCTATGAGGCGCGCGACCCAAAACCAAGGGGAGCTAGCTTCGAGCTAGCTTGTCGCACCCACACTCTCAAGACATGAAATGTGCATCTCATCTCTACGAAGCTCGGTGATGCTTCCGCGAAGACAAAAGGTCAACGCCCTAGCTCAAACAAAGCTAAAACAAAAAATAACTCATAACTTAAGCTAGCTTAAAACTGATGTTCCAAGCTTTGGTTAGCACTCAAATTTTTCCACATAGTCCTTGTACTTTATTTCTCAATCTAGGAATCATAAAATAGCCAATCTTTTTCATAAATATGGCCACACACGCAAGTAACCCAAAATAGCGCCATAGGCGCGCCCCGATTTGCCGTGGCTAGTGCAAGCTTGCATCGCTGCAGCGGCGTGCCTACGCCAAGGCCTCGACACTTGGCACGCGCCCACTGGTGCATCTCAGCATGCCATGCCGAAGCTTGGTGCTCGACGATCTCGAGGTTCAAGTCAGCCTCGCACCGTGGCCAACCTAAGGCCGAGAACCTCAAAACCGGTTCTATCGATCAAGGCGCTCCTCTAGCGCCCTTGCATCGATACCACCCATGAATCCTCCAACTCTTTCAAACCCTTGGAACTACTATGAGGCCGATCACTAGGCTGTGCCTCCCGCACACCCCAAGCCTAAGTGACACCGTTAGTAATTCCCACACTTATCCGTTCATGACTCACACCAAATGGATTGATGACTTTCACAAATCACCAACAAGGGGAACAACGCATGTCAATTCCATTCAAACTCAGTTTCTCAAAACCACCAAGCTTCAAATAAGGTGGTTGGATCAACTTCTGTGTAGTCTACATCTCATAATAAAGGAAAAGGGCCGATTAGATCTCTTTTTGAGATCGATATGGATTAAATAGTAAGGAGTGTGGGATTAACCCGATACCTCTATATAACATACTAAGTGGAAAGGCACCATGCCTAAATTCTGCGACTTAAAGGATCATGATCTAATGTCTGCTCCTGTTCGGAGGAGGGATGTGCGCACCCTAGCTAGGTGCCGGAACTTCGTTCCCATAAGTGGACTCAGGCCCTTTCATGCCCCCCCACACTCTTAAAAATCATTAACGTAAGTGAATGTTTAATCACGACATAAGATAAGTGCCAAAGCACATTTAAAAGAAACTAAAACCAGGTCATAATAGTACAACTTGGAAGCCCACCCGACTCTCAGTTCTTGAAACGTTCGTTTTGTAACACCCCTATTTTACAACATTGGGTATTACCGCCAGTGACCTCAGACTTTACCGTCCAAAGTCACCCAAGGCTTTTAGAATGATATAGAACACTTAAAATGCGGAATAAAACATAATACATAAGTCGGAAAGCATGCTCCCGAAGGAGACTTAGTTCATTACAAAATATCTTACATTGTCTTAACTTTAAGGTTACTTGAAACAAATACCAAATCCATCATGTCTCGGAGATAAAGTAATATTAAAACCAAAATGGAAATAAAAGTACATCTTGAGCGATCTTGACTTCCTTCACTTCCCTTCACTTCCCCTTGCTATGGTTTCCTGAATCTGACATAATTCGCGAGGGGCGAAAGAATGCCAGGCAAACAAGCGGAAAGAAGAATTAGTCTAAGAGACTAAGCAAGCGGGAAAGGAACTTCCCGAGGGTATTTCGGTAATTTCAAGTCTTATCGAAGGATATAATAAGGTTGTGTTTGCGATGGGCTTGATTTAAGTGGAGTTAAGATACGAGGATTAACGATAGCATATCCCGAAAGGGATAGCTTGAAGAGCAATAGAAGTACTACTAGATTGTAGTCTTCTTTAGAGTAGAAGGTATGTTGGGAACTTTCATTTAATCAATCAAATCAAATACCACTCGTGCCCGAAACGGACCGAGGGCCGGATCGGTCATTTGAGACCGGTCTGATTTGGTCATCTTCGTTGTGCCTTAGCACTTATCTTATTTAGTGGTAAAAGACGTTCGATTTCCATTTATGATTTATAGAGTATGTGGTGGGACACGGATAATCCGATCCACCCGAGGGAAAACTCCGTTTTTCGACACTTAGCTAGAGTGCGCTCATCCCTCCTTGCAATCGGAGCGGATGGGATCATGATCCCGAAAGTCGTACTTCAAACGCGTAGGCACTTACGACTTAGTGGGGTTATGTAGAGGCGTTGGCTATCCCACCCCCCTCACTAGTTCGACATCGATCTCAAAACGAGATCGTAACAATCAAGATAATAACCACACTAGCATAAATAATCCTAACAAGGAATATATAAAGCAATCTATGCTAACAATAGTCGTTATTTCTAGCAATCGATATTTCCTAGATTCATTTTTATTTAAGCATACAAGTCGTTCCCAACATCGAGAAATAGTATAAAGACGGATAAAAAAGGGCACAAGGGGAAATTCCACTTGCCTTAGCGTAATCGAGTTTAGCAACGAGCTTTTGACGAAAATTAGGCGAGTTCCTAATATGAGCGAGGATTCCGACCTAATGATATAGAATTTACGAAAAAGCTCAAAACACGATTTTTACTTTAGAGTTCGAAATACCTCTTATACTATTCATAAGAGGGTTTACGTTTCTAAATTATTATAATAATAATTTAGAAAGCCATTTTCCTAAAATAATAATATTCCGTTATTATTATTATAGTTTTGGTAATATCCTTATTATTCCAAAAAATATCTTTATTAAAATAATTATTAAATTAATTCTTTTAAAAGGATTGTATTTACTTTCAATATTCTTATTACCTAAAAATATCATACTCAAGTTCCTTTACTTAGAAGTTTCCTAAACTAGGAATTCTTAAGTTGCTTGATTAGGTAACTTACTATTATTACTATAAGATGCACTATCTTTATTTATAATAATTCTAGAATCCTTTTTATATTATAATGTCTATAAAAATATTCTCATGCCTTGTATAAAATATATTCCTCCCTTATTGAAATCTCACCTTATGATCATAACTATTATTTTAATATTTTTAATTTATAAACTAATATTTACCTTATATAAAAGGTTTCTTTTTAAACAAGCGACATCGACAGGCGGCATCGACAGGCGTGGCGCGGCGGCGGTCCGGCGGTCCAGCAATGGCGGCTCGGTGGTGGTCCGGTGGCTCCAAGGGGAAGAAAAGAGGAAATTTTGTGGTGTTTTTATGGTGTTTGAAAGGATGAACACTTAGGGAGGGTGGCTGATTTTTGAATGCTTTTAGAGTGTTTGATAGAGGAGGAAGAAGAGAGCTTGAAGGTGTGAGAAGATGGATGAATAGGAGGCCTTTTATAGGCAAATTTGGTTGCATCCTTGATCCATGCCATGGTGATTGCACCAATGGAGGAAGAGGAGAAGATCACTCATTGGCCCAAAGTGTGCTTCTTTGATGATGATGGTGAGTGATGCACCAAGGTGAGTCTTGCAAGGCAATGGTGGTGGAGAAGACATGCATTGGAGGAGGGACTCATCTTACGTAACTCACATCAGACATAGTCCGATGTCTATTATTTTTTGTAGAAGAGAAGGTTAATTTAGTTTAAGTTAATTAGAATGGTGTGGTGTAGTAAGAAAGTGCAATTGGTCTAGTGGTTGGGAGTGTGGGGCGTGTGAGGGTAGGATGCAAGAGATCTCGGGTTCAAATCCCGGCTCTTGCATTCTTTTTACAAGGTTTTGTAATTTGATTTTTAGGCCCTTATGTATTTTATTTTATGAATAAAATTCACTTCTAAAATCATTGTTTTTAATTGATGTTCTCTTCAATAAATTCCTCACTTTATTAAATTATATCCCTCGAGTTATTTTATTTAAGTTTTCGACTATAATCTTTTTATTGATAACCTTTTTCAAAGAGTAAAGTAGAATTTAATTCGATTAAAAATCCTCCTTTTTAATTTAGAGAAAATAATTGATAATAAACTTTATATTATAAAAGCTTGGAATATCGCGGATATTACAATAGTACCCCCTTAAATAAGTTTCGTCCCCGAAACTTAGAGAAAATAGGGCAGTGCTGGGATGTAGAAACAAAAGCAATTACCGTTTAAGATTTGCAAGGATTCTATGGGGTCTAGTACCCCCTTAAAAAGATTACACTAGTGGTATTCAAGAAGACATTAACTCTGGGAAACGCCTTTGCATGTCTTGCTCGGTTTCCCAGGTTTCCCAAGTTGTACCCCCGTTGCCATCCTTGGACCAGAGTACACGGACTAAGGGTACTTCTTTATTGCGCAATTGCTTGATTCGGTGCTCTACTATCTTGATCGGTCTCTCTTCGTAGGTGCCATCCGATTGGATCTCGACATCGTCGAAATTGATCACGTGGGATTCGTCGGGCACATACTTTCTTAAGAGCGACACGTGGAACACATTGTGCACAGGCTGAGCAGATGGCGGTAAAGCAACTCGATAGGCCAGGTTGCCGATTCTCTCTAGGATTTCGAAGGGTCCTACATAGCGAGGGTTAAGCTTGCCTCACTTCCCGAAACGGAATACACCCTTTGAAGGAGATACTTTGATAAAAACTTTATCTCCTACGACAAACTCGATGTCTCGTCTTTTTAGGTCTGCATACGACTTCTGTCGACTCTGAGCGGTCAACATTCTTTGACGGATGCGGGCGACTTCGGAGGCAGTTTGCTCGATTATGTCGGGACCTAAAAGAATCTTGTCGACATTATCGTCCCAACAGAGCGGAGAACGACATTTTCGGCCGTACAAGGCTTCGAAGGGAGCCATATTGATGGAAGAATGCCAGCTATTGTTGTAAGTGAATTCTATGAGGTGTAAGTTGTCATCCCAACTTGTGGTGCGGTCTAGCGCGCAAGCTCGTAGCATATCCTCAAGAGTTTGGATGGTCCTTTCTGACTGACCATCGGTTTGAGGATGAAATGCTGTGCTGAATTTCAATTCTGTGCCCATGGCCTCATGTAGTCCTTTCCAGAAAGAGGCCATGAATCGACCGTCTCGGTCGGAGACGATTGTCTTTGGAGTGCCATGGAGGCGAACTATTTCCTTGACGAAGACCGTTGCTAGCTTTGGAGCTTTCCACTTCTTCTGAATGGGGATAAAGTGAGCACTCTTGGTAAGCCGATCCACGATGACCCAGATAGCATCTTTTTGCTTTTGAGTTTTTGGTAGGTCGGTCACGAAGTCCATTGCAATGTCTTCCCATTTCCATTCTGGCACTGGTAGGGATTGCAATTTTCCTCCAGGCCTTCTGTGCTCAATCTTTACCTTCTGGAAGACCAAACACTTAGATATAAACTCTGCGACATCTTGCTTCATGCTTGGCCACCAGAAATTTCTACGTACATCTTTGTACATTTTACTTGCTCCAGGATATATTGAATAGGCAGATGAGTGGGCTTCTTTCAAGATAATCTTCCGAAGCTCGTCCACGTCTGGCACACATATCCGATTTTGGAACCAAAGGGAACCGTCATCTTGAATGACGAGTCCCAGTGCTTTGCCTATTTGCACTTCGCCACTGATTCTGATCAACATGATGTCGTCTGTCTGCTTCTCCTTGATTTCTGCAATCAATTCAGATTGAATCTCCATTGTGTTTAGGCATCCCTGTTGTCTTCCAAACCAAACCTCAATGCCTTCTCTGATGAGTTCTTGCTGCAGCTTTGGTTGGGCGGTTAACATTGCTATCATGCCCTCTTGTTGCGTCTTTCGACTGAGAGCATCTGCTACGACGTTAGCTTTTCCTGGATGATAGAGTAACTCTATGTCGTAGTCTTTTAGCAGTTCTAGCCATCTCCTTTGCCTCATGTTTAGCTCCTTCTGTGTGAACACATACTTCAATCTTTTGTGATCCGTGTAGATCTGACACTTCACCCCGTACAAGTAGTGTCGCCAAATCTTTAAAGCGAATACTACCGCTGCCAATTCGAGGTCGTGCGTTGGATAATTTACTTCATACACCTTGAGTTGCCTTGATGCATATGCGATCACTTTCCCATTCTGCATGAGCACGCATCCCAACCCTTGCTTGGAGGCATCACTGTATACTACATAACCATCGTGTCCTTCTGACAGAGTTAACACTGGTGCACTAGTGAGGCGCTTCTTGAGTTCTTGGAAACTCTCCTCACATTTTTCATCCCACACAAACTTCTTGTGGGTCTTTCGGAGTAACTTTGTCATGGGAATAGCGATCTTCGAAAACCCTTCAACGAATCTTCGGTAGTACCCTACAAGTCCTAGGAAGCTGCGAATTTCCTTCACATTCTTCGGTTGCTTCCATTCTGAGACTGCTTCAATCTTCTTTGGGTCCACCATAACTCCATCTTGATTGATGATGTGGCCTAGAAAAGCCACTTCTGTAAGCCAAAGGTCACACTTGGACAAGTTTGGCGTAGTGCTGGTTGTGCCTTAGGATCTGTAGCACAGTTCGGAGGTGTTCTTCATGTTCTGCTTGGTTCCCGGAGTAGATTAGGATGTCATCAATAAAGACGATGACGAACTTGTCGAGGTATTCATGGAAGCATCGGTGCATCAAGTCCATGAATACCGCAGGTGCATTTGTCAGTCCGAATGGCATCACCACAAATTCGTAGTGGCCATAGCGGGTAAGGAAGGCGGTCTTCGGAATGTCTTCCTCGCGGATCCGAAGCTGGTGATAGCCTGACCTCAGGTCAATCTTGGAGAAAACTTTTGCACCTCTAAGTTGATCTAAAAGATCGTCTATCCTTGGAAGAGGATACTTGTTCTTGATGGTGACCTTGTTCAGTTCTCTGTAGTCGATACACAAACGGAAGGTTCCGTCCTTCTTCTTTACAAATAGCACTGGCGCTCCCCACGACGATGCACTTGGTCGGATGTAATCCTTCTCAAGCAGGGGCCATTCTGTATGGCGCTTTAGAGATGGGGCCAATACCCGGCTCGAGGCTTATTGAGAACTCGACTTCTCATCGAGGAGGTAACCCGGGGAGTTCGTCTGGGAAGACGTCGAGGAATTCTCTGCCCACGGGGATCTCTTGGATGTTTACAACCTTCTTCTCTGTCGACTCTAGGTAGCAGAGGTACCCAACGCAGCCCTGACTTAGTAGTTTCCTGGCTTTCATGGCGTTGATCACCCTTCCATTTTCTTCCTCCCGTTTTCCCTTGAACTTGAAAATGTGTTTTCCTCCCGAGTTGATGGTCACGGTTCGGGTGTAGAAGTCAATTACTGCTCCGTGTAGAGACAACCAATCTCTTCCGAGAATGATGTCATAAGGATCCATGGGGATGCATATCAAGTTGGAAGGAAAATTTCCTCCTTGAATGCATAAGGGGAACTTAGCTAATTGTCTTACCCCTATCATCTTTTCCCCATTTGGCAGGTTCACGATAAACGGTTCACACCTCTCGAGATTGTCTAATCCTAAGAGTTCTACACACTTTTCGGATATGAAGGAATGCGAAGCACCGGAATCGAAGAGTATGAATACATCTTTAGAGCGGATATGAAGAGTACCTTGTCAGGTAGGTTCTTCACGCTTGTCTGTGGTGCGCATCTCATATAACCTCTGTCCTTGACTCTGTGGATGCATAGGCCCTTTATTCCTCTGATTGGCCGTAGACTGGAAGGATGTAGTTCCTGCTGGCTTGTTTGATGCCTGTGGTCGCTGGGTCACAACGTTTGAGCGGGTTTGACTCGGGGAATTGGCTGGCCGCTTGCAGAACTGCTGGAGATGTCCATCCTTGTTGCAATTGAAGCACTTCTTGGGCGGTTTGGGACATTTCCGGTTTATGTGGCCCGGTTCTGCACAGTTGTGGCAGATGAGTGGGGGCCTTGCAGATTCAGTCCGAGGGCCAGGTCTTGATCCTGCTGATGAAGCTTTGAGCTTGCTCTTTTTCGACCATTGAGAGCCTTGAGGAGATGCAGGCCTCTTAAACCCACTGTGGCTGGAATGGTGAGGCTTCCCTCCACCAAATTTCTTGCGTTCAGGAACTTTTAAGGTCGTCTCCATCCGATGAGAATGATCCACGTACTCCTCCAAAGTGTTGAAGGAGCGGTTTGCCATCCAAGGCTTGATGTGATCGCTCATCCAACGGTGAAAATGCTTGATCTTCTGCTTTTCTGTGGTTATCTCCTCTTCAGCATATTGCAGGAGATGATTGAACTTCTTGGCTCTCTCTAGCACATTTAGCCCATGAAACTTTGGGGAGTGAAGTTCGTCCAACTTTTCCTCTCGCATAGATTCCGTGAAGAAACGACACATCATCTTATCTCTAAACATAGCGCAACTCAGGTCTGGATGGCTTGATAGGCTAGAGCTCTCCCACCATTCACCTGCTTCACCCTTCAATTTCAGTGCAACCATGTGCACCTTATCTGCTTCAGCACAAGGGATGTTTCGTAGAAGCCTCTCCACATGAGAAAACCAGTATTGTACTCGTGACGGGTCCCCGGTTCCGTCGTATGAATCAGGCTTCATAGCGTTGAAAGCCTTGATCCCTTCAGTGAAGCTGACCAGATTTCGCTTCACGGGAACCACCTCAGCCGTTTGACCCACTTCCTCTTGTACTTCTTCTAGCACCACATTTGGTGCATCTTGGTTCACGAGCTTAGGAACCGCGGCAGGGATCTCTTCTCGTATCAATTGTTGTATGAGAGTGCGTAGTGCATTCACAGTTTCTACGTTGAATGCAATTGGTGCTGCAGGGGCTTGAGGTGGGTTCAATCCGAGCTCTCTTCGGGCTTCCGACTCGCCATCGTCATTGCCATCTCTAGGTCCAGTGGTGCTGCGATTAGTGGCTCTTGTGTTGACCATCTGAAGGTTTTTGAGTTTTGTTTCTATTCGTTAATTCGTTAAAGTATGAAGAAGGAATAGATAACTCAAGTTCTAATAGTGAAAGGAAGAATTTCATTGATGGTTCATAATAGAAAGTACATGGCTTTTATAACTTAAGCCGTTTTAACTAGAAAGGGAAATTAAGCCGCTTCGACTTCCTATAGACAAAATGGAGTCGAAAGAAGTGGTCTAAGCTCACTTCTTGAAAAGAGAAATACAACCCTAGTGAAATCTAAATACGGTCGGCGTAAGCATCGAGGAATCCTTCCTCGAAGAGGGTCTCGTCAATAATCCCCGTGTCGTTGCTGAGGAGGATGTTGGCCTGCTCAATCCTACGATGGCGACGGTTTTCACGGGCCTGAAGCTCCGCGATGCAAATCCGAAGTTGGAGCCTCTCCGCTTGCTCCCTTTCCGTCTCCATGATCCATTCTCGTTGGTGGCTCTCAAGTAGGCCACGATTTATCCTCCAACTTCCGGTGGGGACCACGCCGGATGGTGGGGGCGTGTTGACTAACGGTTGACGAGCCTGGCGATTGGAAGTTTCCCCCTCCATCCAAGTGGTGAATCCTTCCATCTGTACCTCCCTAGGTGCCTGCCTTGCCCGCTCAAATAGAGAAGGCGGTCCGTAGTGTCTCTCCTCGGAGTGTTCGACATTCATAGATTGGAGCTGTCGTAAGAGCTCCTCGTCTTCGTGACACCAGAAATGTCTCATCGGTGGCATAGGCTCTTCGGGCTCGGGCGCCCGTGGTGGTGAGACGACTTCCATTCTTGGCATGACCCTTGGGACTTCGATCATAGGGGGCATCGGAGCCGGTGGGACATACTCCCACTCGGGACTTACCGGTGGCGGTGGTGGTGGTGTTTCTGGGTCGATCACCACCCCGTCTTCGTCTTCTTCTTCCGACGCTTCGTTCATAGCGTCCCACTCTGCTTGTGCTTGCCACAACAACTCCAACTCCTCGTCATCAAACTCGTCCTCTTCTCCATGCCCAAAGTCATGGTCGGGCTCCAACTCCTCGTTCTCCTCGTCGGAGTAATCTTCGAGTTCATACCCCGGTGCCATTTCTTCATTTTCCGAGGGATAATCCTCGAGCTCGTACACGGGTGATGGGGGCAGTTCGACGGGTGCAAGCTCATCATCAGATAGTCCGATGGGTAGGTTAGGATCTTCCTCAGGATCTTCTTCCGACTCTTCCCATGGCTCAGCGATTTGGTCGATCTCCATATTGACCCCGAGGTGACCATCCTCGTCAATAAGGGGAAAGTACGGGTTCGGGGCTTGCATCCCGAAGTTGGCTTCGTTGAAGTGATTCTCAAGGTGGTTGTGGTTTGGGTTGGCCATGGTTTTTCTGGGGAAGAAAGAAAAGAAAAAGGCGTTATTAGAGAACCTCCATAGTTTCTATAAAAGGAAGATGTAGTGAACGAAGTCAAAACCTTGAAAACTTGCTAAATCAAAATTTCATTTTACGCTTTTCATTTTCTTGGCCCTATTATGACGCTAAGGTTTTCTTCTTTTATCCTAATGACTTTATGAAATGAGTTTTGTGATTACTAATCAAATTTTCTCGTATAAGAGTATAAGTTCTTCTAAGGTGGAAGTATATGGTTTTTTTCTTAGCTAAGAAGTTTCAAGAGAGAAAGTTATAAATTCTTAAGTTTTTCCTTTTTTAAAAGGGTAATGGTGAAAACCTTCTAGAATTTGATTTCCTAAGTTGCGGAAGTATGGTTAAGGTTGTAAAAGTCCTTGGTTATCGGAAATTTTTGGTTTTAAAACTTTTCGGTTTTTAAACGAAAACGTTTAGCTCTGATACCACAATTGTAACACCCCTATTTTACAACATTGGGTATTACCGCCAGTGACCTCAGACTTTACCGTCCAAAGTCACCCAAGGCTTTTAGAATGATATAGAACACTTAAAATGCGGAATAAAACATAATACATAAGTCGGAAAGCATGCTCCCGAAGGAGACTTAGTTCATTACAAAATATCTTACATTGTCTTAACTTTAAGGTTACTTGAAACAAATACCAAATCCATCATGTCTCGGAGATAAAGTAATATTAAAACCAAAATGGAAATAAAAGTACATCTTGAGCGATCTTGACTTCCTTCACTTCCCTTCACTTCGCCTTGCTATGATTTCCTGAATCTGACATAATTCGCGAGGGGCGAAAGAATGCCAGGCAAACATGCGAAAAGAAGAATTAGTCTAAGAGACTAAGCAAGCGGGAAAGGAACTTCCCGAGGGTATTTCGGTAATTTCAAGTCTTATCGAAGGATATAATAAGGTTGTGTTTGCGATGGGCTTGATTTAAGTGGAGTTAAGATACGAGGATTAACGATAGCATATCCCGAAAGGGATAGCTTAAAGAGCAAGAGAAGTACTACTAGATTGTAGTCTTCTTTAGAGTAGAAGGTATGTTGGGAACTTTAATTTAATCAATCAAATCAAATACCACTCGCGCCCGAAACGGACCGAGGGCCGGATCGGTCATTTGAGACCGGTCCGATTTGGTCATCTTCGTTGTGCCTTAGCACTTATCTTATTTAGTGGTAAAAGACGTTCGATTTCCATATATGATTTAAAGAGTATGTGGTGGGACACGGATAATCCGAGCCACCCGAGGGAAAACTCCGTTTCCCGGCACTTAGCTAGAGTGCGCTCATCCCTCCTTGCAATCGGAGCGGATGGGATCATGATCCCGAAAGTCGTACTTCAAACGCGTAGGCACTTACGACTTAGTGGGGTTATGTAGAGGCGTTGGCTATCCCACGCCCCTCACTAGTTCGACATCGATCTCGAAACGAGATCGTAACAATCAAGATAATAACCACACTAGCATAAATAATCCTAACAAGGAATATATAAAGCAATCTATGCTAACAATAGTCGTTATTTCTAACAATCGATATTTCCTAGATTCATTTTTATTTAAGCATACAAGTCGTTCCCAACATCGAGAAATAGTATAAAGACGGATAAAAAAGGGCACAAGGGGAAATTCCACTTGCCTTAGCGTAATCGAGTTTAGCAACGAGCTTTTGACGAAAATTAGGCGAGTTCCTAATATGAGCGAGGATTCCGACCTAATGATATAGAATTTACGAAAAAGCTCAAAACACGATTTTTACTTTAGAGTTCGAAATACCTCTTATACTATTCATAAGAGGGTTTACGTTTCTAAATTATTATAATAATAATTTAGAAAGTCATTTTCCTAAAATAATAATATTCCGTTATTATTATTTTAGTTTTGGTAATATCCTTATTATTCCAAAAAATATCTTTATTAAAAAAATTATTAAATTAATTCTTTTAAAAGGATTGTATTTACTTTCAATATTCTTATTACCTAAAAATATCATACTCAAGTTCCTTTACTTAGAAGTTTCCTAAACTAGGAATTCCTAAGTTGCTTGATTAGGTAACTTACTATTATTACTATAAGTTGCACTATCTTTATTTATAATAATTCTAGAATCCTTTTTATATTATAATGTCTATAAAAATATTCTCATGTCTTGTATAAAATATATTCCTCCCTTATTGAAATCTCACCTTATGATCATGATTATTATTTTAATATTTTTAATTTATAAACTAATATTTACCTTATATAAAAGGTTTCTTTTTAAACAATTCACTTATTCTATAATTACCTTAGGATATTTGTAACATTCTACCAACATATTTAATTCACACTTTGGTCTTGTGACTAAACCTTATACTTAGAGGTTATTTAATATTTTTCCCAAAGTCTTTCTAGTACTAAGCCACTTTAAAATAATATATTTCCATGATAAGTAAATCAAGGTCAACTAGGTCTATGTCACCAACATATATTATACAAAAATTTATATATGTACATATTACTAGAAGTCCTTAAATTGTAGTAGTTCCTACACTTAAAAGTATGCTTATTTCATATTTTTATTTAGTAAAGGATTTAATTCCTAAGTATATTTATTATGACCAAAATTATAAACATGATATATTCTATAGTTTAATACATGCATCAACTTCTAAAGTTCTTATATGATCAAGATGATAATATACATTATAATTTTGTAAGTTATGATTATTTTATACAACCTATTTATAATATGATTGGACATGCAATAACTTTTATCTATTAGAGACTTTATTATTTATTTTATAAAGATCTATCTATTTTATAAAAAACATACTATCCATATATTAATGCAATATATCTATAAGTTCTAATTAGCTTAAGTTACTAAGGTAAATAAGTTTGTTTCTAAACTCCAACTAACAAGATCTTTTTATCTAATTATTTTTATCCCTTTTTGATTTCCAGCCTTTTATAAAAACTCAATAACTTATAAATACTTAAATTAATTTAAATAAAAATAGGATTAGAATTTATACTCTGTATTCTGTGTTTACAGAACACTGGAGAAGAAGGCAGGGGAGAGGGCCGGCGGTCTCGGCGGCGCAACCAGGGGCGGCTCAGCAGGCGGCGACGTCGACAGGCGTGGCGCGGCGACGGTCCAGCAGTGGCGGCTCGGTGGTGGTCCGGTGGCTCCAAGGGGAAGAAAAGAGGAAATTTTGTGGTGTTTTTATGGTGTTTGAAAGGATGAACACTTAGGGAGGGTGGCTGATTTTTGAATGCTTTTAGAGTGTTTGATAGAGGAGGAAGAAGAGAGCTTGAAGGTGTGAGAAGATGGATGAATAGGAGGCCTTTTATAGGCAAATTTGGTTGCATCCTTGATCCATGCCATGGTGATTGCACCAATGGAGGAAGAGGAGAAGATCACTCATTGGCCCAAGGTGTGCTTCTTTGATGATGATGGTGAGTGATGCACCAAGGCCTTTTATAGGCAAATTTTAGTCATTTCTTCTTTAATTTTTGTCTCATTAAATTATTTAAAGTCTTGGGTGACTTTGGACGGTAAAATTCGAGGTCATTGGCGGGAATACTTAGTGTTACAAAATAGGGGTGTTAGAATTGGGGCGTCCTTGTTAGAATTAAAGGGGCTTTATGATAGCGGTGTGATTCATGATGTTCTTGTTTTTAGTATAGTTTTTGGGTGTCTTTCTTAGGTTGTTTAGTTTATTTTTAGTAGGTTTAGTGTTAGTTTTGTGTGTTTTTGGGTAAGTTTGCATATTTTGTGAAAAGTATGGAAGCTACTTCGTTTTGTGACTTTTTGTAGGTTTTTGAAGTGGAAAGGAGCATTTTCAAGTGAAGTTGAAGTCAAGTAGTGAATGATAAAGTGCATAGAAGGACGTAAAGGAAGGATATGTCTTGAAGATCTCAAAGAAGTCCAAGTGAAGTCATGAAAAGTGCAAATAAACCCGAAGCAGAGACCTCATTACCGACCTGTGAGGTTCGGTACTGAGCTGTGCAACAAGTTTTTATCCAAGGAATTTAGTAAGTGTCTACCGACTCTGTGCAGGTCGTTACCGAGGTGACCTGTGTCGGTAGAGGCGTCGACTTTCGGAAATTATATCTTTTATCCTGTTATCTTTTTAGTTTAGAAAGTTTTTATTTTTAGATCTTTATTAGATAGCTTTCTCTAGTATAAATACCCTCTTGTTTTAGTTCTAGCAATTGGGTTAGCAAGTCGTTGGAGAAAAAGACGGTAGTTTGGTATTTTGATTCTGTCGATCAAGAGAGAGAGAGTAATATCCGCAATATTCCAAGACTTCAAATCCAATATAATATAATTTTATAATTCTTTCTCTTATAAAGGAGAATTATTTTTAAATATATATAACCCTTTTGCTCTTTAAAAGCGATTCGTACGTAAATTAAAATTAAATAAATTGCAAGAAGTCATTATAAGGGTTATGAATAAATAAAAGCATTTAAATAAAAAATAATGCTCAATAATTTTGGTTTTAGTAGATAAAAAGAGGTACAACAAGCTAGTGAAAATACAATGAAAATTCAATAAAAAGAATGCAAGAGTCGGGACTTGAACCCGAGACCTCTTGCAACTCACTCCACACGCCCCCGCTCTATTCCGCTAGACCAAGTGAACTTCCTACTCATCTATGCCATATTTTTTAATTTCATACCAATTTTTGAGTCTTCTTCTCCAAACAAGTCAAATTGATTTGACATGGGAGCAATGCATGTCCACCACCTTCTCCCTTTGCTTGCAAGACACCCCCCATTACCTCACCTTGCATCATTCATGAAGGAACACACCCTTGCCCAATGATGAACCATCTTCTCATCCTCCATTGGTCCATAGCCATGGACATGGATTGCCAAGTTCCTCCACCTTGCCTATAAAAAGGGGCTCCCATCAACCATTACACTCACACTTCAACCCATTCTTCTCCTTCTTGCTAAAGTTGCTCTCTAATGCCCCAAAAATCAGCGTCTTCTAGATCAATTCTCCATCCAAAAACACCACCAAAAATTCCCTCTTCCTCCCTTTGAAGACCGCCGGCGACGCACCTGCCCCCGCCCGCCACCGCGTGCTGTCGACGCCCTCACCGGAGCCCCGCCGTCCTCGTCTGGTCGAGCCGCCGCCTCCATCACCGCCGGCCCCTCCCTTGCTCTCCTTCCTCAGTGTTCTGTAATACAGAACACAAGAAATTAGGGTATAAACTAAAGCATTTTTGTTTATTTTATTAATTCATGTTTTATTAAAATAAGTTGTTAGTATATTAAACAATTGAAATATGGATTTAAATTACAAGATTTAGTTGTTAATAAAAATATTATGTTGAGATATTGTTAGTAGAGGAAGAAGATTAAATAGATTTTAATAAGTTAATAGATGGATCTCATAACATTTGATTAGCCTACAAGTCTTTATTGTAATCTAATAAAAATAATTTTGGAAGACCTTGTTAGTTGAAAAATAGATCTAATAAAGTATTAAGGATTTTCTTATATAATGTTGAAGTATATTGGGATAGAGGTGTTACCCTCGTAATATTAAAGAAATCTTATAAAAAGTATGTTATAAAATCACTAGCATAAGAAATGTAGCTTGATATTAAAAATATTATCTTTATGAAGGAATATGTTTATTTTTATAAGATGACTATTTTACATATCTCTAAGTGTGGAGAAATTTAGGATATATGATATTATCTTTAATAATAATAATAATAATAATAATTATAATAATAATAATAATAATTGTTATTATTATCATAATTATTATTATTATTATTATTATTATTATTATTATTATTATTATTATTATTATTATTATTATTATTATTATTATTATTATTATTATTTTAGTTGCTATGCCTCTAGGTGTAGAGATTACCATAGATATAGTTTTTATAATAAAAATATGGTAGTGGGGATAAATTCTTATATCATATTATAATAATGACAAGACATAATTATTTTAAATAAATTGTAAGGAACTCTTATAAAAATATGGTTACAAAATTTGTAGCATATGGACTATAGTTTGACATTGAATATTGTTTTTATAAAGGGATAGAAAAGATTTAGTCAAAACGCCAAAAATTCTACCCTAATTAGCCGCTTATATCTAGAGTCACATATTTTTGGTTTTTGTCAAGTATAAAAACCCTATTTATTTTCCTCTTTCCTTCTCCTCAATTTCCCGACTCCCTCTCTCTCATTCTCTTCCATTCCCTCACCGACGACTTCCTAGCCTCTCCCCTGATCAAGCATCCAAATCCGTCCTCAGATTTCTTCAAGCTCCAATCAAAGGAAGGTTTTTCGCTCATCAATGGCTTCACTATCGGATCCGACCTCGCCTTCATCCTCCTCTTCGATGCTAACTTCTTGCCTCTCTATTTCTCGCTTGAAATGCCAATAATCACTTTACAATTAGGGCTAAAATCACCAGATTTCAATTCCTAAACCCTATGCGTGTATTTTTTGGATGAGTTTCTTAGTTTTAATTTGTTTGGATGATTGCGATTTTCCGGCCATCTAGGTTGATTGGGACGGGGACGTTTGGATGTGGGAGTATGATTTTGGAAGGAGATGACTTCATTGCTGAGTATTACTTTTTAGAACTCAATCAAAGCAACTTCAACCTTCCGAGTCCATCCTCAACCAAATCGATCTGTTGAAAGTTGTAGAGTTGGTGGAGAAGGACTCCTTTGCCATTGTTGATAGCTTCAACTCTCTCTTCGATTATCTCCTCCTAGCACTCTCCTAGGTTAATCCTTCCTGATGTTGAAAAAATGGTCTTTCTGATTAGATTATAGTTTAAGCATTTTTCTGATGTTTTTTCGATTGATAGCATACCAATCTTGCTGGAGTGGCGAAATTCTGAATGTGTATGTGACCTTTTCAGCTCTGGATTTGTAAATTAGAATGTGTAGAATGCTAGGTCATAAGAATTTCTCTGCTTGAAGAATCTTGATAACATTCCCTTCAAGATTTATAATCGGTATAGCACAATGAACGAAGATGATGATAAGTATAATAAAAGGTATGATTAGGCTTATGAAAATTTGAATCTGTGGCTATGCTAGGGATTTAGTAGTCTATACAACTAATGCCATTACAATATCAAGGCTCCCATGTTTTTGCAATTCCTGTCAAGAACCAACATTAAACACAATTCAAAACCAAACCTTGCCATAAATTAACAATAACAACTACTTGAAAATATGCCATATGGTTAGTTATGAAGCTATTAGTGCAGGAAAGAACACCTTAACCCAGTATTGTGCTTTGTTGAACGATTCAGGACTTGTTATGTCATACACAAAATTTCACATGCTGAGATGCTCAATTTGCTGACTGTGTTTTTGTAAGGGACATAGAAAGCTATTGGTTATAAGTTGTGTATGCAAGGTAGTGGTTGCCTGTGGGATTCTCCTTTATACTATGAAAATTGATGATGGTGATGACGGTGATTTTCCGTCATCAATTTCTCCTGGGGTATTTTGAGGTGCCTCTATAAGTTGTGTATGCAAGGTAGTGGTTGCTTGTGGGTTGCTGAATCATTGACAAGGTTGCTGAATCAAGCTGAAAACTGTCTCTTTTTATGACTTTCTAATCATTGCTTCTATTTAATACCGGGCTTCTTTTAAACACTATTTGCAACGGGTCATCATCCTGACCAGCCGAAGAAACTTAGTTGCTGAATTAGAATAGCATCAATTAAATTGTAGTAGAGAGTGTCTATGATCATGCCAAATTGCTGACTGCCATAAGCCTTTTTACATTACTCTTGTGTCAGCAGATATGTCAACTTAGAGTCTTGGACAATAGCCTCAGGCATTGACAATGCATGATGTCCGCTTTTAGGTAGGTTTTTAGTGTCTAGATAGATTAGATTTAGTTGGTTTTCGTGCTTGAGTTTTATGCTTTTGAGTCTTTTTGCTTTAGTATTCGTATTTCCTTGAGATTCGGAAGCTACGCACCTTTTGTGTCATTTTGTAGGAGTTTTGGAGCTTAGAAGAAGAGTTTGGAGCATTACAAGAGATGATGGAGATGAAGCGCTCAAGTAAAGTCATTGAAGATCAATTTTGAGCTTGGAAAGACATAGAGAAATTCATTACAAGAACATAGGAAAAAGAATCGAGTCAAACGGAGTTGTAACGAATCTTCTACGCAAGTTTTACTCAAGGTTGTTCGAACAAGCTCTCAGGACCGACCCCAGGGGGGTCGAGAACGACCCTATGTGGGTCGATCGGGGCGCCGACTCTCCCTTATTCCGAGATCTTTTGTACTATATTCTATCTTTTATTTTAGGAAGTAGTTTTATCTTGTTTCCTAGTGTAATTAGGGCTCCTTTTTCTCTATAAAAGGGGGCTAGACCTTCTAGTTAAACTCGGTCTTTTCTAGCTTTGGTTTAGAGGTTATTTAGAGATTAAGAGGAAGACTTGGAGGACAAGTTGGGAGAAATTTGTAAGACCTCTTTGTTTTTAATTTGATTTTTCGGTTTGTTTTTCATGATCATGTCTTCTTCTTTCTTCTCCATGTGTGAGTAGTCTTCTTAGATTCTAGGGTTGGGTGAAAACCCAACACAATCATGCATGTCTAAACTTGAATTCATGACTTGAATGAAAGATCATATCTATCTATCTTGTTCTTAATACCTTTGCGAAAGTTGAGGCAATATCTTGCAATTAACCTAAAAGCGAAAGTGTAAAGTTGATTGCTTGATTAGATCTAAATAGGATTATTTGCGAAAGTTGATATTCCTAGGTTGAAAGATAGATAGAAAGTTGTTTAATTTGAGATAGTTGATTGAATAACTTGAATTGTTTGCGACAATTGACTTTTTATGATCTAGATTGCATGATAGTTGTGAATTCTAGTTGAAAGCATGTATGGTTGTTGTTGTGGTAGCCCTAGCCCTAGGATTTGCCTTTAACATTTGATTTAAAACTCGTGATTTTGCTTCGATCTCGACCCCTAAAGTCATGCTCGAACCTTTGCTTGCTTGTTGGTGTGATTGTGTGTTTGTGCCTCTTCGTGTTTGCTTTGATTTTCCGTAGTTTATCAACTAAATCTTTGGCCCTAATCTCATTCCCGTGGACGAACCTGACTCCGCTATACTCAGCGGGGTCTTGAATATAAATTTATTTGTTCAAGAAACCCTTCAACAAATTGGCGTCGTTGCCGGGGAGTGAGCAATAGTGCCTAGTTTAGTTGATATTTGGGGTTTGGGACTAGCCCTTACCCATTTGTTTTTATTTAATTTGTTTTCTTTGTTTTTGTTCGCAGTATATGCCATCTCGTTCTTCCCGGAGAACTCTTGAGATTGACTACTACAGTGAAACCTGAGAGGTCCTTCCATAGACGTTTGAGAGAACAACGAGCAATGGGCGACGTTGAGACTCTTGCTCAACAAATGGAGGAACTCCGTGCTGAAATGCAACGCATACGAATGGACCGAGATGCTCAGGCTGCAAATGCGCAGCGGGCTCAGGCACAACTGGACGCTATCCCGACTAATGCCAAGCAATATATGCACCCAGAACTGAGGGTGCCCGAATCGGCGATAGTGCTCCCGGAGATTAACCGCACTTTTGAGATTAAATCTCACTTCATATCCTTAATAAAGCGTTCTCAATTTGAGGGGAAACCCATTGAATGCCCAATGGAGCATATGAAGAACTTTACTGATTTATGTGACACTATTGCTGCTGACAGTGTCTCATTTGAATATGTTCTCTTAAAGGCATTTAAGTGGTCTCTTGCAGGAAAAGCTTTGAGTTGGTTGAAGAGTTTGCCACCAAGGTAAATTACAACGTGGAAGGCTTTGCATGATTTATTCATGACCAAGTTCTTTCCACCGGCAAAAACAACGGAGCTTAGGAAGCGCATCACCTCCTACCATCAACTTCCAAACGAGACGCTTGTGGAGACATGGGAACGATTCCAAGAGCTTCTACACCAATGCCCTACTCATGGGCAACCTCCCTATGTTCTCCAAGAGATCTTCTTTCAAGGCATTAATGCGGCTACCAAGGATCGCATTAACCTTCACACTGATTGTGGGTTCATTGAGATAACTCCAGAAGAAGCATGGGCATTATTGAACAAGCTAACCAATTATGATGCCATGTACGGAACCCAACAAGCTAAGCCAACGGAGAGGAAGTTGTATGAGCCACAATCTGATGTGGTAGACCCGGATGTGAAGTTCCAATTCATGCAAGATGAGATCAACCGTATGAAAAAGCAAGTAAGTTACTACAATCTTCTCAATCTTGTCAAGAATACGGGTCTTCCGCCCATACTACTTCCAATTGCACTAACTTGCAGCAAGTGCGAGCCGCTGAGGCTTATGAGGAGGCGAATTACATGAGAGGTTCCTATAGGAACCCAAACAATTATGCAGGGAGGAACAATGCTCAATCATCTTGGGGCAATTCCAATTATGACCAGTACAAGCAACCCCAACAAGAGCAACGTCCCCCTCCCTACCGTCCTCCGGGCTATCAAGAGCCACCCTCATGGGTTCAAGGGCTGCAAGAAGGAATCAATGGCGTCCGAACTGAGATCAACGGAGTTCATAACAAGATCAATGATGTCCAAGTCGATCTTACCACTCAAATGAAAGGTGTTCATGTGAGGTTTGGAGAATTTGACTCATGGAGAAAGAACATCGATTCCCAACTTGGACAACTGGCTACTCAGATCTAGAGACCTCATGGACAACTCCCGGGCCGCCCCGAAGAGAATCCTAGAGGCCAAGCAAGCAATGGTGAAGTCCGAGCCATGAATTTAAGGAGTGGCAAAGCTTTGCCCGAGCCAACCAAGCAAAAAGTGAAGGAGCAAGCCTCAGGACCGACCCCCTTAGGGTCGTGCAAGACCCCCTTAGGGTCATGCAAGACCCCCTTAGGGTCGTTCCTGAGGAGGCTAATAATGAAGAAGAAGAGGCGATCGACCCTCCAAGGGTCGAGCTCGACCACCCTTCGCCAGGTAAGTCTTCTAACCCTTCTCTTTCCATTCCATCTTCATATAAGGTACTTCCTTTCCCTTCTAAGAAACCCAAAGACTCCACAGAAGGTAAGTTCAAGCGCTTTATTAAGTTGCTTCAAGGTTTAAATCTTTCCATTCCTTTCGCTGAGGCTTTGAATGAAATGCCTGCTTTTACTAAATTCTTGAAGGAGATTTTATCTAGGAAGCGATCCATGTCAGAATTGACAAATGAAGTGAGATCATTACAGCTTCCCGAGAAGCTAGGCGACCCAGGTAAGCTTGCTATTACAATTGGTATTGGAGCTTACCGTTTCAAAGCTTTGTGTGATCTAGGTGCTAGTACGAGTTTGCTTCCACTTTCAATTTGGTCCAAGACCAATATGGGGCCTTTAGTGCCAGTGAACATGAGGCTATACATGGCGGATGGGTCGTGTGTCAAGCCAACGGGAGTGGTAGATGATTTCCCAGTTCAAGTTGGGAAGTTCGTTGTGCCCAATGATTTCATAGTGATGGAGATGCCGGAAGACCCCGTGGTGCCCATTATTCTCGGACGGCCATTCTTAGCCACAGCAGGAGCCATCATAGATGTCAAGAACGGGCTTCTCACCTTCAACATTGGAGAAGAGGTGGTAGATTTCCGGTTTAATCCAACAATGAAAGAGTCAAATCAAGAAGAGGTCAAGATGCTATACACGCGCTCCGACTACATTGAGTGCAACAATCCAACGAAAAAATTCTTGACTTGGGATCCTCTACCACACGTTTTAGGAGTCTCGGGACCGACCCTTCAGGGGTCGTGCACGACCCTCCTGGACGAGAGTGAGGAGCAATGTCTTGTCTTGGATGTACTCAAAGCGGAGCTTGAGGAGGAAGTTAGCCTGCCCGAGCCTACTCCCGAGCTTAAGGAGCTCCCAGACTCTTTGAGGTACGCTTTTCTTGGTCCTAATTCTACTCTTCCCGTTATTATTAATGCTAATTTGAGTATGGAAGAGGAGACTAAATTTCTTGATGTGCTTAGGACCTATAGGAAAGCCATAGGGTATTCGTTGGAGGAACTGAGTGGTATTTCACCCTCATTGTGCATGCATAGAATTTATATGGAGGATGATCATAAACCCACTATTGAGCATCAACGTAGGCTAAACCCTAACATGAAAGAGGTAGTGAAAAAGGAAATTCTTAGGATGTTAGATGCCGGTATCATATTTCCTATCTCCGATAGTAAATGGGTTAGCCCCGTACATGTAGTTCCTAAAAAAGGGGGAATGACAGTTGTTGAAAATGAAAAAGGGAAATTGATTCCAACTAGGACAACCACTAAGTGGAGAATGTGCATAGACTATAGGAAACTTAATAGTGCTACTAGGAAGGACCATTTTCCACTCCCCTTCATTGACCAAGTCCTAGAACGCTTAGCCCAACACGATTACTTTTGCTATTTGGATGGCTATAGTGGTTTTTGGCAGATTCCCATTCACCCCGATGATCAGGAGAAGACGACATTTACTTGTCCATATGGGACATTTGCCTATAGGAGGATGCCTTTTGGGTTGTGCAACGCCCCGACCACCTTTCAACGATGTATGATGGCCATCTTCTCCGATATGATTGAAGAAATAGTGGAGGTATTTATGGATGATTTTTCAGTTTATGGTTCCACTTTCGATTCATGTCTTGCTAATCTTTCTAGAGTCCTTAAAAGATGTGAGGAGACTAACCTTGTGCTTAATTGGGAAAAGTGTCATTTCATGGTTAGAGAAGGAATTATTTTAGGACATCTAGTGTCTAAACGCGGGATTGAGGTGGACAAGGAAAAAATTGAGCTTATTGAGAAATTGCCCCCTCCATCCTCCGTTAAAGACGTTAGGAGCTTTTTGGGGCATGCGGGTTTCTATAGACGCTTTATTCAAGACTTTTCTAAGATTGCTAAACCATTGACTAACCTACTAATGAAAGATGTAGTGTTTAGCATGTCTTCAGATTGTCTTGAAGCGTTTTACAGGTTGAGGAAAGCCCTTGTAACGTCCCCCATCATGCAATCACCGGATTGGTCACTTCCCTTCGAGATTATGTGTGATGCTAGCGACTATGCCATAGGAGCGGTTCTTGGGCAGCGGAAGGACAAGAAGCTTCATGCCATCTACTATGCAAGTACGACGCTCGATGAAGCCCAAAGTAAGTACACTACGACCGAGAAAGAGTTTCTCGCCATGGTGTTTGCTTTTGAAAAATTTCTCTCTTACTTAGTAGGTTCTAAGGTGATCGTTTATACTGACCATGCTACGGTTAGATTTCTAATGGCGAAAAAAGACGCCAAGCCTAGGTTGCTTCGTTGGATGCTCTTATTGCAGGAATTCGATCACGAAATCCGAGACAAGAAGGGAGCGGAGAACTTAGTGGCAGATCACCTATCAAGACTACCCCTTAAGCATATTCAGGAGTCCGGCGGATCAATTCCCATCAATGATACACGCCCTGATGAGACTCTTTTGCAAAGCAACAATAAGTCCCATGGAGACAAGGCTAATGAAGAAATCGAGGCCTATGGACCGACCCTGCCAGGGTCGTGCACGACCCCAACAGAGGTTGGATCTCTCAGGACCGACCCTGCCATGACCATCACAGGGTCTTGCACGACCCCCTTAGGGTCGAGCACGACCCCTTCCCTCGAGCTAGCCTTGGAGCACGACCCATTTGGCTCGTGCACGACCCTTTCCCTGGGTCGAGTAGGTAAGTCTTCTTCGCCCTTTTTAGTTCTTTCGAGTCCTAATGATCTACCATCTTTTTCTTCTCTCCCTACTTCTATTCTTGCTATATGTGGGTCAAAGACCCCTTGGTTTGCGGATTTTGCTAACTATATTGTAGGAGGCGAGATTCCGACGGGTTTAACCCCTCGAGCCAAGAAGAAATTCCTCCACGACGTCAAGCACTACTATTGGGATGATCCCTACTTGTTCAAGCAAGGAAGTGATCACATATTTCGACGTTGTATTCCGGATGATGAGATTGAAAGCGTCATTCGTCATTGCCACACTCTACCAACGGGAGGCCATGCTAAGGGATTCAAGACCACAGCGAAGATTCTTCAAAGTGGTTTGTATTGGCCAACGCTTTTCAAAGGCGTGCATGAGTTTGTGACAAGATGTGACGAGTGCCAGCGATTCGGAAACATCACTTGGAGGAATGAGAACCCGCTCATCGGTATCTTGGAAGTAGAGCTTTTTGATGTGTGGGGGATAGACTTTATGGGACCCTTCCCTTCATCGGGTCCTTATATGTACATCTTTGTAGCGGTTGATTACGTCTCCAAGTGGGTGAAGGCCATTGCAACAAAGACAAATGATGCTCGGGTGGTTGCTAAGTTCATGAAATCGAACATCTTTCCCCGTTTTGGAGTCCCCCGAGTTCTTATAAGTGATGGTGGCTCACACTTCATTGAGAGGAGCTTTGAAGCTCTTTTGACCAAGTATGGGGTCTCTCACCGGGTGGCAACACCATATCATCCTCAAACAAGTGGTCAAGTGGAGGTCTCAAACCGTCAAATAAAGAGCATCTTGGAGAAGACGGTATCCCGGTCAAGAAAAGATTGGTCTTCAAAGCTTGATGATGCACTTTGGGCATACCACACCGCTTACAAGACGCCACTCCGCACCACTCCTTTCAATTTGTGTATGGCAAGTCATGTCACTTGCCCGTCGAGCTTGAACACAAGGCTTTATGGGCTCTCAAGGAGCTCAACATGGATCTCAATGCGGCTGGAGCAAAACGTTTCATGGACTTGCAAGAATTGGAAGAATTGAGGCTCAAGGCCTATGAGAATGCCAAGATCTACAAGGAGAGAACCAAAAAGTGGCATGACAAGAAGCTTGTTCCAAAACTCTTCAAAGTCGGTGACCAAGTACTCCTTTTCAACTCCAGGCTCCGACTCTTCCCCGGAAAGCTAAAGACAAGATGGAGTGGACCATTCACGGTTCAACACATTTATCTACATGGGGCGGTTGACCTTATCGATGAGAACGGAGCGATTTTTAAAGTCAACGTGCACCGCTTGAAGAAGTACTATGCAACTGTGGAACCTAATCATGAAATCCGAGCCACATGGGCTCTCACCATCTCGGACTGAGCTCAGGTAAGTCGTCAAGCTAATGACGTTAAACAAGCGCTTACGGGAGGCAACCCGATCTTTAGATTTGATTTTTATTATGTTTTTGTTTTTAATTTTTAGATTAGGTTCTTTTCTAACCTTCCTAGACTAGGATAGAATACTTTTGTTTGGAATAGAATTTTGTGGGATTTCTGCAGGGTCGTAACCTTCAACCACTCCACCTTCACCATGATAAGCTCCACCTCCTTTCCAAGCTTCCAAGAGTGCTTTGTGAGTTTCTTCTTCTTATCTCTTTACTTTTTCACATCATTTTTCATGCATGGGGACATTGCATGATTTAAGTATGGGGTAGGGGAAGAAGAAAGCTCACATATTATGTTTGCTTGAGTCTTTATATTAGTTGTTTGCTTGTTTGTTTGTTGGATTGTTTTAAAATCAAAAAAAAATCAAAAAAAAAATAAATAAAAAAAACTGAAAAATGTTGAAAAATCCAAAAATATTTCTTTGTTTGTTTTAGGATAGAAGAATGCTCCATCTTAGATGTCCTATGATGAGAATTAATTTTTATGCTTATCATATAATTCATTTGGCATATTTGGATAGTATAGCCTGAGTCTTGAGAAATTGCTTTTGATTGTGAAAATTGACTTGTGATGAAATTGAGCATATGTGTCTTGAATAGAAGTAGTTGCAATCCAACAAAATTTTTACCTAGTGAGGAATTTTGGCCTTAAAAGGAGAACATCAAAAATCCCTCTTCTTTTTCTTGTGTGAATTGCTCTCTTTATGCATAAATCTCTTGTCATTGATATGGTTATCTATTTCTTGAAGCCGCTATGAGATCGTTCATGCATGTTAATTATGATTAAGAACTTATATTTCATAAGCCACTTTTATCCTCTCTTTTACCTACCTTTACATTATCCTCATTTTGAAGCCAAGTTGAGCCTTAAGCCTTTTATTTTTAGCTCCACAAAATTATTCCATAGCCAAGATAAGCTTGACCCTATCCGGGGATTAGGACTTAGTGTTGGTTTGTGATAGTTTTGTTGAGTGAGATTGCTTGGTTCAAGTGTGGGGTAATTATGGGTTGGGAAAAGTAATAAAAAATCTTGCAGTTTATCATGTAAAAGGAGTTTGGTTCCCTGAATGCACTTGCAAAGAAAGAAAGAAAGAAAGAAAAAAGATGGTACCAACCTCCCATAAAAAAAATGAAAATCAAAAGGGAGAAAAATAAAGCAAAGTGTTGAGAGTGAAAGTGTGCATGAGCCAAGTTTCCTTAGTATTTGTAAGCAAGATAAGTTGGGATATTAAAGGGTTGAAAAAAATAAGTGAGTTTGAGCATAATGTTTGAGTGAGTTTGGTATAATCTTTTATGAGAGTTTTGACAATGTGAGAGTTTTTAGGAGTCTTTGATTCCCGGATATTATTAGCACCACATAGCCAAAATATTTCCACGCCTTATTGTTTTTACCAAGCCCCATTCCAACCCGGCCGAATGAAGTCTTCTATGAAGATTTCATTGAGCCTAAGTTCTTATGATGATTGATGTGTTTTGACTTCTCTAGGTAGAGAGATTGGTGATATAAGTCTCAATGATAAAGTTGATGTTGCATAAAGATTGAGTTGAGAGTTGATATTAATAGCCTAAACACATGAGAGATGAGTGAAACACATTAATATCCCTCGTGAGGTTGAATTGTGATTGCCTATGCTTGGGACTCATACATATGTGATGACGTTAGAATTACTTGTCTACTTTTTCACTTATGTTTAAAATGTTTTGACAAAGGCTATGCTTGAAGATTGTGTTATTGGTCTTGATTTTGCATGATTATTGCTTGAGGACAAGCAAGTCTAAGTATGGGGTATTTTAATGTCCGCTTTTTAGGTAGGTTTTTAGTGTCTAGATAGATTAGATTTAGTTGCTTTTCGTGCTTGAGTTTTATGCTTTTGAGTCTTTTTGCTTTAGTTTTCGTATTTACTTGAGATTCGGAAGCTACGCACCCTTTGTGTCATTTTGTAGGAGTTTTGGAGCTTAGAAGAAGAGTTTGGAGCATTAAAAGAGAAGATGGAGATGAAGCGCTCAAGTAAAGTCATTGAAGATCAAGTTTGAGCTTGGAAAGAGATAGAGAAATTCGTTACAAGAACATAGGAAAAAGAATCGAGTCAAACGGAGTTGTAACGAATCTTCTACGCAAGTTTTACTCAAGGTTGTTCGAACAAGCTCTCAGGACCGACCCCAGGGGAGTCGAGAACGACCCTATGTGGGTCGATCAGGGCGCCGACTCTCCCTTATTCCGAGATCTTTTGTACTATATTCTATCTTTTATTTTAGGAAGTAGTTTTATCTTGTTTCCTAGTGTAATTAGGGCTCCTTTTTCTCTATAAAAGGGGGCTAGACCTTCTAGTTAAATTAGGTCTTTTCTAGCTTTGGTTTAGAGGTTATTTGGAGATTAAGAGGAAGACTTGGAGGACAAGTTGGGAGAAATTTGTAAGACCTCTTTGTTTTTAATTTGATTTTTCGGTTTGTTTTTCATGATCATGTCTTCTTCTTTCTTCTCCATGTGTGAGTAGTCTTCTTAGATTCTAGGGTTGGGTGAAAACCCAACACAATCATGCATGTCTAAACTTGAATTCATGACTTGAATGAAAGATCATATCTATCTATCTTGTTCTTAATACCTTTGCGAAAGTTGAGGCAATATCTTGCAATTAACCTAAAAGCGAAAGTGTAAAGTTGATTGCTTGATTAGATCTAAATAGGATTATTTGCGAAAGTTGATATTCCTAGGTTGAAAGATAGATAGAAAGTTGTTTAATTTGCGACAGTTGATTGAATAACTTGAATTGTTTACGACAGTTGACTTTTCTATGATCTAGATTGCATGATAGTTGTGAATTCTAGTTGAAAGCATGTATGGTTGTTGTTGTGGTAGCCCTACCCCTAGGATTTGCCTTTAACATTTGATTTAAAACTCGTGATTTTGCTTCGATCTCGACCCCTAAAGTCGTGCTCGAACCTTTGCTTGCTTGTTGGTGTGATTGTGTGTTTGTGCCTCTTCGTGTTTGCTTTGCTTTTCCGTAGTTTATCAACTAAATCTTTGGCCCTAATCTCATTCCCGTGGACGAACCTGACTCCGTTATACTCAGCGGGGTCTTGAATATAAATTTATTTGTTCAAGAAACCCTTCAACAGTGCACATTAGGCTTTTATCTTTGGTTTAGGATCTAATTGTGGGTGGCATTTACAAAGTGGGACTTGATATTCAGCTGATATGTGCATTTCTTTCCAGGTTTAGAACAATGATGAGATCACTTGGTCAAAATCCAATTGAGGTTGAGCTTCAAGACATGATTAATAAAGTTGATGATGATTGAAACGAAACCATTGACTGATAAATGAAGCTGAGCTCCAGTTGATTTGTGAATTTTTGTAGCCAGGCCTGTGATGGGTGAGGGGTTGGCCAAGTTTGAGAAAAAGAGAGTTTGTGTATTCTTATTAGGTTATTGTTGGTTGCATCAGTAGATCAAAGAGGTGCTTTCACCAATTCGAACTATGCACCACATTCTTGGTGGCACTCTCAACCCTATGAGTATTGTAATAAATTGTTTGTTGGGTAGAATGTATTGTCATCTTTATAATGATTATTAATACTACAATTCTACATATTTGTTAGGTCTTATTTCTGTAAATATTATAAAATGTTTCTGACTGTTAATTGATAAAATTCTCTCTCAAATAAAGCTCTCAATTAGTTCTATGCATTAGGTTCTCTCCTTGCTATTTTCTATATATAAACAAAATGTTCAAAAGATGCTCAAGAGTTAAAATTCTTGATTGTCAGTGAGTTTTGAATCAGGCCTTCTAGAATTGTCAAAGATCCTCAAAAGTTGAAATTCTTGATTCTCTTCTGACCCACTATGTTTGTCTTCAAATTCCACTTTAGGTTGATTTCTTTGTTAACACTATGTTGGAATCTCTAATAAACTAGCATCCGTGTGCCCAATTCAAAGTAATTACCCTTTTGTTTATTGGATTAATCTCTGAAAAAATTAATCAATTGATACCCCGTAATCACATGTGTTTACCTAAAACAAACAAATCTTGTCAAGGAAACTTGAACTAGCCCTTCGGTTGCATTTTCTAATATAAAATAATGTGTTCAATTCCATACTCTTAATTTGTGATGACAGTTGCGATGATAATTGATCAACAATCGAACCGTCATCAAGTAGTAATGATATTTGTGAAGATAATTGAGGACAATTGAATCATGTCATTAACACCTTTTTTATGACAGTTTATAAAAAGTGATGACAATTGAATCGTCATCAAGTAGCGATGACACTCGAACCGTCTTCAAATAACGATGACAATTGATGACAATCAAACCGTCATCACTAGGGATGACATGTGTGTTGAAAGTTGATGACAATCAAGCCGTCATCAAGTGTTATTTACGGTGTCGACAGTGATAACGGTGACAAAAATTATGATGACAGTGATGACGGTGAAAACAATTGTGATGACAGTGATGATGGTGATGATGGTGATGACGGTGAAAAAAATATGTGTCATCAAAAAGTTTGATGATACTTTTTGTGGTTGAATACCTTTGATGATAATTTTTGTCATAAAAAAGTTTTGATGACACTTGTGATGATAGTTGATGACAATCAAACCGTCATCAAGTAGTGATGACAGGTGATGACAATCAAACCGTCATCAAATAACGATGACAATTGATGATAATCGAACTGTCATCACTAGGGATGACATTTGTGATGATAGTTGATGACAATCAAACAATCTATCTGTCATCAAATAACGATCGAACCGTCATCAAGTAGTGATGAAAATTTATGAGAATCGAACCGTCATCAAATAACGATGACAATTGATGACAATCAACCCGTCATCACTAGTTGATGACAATCAAATCGTCATCATGCAGTAATGATAAGTGATGACAATTGACGATAATCGAACCGTCATCAAGTAGTGATGACAGTTTGATGACACTTGTTTGTCATCAAGGTCCTTTTGATGACAAATTAATCGAACCGTCATCAAGTAGAGATGATAGTTGAAGACAATCAAACTGTCATCAAGTAACGATGACAAGTAATGGCAGTTGATGACGGTTCGAACCGTGTGTTGACGGTTGTTTTTATATGGTTGAATGCCTTTGACGATACTTTTTGTTATCAAAAAGTTGTCATCAAGATATTTGATGACACTTTTTGCCATCAAAATTTTTTGATGACGGTGAAATAAATTGTGATGACAGTGAAATAAATTGTGATGACAATGATGACGGTTGTTTTTATGTGGTTGAATGCCTTTGATGATACTTTTTGTCATAAAAAAGTGTCATTAAGACATTTTGATGACACTTTTTACCTTTTATTACACTTTTTGTCATCAAAAACTTGTGATGACGGTGAAAAAAATTGTGATGACGGGGGATGACGGTTTTTTTATGTGGTTGAATGCCTTTAATGATACCTTTTGTCATCAAAAAGTGTCATTAAGACATTTTGATGACAGTTTTTTACCTTTTATTACGCTTTTTGTCATCAAAAAATTGTGATGACAATGAAATAAATTGTGATGACGGTGAAAAAATTGTGATGACGGTTTGAAAATGATGATAGTGATGATTGTGATGATGGTCAACGACGGTCAACGCCTAGTCAACGGTCGGTCAACGACCGAGTCAACTCGGTCAACGGACGAGTCAACCGGTCAACGACTGAGTCAACTCGGTGGGAGTGGGGTGGGGATGGGGGATGGTTTTTTTTGCCATTTACCTAATTTTTGCACACTCCTTAACATCCACCTAATTAGGCTCTTTTTTTGCTATTTAATTAATTCATCCTAAAGGGATAATATTAATTATATACAATATTAGGTTACATATCTCTAATCGTAGAGAATAACAAATACATGATTATAACTATATTAATAATAGCTATATTACTAGAATTATCATTTTAATAAAAATATTAATTTAATCTATCTCTAGGTGTAGAGATTTCCTACAAGAAATAAGTTCTAACATGAGTGTAACAATTGTGATCTTAAATTGATATTATGATATTATATAGTTATGAGGATGACTTGCATGAAAAGATAAGGTGAGATATAAAAAGATATTATTTTGTGACTTAAGATATCATAATACTGAACTATAAGTATAAGGTGATATATTTGTAAGCCATGATCATGTTTTATAAACCCTATGATATGAAAAGAACTATGGGAATAAAATAAATGAGACTATTTTAAAATACGTTGATTTTAGGAAAGTTCTTTATAAAGTAAACAAGAAAGTCCTAATTATGAAAATTTCCAAGAAAATGGATTATAATTATTCTATCTTTATGTGATATGGTTTATATAGTTAAATAAGATCTTATAAAAAGAATATTGTTAATAAAATATTCTTGGTGAGGGATATATCGCTTCAAGATCCTTAAGGAATTTAAAAGTAATATTTTAAATTAAGACAAGTACATAAAAAGGTTAAAGCGAATTTCTTATAATTTAAGGAAAACTTATAGTTTTATAAGAAAAATACTTCTAGGCAAAGTATAGTATTTTATGAAATTTTACTTGCTTACTTGTATTAAAGAAATAGAAAATAAAAGTTAAAAGGTATTATTTTAATAAAGGTTTTATGGAATAATAAGAATATTACAAAACCAAAATAATAATGAAGAAATATTATTATTTTAAATAATCTTCTAAATTATTACCATAATAATTTAGAATTTCACACCTCTTATAGAAAGAATTATAAGAGAGAATCCATATTTAAAACCATTCGTAAATCCCGTGTCTTTAGGTCGGGAATTCGTGCTCGAAGTTGCAAACCCCTTAGTCCGTCAAGAATCGATAGTATACGCTCGTAAGCTAAGGCAAGTGGAATTTCCCCTTGTGGCCCTTTTATATTCGTCTACATGATAATTCTCGATGTTGGGAACGACTTGTATGCTTAAATAAAAATGAACCTAGGAATTATCGATTGCTAGAAATAACGACTATTGTTAGCATAGATCGCTTTATATTCCTTGTTAGGATTATTGATGCTAGTGTGGTTATCATCTTGATTGTTTACGATCTCGCTCAGAGTTCAACATCGAACGAACTAGTGAGGGCGCGGGATAGCCGACGCCTGTATATAACCCCACTAAGTCGTGAGTGCCTACACGTTTGAAGTATGACTTTCGGGATCATGATCCCATCCGCTCCGATTGCAAGGAGGGATGAGAGCACTCTAGCTAAGTGCCGAGAAACTGAGTTTTTCCCCTGGGTGGCTCAGATTATCCTTGTCCTACCACTTTCTCTTAAAAAGCATAAATGAAATCGAACGTCTTTTTGTCACTAAATAAGATAAGTGCCCAATGCACAATTAAGACACCAAAACCAGACCGGTCTCAAATGATCGATTCGGCTCTCGGTCCGCTCAAGGCGCGAGAGGTTTTTGACTTGTATGAATTTAATAACGTTCCCAACATACTTTTTACTCCAAAGAAGTCTACAATCTAGTAGTTCTTCTTTTGCTTTCGAGCTATCCACGCTTGGGATATGCTCTCCTTCGTACTTTTAAGCCCCACATAAATAAGCCCCATCGTAAACACAACCCTATTAACTCTTTCAATAAGACTTGAAATTACCGAAATACCCTCGGGAAGTTCTATTCCCGCTTGCTTAGTCTCCTAGACTAATTCTTCTTTCCGCATGTTTGCTTGGAATTTTATTGCCCCTCGCGAATTATGTCAGATCCCAGGAACTCTAGCAAGGCGTAAAGTAAAGTGAAGTGAAGTGAAGGAAGGTCAAGAACTTCAAGATGTATCTATCTCTTTCGTTTTGGTTTTTGGTTTCGCCTTATCTCAAGAACAAGACAGTTTTTGTTATTTGATTTTAAGGAACTTTAAGTTTGAAAACGATGTAAATGTTGTAAGAAGGAAGTCTCCTTCGGGAGCACCTTTCCTAATTATGAATTATGTTTTATTTTCCGCATTTATAATGTTCTATATCATTCTAAAAGCCTTGGGTGACTTTGGACGGTAAAATCCGAGGTCACTGGCGGTAATACCCAATGTTGCAAAATAGGGGTGTTACAAAGAGGATCGTGATCGAGGTTGTTGTTCTTGCTCTTCGTTGTTTTGATCGTGAACGTGTGGTTTGTAAGACAAGATTTCTTTAATTTCAAGTAAGTTTTACTTTTCAATGTTTTCTTTCAATAAAGTTGTTTGTTTTGATTCAATGATGTGTGAGTAGTTCTCTTTTCTAGGGTCGGGGTTGAAACCCGACATGGTTATGCATGGTTGAGTGAATGTGTTGATGTTTGATTGCCTTCTATCCTTTAATTGCTTGTTTTTATTTATACTTAGATGAGAGTCAAAGTGATTCGAGTTTTTTGCTTGATCGAAAGAGAAAGTCGTGAACTTGAATGTTGATAATGTTCGATAACGAAAGGTTTGAGCATTGGATTCAAAACAAGAAGAAAAGTGAATTGATTTATGAAAGTTGATTAATTTGCTTGTTTAGTCAACGAAAATTGATAGATTTATCTTCAAAGGCATGATCTTTATCCTTCACACGAGTTTGTATGCATAATTATGTCGTGGTAACCCTTGTCCTAGAGCTTTTTATCCCTTGATTTTCCTTCGTTTTTGCATTCGAATATACTCGTTACGGAGGCACACAAATTGGTACCGAGCATGCAGTTGCTTTGTCGTGTTTGCGTAGTTTTAGTAGAATTCCAGCATCGTTACCGACCCTGACAAGGTCGGTACCGAGGACTATCGTAGCTGTTTGCTTTTGTTCTATTTTGTTTTCTTGTTTTTCGTAGTCGGTAAACAAATAACCTTGCTTCCCGTGGACGATCCTGACCTCCCCATACTCAGCGAGGTCTTGACTACAAATTTATTTGTTGTCAGTTAAAATCCTCTCAACAAATTGGCGTCGTTGCCGGGGAAGCAATATTGTTTGTTTGTTTACCTATGGATTTGGGAATAGCCCGAACCCGTTTGTGTTTTTAATTTTTTCTTCTTTTCTTTGTTTTCTTATCTTATGTCAGCAGGACGTCGCAGGCTTGAGTTTGATAACACTGGTTATTATTCTGAACCTGAACGCACCCTGCACTACAGTAGAAGAGGAAACCAAGCCATGGCAATGACTCTTGAAGAGATGGCACAACAGATGGCCGCTATCCAGAGGCAGATGGAGGCGTTACAAGCTGATCGAGACGCTGTTGCCGCAACAACTGAATGAAAGCGAGTAAACGCTAAATGTCACCGAGAGGACAATGCCCGTCTACAGGAGCAGTTGAATGCCTATCCAAGGAATGCCAAAAATATATGCATCCAGAACTAAGGGTGCCAGAGTCTACAAACGTGCTTCTAGAGATAGAGAAGACTTTTGAGATAAAGTCTCAATTTATATCCTTAATAAAACGGGCTCAGTTTGAAGGGAAATGTACTGAGTGCCCTATGGAACATATTAAAAATTTCCTTGATTTATGTGACACTATTGCTGCTGAAGGTAAGCTCTCGTTACCCATTCAAATTCCGATTTTTGTTCTTCAATTCTCTAATCTACGGTATGATTTCTAAATTCTAATTCTTTTTCTTGAAGTTTCATGGTAATTTAGGGAAGTTTTCATATCTAAATCTCTTTGAGAAATTGGTTTGCATGTCTATATTGCATCGTGCTTCTATTGCTTCTTTGATTGGTGATCGATCTGGATTTAATTTCGGTTATTCTTGCTTCGTTTTCATTGAATTTTGATAAGAAAAGCATGAAGTAACTAGTTCTTGAATTGCATGATTTTTACCTTATATTTTTGCAATTATTGGCATGATTAGATAGGGTTTCGAGCAAGTATGGGGTTGCATGTTCTAGATTGTGCGTTTTTGTGTGGAATCGTGTTAAAATTGTGCTGAATTGTCAAAAATTTTGAGATTTGGGACTCAGAATCGCTTGCATATTGTTCTCGCCCAGGCTCGTTACCGACCTGAGAGGGTCGGTAACGACCTGAAAAGTGCCTTGAACCAGAGTCCAACCCAGAGACCTTATTTTAACATCCCCGGCCAAAGTGCATACGTCATTCGACATTCATATAAGAGTAATAGCATATGCATAGCATATTGGCATAATATATAGTGAATTTTTAAAAGTAATATTTATTTTCTAATTAAGTTTATTATATTTTAAAAAGTTTTTAACTAAAAGTTAATTATTAATTATTTCAGGGTAAAGTTTGTAGTAAAGAAAATTTGAGGGTGTAAATTGCAATTTTGTAAGACTATAGCCGACTATACGTGATATATATGTATATGTGTTGGTGAAGCTTTTGATCAAAGCTACGAGATCACACAAGAAATAAACAGAGGGAGAGGAGAAAAAAAGAAAAGAAAAAAAGGGGAAGGTTGGTTGATTTTGTTGCTTTTGAATTTAGTTGCTGGATCTGGTACAAGATCTCTTCTATCAGGTTTTAATCTTGAAGTACAAGCGTGATTTGGTAAGTTTTTGATTAGTTATTGGTTTATTTGAAATTTTCTAATTTTTCCAGATCTAGATCTACAGTTGGTTTTGATTTGAAAATCGGTTGATCTATAGTTCTCAGAGGGTGTTTTCGATATAGGATATATATTCGGTAAAAGATTTCAGAGTGATTTTAGGGTTTCTCTTTGTAATGATAATAGGGAGCCCTTTGATCAAGTTTTTCAGGAAAGTTTGAACTAGAAAAATGTTTTTCTATATATGTAGTTTATTGTTGTCAAGTTTTAAAGGATTTGGAAAGATGCACAAGAAGTTATAATGCATTCTGGCATTTCATTGCATTTGGGGTTAGAGTTTGTAAGAGTAAATAGCCTAATTTGCATTGGGTTACATATAGGAGCCCAAGCAATAGACTCTGGTCAGAGTCAAGGGGGAGAAATATAGTATCTGCTTTAAACAGGTGAGTATAGATTGGAGATTCAACCCTATGTGCTTTATGTGCAATATGGATATATGTTCAATATGAGCTATATGGATATATGTGCTATATGGATATATGTGTTATATGGATTATATGGATAGATGTGATAGCTCTGAAATTTTCAGAGTTGTTTGCACAAAAGGTATGTTAACAGATGGCATATAAATATATGATATATGGTTACAGGATGCACTTGATTGCATAACATATTGCATGAGATTAAAAGGACATGTGACTGTCTTGCCCTGAATTTGTATTACAGGACCTACGGGTCATACAGGATCTTCGGATCATACAGGATTTTCGGATCATACAGGACCTACGGGTCATAATTCTTACAAGGACCATAAGAGTCCATATACAGTAAACCCGGGTAGATTCAGGCTTAAACAGTTCACAAAATAATGAATCGGATACATCAGCATTTGCATTTGCATAGTAAATTCATATATGACATATATAATATGTAGGAATATGTATATTGACTAAATTTTTGACTCTGTGTGAAATAATTGATGATGGTTTATATTCACTGAGTATGCGACTCACGTAAATCGCAAAACAATTTTTCAGGTTCAGCTAGTTCTTACTAACGTGTGTCCGTTTAGAGGTCACATTCGTATAGGTCGGCTGGCTGAAGCTCTAAGCACCCTTCTCCTCCTCATTTTGCATCTTAGACATATGGGTTGTAATAGAAGTTAGAGTAATAGATGTTTTAGCATAAGAAGTAACTACCTATGTGTGTGTGTGTGCAACCCTTTATGGTTGTTGCTTTCTGCTTTGTACTTCCATGGATAGTTGCTATATGTGAATTATTTGTTTATATAAGAAATAAGTTATTACTAAGCATACATCATAGGGTATAGGGGTGTCACACTTATTACCGACCCAATTGGGTCGGTACCAAGGTGGGTCGAGACCATTTCCGAGTGCAAGTATGGGGTTTTATTTTGTTAGTTTGAGTGGATCTTATCTTGGATTTTTATGGTCTTTTCAGGTACCAAATGGCAAGCACAAGCTGAGCTAACGCTATAGCTGGAAAAAAGAGGAGGACTCAAAGATCCCCATCTCCTCCAAGAATGGATGATGTAATCTTGTCTACTCGGGAGCAAGTTAAGGTCTTTGATTCCGTCCTTCACAAGGACCATTTCACTAGATGGTTCTCGAGATCAAGTGGAAAGGCCATCGGGATCTATGATGATGTCAAGCATGCTTTTGCTATTCTCGGGGTACCGCATCTATTGAAGAAGGTGGGCACACCGCATTACCCGGCCCTCGCCTTCGAGTTCATAGCCACTCTCCAAATGAGTTTCAAGTCCAAGATATCAGCAGGGAAGATCATGTTCCGTTTTCGCAATGCCGACCACGAGTAGACCATGGCCTAGTTTAATCAACTCCTAGACTCCCCCACCACTCTCAAGATTACAAGGCCAATGATTTCAAGGTCACCGACACTTGGAGCTATATTTCCAAGGAGGTCACTCCTTCGACACCAGCACTCCCAGGGGCAAGCATCATCAACCCCATCTTCTGGATCATTTTTCGAGTCTTGGGCGCCACATTTTGGCCCAAGAAGGAGCTTTCAAGGCCGACAAGGCTGGAGGTTGCATGCCTCAACACCATTCTTTTCGAGGCCCCCGCCCCCATGAATTTGGGGTATGAATGGTTGAAATATGTCGAGAAGCACAAGGCCAAATCAGAGGAAGTACGGTGTGGGAACTTAGTGAGTCTTTTGGCGGAGAAGCGCAGTGTCGACCTCACGTGCTACAGTCCTCAACTTCCCTAGAAGCTAGACTCGAAGTATTGGTTCTCTTCCGGCATCTTTGTGAGGATTCAGGATGGAGTCGCCACAAAGGTGCTTGGACAGGTGGTTCCGATCACTCGGGCCAAGTTGGAGTTGCTCTATGTTCCAAACTGGTATGAAGCTTGGACGTCCCACTCGTTCCCGTTGGAAAAGAAGCCTCAAGATGAGCCATCATTGAGGGAATGTGAGACTAGATACAATAGAGATGGCGCTGCTATGGATGAAGATGAGGCGGCCATGGAGGAGCTCGATATCGAGGATGATGACCTTGGTACCGAGGTACTTGCGAAGATGACGACCACGGTAACGAGCAACCCAGGCTCGATTCCAAGTATTTTGAGGTCAACACCGAGGCATTTCACTTCGGAAACGAGCCTGCTCCTCCACCTACTGAGCCATAGTTGTATGTACTAGTGCCCTACAACCCGATGATTTATCAAGACCACTTCCATCCTCATGATCACTATCAACCACCTACCCAACCAAGCTACAATGGTTCAAGTGTTCCACCTCCATGGGCCGAAGATTTGTCTTTCCAGATGCAGCAGTTGAACCTACAACAGACATAGCTTAACCAACGGATGGATCGATGGGAGGGTGTGTATTCAGCTTGCATGGCTTTAGAGGATGCAAGACATCAACAAGCAGATGCTCGTTGGAGGACAATGGAGAGCAAGTGACAGTTGATGAGGAACGCTAAAGGACTATGTATGAGTTCATGGGCAACGTTGAGCGCCAGTTTCCACCACCACCATGGCGATGATTCAACTTTCAAAGGATGTTTCTTCTGCTTCTAAGTTTATCTTGTAATTTTCTTTCTTTTTCCCTATTCTTTTATTTGGTTTTCCTTTCTTTTCTTTTGCTTTGCTTTATTACAGTGAGGACACTGTAATTTTAAGTATGGGGTAGGGAAGGAAAAGAAAACTTGTTTGTTTTGTTTCTTGTTTAGTTGTTTGTCTTGTTTTTAGTTGTATTTTTTTTAAAAACAAAAAGTTACAAAAAAAAATTTTTTTTATGAAAATTCAAAAATAAAAATAAATATTTGTAGAGAAGATAAGTACCTTGTTTTTTGGTTCTATGATAGTTAATTGCTTGCATGACCATGTAATTTCCTTTAAGAATGTTTTTGATAGTATAGACTGATTCTTATTATGAAATTGTTTTATAGAGGAATAACATTTGATGAAATTGAGCATGTATAACTTTTAGCATGAGTAGTTGCAATCCAACAAAAATTGTTACCTTGTGAGTTATTTTTTTTAGCCTTGATTTTTCATGTTTGATTTACTCTCTTTATGTATATTATCTCTTGGGATTGTGATGGTTATCTAGTACTTAAAACCTGTATAAGATTTTTAGTTCATTACTTGTGAAAGTCATATGATAGAGAACTTATTTTTCATGAGCCCTATTAATCCCTATCCACGCTTACATGATCCTCTTTTTTGACAACCAATTTGAGCTTTAGCATTTTATTTGTTGCTCCACAAAAATTATTCCCTAGCCGAGTTAAGCTTGACCCTATCCGGGGATTAGGACTTAGTTGGAGAGGTATGTTTTTGTAGAGTGTAAAATGTTATGTTTTGGTTCAAAATAAGGGTTTTGGTGGGGTAGATTGGAAGTCTCTTGTTTTATTTTGTAAAAATATCTATTGGTAAGAAGTGTGCACAACGAAAGAGAAAGAAAAGGAATGTTTGGATCGATACCGGCCTATGTGGGCTCGGTACCGATGGTAAAAAAAGAAGAAAAAATCGAGGAAGAGAAGTGAAAATGTAGCTCGTTATCGACCCTCTCAGATCGGTAACGAGGCAAGTCGAGAAGAGAGAAAATGGAGAAATATAGAAGGAAAAAAAAGAAAGAAAGTGATGAATGTGGAATTGTGCAGAGTGTGTTTAAAGTATAAACTAGAGATTAGTTTATGTTTTTATGACGCTTTCTAGGATTAAAAGGTGAGTGAAAAGTAAGATAATAATGAGAGTGAGTTTGGTATTGTTTTTATGAGAGTTTTGGTGAGATATGTGAGTTTTTAGGAGTTTTGATTCCCGGATATTATTAGCACCACATAGACAAAAGTTTTCCACGCCTTATTGTCTTTACCAAGCCCCATTACAACCCGGCCGAATGGAAGCTTCTATGAAGTTTTTCATTGAGCCTAGGTTCTCTTGATGATTTTTACTTGTTTTGACAAATATTTGGTGGAGAGTTTGGTGATATAAGTTCCAATTTCTATGAGTTTTTGCATATAAGATTGAGTTGAGAGATTGAATTTATAGCCCAAATACATGAGAGTTGAGTGAAACACATTATTCCTTGGTGAGGTTGGATTGTAGTTGCTTATGTCTATTAGTACTTATATATGTGTGATGACTTTAATAGTCGTTTGCTATTTTTTTCTATGTTTTGATGTTGCTTTTGAGATGAAGGCTATTGCTTGATGAGCATGATGTTTGGTTTTGGTTATTGTTTAGTGATTGCTTGAAGACAAGCAAGCTTAAGTATGGGGTATTTTGATGTTCATGTTTTTAGTATAGTTTTTGGGTGTCTTTCTTAGGTTGTTTAGTTTAATTTTATTAGGTTTAGTGTTAGTTTTGTGTGTTTTTGGATAAGTTTTCATATTTTATGAAAAGTATGGAAGCTACTCCATTTTGTGTCTTTTTGTAGGTTTTTGAAGTGGAAAGGAGCATTTTCAAGTGAATTTGAAGTCAAGTGGTGAATGATAAAGTGCATAGAAGGAAGGAAAAGAAGGATATGTCTTGAAGATCTCAAAGAAGTCCAAGTGAAGCCATGAAAAGTGCAAATAAACCCGAAATAGAGACCTCGTTACAGACCTGTGAGGGTCAGTAAGGAGCTGTGCAACATGTTTTTATCCAAGGAATTCAGCAAGTGTCTACCGACCCTGTGCAGGTCGTTACCAAGGTGACCTGTGTCGATAGAGGTGCTGACTTTCGGAAATTATATCTTTTATCTTGTAATCTAGTTTAGAAAGCTTTTATCTTTTAGATCTTTATTAGATAGCTTTCTCTAGTATAAATACCCTCTTGTTTTAATTCTAGCAACGGGGTTAGCAAGTCGTTGGAGAAAAAGACGGTTGTTTGGTATTTCGATTCTGTCGATCAAGAGAGAGAGAGAGAGAGAGAGAGGATCGTGATCGTGATTGTTGTTCTTGTTCTTCGTTGTTTTGATCGTGAACGTGTGGATTGTAAGACAAGATTTCTTTAACTTCAAGTAAGTTTTACTTTTCAATGTTTTCTTTCAATAAAGTTGTTTATTTTGATTCAATGATGTATGAGCAGTTCTCTTTTCTAAGGCCGGGGTTGAAACCCGACATGGTTATGCATGGTTGAATGAATGTGTTGATGTTTGATTGCCTTCTATCCTTTAAATTCCTTGTTTGTGCTTATACTTAGACGAGAGTCGAAGTAATTTGAGTTTTTCGCTTGATCGAAAGAGAAAATCGTGAACTTGAATGTCGATATTGTTCGATAACGAAAGTTTCGAGCTTTGGATCCAAAACATGTAGAAAAGTGAACTGATTTATGAAAGTTGATTAATTTGCTTGTTTAGTCAACGAAAGTTGATAGATTTATCTTCAAAGGCATGATCTTTATCCTTCACATGAGTTTGTATGCATAATTATGTCGTGGTAACCCTTGTCCTAGAGCTTTTTATCCGTTGATTTTGCTTCATTTTTGCATTCGAATATACTCGTTACGGAGGTACACAGATCGACACTGAGCTTGTAGTTGCTTTGTCGTGTTTGCGTTGTTTTAGTAGAATTCCAGCGTCATTACTGACACTGAAAAGGTCGGTATCGAGGACTGTCGTAGCTGTTTGCTTTTGTTCTGTTTTGTTTTCTTATTTTTCGTAGTCGGTAATCAAATAACCTTGCTTCCCGTGGACGATCCTGACCTCCCTATACTCAGCGGGGTCTTGACTATAAATTTATTTGTTGTCAGTTAAAACCCTCTCAACAATTCACTGCTACCAAATTAAAAAAAATAAAAAATAATGTAGCGGTAATCATTACCAGTTCCGCAACTTTTACAAATTGCGGTAGCGGAAAAGATTAAAAAAATACATCTAACCTTGCGGTAGCTTTCACGGCTGTTGCCACTTTATATATAAAAACACAAGTGATAGTAGGTGCCGCTGCGACTAGATAGTCGTTTGAGTGAAAAACGCGTTTCCCCCCAGCTATTTATCCTCAGTGCCGGCTCACATTTCACTGCTCACATTTCACCGCAAACACAAAATCACTAACAGAACAATGTCGGGTTTTTCATCCATTTTCGGAGGGCGGGGACATTCTCATTCATATACGATTAATCTAAACGAGGAACACGTGGATGAAGACGGCTATGTAGACATAACTCCCTATGCTAGACATCTAAACGAGATCGTTTTGCATCAAAATGAAGAAGTGTTATGTATAAAATTTATGAAATTTTTAGTTTTATTATTTTATAGTTTTTTTGTTGAGGTAAGAATTAGGAAATCCCTATGGATCAAACGTCCTAGAGCATCAATGCAGATGAGAGCTTGCAGCTCTAGGTTATCCAATAGTATATTACTAGGGGAGTCGTGGCCCATCTTAACAATTTTGTCGGCCACAAACACTACTAGAAAATTGTGTACAATCCGACGCATTTTTAGGTTTTTTTCGACGCTTAAATGCGTCGAGATTTTCTTCCTCGACGCTTTGTAAAAGCGTCGGTATTTTCAATGGAGAGATTTACCGACACATAATAGTGTTGAGATTTTCCGACACTTTTTAGCGTCACGAACAAATCTCAATGCTTTTTAATGTCAAGACTTTTCTCACAAGGGTATATCGAACCATCGCACATGACACTATAAAGCGTTGAGAGTTGTACTTATCTCTAGACTTTAGAGTGTCAACACTAGTTTTGACACTAATAAGCGTCGAGATTTGCATAATGGCTAATACATTCACCCAAACATGACATGAAAATGTGTTGGGATGTGTACAAATCTCGACACTTTTATATGTCAAAATTTAAGAACGACGCTAAAAAGTGTCGACATGTGTTCTAATGGCAGGTGATACACAATCAACCTCGACACACAAAATTGTCGATATTTGTAATAAACCCTTAGCAAGCAACCGATTAGGACACAAAAAAGTGTTGAGATTTTTGCATATATCAACATGTTATGGTGTTGATATATGTCTGACACTATATAAGAGCGTTGGGACTTGTAACATAAACCTTAAACCATTTTCGAACTTTACACATTAAAGTGTTGAGCTAATGCTACCTTGTTTAGGAAGCGCCAAATCTTGACTTGGAATGAGTATTAGGTCTCGAACGTGGCAAGCGGAAGACTTTGATTGCTCGAATCATAGTTGGATTGATCGAACTAGAAACAACAAACGAGAACGAACGTGTTTTGAATGCTTTGACTGAAGCGAATGCAATTGCGCAAGCACTAGGATAAAAAATTGGAGCGTCACTCTACTAATTAATTATCCAAAGTGTGCGTAAGGAACCCTAAAACATAATGCTAAGCCTTATATGGTGGAGGCTAGCATTAAACCCTAAAAAGACTAGAGGCGCGCCTAGGGCTTGCTTGCAAGCAAGGTCCATCAGCACAAGGCCCAATAAAAGCCTTCTATTATTGACAAACTAATACTTGTAATGTTTAAATGAAGAAAGCATACTAAAATAAGCAAGAAAACATAAACATCCTTGGCTGTCGACACCAGATTGTCATGACAAGGCCAAGGCGCGGTGCGGCACGGCGTGGCAAAGCCATCGCAAGTCGTGGCACGTTTTCGCGTGCGCTGGCGAGGGCGAAGGTGCGCCGACGCTATCTAAGGCTTTCATGAACCTCAAGTGGTGACGCTGGTGGGTGGCACAGGTCTGAGGTCTGGTGCAAGAGACGGGTTCGAGGTGGATGGTGCCGAGAACTCGTCTCGAGGTTCTTCAAGGCTAAGGATGCACAAGGTAGCATGTTCCGACACGGAAATGGGCGCACTATGGCCCACAGAGATGTGAGACACCAAGGACTGCATCGCGGTTTCAATGGCCCGGGCCCGGGCATGAGTGACCGGTCCATCCGAGCGGAAGGTGAAGGAGTCATCCCTTTGGCTGGCGTCCAAGGACGGGGTCGCATCACCCTCCCCTACTTGGTTGGGAAACGTCCCTGTTTCCTTATAAGCAAGCTCAACGTAGGGGGAGAGATCGGCGAAGTTGATCGTGGTGTGGACATTGTACTTGCCTGGGAGGTCGATGTGATAAGCGTTGTCACCAATGCGCTCCATGACATGGAAAGGACCGTCACCACGCTGATGAAGCTTTGTTTTACGGGCGCCCGGAAATCGGTCCTTCCTAAGATGCAGCCAAACGAGGTCCCCGGGTTTGAATACCAGGCGGCGCCATCCCTTGTTGTGTTGCACCTCGTATTGTGACGCTCGACGCTCCAACTGCAGGCGGGTGCGCTCGTGCAAGAGGCGGATGGCATCGACGCGGTTGGCCGCGTTTAGGTGTTCACCGGTCTTGAGGGGGCGCGACACCAAGTCAATGGGCGAGTGTTGGTTGAGCCCGTAGACGACCTCGAAAGGTGTCTTCTTTGTTGCCAAGTGTTTGGACCTGTTGTAAGAAAACTCAACAAAAGGCAGTAAGTCCTCCCACCGGCGTGGGTTATTTTTGAGCACCGTCCGAAGAAGGGTGCCCAATGTCCGATTGGTCACTTCAGTTTGACTATCGGTTTGTGGATGATAAGAAGTAGAAAATAGCAATTGTGTACCTAGCTTTCCCCACAAAGTTCTCCAAAAATGGCTACAAAACTTGGTGTCCCTATTGCTAACAATAGTCCTAGGAACACCATGTAATTTCACGACGTGCTTAAAGAACAAGTTTTCAATTTCGGTCGCATTGTTCTTCCCTTTGCACGCAATGAAATGGGCCATTTTGGAGAAATGGTCCACAACTACAAAAATTGAGTCTTTTCCATGCCTTGTCATAGGGAGACCCATGATAAAATCGATGGAGAGATCTTCCCACAGAGCATCCAGAATGGGCAAGGGCGTGTAAAGATCGTGAGGCTGAGACCTCGCCTTAGCCGTTTGGAACGGCACACAACCTTGACAATACTTGTGAACATCCGAGGCCATGTGAGGCCAAAATAAGTGTTCATGAAGTGTTGTCAATGTTTTGGCTATGCCGAAATGGCCTCGGCCATCATGAGCCTCCTTGATCAACAAGTGCCTTACCGAAGAACGCGGAATGCAAAGCTTTCCGGCTCGGTATAGATACCCATTGTCCAAGAAGTATGTCTCATGGATCCTATTGTGCTCGAGCTTCTCCATGATGGGTTGAAAAAATTGATCATGCAAATATAGTTCCTTAATCAAGATGAACCAGAGCAAGTTGGCTTGAAGTTGGGTAAGTAAAACGTACCTGCGTGAGAGAGCGTCGGCCACGACGTTCTCTTTTCCTTTTTTGTGGGCAATAACATACGGAAAAGTTTCCATAAATTCCAGCCAACGAGCATGGCGGCGGTTGAGAGTCGTTTGATTCTTTAAATACGCCAAGGCTACGTGGTCCGTATGGATTCGAACTCTCTTGGTCAAAGGTAATGCTGCCAAGTTTTTAGGACCCTAATTAAAGCATACAATTCCTTGTCGTACGTAGGGTAGTTCAAGGTCACCCTTGTGACTTTTTCGCTAAAATAAGCGATAGGGCGTTTTCTTGGAGGAGTACGCCACCTACACCGTAGTCGGAGGCGTCGCACTCGACCTCGAAGCGCTTAGAAAAATCTGGCAATTGCAAGACTAGAGCGCTGCATAGAGCATCTTTTTAGGCCTAAAAGGTGGCCTCATGGACGGGCATCCACTATTGTGGTTGCTTTCTTGGTTAAATTCTGGAGTAGCCCTAAGAAGGATCGGACCATCGTCGGGGTTGTGGGGGTGGGCCACTCTCGGATGGAACATATCTTGTCGTCATCCACACGAAGGCCACCTATGGACACGACGAAACCAAGAAAGTTCGTCTTGTCCGTGCAAAAACAACACTTAGTCAAGTTTACAAACAAACAATGTTCGCGAAGGCAATCTAACACCAACCTCAGGTGCCTTGCGTGATAATCCAAATCCTTAGAGAAAACAAGTATCTTGTCAAAATACACGACGACGAAACGACCCAAAAACTTAAGAAATACATGATTCATCAATCGCATAAAAGTACTTGGGGATTTTTTCAAACCAAACGGCATGACAAGCCATTCGTACAGACCATGCTTGGTCTTAAATGCGGCCTTCCATTCGTCCCCTTCATGCATTCTTATTTGGTGATAGCCGCTCCGAAGATCGTTCTTTGAAAACAGACAGCTCCATGAAGCTCATTGAGCATGTCATCCAAGCGTGGAATTGGATGCCTATACTTGACGGTAATCTGGTTGATGGCCCGGCAGTCGACAAACATCCTCCACAAACCGTCTTTCTTTGGCACTAAGATCACAAGCACGGCGCATGGCCTAAGGGACTCTCGAACGAACCCCGTGTCCACGAGTTCTTGGACTTAGCGTTGCAATTCTTGAGTCTCATTTTGTGACACCCTATACGCATCCATGTTTGGCAAGGAAGCTCCGGGCATAAAGTCAATCTTATGCTCGATCCCTATGATTGGTGGCAACCCCTGTGGAAACTCATTCGGTATGAAGTCTTCATATTCCTTCAACAAAGAAACAATAGACGGGGGTAGTGTGTGATCTGGACATAAAATGAAACAAGTAGAACTCCCCTGAAGTGACTTGGTCATGTCGCGACGCCGGGCTAGAAGCAATCGGTCTTGGCACGAGCATAAAAGAGGTGGCTAGGCGTCCTCGATCATCCTGGGGGATTTTGGGGCCATTTTTGTTGGAGTTGTAGATCCAGAAATTTGAGGAAGAACGCCCCTAGAAACGCCTATAAATTCATCCCGTAGCTCATGAAATCCCAATTTCTGTGAAGCTACGGCGTGCGGCGCGACACTAGAAGAAGGCAACGGCAGTCCACGACTTAAATTGACATCCCCTGGGTGTCTTTGCTTCCTTTCTGTGGGAAATCCAGAATGATGTAGATTCCCCCCCCCCCGAAACACTTGGTAAAGTGTCCGAAATCTGTTGTAACCCCTTCTTTTCCATTTCAACGTAGCTTGGCGCGTTCCCGGGGCCACGACTCAAGTTCTGTCGGCCCGACGGTGTATTCTCTCGGCGTTTCTTGTCTCCATCAACATGTTGCTCAGAATGAGGGGGATTGGAGATGGGAATTCCACTGGAATCCACATTTTTGGTAGAGTTGGCCGAGGAGGTCCTAGTTGTTGCGGTTTTGCCATCGTTGCTAGTTTTATGGCATTGCCTTTCGGCTTGATCTTGTAAAGTGTCACTACGCGACATAGGTAAGAGAGTCACGCATTTCCCGTGGAAATTGAACATGTAAGTGTTCAAATATCCGTCGTGAAACACGCAACGAGAAAATTGCCACGGGCGCCCCAACAAGTGGTGTGTGGCATCCATAGGCGTAACATCATATAAAATAGAATCCTTGTATGCACCAAGGGAAAAAGAAAAGATAAATTGCCTGCTTACCCAAATGCCACCATCATTGGAAATCCATTGAAGCTTGAATGGTTGAGGGTGCGGCGTGGTTGGCAACTTGAAGTGATCCACCACTTTTTGAGACAAGAAGTTGGTAACCAAACAACGAGTGTGGAACAATTGTTCCCATTGATCGGTTTTAGGTGCATCTCGCATGCTTAGTGCTCATCGAGTAACCAAGGTTAGCTTGGACACGCTGAGCCATCCGATAGATATCATTGTAGCTTGGCTCCATCTTCCAAAGGTGTGGCGTCTTCATCCTCATCTTGGCTCTCATAAGGATCACCTTGTGCCGTGAAAGGAACCTTCTTTTGATTGGGACAGTTTCGTTGCATATGACAACGACCGCCGCATTTATAGCATGACATATCCCGTGCCCTCTCGGCGGTTGGCTTTGCGGCATGGTCCTTCGGCGCACTTGATGTCGGCTGTGTGGCCTCGGCCTTAGAAGTATTTCCTGTCTTATTTTGTGGCAAAGAAGAAGGAAAATGATTACACTAAAACTTGATGGAATAGAGTTAGACGAATACCTTGAATTAGACCAAGATGTCTTGGCACGCATCTCTTGTTTATGAATTAGCATGGCCGTGTGTACAAGAGAATTGAGATCCTTGATAGGCAAAATTTCCAACCGGTCTTGGATGGACTGCCTTCGACCCGAAATAAATCAAGTCCTCATGACTGATGGCAAAGCACTAACGCCAGCTTTGAAGAACGTGTCTTCTAACTTGGCATAGTACTCCTCCGGGGTCATGGCTCCTTGTTTAATGCACATGATCTCAATGTGCATTTTGATAGGCAAAATTTCCAACCGGTGTTGGATGGACTGCCTTCGAACCGAGATAAATCGAGTCCTCATGACCGATGGCGAAGCACTAGCGCCAGCTTTGAAGAACATGTCTTCTAACTTGGCATAGTACTCCTCATGGGTCTTGGCTCCTTGTTTAATACGCATGATCTCAATGTGCATTTTGTCCTTGTAATCCGACGTAATGTAACGCTTCTTCAATATATATACCTATTGATGCCATTCCTGAATTAGGGGTTTGCCTCTTCGAATCCTTTCGGACTCAAAGCGGTTCCATGATGTTCGGGCTGCACCATGAAAATGCAAGGTCACAACATCAACCTTCTCTTCATCTTCGTGCCCTAAATGTTTGAGTGTATGCTTGTACCTTGCAATCACTCAATAAACGCACCAGGATCATAAGTACCATAAAAGGGTTCGCATTTTACCTTAATGTCTTGTCGAGCGGTTCTTGGATCCCTTGCATCACGCCGGTCACGATCTCAGGCTGGGCTTCGGTGCCGAGGAGAGTGGGCGTGCCGAGGGCGTCGATCGCGGGGCGGCCCTCGGCCGTAGCCATCGTTACCGTCATTGGGATCACCTCCATCATCATGGCGCCACGGGCGCCAGTCCTATCAATCATGATAATGCCGACAACGTTGGCCCATCATGTGTGGCGTGCCATAAACACGCTCGTACTCCCTCCTATTCTTGGCCAAGTGCTGTGGTGGGATCCAATCGGAAGGGCGGTTGTCCAGCTCCTCGGGATCTTTAACCTGCGGATGATCATAACTATCCACATTGGAATCATCCCCGAACTCCTCGTAAGGGTTCTCAAATTCCGAATAGGGGCTGCGAGCACTTTGGTGCTCCAAAAAGTCCTCAACTCTATAGTCGTCAGCGTCGTAGTACTTGGCCCCGTGCTTCCGCTTTGGGGTTTCGTAAACATATGCTGACGACTTGTTCTTTTGTTTCTTTTTATGGCCACCACTAGCGTTTTGACGTCGATACTCCTCTAAGTCATACTCATCATCAGAATAAAGGTCATACACTTCGGTGTCTCTGTAATCTCACGCCAATTGAAGACGATCCGCGGTCCGGGGACCACCATCGCACCGATCAAACTGGGGCTGGCGGCTCTCTTTAATGGACTCCATGCGTTGCATGTTGCCATATTGGGATGAAGGTTGGGCGTGGCCTTTGCCTTTGGCACGTGCTCTTGCGACGCCGTCCGCGGACACAACGGGTATGCCATGGACTTCCTATGCGAGAACCTGCCTCGGCGGCACGGTGCGCTTGGATTGCGTTTGGCACTCGGCAACAATGCTTTTGAGCTCCCGATCCGAGCGTCCCGAGCCATAATAATCAAGTCATGTTTTGATTGGTTTTGTTGTTGCACTTATGCGTTGTTGTTGTTGTTACGGTTGTTCTCGTTGCCCGATTCGGACACGGTACCTATAGTCACACCAATCATAGCGCAGTAACAAGTTCACAACAACGGCCAAGAGTGAACGAGTTTGTTTAAGTCGGCCTACCCTTATTGTTCAACCACAAGAACAAGAATGGATGGACAAGGCTTAAGGTCACTCGACTCAAGCAAATAAATAATGGATCAAAAGACAATCAATGAATGTAGAAGCGATGCAGAACGAAGCAATAAGAGAAGCCGCGTAAGAAAAGAAGAAAAAGGAAAGATGCAATCGGCCTTGGAAGGATTGTGGCCGAAAATAAAAGATTGGAGAGAGAAGAGATCTTACCTTATTTTGGCTTTGATCCTTCAATATCTTTTTTTTTTAAAATTATTTTCGGAAAAACCTTACCTTATTTTGGCTATGGTAATCCGATACTATGATTTTTTTATATATAACCGAATCTTCCTATGGATTTTATCCTCTAGAAAGATCGAATATGGCTAACCATAAAATTGACAAGCCACAAAAAGATATGCTTCGACTTAATCAATGGTGAGAAATCGGCAACTATTAACATGCAACTAGCAAGCAAAGATGCAATTTCACCAAAATGAATTGAAAGAGCCGAGTAGGTCTAGGGTTTTTTTTAAAGAAATTACGCAAGCAAGAAAAAAAATTGGGTGCCCTAGATGACGTTTATGACTGATGGATGGATCTAGGGTTTCAAGCAAGGGAGTGGATCGTGTGAAATTTGAATAAAAAGGGTGCAAGCGAGACTTACTCAAACCTTTGGCTCTGATGCCAGTTGATGCGACCTTGTTTAGGATGCGCCAGATCATGACTTGGAATGATTATTAGGTCTCGAACATGGCAAGCGGAAAACTTTGGATTGCTCGAATCAACGTTGGATTGATTGAACTAGAAACAACAAACAAGAAATAAGGTGTTTTGAATGCTTTGATTGAAACGAATGCAATTTCGCAAGCACTAGGATAAATAATAGGAGCGTCCCTCTACTACTTAATTATCCAAAGAGTGTGTAAGGAACCCTAAAACATAATGCTAAGCCTTATATAGTGGAGGCTAGCATGAAACCCTAAAAACACTAGAGGCGCACCTAGGGCTTGCGTGCAAGCAAGGCCCATCGGTGCAAGGCCCAATAAAAGCCTTCCATTATTGACAAACTAATACTAGTAATATTTAAATGAAGAAAGCATACTAAAATAAGCAAGAAAGCATAGACGTCCTTGGTTGTCGACACCAAAGTGTCATGACAAGGCCAAGGCGCGGCACGGCACGACGTGGAGAGGCCATCGCAAGTCCTGGCACGCTGTCGCGTGCGCTGGCGAGGGCGAAGGTGCGCCGACGCTGGCTTAGGCTGTCATGAACCTCAAATGGCGACGATGGTGGGCGATGCGGGTCCGGGGTCTGGTGCAAGAGACGGGTCCGAGGTGGATGATGTCGAGGACTCGTCTCAAGGTTCTTCAAGGGTAAGGACGTACATGGTAGCATGTACGTCCGGAGTAGCGAGACACTAAGGACTGCGTCGCGGTTTCAATGGCACGGGCCCGGGCACGAGTGACCGGTCCATCCGAGCGCAAGGTGAAGGAGTCGTCCTCTTGGCTGGTATCCAAGGACAGGGTCGCATCACGAGCGGTGTATACATGTCGCGCTTTATAGTGTCAAGAATAGTTTCTGACACTAAAAAGTGTCAATATTTGTATCATATATTCTCTTACAACCCAATCGAACGGGACACATAAAAGCATCGAAATTCACTTATGGACGTTCAAGTGAATATATACATATATTTATATAGGTTGCTTGTTGATCAAAATGCCAAATAAAATAATAAAGTACACAAAAGTAAGATTTCTAAAACATTTAAAATTTATAGATATATATTAATATTTTTAAGAACAAAATGCTACGCACAATATTGTTGGCTAATAGTTGTACAGAAGTTCTGCAATATATGTAGAAGATACAAAAGATTAGTATTACTAACTAGTTTTGTATCTTGAGATATCTAAGTCCAAAAGTTTGGAACACAAAATATATGGTCATAAATAATACTCTAGTTCGAATTCGGCATGTTTTATGTGGGGAGATCACCCGATCCAGTCTGACCGCTTCTGCCACTTGCAGCTAAACCAACCTACATATATATAATAATAAAAGAACTTGTAAATAATAGAAAAGAGGAACAAAAACCTAGTGATAATAAAAAAAGTTTGATCCTAGCATGTGATTATTGTATAGGACAAGATAAGACATTGCTTACACCTATTACAAATTATTGAAAGCTGAATGTTTTCTAAAAGTTGAAAATCTATCCTTTCACTATAAATAATAGCTGCATTGAAGAGGAATTTGTCAACAAAGTATAACACAAGAGATGCCACATATAAACAAATATTCCTAGACGTAATAAGTAGGCAAAGGGAACACAAGGCAAGATCTCACATATCCAATATAATATTTATTCTGACATGCCCATGAAGAAAAGAAGAGGAAAAAAGATTGCATTCTAAATTTATTTTTTGTAATCATTGTTGGCCTACAAAATAAACAACACGCCTGAGCACAAATTAGAGTATCCAATATGGCATTTTGATCTAATATCCAATATGATATTTATTTGTTTTGAATTGGAAATTAGTATGAGGATATTTATGATGGGTTTCCCAGCAAGCCTAGCTAGATTCTAAATCCAAGCAATTGCACAAGTTCTTGAGCACAAACAAACAACTACAAACAGAACATATGTAGGTATTGTGTTAGCCATATCTATAGCATTTCCACCAGAAGCAGAACATTCATAGTACCAGAAACTGCACATTTATAGCATTTATGTTGCTTCATTTTTAACACAATCAATATCTAGGCTAAAGGAGAAACAAAAGCTATATCATTCCCAATGTATAAACAACAAACCTGAGAATTAGGCATGTTTGAAGGGGGGAGATCACCCGGTGCATTTTGACCACTCTTTCCACTTCCAGATAAACCAACCTACGTACATATATAATAACAAAAGACCTTGATTTTCCTTCCACTTCCAACCGAACCAATGGATAGAGACACAAACAAAAACTACTAAAAACAAGTTACATGAGAATTGGGCCCACTTGGTGCAAATTGAGCAGATTCAATAAACTCATCAGTAACCTTGCCACTATGTAATGCACTAAGTGCTTGTAATAGAACTTGATTCCTTTGATCAAGCCTTGCATGAAGTTCTTGATTTTCCTTCGCCATATCCACCATTTTTCCCTTCATCATTTCCATTTCAACAGAATTATTGGTGGTAGTGGCTGGCCTATATTCTTTCTTTTCTCAAAATACCATGTACTCCAAACACTTGACTTTGTTTGACTCCAAAGCCAAAACCAACTAGTCGCTTAGTTTTATCTTTCTTGTACGTTAGTTTGTGAAACACATCATTTTCAATTTCTGAACGGGACTTTGAAGAAGAGGTAAGAACTAACTCATTAACCATAGAGTTTGCATTTTCCTATCTTTACATGAGAAAAAATTAGTGCATGTTTTCAGATTCTGTTGATAATACATAACTAAAAATTTCAAATTTTGTTGATAATTCAGATAATACAGAACTTAAAATTATGAGTCTGTCTCATATTTTGTTCATAATACAGAACTAAATATTTTAGATTCTGTTGTTAATTTAGATAGTATAAAACTGAAAAATATTAGTGGATGTTTTCTATAAGTATAAAATGGAAACAATTTACCGGTATGCATCAATTTAGAGAAGTTGACACAAACCCCTCCATTGTCACATGTCCTCACACCTTTTTCTATGTCAACCCACATGCAATGTAAAACCACTACTTTATATCCTCCAAAATAACTTAACTCATAAATATCCTTGACTTTCCCAAAATATGATGCTCCATCATCTTCCACCATCACACCAGAATTCCGAGTCTTTCGAAACTCTTCTCGATCAATTGTGTGAAATTTATACCCATTAATCATAAAAGCTTTGAATCTTTTTGCATATTCTTTCAAACCACCCGCTAAAGCTTTTCACAATCTTCCATGTTCAGTGTTAGTATCTATATTATGAACCTACAAAAATAAAATTAAGTCAAATATAAATTATAAAACTATAATTATTAATTTTATTATGAATTAAATGACCTTGTAGCCATTCGGAAAACTCATTAATAATCCATCCATTCTCAATGGATGCATTTCCTCGAACTCCAAGATTTTGTTCATGTTTTTGATGAATGAATTCACTTCAATGAAAGGAGAAAAATTTAGTTAGATGTAACATTATATTCATATTTGTAACTAATACTTATTATGTAACTATTACTTATGCCTTTAACTCATTTATCTCATCGAAATGTAGTCACACATAACGATGTGCTTGCTCCAAACTTCTTTCATCAAGTTGAACAATCTTCGACTGGCCAACTACTCGACCACCTGAGCCATATAGATAATTACTCCCACTTTGTATTGTGTCATCATTCCTTTTGGCCTTATTAAAGATTGTCTCAACTCCTTCCAAGTATATTGAACAAAAAATAGTTGTCTATTCTAAGATATATCCTTCAGCAATTGATCCTTCCGGTTGGGCAACATATGAATTCAAATGGGCCAAATACCTTTTAGAAAATACTATTGGTTAATACTTAAATAAAATTTAAAAAGAGAAAATTATAATTATATGTGTAGAAATTCACCACTCAATAGGATACATCCATCTTCCTTGAATAGGTCCACCTAACTTTGCTACATCTACTAAGTGAATTAATAGGTGAACCATGATAGTAAAAAAGGTTGGAAGAAACACCTTTTCCATTTCACAAAGAGTCAAGATAAGCTTGTCTTGAATAACATCTAGTTCATCTAAATCGAGAGTTATAGAACACAAAGCCTTAAAAAAGAAGACAACTCTGAAAGTAAATCAACAACACGTGTCGCCCTTGATGCACGCAAAGCAACAAGCAGAATATCTTGCATCAAAACATGACTGTCATGACTTTTAAGTCCCATCAGCTTTCTTTGCTTCATATTGACACATCGAGACATGTTAGATCCATATCCATCCGGAACTCTAAGTTTTTTCAATACTCTTAAAAATCTCTCCTTTTCTTGTGATGACGTAGTATATGGAGAAAGAGGCATGACTGGTTCTTGATTAGGATGAGGTTGAAGCCAAAGATGGGGCTTTGCCTCCAACTCTTTGATAGCTATTCTAGCATTTCTATCATCCCTGTTTTTCTCTATAGCAAGAATGGTCCCTAATAAAATATCACACACATTTTTCTCTATGTGCATAACATCTAAATTTTGCCTTAGACCATTAAACTCCCAATATGGCAAGTCAAAAAAGATGCTCCTTTTGTTCCAAAGAAGACCATCTTCCTCATCATCATATGTATCAACAACTCGTCTCGATCACTTTTTCTTTGAGGACTTTTTTGATGTTCCATAAACATAATTTATTTGCTCTTGTTGCCTCAAGATGGTTGTCCCAGATGCAGGAATCGGAGCATAGCTATACTCAATAGAACCATCAAACAAATGGTCTTCGAATCGATAAGGATGATCTTTTGCTAGCCATTTTCGACACCCAACATAACAAAATTTCCCCCCAAAGTTATAAGAATTAGTAGAATCTCCACACGAGGGACATGCTTTATAACCCTTAGTACTCCATCCAGATAACATAGCATAAACCGGGAAATCATTAATAGTCCACATCAAAGCAACACACATCTGAAACCATTCTCACTTATAAGCATCAAAGACTTCAATTCCATCCTATAATACTTTCAGCTCATGTATTAATGGTTGTAAATACACATCAATATCATTGTCAGGGCTTGATTTTCTAGGAATAATTAATGAAAAGATAAATGATGATGGCTTCATTAACCAACCATGGTGGCAAGTCATAAGGAATTAGTACCATAGGCCATCTAATGTAGTTAGTGTTCATGAGACGGTAAGGATTAAATCCATTAGTAGCAAGACCAAGCCTTACATTACGCGACTCTGAAGAAAATTCAGGATATTTGGAATCAAATTCAACCAAGCCAAAGCATCAACAGCATGTCCTAACTTTCCATCTTTCACACAATACCTATCATGCCATAACATATTTTCAACCGTCTTAGGCGACATGTAAATCTTTTTCAGCCTTGGGATAAGAAAAAAGTAATGCATGCCCTTGGCAACTTCACCTCTCTTCACTACAACATTTTCATCTATGATATCATCCTCTCTACCTTTACCCGTTTTCCACCTTCAAGTTTTACAAACAGGACACCTATCTAATTTTGATGAATCACCCCAATACAAGGTACAATTATTTGGACACACATCAATTTTTTCATATCCAAGACCCAAGCCCTTTATCATTTTCTTGCATTCATAGTAGGAAATTGGAAACTCCATAATGTGAGGAAATGCATCAAGGAGAAGTTTTAACAACATATTGAAAGATTCGACAATCTAATGAAATGTTGCTTTCAAATGAAACAGGTTAAGAAGAAATGATAATTTTGAACATGAGCTACAACCAGAATAAAGCTCCTCATCAGCAACTTTTAGCAAATTTTCATACTTGGCATATTCTACATTGTCAATAGAGATACCATGTGATGTAGGCTCATCAAAGTATTCTTCCCCCTTAGGTACATGTAAATCATTCGTATAGTCAGCTGAATGATGCATATTAGGACCAAAAGTAGCACCTAATAACCCTCTCATATCATCTTGACCCATAACCACTGGTTCATTACTTATGGTTCTTTGACTATCACTTTCTAACCCATCTCTACGAATTACATCCTCTCTTTTATGATGAATCCAATTCTTATAAGGCTTGTAAAATCCTTTGAACAAAATATGTTGCTCTACTTCATCTACCAAGAACCATTTATCCACCTTACAAGTTTTGCACGAACATCGAGTTCTACCTTCGACAAGATTTTCTTTGGCCAATTTCATGAACTCAACGACTCCATTGATATAATCAGTATGATTATTAGGTAGTTCAATCCGACTTCTATCCATACCTACATGTAAACATGACCCATTTCAGATTCTGTTAGAATCTGAAATTTTAAAAAGAAAGGCATAAATTCGAAAAGAAATTTAAGAGTCCTGCCTACATCAACGAACATTCATGCACATATTCTAACAGAAGCAAAAAGGCATAAATTAAAGAAGAAATTTCAAATTCTGTTACTGAATTTGTCAGATATGTTACTAATTCAAAATAAGGTAATAATATATGTAGATTAATCAATGCAATCAGAGCTAATTTTACAAAAGCAAGCAGCTGAAGCTTTTGCCTCATACAAAACTTCAATATCAACTAATAATACAATGCATTGGTCGGTATACAATCCTTTATGCTACGACACGCCTACACTAACCAAAAAGGCATAAATTCAAAAAGAAAATTCAGATTCTATTACTAATTTAGAAAGGAAATTTCAGATTTTGTTACTAATTTCAGATTCTGTTAATGAATTAGTCAGATTTGTTACTAATTCAAAATAAGGGCTTTCAGAATATATTATTCATGCGCAGATTCTAATAGAAGCAAAAATTCATAAATGCAAACGGAAAATTCAAATGTTGTTACTAATTTCATATTATGTTAGTGAATTAGTCAAAACTCTTACTGATTGAGAATAAGGATTTTAGAACCAATATAATAGATACAGATAGATAAAAGGACATCAAGTGAAGATGTTCACTTTAAAACATATTATAACATTACTAGCCCTTCATACAAGATAGTACAATTGAATGGGACATACATGGAAATGTACACCAATGTGTTGCTTTATACTTTAGTCAAGTGAAGATGTCAAAGATACGATGAGCGCTTCATTTAGGATGTTTGATAACTACAATTCAGAATATATATATTAATGAAAATATACGAATAGTAGGGTAAGACATTGATTGTCTTTCACTCTTGTAACACATTGATTATCTTGTTTTCCATTGCTCTCTTGAAAAATCAAGTATAATAATTGATTAGCGCATGAAAAACTATTTAAGTACAACAAAATTGATGTCACAATTCAGCAAAATTGAGTACAACAAAATTCATGTCAAAACAAAATTATTTAAGTACATCAAAATTGATGTCACTCACATGTAGCAATTTCTTCTATTCATCATCACATAGAGAAGTTTCAAATTTTGAGGATGCACAGAACATATATATGAAGCTCAAGCTCAAAAAGTTCATGACTTATTTGTCTTCGCACAATGAATCACCCAAAACCTCGAAACTTCATGAAATCATACACTAATCTATGAGATTCAACTGAAATCCAAACCCAGAAGCCAATAATCCCCAAAATGAAAGAAGAAAAAGTGACAATACTTGAATGCCGAGAGAATGAAGAGCGTGCCAAGAGGTAGCGTTTTTAGTCAAATAACGAGAGAAGAGAGGGCCAAGAGATTGAAGCCAGAGCCAGTTGTATAATGGAAGTGGGTGTGAGTTTGAATGGCTCGTCAAGCAAACCCCTAGGACCTTCGTGACAGAGCAGTTGAGCCCAAATGGGAGACAAGAACATCACACACTCAGAACAAAAAATTGCAAGGAACTCAACTGAAGAAGACGAAGATGATACCTGAAGGCGTCGGAAAGTCGAAAGCTGGGAAATTTCTCTGAATCTCGCTCCTCGATTGGGTCTTAGATTGTTGCAGGAAGTTGGAGGGAGACAAGGGTGGAATAGCAAGGGAAAAACCCTAATTGTGCGGGTGTGAAGAATTATCGGTTGCAGACATCGGCAAAGGTTATGGTTTATCGACGACGTAGGGGATTGACAGGACAACGAGGGTTGTCTACTGGAGATGGATATTTATAGGCCGTCGAGGGTTAGGGTTTTACTAGTTCGGCGTGAGTGCTAGGAATGAATATTGATTTCTCAAATCTTCCTTCATCACAAGCGCGTTATTATATATTTTCTGTTAATTTTTTTTCAAAATTGAAAAGTGTCCCTTTTTTCGAGTGCGTAATGTCTCGCCCCGAATGAATTGAATGAATTTCACGACATAATAGTAATGTGTCGATCGAAAAGTGTGGGTATTTGACATACATTCTAGTAGTGAGCGTTGCAATCCCTAGCAACATAGTTCATTGAGAGGGTCTCGAACCCCTGTAGAGAGGCCAAAATATTTGAAATAAGCATTTGAACTTCCCATGGGCATTGTCCAAAGCCCTTGATTGCATTAATAATTGTGAAATTATCACCTTCAATTTCAAGGTTCGAATTCCAAGCCATCTTGCTTCTCAAATGCCATCTCTAAGCGCTAGTGATTCCGATTGTGTCACGAATATTGGTCCATACCTCGTCATTCCTAGGCCAATCGGCGTTCCATTATGATCTCTAATTATAATCCTAATGTAGCCTAAGTTGTGTTAAATTTTGACTTGTCAAAGTTTAGCTTGAAGTTGTTTGTATGGGGCGTTTGCCAGTTTTGAATTTCTTCTTATTTGTTGATGAGATTTTATTGGAATTATTCTTCTTAAATTTGGATTTCAACCTAAATGGGTACACTTGGTCATGATGTGCAATAAGCCAAAATTTTACCTATTTCCTATTGTGTGTATATATCAAAAGTGCAAATTTGTTTTGTTAAAAAAAAACTTTTAAAGTCAAAGTTATAACGTGAATAATCTAAAAAAAAAGTCTATGAGGTAAAAAATATAGCTTAAAAGGACATTTATTGAGTTAACAATGAAGATGTAGAATTTATAATGGTAAAATAATCACAAATAAAAGTATGAGTCATAAGTATAATTTAATAAGGATGATAAATTTAGAAACGTTGGGCACATTGGGAAAACATATGAACAACGAAATGGGGGATTCGGAGTAGAAATGAGGTTGTAAATTCGAAGGCTTAATTCGGCTCGTTTCTCAACCAAATTCGAATTCGTAAAGTCCGAGTAATACATAAGGGAATAATCTATCAAAATCTTAAGTTACCATGAAAAAATTGATTAAAAAATCATCCTAAAACGTGGTTATAGATGCCACTTGTTTATATAGGATAGAATTTTATGTGATTCTCTTAAAAAACAAAATCAAATAGTTGAGTTAATTCTATCTAAAATCGGAATTGAAGGATAAACATTAAGTTTTACATTAGAATTTTGATTAAAGATGGAATTTGCAAAGATTGAACCGAATTATCCTGAATCCTTTGGTAGGATTGAAGCTAAGATTACTCCATATCATTCCATATACAAAGAGGGTAATGAATGCTCACAATTTGGAACCAAAACCTTTAAAAACAAACCCACCCATGTTTTAGTCGTTCATACTTCTTAGCCTTTTTTTGTGAATTCCGATTCAAATTGATCAAAACTAAGGTCATATTCGAGTTATTCATCCTTAAATTACGTGATTTTGACTCTTCATTTTTCCAAATTGATCCACAAATCACCCCAAAATCAACTCTGAAGGCAAACCCAAAACTTTCATTTTATGGAAATTTCCACTTTATGGAAATTTTCTAAACCGTGTTTATAAAGATTTTATATAAATACTAACATATTTAAAAGGCAAAATTGCTTGAAATAACACAAACTTTCATCTTAGTTGCCAAAAATAACACAAATTTTTAAATAATTTAAAATAAATATAAACTAAGCAAGTGTTATAAAAAATAGCACAATGTTTACCTCTTGTCATGGTAACCGGTAATATTTAAAAAAATAAATGAAAATTATTAATGATTGGACATTTAATAGGCAACATAGATTTACAAATAAAAGAAACTAAAGTTAAAAAAATTAAAGCAATATTTATGTTGAAAAACAGTCCCTTCTCTTTGACAAGAAACGCATCCCTGCCTTGGCCTCATCTTCCCTAATCCCTTCTCCTTTGATCCTTCTTCAATTTAAAACGCATGCCTGAAGTTAAGATTGTTGAATTCATCTTCACTATACCACCATGCCAGTCACAAACCCTCCGATGAAAGCCGTAATTTCCGCCCACCTTGGCCCTGCAGTTGCCTTGTAGATTGCGCCAGTCCCGAGCCTGTCGCCCCGCTATTCCACAAACCATCCGCATCTCCCATCCTTTCCAACCCGCCATAAAGGCCGGCAAATCATTTCCATGGATCCGAGCGAATTTCTGAACAGTCGTCCAATGTGGTCGCCGAAGTTCACAACGCGACTGAGCCGGATCTTGGATAATTCGCCTAGTTCGGCAGATCTGAGGTCGTTAATTGTGCCCTTGGTGCCGTCGGCGAGGGTTCCGATGAGGTATTGTAGCATGGAGCGCCGCTTAACGAGATTTTAATTTGGCGGAATTTTGAAATTAGGGTTCCTACTATTGAAAATTCGGTTAAGGGATTTAGATAATTTTTGTAATTGAAGCTGAATTTTTAGGATTGAAGACATGTAAAGGGGGAGATTGAAAGGTGTCAATGCCGGAAATTCAGCGGCTAAAGAAAACCGAAGAAGGTTTACATGTTCTTGATTCTTGAGAGGCTCTGATTCAATTTATTGAGTTTTGATTTTGTTTCCTTTTTTTTTTGCATAGTGTTTCAATTTTATTTAAAAATTTTATTTTCTTTGATTTTTATAATATTTCCATGTTGGCATTAAATGTCCATGGCATTCAAGGTAACCGATTATCAAGGTAAAAGGTCACATTGTGCTATTTTTAATAACACTTATTATTTTAAACAATTTTGCCTATTTTAAAATAGAATTCTTAAACCGCATTTATAAGATAATGAAACTCTATTCATGACTAGAATTTCGTTCTTGAAACTTCTACTCGTTCATATCGTCTTTATTTATAGGTTTTCAATAGGGATGAACATCGGTTCAAAATCGAACCGAAACAATCAAAACCAAACCGAACCAAATTTTTTCGGTTCGGTTTAGTTCCATCCAAAACCGATTTTCCCAAACATGCTATACACCTTTTGTTTCAAACAAGATCGAATGAACTAAAATGGGTTACAGAGGAACCTTTTAATAAAAACAGGACTGATCTAGTTACTCAAAAACAAAAAACCAGTTGGGTTGTGAATTCAGTAACGAATACACAGAATAAAAATGAAAAAACGAGAGAAAAAAAATAAATGTGTTCATGAGTCCGGTAAAAAAATATACAGAATGAATATGAGCAAAACAAAATATTAAAATATACAAATTGATACAACATATTGGATAACTACAATTTTACAAGAACAATCGTTGTGGGTGGGCATTAACAGGTACATCCATGAAATTGAATGTATTTTGGAATTCGGATCTCAACAATAAACCTACACTTATGGGGCGTTGGCGATTGCGAGGACCAATGAGTGTCCAGAGACGACGGGCGACGGGCTTGGGTCGACAACGATTGTGGACAGTAGCCGGCGACACGAATAGGATTGGATCTCGAAGAAGATCGATTGCTAACAAGGAGAATTGGTGACTGCGAGAACCGGTGAACGACTGAAGATGACGGCGATGGGCCTGGGTCGGCGTTGGAAGATAGGTTGGGCTCCGGTTACGCCTTTTGCGGCTGCCAACGCACAAGACTAAGGTTGAACACGTTCAATGAGAAATTTAAGAGTCAAAGTACTTTTAGGAATTGAAATGGAAAAATGGAAATAACGAAACATGTGTATTGAAATTATTAAATTAGATTTTTAAAAAAATAAAAGTCGGTTTAACTGAACTGAACCGATTTAAGCCGAACTGAGAATTGGGTATTCTTTGAACCGAAAACCGGACCGAAAATTTTCGGTTAGGTTCTGTTCGGTCGATTCGGTCTAAAATTTTGGTTCCGACCGAACAGTGCTCAACTAAACCGAAAATTTTTGGTTAAGTTCTCATACTTGCTCGGCTAGGTCACTTGTTTGATTTGTGTAATAAATCTAATAACCATATTTGTTTTCTTGAGATGTGATTATGCTTAATATAATTCATACATAACTATATTAAGTGTGTAAGAAATATAATCATCCTTTTTTATCTAGTAGGATTTAGGATACCCAAGTATTACTTGGACTAGCATAGAGCACCCATGAACGAGTGAGAACTGTAAACAGTTCTAGAGAAATTAATATCATGGCTTCATCGTCGATGGGTGTCGAAACGGAGACCTCGGGGTTCATCCCCCAAGGACGAACCGTTGGACTAGGCTCCTCACCCCGAAATATAAAAATATGACTAGGTAAGTCTTCTCTTTAATCTAAATTCATACTCGGGCTTATCAAATCCTCTTGTAAAAATGACAAGGAGGGCTTGATGTTGTCCATTGTGACTATCCTTCCCTTTCCTAGAGATCCGAGTATGATGAGATTGATTGAGACCTAATTAGTCAATGGAGATCATGTCAATACCATAAATATTTTATCTAAATAAATAAACTAAGGTTTATTTATGCTTTAGTAACAATCCTACATAAATAGGATGCTCAAGTTGAAATATCTTACAATTGAATGTAGACCTATATGCCCATAGGTGGACTTGTTAGTCATTAAGTGTGAGATATAGACACATATATACCTTATAATTGTCATTACCTTAATGGTGATTTGTGCGTGTGTCAAAACATAATTAACTTAAAGTGAAACCAATATATAGTGTCAAGGATGTGAGACTTAGATACTCTGGACATCTCTTTATAAAATTTGCATTAGGATGGTTCTAAACCCTAATTCTAGTCATGACCATGTCCGTCTCATCTAAATATGAGGGGTGTAGCACCTAGCTAGTGCTCTTTGAAATTCAAGAAACGTATGTATATGCGCCTTTGCAAAGTCGAAAAGTTGTTAAAAGCCTTGAGCCTAATTTGTATATGTTTGGTCATTAAAGATTATAAGTACATTTGCTCAAAAAAAGAAGAAGATTATAAGTACCTGAATGCACCTAATTAAAGAACATGAATAGTTACCCTACTCTAGACTAATGTTATTAGTACTTGGGAATAAATTTGTGCGTTTGACTCATTGTTTGTTTCTTTTTATTATAAACCTAAGGTTAGTAATACTTGAATAGGGTTTGTGTGATGTTGTTCTAGAAGATAATTGACATAAGGTAAAGTGGATTAGAAATTTTTTAAAAAGTGCATTCACGATTATAATAATCTTGATTTAATTATTTAATTTTGACCTATATAAAATTTGAAGTAGATTTAGTTGAACTCGGAGTGGGTTAGATACATGTTGTACCAGGTTATAGTTTGCCTTTCAGAGCATTCAAGGTGATGACGAATGGAGCCCATGATACTACAAGGAAAGGTTTCAAAAGAAATCTGTTTATCTGCTATTAATGATTTTGATTTATTCATGGAGTTCTCGTAAATATTTCGTTGCAAATTGTAATATTGTTATTAAAATTTTAGAGGATACTTATTTGTAAATGAGGTTTTAAATATAAATTGAGTTTGTTTTCAAAAAAAAAATCTTCTGTTATTGCTTACTTCAATAATCTAATGCGTACCTTTATAAAATTTAAACTGATGTAAGGTCTTGGGTGACTTTGGATGGTAAAATTCAAAGTCGTTAGTCTATGACATACTCGGGATAATTTGGGGGTGTTACATAACCTGTATTACAACAACCTCTTCTTCTATTCTTGTTAATAATGAACATGGTCTTGAATTTTCTCCTCATTATGGAATAAGACAAGGTGATCCTATTGCACCTTTTATTTTGTAATAGCAATGAAATATCTTGCTCGAACCTTTCAATTTGAGTCTTCCCAAAATCTTCGACATGTTGTTATCTAGTGTTGGAATTTAATATATTTAATATTCCAATGTTTATAGTGCAATACAAAGCATGTAGTGTGCAAGTACATGAAAGCTCATATTTGAGCTTGTCCCACATCGAGAGTGTGGTGGGTTTTGTAGTGCCTTATAAAGGGCAATGACATAACCTGTGTTAGAGAGTCAAGAGAGGAATGCTCCCTCGCGCGCGCCCCGCTGCCGTTCGGTTCGGCTCGGCTCGTGTTCGTCACACCTGCGTGGTGGGGTGCTGATGCTTATCTTTTTGCGGGAAGTTTTAATCATCTTGATAAAATTGGGCCACGAGGGTTGCGGATTAATTTGCCGTAATTCTTCCGCAATCACTCAGTTTTCAAAACCTTTTGAATTTCGGAATGTGGGATAGTCAAACGATTTTATCCTGTTTTCCATAACTGAAGAGAGATTCCGGAATATCGGAGTAATGCAGATAATGGGTGGTTAATGCATGTCATCTATTTAATCTCCCATCGGTTCTCTTCTCCAATCATCCAAAAATCCTCTCTTCTCTGGTTTTCACAAATTGGAGAATCCCACTCCTCTCTTCTTTGACTATCTTACAAACTAGAAGCAAAAATATTCATTGTTCCAGATCTGCTATGGAGGGCCACCATCTCGTGATGTTGCTCGATCCGTCGAAGCTAGAGCCTCTCGATGGGACGAATTTCAAGCGTTGATCCCATAAGTTGTTGATTATCTTTGAGCAATTGAAAATTGACTACATTCTGCTCAAGGATCCTCCAACGGCTTCGATCAAGGTGCTTCCGCTTGCTGCAGCGGACTCCTAGTCGTTGTTGAGAGGGTTTCTTGACAACAAATAAATTTATAAGTCAAGACCCCGCTGAGTACAGTGGAGTCAGGATCGTTCCACATGAAGCAAGGTTGTTTGTCTATCAATCTAATAAAAATCAAATAAAATCAAACACAATCACTCACGAAATGCCTCGTTAACGACCTTGTCAGGATCGTTACCGAACCACCGAACACAAAAATACCAATTAACGACCTAATAAAATTCTAATTAATACTCGGTACCGAAGCAAGTATTCAGCAACGAAGATTTATCAGAAATAATTCAATTAAAACAAAAATCTAGGATAAGGGACACCACAACATAGCCAAGCATAAGAATTCGTAAGAAGATAAGATCATGCCTTTAAATAGATAGAGTGTTGGAAAGTTGTGTGTTAGAATAGAGTCAAGGAACAGTGATGGGAACTGTTCCTTGGGCAGCGGAATAACAAATAAATATGCAGGTGATAGACACAAAGAAGATAACAATATGGAAGAATAGGAACAAAGAATATTAAGGGAACAATTCAAGAAATTATAAGGAACAAGAACCAAAAGCATAAGATAAGTAAAGGGACACAGTTCCTTATAGAGGAACCCCACTTCAACCAACTAGTTGAATGGGTAAACCTCTACCTCCCTTGGAGGATTTTGAATGACTTACTTATATTGATTTGCTTTGTTCCTTAGTTACACAGCCGGATTTACACTTCTCTGTTCCTACAAGTTCTTCCTAACTCTAGCAACACTAGTAAATCCTCTCAACTGAGTTCCTAAGCTCACAACAGCAAAACACAAGTAACTCAAACCTTACGCTGACTTCTCAGTTCCCTTGCTCCAGGGAACTTCAGCTTCACCGTCGTCGAGATCACACACTCGCCGGCGGGGACTTCTCTTCCTTTTCTTTCTTTTCTCAGATGTGGGTGTTTTGTAAGTTCTGGGAGAAGTACTCAGACCGAGTACTATTCATTTGGCTTTATAGTCCATTTGTCTTGGGCAGTCGCATCTTTCGTTTGTGTCCAAAATGCCCTTTGCTTGATGCCCAAGTTGTACTTTCTTCACATGTGACTTTGGTTTGAACTAGGTCAACTTCTTGAATCAATCGGACCGTTGGATGAAGCGTGACAGTCTGATCCTCAGACTGTTCCCTCTGGCTGTCTGAGACAGAATCCCGCGATCTGTGCTGAACGGTCGTTGTCTTCACATGTGAGTTCCCATTTCATGGGAACTGACTTCTTCAGAGTTCCCTTGATGGAAACTCTTCATCGTTGTAAGCTTGTGTTTTCTTGTTTGTTTTTGGGAGTTCCCACTTCATGGGAACTTTCCTCTTCAGAGTTCCCTTGATGGAAACTCTTCATTGTGGCTAGCAGTGGCTTTGTCATTCATAGGAGTTCTTGGCTGTACCTGTGTTCCTTAGACATACTTGAACAAACCACATTAGTTCCCTATGGTGTTTGTTGGACTGGCTTGTGAGTTCCCTTAGATGGGAACAGTTCCTTCATTTTACACTGAGAGTTCCCTTCATTGTTCCCTTGATTGTTTCTTCTCCTGGAGCTTTTCTCTTGAGGAACAATTCCTTCATATTACACTGATAGTTCCCTTCATTGTTCCTTTGAGTCTTTCTTCTCCTGGAGCTTTGGTCTTGGGGAGATATTCCTTGGATGGGAGCAGTTTCTTCACATCACATTGTCGTTCCCTTCACTGTTCCTTTGAGCCTTGAACCTTCATTGTTCTCATCATGTTCCTGGATGGGAACAACTCCTCATATTGCACTGGCGTTCCCATCATTGTTCCTTTGAGCCTGAACCTTCATTGTTCCCATCATGTTCCTGGATGGGAACAACTCCTCATATTGCACTGGCGTTCCCATCATTGTTCCTTTGAGCTTTGAAACTTCACTGTTCCCATCATATTCCCTAGATGGGAACAGTTCCCATCATAATACACTAGTGTTTCCTTCAGTGTTCCTTCTTCTTGGTTTTTTCTATCATTTTCAATTGTCAAGGGAACATTGTCATCCTATTACACTGAGAGTTCCCTTTACTGTTCCCTCTATCAAGGGAACAGTTCCTTTCATCGTTCCCTTGAATCTTCATTCTTTGTCTTGCTTCTCTTGGAGCCTTGAACTTCACAGTTCCCATCACTGTTCCCTCTAGTTAGAGGAACAGTTCCTTTCATTGTTCCCTTGGACAATTCCTTCCCCGAAACACTTCATAGAACATATCAAATGCCAAGGGTTTGTTATCATCAAAACCCAAAGGGGCAAGGGAACCTTGCCTTAACAATTTCCCCCTTTTTGATAATGACAAACCCTTCAAAATTATAGAGCAAAACAAATACTAGTTCCCCCTGAGGGCAAGGGGCAAATGTTTGTTATCATCAAAACCCAAAGGGGCAAGGGAACCTTGCCTTAACAATTTCCCCCTTTTGGATGATGACAAACTCTTCAAAATTGTAGAGCAAAACAAGTTCTAGTTCCCCCTGAATAAATGAAAGTTCCTCAATAAAATGCATGGTTGTTCCCTAAACCTTTTTGTTCCCCCTGAGATGGACTTGTAGTTCCTACTAGTGAAAGTTATCAAGTAGTTCCCTCTTAGCAAATGGAAAAGTAAATTCTACATCTCTTAGAACAACGCATCTCTACAATTTTTCACACTTCCCCCTTTTGGCATCATCGAAAAATGAACTTCAAGTAAGAGGTACAAATACAAAGCACAATCTTAACTCAAGGATAATATTGAGATGATGATAGAGGGATGGGACTACACAATCATCATAAGCAAGAAATAGTTAGAGCAATGGAACTGGAAGCATATGCACAAGGAAAAGCAATATATTGGAATTGATGGGCAAAGGAAATCTTGTAGGGGACTCAATCATGATTTCGAAGAGGGTGTGTTCCCCTGGATGTCAAGCATTACCATTGTTCCTCACAATAGACGTGGGTTCCTTGATTTTTACATCCATTTCCTTGCTTTAGTTCCTCTTATCCTTCCTTGTACATTTCTTCAAATTTTCTTGAAACTTTTCCTTCATGAGACATTTTTTTTTTTTTTTTTTTTTTTGAGAACTTGCAACTTGCATATGCTTTAGAGAACTTGCAACTTAATATGAAGGAACTTGTAACTTGTTCCCCCTCAAAGAATGGAACTATATCTAGAGCTTTGTCCTTTTTTCTTCTTCCCTTAACTTGTTGTTCCCTTGTCATTTAGTAAAAACAAAGTTCCCACTCTTCTACACCATGATTGAGTAATGAGGGCTTGGTTTGGATAGCACGGGATTTTTTGTGGAACAATAAGATAAGCATATCCAAACAAATAAGCATGGAAAGGAACAAAAGACATCCAGGTAATTGAATCCAGTAAATAAGGGCTTCAAACATATTAGGCTCATAGGAGACGTTTACCTGGATCAAGGTTAAGGGACAAGTCTTATGATCAACCATCATTTCGGCTAATATAGTGGGATAGGAACTCAGGTTGATCATTTTGGGCCAAAAAAAAAGAAAAACTCATGCATATGTAACAACTCCATGCAAAAAAAATAGTGAAGGCATAGTCCATCAAACAAGTCATCATATTATCATGAAGAAAGTTACTAAGTATTGTTCCCTACCAAAGTTCCCTTAAACTAGCCAATCATTGAAAGAATAGTGAACCGGGACTTGTTTAATTCTAAGAAGATCATGCAAGGAAGCATCCTTAGATGTTCCTTGAGCTAATTTCTATCCAAAGCTTTGGTGAATTTCCTTGCAACTTGATTTTCAGTTCTACAAAGTTCCATCTCAATGGATTTTTCTCAAAGATCAGCTCTATTGTTCACATGCATGAAAGATGAGCACATTATGGGTTAAGAAACACTTACCTCATTGTGTTCCACAACTAGCATTCAGCTTGTTATTTTTTTTTTTTTTGAGAGGGGAATTTTTGTTCTTGACCTTGTTCCCCCTAAATTGTTGCACTTCTTGCACATTAAGTGAGTTCCTAGCTCACTTCTACTTGAGATTGTGAGGATTTTTTTTTTTTTTTCAATGAGACACTTGTTCCTAAGTTGTTTCCCTCACAACTCCCTACAACACAAACTCAAGTCTTGATTTTGGGCACCCAAACAAGTTTGGGTTCCCTTGGGTTAGGACTAGCATTAAAAAATTCAACATTTCCACACTTCATGAAACAAGATTGTATGGAAGGAACTGAAGACTTACCTTTCCTAGGTTGTTGCACCTTTTGGTCCTTCCTTCTTAATCCAGTGAATTTCCAATGGTTCTTGAAAGCATAGTGCCCACGACGTTCCCAGTTCCCATGGCTTTGTTGGAAATGAGGTTGTGCTTTTCTCTCTTGAAACCTTGTTTCCCTACGAGGTTCCCTCTTCTCAGCTTGGTTCATCACCTTTGGATGATTACGATGTGCACCTTGGGCACTTGATTCTCCTTTCTGTTCCTCTTGTCTCTTGGGTTTGCACCGCACATGAATGCCATTGTTCCATGAAGCTTGCTTCTTTGATCTAGCTTGTTGTTCCCAAACCTTGTGTGCCTTTTGTCCTCTAGCCCATGTGTGGTTTAAGGAACTATGATTTTCAAGATCTTTTAGCTTAGCCTCCAAGTGCGTGTTCCTGTCATTAGCACTTTGCAACCTTCTTTGAAGATGGAGCAATTCCTTATCTTCAAATTTTTGTTCCACCTGTTCCTTAACACATCTTAACTCGTAGAGTTTCTTCTCATTCATAAGGTTAGTGGAAACAAGCTTATCAACTTTAGATCTCAAGCTATACAACTCAGTTTGGTCAGAGGGAACAACAAAGTTTAGTTCCTTAGAAAGTTTCAAGTTTTCAGCTCTAAGACTTTCTAACTTAGCATGTAGTTCCCGATTCTCAGACATCAAGTTCCCAACATCAATTTTAAGAGAATAACAAGCATCACAAGGAATGGAAGAATAACTATCATGATTTTCAAGTTCCTCTTTCAGTTTTTCCTTTTCCTTCCAAATTTTCTCAATAAATTTAATTAGGGAACTTTTCTTATAATTCTTCAAATCATTGAAAAGATGGGAACTTTCACTTACCTCTTCTTCACAATCAGATGCACTTTGTTCCTTAGCAACAAAACAAGTACTTGTACTTGTCCATTCGTCAGATTCATCATCATGATTGTTCCCCCATGCATCAAAAAAGAAAGACACATTCCCTCTTCCTTTCTTCTTCTTAGGACAGTTCCTAATGATCTTCTCCCTTTCCTTGGTCACTACATCAAGTATCTTTTGATGTTCCTCTCCCACAAGCTCTAGTTTTGTGGTGGGAACACTTCCATCATTTTTCCTTTGGAGATTTCCCTTGGAGTACAAGGAACGTAGTGCCTCTATGCAACAATCAACGTCATCACTTGTTGACAATGTCATATTGTTCCCTAATTACCTGCAAGTAACACACAATCTAGAGCAACCTCGCTCTGATACCAATTGTTGGAAAGTTGTGTGTTAGAATAGAGTCAAGGAACAGTTATGGGAACTGTTCCTTGGGCAGCGGAATAACAAATAAATATGCAGGTGATAGACACAAAGAAGATAACAATATGGAAGAATAGGAACAAAGAATATTAAGGGAACAATTCAAGAAATTATAAGGAACAAGAACCAAAAGCATAAGATAAGTAAAGGGACACAGTTCCTTATAGAGGAACCCCACTTCAACCAACTAGTTGAATGGGTAAACCTCTACCTCCCTTGGAGGATTTTGAATGACTTACTTATATTGATTTGCTTTGTTCCTTAGTTACACAGCCGGATTTACACTTCTCTGTTCCTACAAGTTCTTCCTAACTCTAGCAACACTAGTAAATCCTCTCAACTGAGTTCCTAAGCTCACAACAGCAAAACACAAGTAACTCAAACCTTACGCTGACTTCTCAGTTCCCTTGCTCCAGGGAACTTCAGCTTCACCGTCGTCGAGATCACACACTCGCCGGCGGGGACTTCTCTTCCTTTTCTTTCTTTTCTCAGATGTGGGTGTTTTGTAAGTTCTGGGAGAAGTACTCAGACCGAGTACTATTCATTTGGCTTTATAGTCCATTTGTCTTGGGCAGTCGCATCTTTCGTTTGTGTCCAAAATGCCCTTTGCTTGATGCCCAAGTTGTACTTTCTTCACATGTGACTTTGGTTTGAACTAGGTCAACTTCTTGAATCAATCGGACCGTTGGATGAAGCGTGACAGTCTGATCCTCAGACTGTTCCCTCTGGCTGTCTGAGACAGAATCCCGCGATCTGTGCTGAACGGTCGTTGTCTTCACATGTGAGTTCCCATTTCATGGGAACTGACTTCTTCAGAGTTCCCTTGATGGAAACTCTTCATCGTTGTAAGCTTGTGTTTTCTTGTTTGTTTCTGGGAGTTCCCACTTCATGGGAACTTTCCTCTTCAGAGTTCCCTTGATGGAAACTCTTCATTGTGGCTAGCAGTGGCTTTGTCATTCATAGGAGTTCTTGGCTGTACCTGTGTTCCTTAGACATAATTGAACAAACCACATTAGTTCCCTATGGTGTTTGTTGGACTGGCTTGTGAGTTCCCTTAGATGGGAACAGTTCCTTCATTTTACACTGAGAGTTCCCTTCATTGTTCCCTTGATTGTTTCTTCTCCTGGAGCTTTTCTCTTGAGGAACAGTTCCTTCATATTACACTGATAGTTCCCTTCATTGTTCCTTTGAGTCTTTCTTCTCCTGGAGCTTTGGTCTTGGGGAGATATTCCTTGGATGGGAGCAGTTTCTTCACATCACATTGTCGTTCCCTTCACTGTTCCTTTGAGCCTTGAACCTTCATTGTTCTCATCATGTTCCTGGATGGGAACAACTCCTCATATTGCACTGGCGTTCCCATCATTGTTCCTTTGAGCCTGAACCTTCATTGTTCCCATCATGTTCCTGGATGGGAACAACTCCTCATATTGCACTGGCGTTCCCATCATTGTTCCTTTGAGCTTTGAAACTTCACTGTTCCCATCATATTCCCTAGATGGGAACAGTTCCCATCATAATACACTAGTGTTTCCTTCAGTGTTCCTTCTTCTTGGTTTTTTCTATCATTTTCAATTGTCAAGGGAACAGTGTCATCCTATTACACTGAGAGTTCCCTTTACTGTTCCCTCTATCAAGGGAACAGTTCCTTTCATCGTTCCCTTGAATCTTCATTCTCTGTCTTGCTTCTCTTGGAGCCTTGAACTTCACAGTTCCCATCACTGTTCCCTCTAGTTAGAGGACCAGTTCCTTTCATTGTTCCCTTGGACAATTCCTTCCCCGAAACACTTCATAGAACATATTAAATGCCAAGGGTTTGTTATCATCAAAACCCAAAGGGGCAAGGGAACCTTGCCTTAACAATTTCCCCCTTTTTGATAATGACAAACCCTTCAAAATTATAGAGCAAAACAAATACTAGTTCCCCCTGAGGGCAAGGGGCAAATGTTTGTTATCATCAAAACCCAAAGGGGCAAGGGAACCTTGCCTTAACAATTTCCCCCTTTTGGATGATGACAAACTCTTCAAAATTGTAGAGCAAAACAAGTTCTAGTTCCCCCTGAATAAATGAAAGTTCCTCAATAAAATGCATGGTTGTTCCCTAAACCTTTTTGTTCCCCCTGAGATGGACTTGTAGTTCCTACTAGTGAAAGTTATCAAGTAGTTCCCTCTTAGCAAATGGAAAAGTAAATTCTACATCTCTTAGAACAACGCATCTCTACAATTTTTCACACTTCCCCCTTTTGGCATCATCGAAAAATGAACTTCAAGTAAGAGGTACAAATACAAAGCACAATCTTAACTCAAGGATAATATTGAGATGATGATAGAGGGATGGGACTACACAATCATCATAAGCAAGAAATAGTTAGAGCAATGGAACTGGAAGCATATGCACAAGGAAAAGCAATATATTGGAATTGATGGGCAAAGGAAATCTTGTAGGGGACTCAATCATGATTTCGAAGAGGGTGTGTTCCCCTGGATGTCAAGCATTACCATTGTTCCTCACAATAGACGTGGGTTCCTTGATTTTTACATCCATTTCCTTGCTTTAGTTCCTCTTATCCTTCCTTGTACATTTCTTCAAATTTTCTTGAAACTTTTCCTTCATGAGACATTTTTTTTTTTTTTTTTTTTTTTTTTTGAGAACTTGCAACTTGCATATGCTTTAGAGAACTTGCAACTTAATATGAAGGAACTTGTAACTTGTTCCCCCTCAAAGAATGGAACTATATCTAGAGCTTTGTCCTTTTTTCTTCTTCCCTTAACTTGTTGTTCCCTTGTCATTTAGTAAAACAAAGTTCCCACTCTTCTACACCATGATTGAGTAATGAGGGCTTGGTTTGGATAGCACGGGATTTTTTGTGGAACAATAAGATAAGCATATCCAAACAAATAAGCATGGAAAGGAACAAAAGACATCCAGGTAATTGAATCCAGTAAATAAGGGCTTCAAACATATTAGGCTCATAGGAGACGTTTACCTGGATCAAGGTTAAGGGACAAGTCTTATGATCAACCATCATTTCGGCTAATATAGTGGGATAGGAACTCAGGTTGATCATTTTGGGCCAAAAAAAAAGAAAAACTCATGCATATGTAACAACTCCATGCAAAAAAAATAGTGAAGGCATAGTCCATCAAACAAGTCATCATATTATCATGAAGAAAGTTACTAAGTATTGTTCCCTACCAAAGTTCCCTTAAACTAGCCAATCATTGAAAGAATAGTGAACCGGGACTTGTTTAATTCTAAGAAGATCATGCAAGGAAGCATCCTTAGATGTTCCTTGAGCTAATTTCTATCCAAAGCTTTGGTGAATTTCCTTGCAACTTGATTTTCAGTTCTACAAAGTTCCATCTCAATGGATTTTTCTCAAAGATCAGCTCTATTGTTCACATGCATGAAAGATGAGCACATTATGGGTTAAGAAACACTTACCTCATTGTGTTCCACAACTAGCATTCAGCTTGTTATTTTTTTTTTTTTTTTGAGAGGGGAATTTTTGTTCTTGACCTTGTTCCCCCTAAATTGTTGCACTTCTTGCACATTAAGTGAGTTCCTAGCTCACTTCTACTTGAGATTGTGAGGAATTTTTTTTTTTTTTTTCAATGAGACACTTGTTCCTAAGTTGTTTCCCTCACAACTCCCTACAACACAAACTCAAGTCTTGATTTTGGGCACCCAAACAAGTTTGGGTTCCCTTGGGTTAGGACTAGCATTAAAAAATTCAACATTTCCACACTTCATGAAACAAGATTGTATGGAAGGAACTGAAGACTTACCTTTCCTAGGTTGTTGCACCTTTTGGTCCTTCCTTCTTAATCCAGTGAATTTCCAATGGTTCTTGAAAGCATAGTGCCCACGACGTTCCCAGTTCCCATGGCTTTGTTGGAAATGAGGTTGTGCTTTTCTCTCTTGAAACCTTGTTTCCCTACGAGGTTCCCTCTTCTCAGCTTGGTTCATCACCTTTGGATGATTACGATGTGCACCTTGGGCACTTGATTCTCCTTTCTGTTCCTCTTGTCTCTTGGGTTTGCACCGCACATGAATGCCATTGTTCCATGAAGCTTGCTTCTTTGATCTAGCTTGTTGTTCCCAAACCTTGTGTGCCTTTTGTCCTCTAGCCCATGTGTGGTTTAAGGAACTATGATTTTCAAGATCTTTTAGCTTAGCCTCCAAGTGCGTGTTCCTGTCATTAGCACTTTGCAACCTTCTTTGAAGATGGAGCAATTCCTTATCTTCAAATTTTTGTTCCACCTGTTCCTTAACACATCTTAACTCGTAGAGTTTCTTCTCATTCATAAGGTTAGTGGAAACAAGCTTATCAACTTTAGATCTCAAGCTATACAACTCAGTTTGGTCAGAGGGAACAACAAAGTTTAGTTCCTTAGAAAGTTTCAAGTTTTCAGCTCTAAGACTTTCTAACTTAGCATGTAGTTCCCGATTCTCAGACATCAAGTTCCCAACATCAATTTTAAGAGAATAACAAGCATCACAAGGAATGGAAGAATAACTATCATGATTTTCAAGTTCCTCTTTCAGTTTTTCCTTTTCCTTCCAAATTTTCTCAATAAATTTAATTAGGGAACTTTTCTTATAATTCTTCAAATCATTGAAAAGATGGGAACTTTCACTTACCTCTTCTTCACAATCAGATGCACTTTGTTCCTTAGCAACAAAACAAGTACTTGTACTTGTCCATTCGTCAGATTCATCATCATGATTGTTCCCCCATGCATCAAAAAAGAAAGACACATTCCCTCTTCCTTTCTTCTTCTTAGGACAGTTCCTAATGATCTTCTCCCTTTCCTTGGTCACTACATCAAGTATCTTTTGATGTTCCTCTCCCACAAGCTCTAGTTTTGTGGTGGGAACACTTCCATCATTTTTCCTTTGGAGATTTCCCTTGGAGTACAAGGAACGTAGTGCCTCTATGCAACAATCAACGTCATCACTTGTTGACAATGTCATATTGTTCCCTAATTACCTGCAAGTAACACACAATCTAGAGCAACCTCGCTCTGATACCAATTGTTGGAAAGTTGTGTGTTAGAATAGAGTCAAGGAACAGTTATGGGAACTGTTCCTTGGGCAGCGGAATAACAAATAAATATGCAGGTGATAGACACAAAGAAGATAACAATATGGAAGAATAGGAACAAAGAATATTAAGGGAACAATTCAAGAAATTATAAGGAACAAGAACCAAAAGCATAAGATAAGTAAAGGGACACAGTTCCTTATAGAGGAACCCCACTTCAACCAACTAGTTGAATGGGTAAACCTCTACCTCCCTTGGAGGATTTTGAATGACTTACTTATATTGATTTGCTTTGTTCCTTAGTTACACAGCCGGATTTACACTTCTCTGTTCCTACAAGTTCTTCCTAACTCTAGCAACACTAGTAAATCCTCTCAACTGAGTTCCTAAGCTCACAACAGCAAAACACAAGTAACTCAAACCTTACGCTGACTTCTCAGTTCCCTTGCTCCAGGGAACTTCAGCTTCACCGTCGTCGAGATCACACACTCGCCGGCGGGGACTTCTCTTCCTTTTCTTTCTTTTCTCAGATGTGGGTGTTTTGTAAGTTCTGGGAGAAGTACTCAGACCGAGTACTATTCATTTGGCTTTATAGTCCATTTGTCTTGGGCAGTCGCATCTTTCGTTTGTGTCCAAAATGCCCTTTGCTTGATGCCCAAGTTGTACTTTCTTCACATGTGACTTTGGTTTGAACTAGGTCAACTTCTTGAATCAATCGGACCGTTGGATGAAGCGTGACAGTCTGATCCTCAGACTGTTCCCTCTGGCTGTCTGAGACAGAATCCCGCGATCTGCGCTGAACGGTCGTTGTCTTCACATGTGAGTTCCCATTTCATGGGAACTGACTTCTTCAGAGTTCCCTTGATGGAAACTCTTCATCGTTGTAAGCTTGTGTTTTCTTGTTTGTTTCTGGGAGTTCCCACTTCATGGGAACTTTCCTCTTCAGAGTTCCCTTGATGGAAACTCTTCATTGTGGCTAGCAGTGGCTTTGTCATTCATAGGAGTTCTTGGCTGTACCTGTGTTCCTTAGACATACTTGAACAAACCACATTAGTTCCCTATGGTGTTTGTTGGACTGGCTTGTGAGTTCCCTTAGATGGGAACAGTTCCTTCATTTTACACTGAGAGTTCCCTTCATTGTTCCCTTGATTGTTTCTTCTCCTGGAGCTTTTCTCTTGAGGAACAGTTCCTTCATATTACACTGATAGTTCCCTTCATTGTTCCTTTGAGTCTTTCTTCTCCTGGAGCTTTGGTCTTGGGGAGATATTCCTTGGATGGGAGCAGTTTCTTCACATCACATTGTCGTTCCCTTCACTGTTCCTTTGAGCCTTGAACCTTCATTGTTCTCATCATGTTCCTGGATGGGAACAACTCCTCATATTGCACTGGCGTTCCCATCATTGTTCCTTTGAGCCTGAACCTTCATTGTTCCCATCATGTTCCTGGATGGGAACAACTCCTCATATTGCACTGGCGTTCCCATCATTGTTCCTTTGAGCTTTGAAACTTCACTGTTCCCATCATATTCCCTAGATGGGAACAGTTCCCATCATAATACACTAGTGTTTCCTTCAGTGTTCCTTCTTCTTGGTTTTTTCTATCATTTTCAATTGTCAAGGGAACAGTGTCATCCTATTACACTGAGAGTTCCCTTTACTGTTCCCTCTATCAAGGGAACAGTTCCTTTCATCGTTCCCTTGAATCTTCATTCTCTGTCTTGCTTCTCTTGGAGCCTTGAACTTCACAGTTCCCATCACTGTTCCCTCTAGTTAGAGGAACAGTTCCTTTCATTGTTCCCTTGGACAATTCCTTCCCCGAAACACTTCATAGAACATATTAAATGCCAAGGGTTTGTTATCATCAAAACCCAAAGGGGCAAGGGAACCTTGCCTTAACAATTTCCCCCTTTTTGATAATGACAAACCCTTCAAAATTATAGAGCAAAACAAATACTAGTTCCCCCTGAGGGCAAGGGGCAAATGTTTGTTATCATCAAAACCCAAAGGGGCAAGGGAACCTTGCCTTAACAATTTCCCCCTTTTGGATGATGACAAACTCTTCAAAATTGTAGAGCAAAACAAGTTCTAGTTCCCCCTGAATAAATGAAAGTTCCTCAATAAAATGCATGGTTGTTCCCTAAACCTTTTTGTTCCCCCTGAGATGGACTTGTAGTTCCTACTAGTGAAAGTTATCAAGTAGTTCCCTCTTAGCAAATGGAAAAGTAAATTCTACATCTCTTAGAACAACGCATCTCTACAATTTTTCACACTTCCCCCTTTTGGCATCATCGAAAAATGAACTTCAAGTAAGAGGTACAAATACAAAGCACAATCTTAACTCAAGGATAATATTGAGATGATGATAGAGGGATGGGACTACACAATCATCATAAGCAAGAAATAGTTAGAGCAATGGAACTGGAAGCATATGCACAAGGAAAAGCAATATATTGGAATTGATGGGCAAAGGAAATCTTGTAGGGGACTCAATCATGATTTCGAAGAGGGTGTGTTCCCCTGGATGTCAAGCATTACCATTGTTCCTCACAATAGACGTGGGTTCCTTGATTTTTACATCCATTTCCTTGCTTTAGTTCCTCTTATCCTTCCTTGTACATTTCTTCAAATTTTCTTGAAACTTTTCCTTCATGATACATTTTTTTTTTTTTTTTTTTTTTTTTTTTGAGAACTTGCAACTTGCATATGCTTTAGAGAACTTGCAACTTAATATGAAGGAACTTGTAACTTGTTCCCCCTCAAAGAATGGAACTATATCTAGAGCTTTGTCCTTTTTTCTTCTTCCCTTAACTTGTTGTTCCCTTGTCATTTAGTAAAACAAAGTTCCCACTCTTCTACACCATGATTGAGTAATGAGGGCTTGGTTTGGATAGCACGGGATTTTTTGTGGAACAATAAGATAAGCATATCCAAACAAATAAGCATGGAAAGGAACAAAAGACATCCAGGTAATTGAATCCAGTAAATAAGGGCTTCAAACATATTAGGCTCATAGGAGACGTTTACCTGGATCAAGGTTAAGGGACAAGTCTTATGATCAACCATCATTTCGGCTAATATAGTGGGATAGGAACTCAGGTTGATCATTTTGGGCCAAAAAAAAAGAAAAACTCATGCATATGTAACAACTCCATGCAAAAAAAATAGTGAAGGCATAGTCCATCAAACAAGTCATCATATTATCATGAAGAAAGTTACTAAGTATTGTTCCCTACCAAAGTTCCCTTAAACTAGCCAATCATTGAAAGAATAGTGAACCGGGACTTGTTTAATTCTAAGAAGATCATGCAAGGAAGCATCCTTAGATGTTCCTTGAGCTAATTTCTATCCAAAGCTTTGGTGAATTTCCTTGCAACTTGATTTTCAGTTCTACAAAGTTCCATCTCAATGGATTTTTCTCAAAGATCAGCTCTATTGTTCACATGCATGAAAGATGAGCACATTATGGGTTAAGAAACACTTACCTCATTGTGTTCCACAACTAGCATTCAGCTTGTTATTTTTTTTTTTTTTTTGAGAGGGGAATTTTTGTTCTTGACCTTGTTCCCCCTAAATTGTTGCACTTCTTGCACATTAAGTGAGTTCCTAGCTCACTTCTACTTGAGATTGTGAGGAATTTTTTTTTTTTTTTTCAATGAGACACTTGTTCCTAAGTTGTTTCCCTCACAACTCCCTACAACACAAACTCAAGTCTTGATTTTGGGCACCCAAACAAGTTTGGGTTCCCTTGGGTTAGGACTAGCATTAAAAAATTCAACATTTCCACACTTCATGAAACAAGATTGTATGGAAGGAACTGAAGACTTACCTTTCCTAGGTTGTTGCACCTTTTGGTCCTTCCTTCTTAATCCAGTGAATTTCCAATGGTTCTTGAAAGCATAGTGCCCACGACGTTCCCAGTTCCCATGGCTTTGTTGGAAATGAGGTTGTGCTTTTCTCTCTTGAAACCTTGTTTCCCTACGAGGTTCCCTCTTCTCAGCTTGGTTCATCACCTTTGGATGATTACGATGTGCACCTTGGGCACTTGATTCTCCTTTCTGTTCCTCTTGTCTCTTGGGTTTGCACCGCACATGAATGCCATTGTTCCATGAAGCTTGCTTCTTTGATCTAGCTTGTTGTTCCCAAACCTTGTGTGCCTTTTGTCCTCTAGCCCATGTGTGGTTTAAGGAACTATGATTTTCAAGATCTTTTAGCTTAGCCTCCAAGTGCGTGTTCCTGTCATTAGCACTTTGCAACCTTCTTTGAAGATGGAGCAATTCCTTATCTTCAAATTTTTGTTCCACCTGTTCCTTAACACATCTTAACTCGTAGAGTTTCTTCTCATTCATAAGGTTAGTGGAAACAAGCTTATCAACTTTAGATCTCAAGCTATACAACTCAGTTTGGTCAGAGGGAACAACAAAGTTTAGTTCCTTAGAAAGTTTCAAGTTTTCAGCTCTAAGACTTTCTAACTTAGCATGTAGTTCCCGATTCTCAGACATCAAGTTCCCAACATCAATTTTAAGAGAATAACAAGCATCACAAGGAATGGAAGAATAACTATCATGATTTTCAAGTTCCTCTTTCAGTTTTTCCTTTTCCTTCCAAATTTTCTCAATAAATTTAATTAGGGAACTTTTCTTATAATTCTTCAAATCATTGAAAAGATGGGAACTTTCACTTACCTCTTCTTCACAATCAGATGCACTTTGTTCCTTAGCAACAAAACAAGTACTTGTACTTGTCCATTCGTCAGATTCATCATCATGATTGTTCCCCCATGCATCAAAAAAGAAAGACACATTCCCTCTTCCTTTCTTCTTCTTAGGACAGTTCCTAATGATCTTCTCCCTTTCCTTGGTCACTACATCAAGTATCTTTTGATGTTCCTCTCCCACAAGCTCTAGTTTTGTGGTGGGAACACTTCCATCATTTTTCCTTTGGAGATTTCCCTTGGAGTACAAGGAACGTAGTGCCTCTATGCAACAATCAACGTCATCACTTGTTGACAATGTCATATTGTTCCCTAATTACCTGCAAGTAACACACAATCTAGAGCAACCTCGCTCTGATACCAATTGTTGGAAAGTTGTGTGTTAGAATAGAGTCAAGGAACAGTTATGGGAACTGTTCCTTGGGCAGCGGAATAACAAATAAATATGCAGGTGATAGACACAAAGAAGATAACAATATGGAAGAATAGGAACAAAGAATATTAAGGGAACAATTCAAGAAATTATAAGGAACAAGAACCAAAAGCATAAGATAAGTAAAGGGACACAGTTCCTTATAGAGGAACCCCACTTCAACCAACTAGTTGAATGGGTAAACCTCTACCTCCCTTGGAGGATTTTGAATGACTTACTTATATTGATTTGCTTTGTTCCTTAGTTACACAGCCGGATTTACACTTCTCTGTTCCTACAAGTTCTTCCTAACTCTAGCAACACTAGTAAATCCTCTCAACTGAGTTCCTAAGCTCACAACAGCAAAACACAAGTAACTCAAACCTTACGCTGACTTCTCAGTTCCCTTGCTCCAGGGAACTTCAGCTTCACCGTCGTCGAGATCACACACTCGCCGGCGGGGACTTCTCTTCCTTTTCTTTCTTTTCTCAGATGTGGGTGTTTTGTAAGTTCTGGGAGAAGTACTCAGACCGAGTACTATTCATTTGGCTTTATAGTCCATTTGTCTTGGGCAGTCGCATCTTTCGTTTGTGTCCAAAATGCCCTTTGCTTGATGCCCAAGTTGTACTTTCTTCACATGTGACTTTGGTTTGAACTAGGTCAACTTCTTGAATCAATCGGACCGTTGGATGAAGTGTGACAGTCTGATCCTCAGACTGTTCCCTCTGGCTGTCTGAGACAGAATCCCGCGATCTGCGCTGAACGGTCGTTGTCTTCACATGTGAGTTCCCATTTCATGGGAACTGACTTCTTCAGAGTTCCCTTGATGGAAACTCTTCATCGTTGTAAGCTTGTGTTTTCTTGTTTGTTTCTGGGAGTTCCCACTTCATGGGAACTTTCCTCTTCAGAGTTCCCTTGATGGAAACTCTTCATTGTGGCTAGCAGTGGCTTTGTCATTCATAGGAGTTCTTGGCTGTACCTGTGTTCCTTAGACATACTTGAACAAACCACATTAGTTCCCTATGGTGTTTGTTGGACTGGCTTGTGAGTTCCCTTAGATGGGAACAGTTCCTTCATTTTACACTGAGAGTTCCCTTCATTGTTCCCTTGATTGTTTCTTCTCCTGGAGCTTTTCTCTTGAGGAACAGTTCCTTCATATTACACTGATAGTTCCCTTCATTGTTCCTTTGAGTCTTTCTTCTCCTGGAGCTTTGGTCTTGGGGAGATATTCCTTGGATGGGAGCAGTTTCTTCACATCACATTGTCGTTCCCTTCACTGTTCCTTTGAGCCTTGAACCTTCATTGTTCTCATCATGTTCCTGGATGGGAACAACTCCTCATATTGCACTGGCGTTCCCATCATTGTTCCTTTGAGCCTGAACCTTCATTGTTCCCATCATGTTCCTGGATGGGAACAACTCCTCATATTGCACTGGCGTTCCCATCATTGTTCCTTTGAGCTTTGAAACTTCACTGTTCCCATCATATTCCCTAGATGGGAACAGTTCCCATCATAATACACTAGTGTTCCCTTCAGTGTTCCTTCTTCTTGGTTTTTTCTATCATTTTCAATTGTCAAGGGAACAGTGTCATCCTATTACACTGAGAGTTCCCTTTACTGTTCCCTCTATCAAGGGAACAGTTCCTTTCATCGTTCCCTTGAATCTTCATTCTTTGTCTTGCTTCTCTTGGAGCCTTGAACTTCACAGTTCCCATCACTGTTCCCTCTAGTTAGAGGAATAGTTCCTTTCATTGTTCCCTTGGACAATTCCTTCCCTGAAACACTTCATAGAACATATCAAATGCCAAGGGTTTGTTATCATCAAAACCCAAAGGGGCAAGGGAACCTTGCCTTAACATAGAGTCATCAACTTTCATTGACTTAACAAGTAAATTAATCTATTTTCATAAACTAACTCACTCAATTGCTTGTTTTGGATCTAAAGCTTGAAACTTTCGTCTTCAAACAATATCAACCTTCAAGTTACTAACTTTCTCTTTCAATCAAGTTAAAACTCAAATTACCTCAACTCCCGTTTCGGTATTAAGCACAACAAACAATCTCAATAAAGATAAAAGGCATTCAACACACTATCTTACTCATCAAACATGCTCAACTATGCTGGGCTTAACTCCGACCCTAGAAAAATAGACTACTCACTACTAATGATTAAGAAACTAAAAACTTCAATAAAAACAAACATTGAAACAAAACTCAAATTTAAATTAATAACAAAAATATCGTCTTACAGAGATTCAGAAGGAAACCAAAACAAAATAATCACTGAACAAACTCGATCAACGAACCTCGGAAACCGTCGTTACCGACCCTCGTCACCGACTTCCGATCCGGTTCTCTCTCCTTCGGCCTTCCTCCAAATCTCCTCCAAAACTAGCTCTAAAATTCTACTCCAAAATTAAGCCCCCCCTTCTTCTATGCTAGATAGAAGGGTATTTATACTAGAAAATCCTAAAAAACTAAAAAGGCTAAAAGATAAAAACTTTTCTAAAAAGATAGAAACAATCTCTAAAAGATAGAAATAAAATCTAGAAAGATATTAAACCCTAAAATACATATTCTAATAACCCATAAAGATTCTAAAAAGATACTCAACCGATACGGAAATAAATTCCCGCTCAGGATCGGTGAATAATAAAATAATACTCTGAAATCTTCTTCTTCGTGGCCTCGTTAACGACCCTTTACAGCCTCGTTAACGAGCCTGGGGTTTTGTTTTCTTCAACACCTCCTCTCGTATTCTCGAGCCTTGACTTCTTAAATCTTGCACTTTTCCGTCCTTCACTGTGATGCTCCAAATTTAGCTCCTTTTAGCTCCTTTCCTTGCTAAAACCTGCAAAATACACAAAATAGCGTAGATTCCACTCTTTTCGTAGATTTATGCAAAACTAACTAAAAATACTCAAAACTAAAACTAAACTAGACAAAATTAATCCTAATAAGCAAAGAAAACCTATCAAAAACTATACCAAAAATGCGAACATCAAAATACCCCATACTTAGACTTGCTTGTCCTCAAGCAATAATCAAGATACTAACCAAAACCAAAACAAATCATTCTTATCAAGACATAGCCATCTTCAAAAAGCAAAATCTACACATAAGAAAATTATAGCAAAAGACTATTAACATCCTCACACATATATGCACTTAAATAGACATAAAATAATACAATCCAACCTCTCAAGGGATATAATGTGTTTCACTCAACTCTCATGTGTTTGGGCTTATAATTTCAATCTCTCAACTCATCCTATATACAAAAACTCATAGAAATTGGAACTTATATCACCAATACTCTCCACCCAAGATTTGTCAAAACAAGCAAAGAATCATCAAGAGAACTTAGGCTCAATGAAAAACTTCAAAGAAGCTTCCATTCGGCCGGGTTGTAATGGGGCTTGGTAATAACAATAGGGCGTGGAAAATATTTGGTCATGTGGTGCTAATAATATCCGGGAATCAAAGACTCCTAAAAACTCACACATAACATCAAAACTCTCATATAAACATATACCAAACTCACTCTCATATTATGCACACTTTATTTTCACTCACCCTTTATCATCCTAGAAAGTCTCATAATCAAAAATAAAAGAATCTCTTGATATTTTTAAACACAAATGCACTTCAACTTTTCCTCTTTCTCTCCTTTTCTTTCTTTTTTTTTAAAATTTTGTTTTTAAAATTTTTTTTTTCCTTTTTCTTTCTCGCTGCCTAGTTAACGAACCCACATCCGGGTCGTTAACGATCCACCGTATACATTTCTTCCCTTAAAACTTTATTTTGTGCATCTTTTTATCAAGAGACCTTTCTTACATGTAATAACAAGAGACTTCCAAATCTACCATCACAATTCCAAGAGATAATATGCATAAGGAGAGTAAATCACACAAAAAAGAAGAGGGATTTATAAATGTTCTCCCTACAAGGCCAAAAAAAATTTCTCACAAGGTAGATTTTTGTTGGATTGCATCATCTATGCTATAAAGTATATGTGCTCAATTTCATCTAATGCTTTTCTTTTCTAAAAACAATAATTTCAATTTTTAAGAATCCGGCTATACTTTCAAAGACATGTTTGCAAGGAATTATATGGTTAAACTAGTGATTGCTATCATAGAACTTTAAGAAGGGACATCTATCAATTCTAAACTCTTTTTGTATTTTTCAAATTTTTCAAATTTTTTTGTTTTTTTTTTCGATTTTTTTCAGTTTAAAAGAAATAACAACTACACAAAAACACCTAGGACATAATTTTTCTACTTTCTCCCACCCCATACTTAAAATTACAGTGTCCCCACTGTAAGAAAAATAAGAAGAAGAGGGAAAAGAAATAGAAAAGAAAACAAAAAATTAAAAAGAAAAAGAAAGACATAAAACTTACAAAAGTGGAACAAGGAAAGGAAACTTCATCTTGAGCTTGATCAACGGTTCGGTGGAGGAAAATAGTGCTCAAAGTGCCCCATGAAGTCATACATCGTCCTCCAACGCTCAACATCCTCCGCCTCTCTCTGACGTTGTCGCTCGTCCTCCATCGACATGCGAGAGGAGTAGACGGTTTCCCATCTATCCATCCTCCGATGAATATGATCGGTCTGAAGGTGAAGCTGCTGCATCCGTGCAGAAAGATCCTCGGCCCATGGTGGTGGTATGCTCGATCCTGCGTACTCGGGCTGAGGAGGTGGTGGGTAGTGAGGTTGGAAATGGTCTTGATACATCACCGGGTTGTAAGGCATTAAGCCATATGCATGAGGGTCGACAGGAGCTGGTGGAGGGTTGACAGGAGCTTGCGGCACCTCGTTAACAAAGCTTGTTGCCTCGTTAACAGTGTTGGGCGGTGGCTGGAAATGGTCGTTAACGACCCTGGTTGGCTCGTCGACGAAGATGTGGCCTCCTAATTCCTCCGTCTCCATGTCTTCTTCTGTAAAGTTGAGCTCCTCAGTGCCGCCCTCGGTGTCGGCTTCCTCGGTGTCATTGCCTACGACCTTGGTATCCTCTTTCTCATCATATTCTTCTTCATATTCGTCCACATCGTCTCTCTCAAACCGGGTATGACATGGTCTAAGTGAGAGCTCATCCTCCGGTTTTGGCTCCAATGGGTAAGGCTGGCCCGTCCACACTTCGTACCAATTCGGTAAGTAGAGTAGCTCGTACATGTCGAGGGAAGGTATGACTACTTGATCTCGAACCTTCACCTTGTAGCCTCCCTCGGCTTGCACGAAAATCCCGGCACTATACCAATAATTCTTGTTGAGGAGTTGAGCGTGGGCCGGTGTGTAACGGGTGAGATCGACTCCAAGATTTTTAGCCAAGAGGCTAACCAAATTGCCACACCACACCTCCTTGGACTTGTGGGACTTGATCGCCCTCTCGGATTGCGACGGTCAAGAGATACAATTTATAAACCGACCCCGTTGTAGTACGTGGTGGGTGCCGAACACTCGGGAAGTCTACTCGATCGATGTGCCTAGATACTAGGAAGCTAGAAAGGAGAGCATAAAACAAAGGAAAACAAAGAAAACAGTCGGGACCGACACTGAGGTCACGTCGGGCCCGAGGTTGGCGACAAGAGGAAGTTGGGACCGACACTGGGTAAGTCGGGCCCGAGGTAGCTGGGGATGTCGAACTCAAAGATTTTAAAAGTAGATCTTGGGCTTTTGGGTTCCTTCCCTAGTAGATTAAGGCTTTTCCACCCCAATTCAGGCAATGAGTGATGATCGGACTAGGATCGAGTGCTTTCGCCCTCGTTCCAACCACATCTACACCTCGATCCATGGGGAAATCCCCTTCGAAGCAAGGTCTTGAGATTGACACATGTTCACTTTCGCTACTTTGCCAATCTCAAGCCTTGATTCCCGACTTTCGCAAGGAATTGTAGCTCGATGTAGAGTGGGTTCCTTAGATCAAACACTCAAGGCTATGGAATTGGGGTTTCTAGCCTAAACCTAGCTAGGGTTTTCCCCCATAACCCAAGATCAAGGAGATCTACTCCATGTGACAAGCAAAGAAAGCAATCAAATCAAAAGTGAAAGCAATCATCATAATCAAGCTCAAATCAAATCAAAGTTTCATTCAAATCCAAAGCAATCCACAAATACAAATCAAGGGTTTTCAAATCCACAAGATCAAAGCAAATCAAAGCTAAACAATCAACAAAACCTATCAAGCCTTCCTCTCTCTTGGCCAATTCTCTCTCTCTTCCTCCTCTTCTCCTTCCTCCTTGCTCTCCAAGTATCCTCTTGGCTCCCTTGGAACCCCCCCCCCCCCCCCTTTTGTGTGTGTGTGAGGGAACCCCTTCTTAGAAGACAAGAGGGCCTTTTATAGATTAAATGAGGGGCAAAAGTGGAAGTTCACAAATTCGTGCCTTGGAGCCCAAGTAGTCCGGTGACCGACTCGGACCGACACGGAGGAACCTCGGGCCCGAGGTACTGTGCATCTCGGTCCGAGGTTGGAAACTTCAAAGTCGGGCCCGACGTTGTTGCAACTCGGTCCTGACCTCATTCCACCTTCTTCTTAGTTGGCTTCTCTTGTTCTTCATCATGGCTTGCTTCTCTCTTTCCCGCTTTAGCTCGGCCTTTGCTCCATGTCTCGACCCTCCTTCAAATTGATCCTTGATTCATGCCAAATTACCTACAAAACACAAAAAAGGTGCGTAGTCTCCGAATCTCATAGAAATACGTGAACTAAGCTAAAAAGGAACAAAACGCACAAGAAAAGGGGGAAAAGAAACATATTTACAAAGGAAATCACATATGAAAACACCACCAAATAGAGAGACATCAAAATACCCCATACTTAAACTTGCTTGTCCTCAAGCAATAACAATGTAAGCAAGACCGAAACATAATCTTCAAGTAAAGCCTCGTATGAAAACACATTTTAAGCACAAGTGATCGACATTCAAGCAAGATTACATCATCACACGTGATTAAGTGTTCCAAGGAATAAAGTCAATGCAACTAAGCCTCACTTTAGGGATATGTGAATGTGTATCACTCATCATGTGTTTGGGTTTAGCAATGAACACTCAAGCTCAAAAATCATGAAAGTAAGGACTTTACTATTGAAGCTAATATCACCAATTCCTCCACCTAGAGATGCCTAATGCAAAGTACACAAAGAATTTCGAACTTGGCTCAATGGAGGTCCTCAAAGAGGTTCCATTCGGCCGGGTTGTAATGGGGCTTTTGGTATTTTTCAAGGTGGGAATTATTTGGTCTTGTGGTGCTTATAATGGGGATTGAACAACCTAAGCTCTCACCAATTTCACCAAATTCCACAATTACTTTCACACTCAACCAAAAGACTTTACATTTTCCTTTCAACCCAAAATTTCACTTAACATTCCACTTCATCTTTGCTCTTATGCTTTTTGTTGGATTTTCAACACTTTCTACATTTGGACCGACTTTCTTATGACATCGGGCCCGATGTTGCTTGTAACTCGGTCGGACCATTTTCTTCACTTAAGCTCTTTGCTTTATTCCACTTTACATTTCCAACATTTTCTTTCTTCTTTTTTCATTTTTGTACAACAAAGATGCACTACCCACATGATTCATAACACCATTCCTTGCCCTTAAACCCAAGAGAATCTCAACTCTTCAAATACAATCCAAACCTCTCTTCTAAAGTCCAATCCCATAAGGGTGAAGTCATATAAGGCTAGGAATAATATTTTTGAGGAGTTTCAAACAAAGGCTTAGGCTAGAACGGGGCTACAATCAAAGGATTAACTTCATGGTAGGATATGGAACATTTATGTGACTAGAAGAATAAAGTTCAAAATCAATGTGACCATGCTAGGACAATTCTCATGACGGTCTTGGAAAATAGATAAACACCGCAATAGCAAGTTTTACTAAGCATGAATGAGCTAATTACACAAGAAACATGAGGGATATGCAAATATGATCAAGCATCCCTAAAATGGCCAAAAATCAATCTCACAAGGGTCACTCATACTTAGTTGCATAAGAACTCATCCTAGAACTCACATGCTCAATAAAACAAGCAAGGTATCATGATCATATCAAAAGCAACATCATTTTAAGAGGCTAAACTATCCAAAAATATGCAAAGGAATTTACATGCTCACATCATCATTAGCTTTTATTTTGGCAATCTAAGGTGGGAATTTCTAGTCCAAAACCTACAAAACACAAAATCTTTTTGTTGTTTTTAACACAATTTTTTCAATTTTTTTATGGATTTTTTTTTTTGCAAAAATTTCTCTAAAACCAAAAACTCATCCATTCTAGACCAAATTAATCATCCACGTCTTTCCTCAAACCACTAACCAATAAGCAAACATCCCAAATACAAACTAGGAACACAAACTAAATTTTTGATGTCCCCATCAAACCAGGAAATCAAAACTTAAAAGCAAGAGAGAAGAGTATGAAAAGCTCACAATTTCTTATTCTTCAATGGCATGTATAGGATCACTCGAAGGGGTTGTCACGTCTACGTCCTCTTTGGAGCCTTGTTTGCCGCTCCCTTTCGTACACTTGCTATTGGTAGAAGTCTTGTGGTGGTGGTTGAAGTTGAGGCTCCGGGCGTGTCCATTGGTCCTCACGGGAAGGGAAGTTCCCGCTCATCCACGTGTTGTAGCTATCTTGGACCCGCCACCTTTGATCTTCCACCTCTCTAAGCTCCTCTACCGCTCGTCTAGTGTAGCCGAGGGCCCGATTCATCTCTTGTTGGCTAGCTTGGAAAGAACTTTGTTGTTGAAGCATTTGTTGTTGTTGTTGGTACATTTGTTGTTGTTGGAGATTCGCTTGATGGACCTCTTGGAGAACATTTTCTTGTTGAAGTTGGAGATAGCCATTTGGTTGGCTAAGAAGGACATGTCCACCGGTTGTTGTTGCTCGGGAAACACAATTCCCAGACCGTACCATTGGGCATAGCCTTCATAACCGCCACCGTGGAATTGCTCTCGCTTGCACCGCTCCCTTCTCCTCGTTCATAATGCCTCGGGACCTCACCACCATGGAATGAACTGGACCGACGTTGAGGGAAGTCGGGCCCGACTTGGTGTGTACCTCGGTCCTCTAGTGTTGGAGCTTGGTGCGTGGCTCGGAGGTCGGCCATCAAGCCTTGGAGGTGCTCATCTTCTTCATTTTGTCCTTGATCGACATCCATGTCCTCCCCACGAGGTGCAAACACGAAGTTGTCTTGGTCGAAATCCGGTGTAGATGGAGGGGAAGCAAACCGAATGTGTTGAGATTGTTGTCGCCGCCCCTCTCTTGCACCTTCGGGGTCACCAAATGAGTGTGGCTTGCCGGCCCACACTTGGTACCAATTTTGATACCGAGAAAGATCATAGAGGTTGTGCACTAACCGGATCGACACACCATCATAGTTTGAGTGAGGGGCCAAGGAAATCATGTAGAGCTTCTCCTTGATGATGTTGGCCTTCTTGAAATACTTCATGTTCATGAACTCAACACCATTCGGAGCCGGGGAATACTTGTCAAGATCAACTCCTAGACGCATGGCGAGCCTTGCTATCATCCCGCCGAAGTAGATCCAAGAGGAACTTTGGATGTCCCGCACCATCTTGACCCACTCTCATGCAAGGTTCATGGGCTTCTCGGTGTTGAAGAGCATCTCATGGAGCAACATGATCTCCTCCTTCATCGGCTTGCTCAACTCATGACGAGCATAGATAGCACACCCCAAGACTCGCACCATGACCCGAAAAAGAGGGCTAGCAATCTTGGTTGTGGAGGCGCCCTTTTCCATCTCACTCTTCTCGGCCACATGACGCCACACTTGGTTCACCTTCTCATTGTTGACGCCGGCCTCTTCTCTTGGGCATGGAAACCCGAAGTAGGTAGCCAAATCCCTAAGAGTGAGATTGTGGTCCTCGTTGCCCAATCGGAAAGTAATCGCCCCTTCCTCATCCTCCACATTATCATAAGTGCACTCGAATGTGGCCATAAATTCCGAGGTGAGGGCGGGGTAGTGAGTGTTGTTCCACCTTAGCATTCCATTAAGACCGATGTGGGAGTAGCATCTTGGAAGGGCTTGATCCATGTCCATCTTCCTCACGGCTTCCCAATCAAGCCACCTCGTGTGGTGCTCGAGCGCCATATATCTTTCATAATTCTCCACTTGCTCATCATCCTCCAAATAGACATCATCCAACTTCGGCTCTTTCCTCGTCTTCTTGGACTTCTTCCTTGGCCTTTCCACATGAGAGGATGAAGCTCTTGTCTCCATTGTACCTACACACATCCAAACAAAAGGATCCAAGATAAACTCCATACAACCCAACAAAAGCACTCATCAACACACAACAACATTCCAACACAAAGGGAACCCCATACTTAGTCTCTAGACTCACATGCATCTCAATCCAACATAAATCATCATGGACATCTTCTAACAATAGCTAAGCAAATAATCATTCTACATCATGATTAGGCTATAGCCAACAATTAAACACATGAATCCACATGATATCACAAGAAGAGAGCAAAAACAACTAGGATCGACTTCCAACCTATGTCGGGCCCGACGTACTCAACCTCGGTCCGACATGTTGGACCGACTTCCACACCTCGGGCCCGACTCTCCTGGGCACGTCAATCTCGACCTAGTTCATGCTTCGACTTCTAACCTCAAATCAACCCAAATCACTCTATCATGCACTTAAATTTCAAATTCAACCATCAAACATCCCTAATCGAAGTTCTAAATGGATCTAAGCATGCATAAACAACTTTAAAGCTCAATTTCACAAATCATGCAAATCCACCATTGATGCTAAAGCTCAAGCTCTCAATCAAACATGGCATTACTCAATCTACGCAATGAAAGCACAAAATTTTCAAAGAAATAAGTAGAGATCGAGTAACACATACCGGATTCGAAGAGTATTTGAATTTTTTACAAATGAGCAACTTAGAACTCAAATTTCCTAGATCTAGATCTAGATGGGGGACGAAGGACTATATTGAACTCGAGATTTCTACTTGGATTCGGGTTTGGGAGGCCTTTTTGTGATTGGAACGAGATGAAGTGGGAATGGATGTGGATCGAGTATGGTGATGAAGGGCGGCCGACTTTGTGAGTTTTTGAGGGAGAGGGGTTGTATTTTGGGAATGGTAGTTGATATGAAGATGATAGGTAGGTGGGGGTTGGTATTTAATGGGGGAAAGGGACAAATTAGGTCAAGGGCAAAATTGGCATTCCAACTAGTCGGATCAAGTTGGACCGACTTCATGGACCGACGTCCCTATGTCGGGCCCGACTTACCTGGGCTCGATGTGGGAGTATTCGGGTTACCAATTTTTACTCCATCCTCATGCAACTTCTTTCCCATATTTCCATTTAAATATTTCACCTCAAATCCTACACAACCTTGAAGGATGCACAACACCATAAATCCACAAAACACTAGATAGGGATTGGTTAGAGAAAAGCTAAGCTAAACTAAGAAAATCAAACTAAAATTACGAAAAGAAAGCTACTAGCTCGGGTTGCCTCCCGAGAAGCGCTCGTTTAGAGTCACTAGCTTGACTTCCTAACCTCAACCTTATGGCGGGTGAAACACGGTGAATTGCTCGCCATTGTTATGCCCATTCCCATTGCCTTCATACCCATAAAACCACCAACGATGGTCCACATAGGCATGGCTCTCCGATCTCGGGCTTATCTCATCATACTCCTCCAACGGATGAGATTTCTCCTCCTTGCTTGCTCCATCATGTTTTTCTTGCCCTACACCATAGTCATCCAAAGTATTCCTAGGAGATTCTATCAATTCACCTTTTAAATCACTAAGGCATATATAGGAGTCTCCTAGGTCATCATTCAAATCACTCAAGCAAATGTAGGAATCAAAATTTTGGGAAGAATTGTGATCTTCACCAACATTAAAAGGATATGAGTAAGGATACTCTTCATCTCCTCTTGAGCTAGCATTGTTCCTTGACTCATCTTGATCCTTAAGTTGCTCCAACAACTCCCTCACTTGTATTTGTTCATTGAAGCTTTCATCACTCCTTAAAGCAACAACCTCCCTAGCAACTTCCACTTCTTCACGTTCTCTCTTGGCACTCTCTTCAAGCTTAAGAATGGCCAAGGCGTCCGGCTCATTCAAAGCTTTGTTGAAGTGGAAATCTACCTTCTCTTCCCCAATCTCAAAGGAGACCTTCCCGTTCTTGACATCGAACCTTGCCCCCGCCGTAGCTAAGAATGGTCTCCCTAAGATTATTGGAACCAAGGGATCCTCATGCATCTCCAAGATCACGAAATCATCGGGGACAAAGTACTTTCCAACCCGCACCGGAACGTCATCCAATATTCCTTTGGCCTTAATGATGGAACCGTCGGCCATGGTTAGGGACATATCGGTCGGCTCCATTTCACCCAAATTTGCTCTTCTCCAAATGCTAGCGGGCATCACTAAAACACTTGCCCCAAGGTCACATAAGGCTTGGAAATTTTGAGACCCCACACCAATGGTTATAGCAAAACGACCGGGATCTCCTAGCTTTTGTGGTAACTCCAAGGTCTTGAATTCATCTTGCATTTCCACTATAGACCTCTTCTTGCTCAAAATCTCCCTTAAAAACTTGGCATAAGATGGCATCTCACTCAATGCGTCGGTGAACGGGATGGAGATGTTCAAGCCTTGCAAGAGTTTGAGAAACCTCTTGAACTTGTTCTCAACAACATCTTTTGGCTTCTTCGAGGGATATGGAAGAATTGTTGCACCTTGAATCTTGCTTGGATCAACTTCTTTGGACTTCCCTACTTCAATTGCAACATTTTCTGAATGGACCGACTTGGGCACCATGTCGGGCCCGATGTTGTGAATCTCGGTCCTGGGCAGAGGAGTTGGATCGAGGTCTGTGTACGTCGGTCCCGAGTTGCTCTCAACCTCGGTCCGTGGTGAAGGAGTCGATCTTCTTGCTGGGTCGACTTCGGGGAACGTCGGACCCGACTTGCTGGGTAAGTTGGTCCGACTCTCTTCACTCTTCTTAGGTACGTGTGGCTCGGGTAGGTTTCGGCTACTTCTCAATCCAATTGCCCGGACTTTATTTTGATTGTTTTGAGCTCGAGGATTCTCCTCGGGTCGGCCCGGAAGTCTTCCATTCTCTCTTGGGGCTTGAGTCGCAATTTGGGCAAATTGATTGTCGACTTGCCTCCTCCATGCACCAAACTCATTGAATTGGGTCCTCATCTCCTTGAACCCATCCCTCATCTCTTGAGCAAATGTTTGTAACTCATTGAATCCCGGTGGTCTATATGGTGGTGGTGGCGACCTTGGCTCGTTTTGGTTGAAGTTGTTGTTGTAGCTTTGAGCTTGACCGTTGTTCCACCGGCCATTGCCACCATTGTTGAAGTTGCCTCTTCCACCGAAATTTCCACGAACATAGTTTGCCTCCTCAATTCGCTCGGCCAAGCGTACTTGGCTCTCATTCGGACAAACTTGTGTAGCATGTGCAAAGGACCCACACTCCTCACAAGCTCTAGCATTTTGCTTGTAGTAGTGGACTTGCCTCTTAAGCTTGCTCACTTCACCTTCAAGGAATTGGAGCTTCACATCCCTATCAATGTCTTCTCCCTTTGCATCATATAACTTCCTTGCACCTTCACCTTGAACCTTCACCTCCTTGCTAGCTTGACTCACCCCATACATGGCCTCATAATTGGATAGCTTGTCAAGTAGCTCCCAAGCTTGATCCGGTGTCAAGTCTATGAACCCACAATCGGTGTGGAGATTGAACTTGTCCTTCGTTACCGGATTGATGCTTTGGAAAAAGATGTCTTGAAGCACATATGGTTGTTGGCCATGAGTAGGACATTGGCGCAACATCTCCTTGAAACGGTCCCATGCTTCGAAGAGAGGCTCATTCGGACCTTGTTGAAAACTTGCAATCTTCCTTCTCAACTCGGTTGTCTTTGAGGGCGGGAAGAACTTCATCAAGAAGGCATCATAGAGTGTCTTCCAAGTTGTGATTGACCTAGGAGCTTGGCTCTCGAGCCAATGTGTGGCCTTGCCCCCAAGTGACCATTTGAACGCCTTTAGAAGCACATACTCCAATGTCTCCTCGTCGGTAGAGATCGTCTCACACATGTCCACAAAGCGTTTGACATGCTCTATGGGACACTCATGTGGACGGCCCTCGAATTGATCACGCTTGATGAGGGAGATGAATTGCGTCTTGATCTCAAAATTCTTGGCAACCTCGGGAAGCACAATAGCCGGCTCGGGCACCCTCAACTCCGGATGCATGTATTGGCGTGCATTCCGGGGTAGAGCGTTGAGTTGAGCCTCGGCTCTCATCCGTTGTTCCCGTTCTCTTCTTGCCACCTCTTCTTGATTGTCCCTCTCAAGTTGCAATCTAGCCATTTCGGCCCTAAGTTGAGACAACTCCTCATCAACATGGAGAGCTTGATTCTCCATCCTTTTCCTTCTTCGGGCTTCCTTGAGAATACTTTCCGGATCACTCACAAACTCAAGCTCAAGTGTTCCTCGGGAGGAACGAGCTAGCATACACCTATGAAACAAAAACACAAACCAAAACAAATCAAAAAAAAACAAAGGGTTTGGGCTATTCCCTCACCCATATCACTACCAAAACACAAGAAACTAACCAAATTGGCACTCAATGCACTTAGACTTCCCCGGCAACGGCGCCATTCTTTTGATCGCCCTCTCGGATTGCGAGGGTCAAGAGATACAATTTATAAACCGACCCCGTTGTAGTACGTGGTGGGTGTCGAACACTCGGGAAGTCTACTCGATCGATGTGCCTAGATACTAGGAAGCTAGAAAGGAGAGCATAAAACAAAGGAAAACAAAGAAAACAGTCAGGACCGACACTGAGGTCACGTCGGGCCCGAGGTTGGCGACAAGAGGAAGTCGGGACCGACACTGGGTAAGTCGGGCCCGAGGTAGCTGGGGATGTCGAGCTCAAAGATTTTAAAAGTAGATCTTGGGCTTTTGGGTTCCTTCCCTAGTAGATTAAGGCTTTTCCACCCCAATTCAGGCAATGAGTGATGATCGGACTAGGATTGAGTGCTTTCGCCCTCGTTCCAACCACATCTACACTTCGATCCATGGGGAAATCCCCTTCGAAGCAAGGTCTTGAGATTGACACATGTTCACTTTCGCTACTTTGCCAATCTCAAGCCTTGATTCCCGACTTTCGCAAGGAATTGTAGCTCGATGTAGAGTGGGTTCCTTAGATCAAACACTCAAGGCTATGGAATTGGGGTTTCTAGCCTAAACCTAGATAGGGTTTTCCCCCATAACCCAAGATCAAGGAGATCTACTCCATGTGACAAGCAAAGAAAGCAATCAAATCAAAAGAGAAAGCAATCATCATAATCAATCTCAAATCAAAGCAAAGTTTCATTCAAATCCAAAGCAATCCACAAATACAAATCAAGGGTTTTCAAATCCACAAGATCAAAGCAAATCAAAGCTAAACAATCAACAAACGCTATCAAGCCTTCCTCTCTCTTGGCCGATTCTCTCTCTCTTCCTCCTCTTCTCCTTCCTCCTTGCTCTCCAAGTATCCTCTTGGCTCCCTTGGAACCCCCCCCCCCCTTTTGTGTGTGTGTGAGGGAACCCCTTCTTAGAAGACAAGAGGGCCTTTTATAGATTAAATGAGGGGCAAAAGTGGAAGTTCACAAATTCGTGCCTTGGAGCCCAAGTAGTCCGGTGACCGACTCGGACCGACACGGAGGAACCTCGGGCCCGAGGTACTGTGCATCTCGGTCCGAGGTTGGAAACTTCAAAGTCGGGCCCGACGTTGTTGCAACTCGGTCCTGACCTCGTTCCACCTTCTTCTTAGTTGGCTTCTCTTGTTCTTCTTCATGGCTTACTTCTCTCTTTCCCGCTTTAGCTCGGCCTTTGCTCCATGTCTCGACCCTCCTTCAAATTGATCCTTGATTCATGCCAAATTACCTACAAAACACAAAAAAGGTGCGTAGTCTCCGAATCTCATAGAAATACGGGAACTAAGCTAAAAAGGAACAAAACGCACAAGAAAAGGGGAAAAAGAAACATATTTACAAAGGAAATCACATATGAAAACACCACCAAATAGAGAGACATCAGGACTTCTCGACATAGTAGAGCCATTCGTACCCCAAATTCAAGGGGCCGGGCTCCTCGAAGAGGATGGTGCGGAAGCAAGCGACCTCCGTCCTTGTAGACCGGTTCAACTCCTTCTTCGGCCAAAATGTTGCGGCGAGGACTCTCAAGATAATCCGGAAGATAGGGTTGACTATGGTTGCCCCGGATAGCGCCGCGGTGGAGGATTGAACCTCTCCGGTGATGTAGCTCCAAGTGCGGGTCACTCGGTAGTCCTTCAAGCTATAGTCTCTAGACGGGTTTGGGAGCTCCAAGATTGCATTGAACTCCGCCATGGTGAAGTCACGGTCCTCGTTACCGAGCCGGAACCGAATGCGTCCCGGCGAGATCTTTGACGAGAAGTTGGTCTCCAAGGTGGCCAAGAACTCGGATGTGAGGGCCGGATAATGTGGAAAGCTCTCTTGCTTCAATAAGTGTGCGGCCCCAAGGATCATGAAGGCGTCCTTGACATCCGTGTAGATGCCCGTAGAGACGGCGCTAGACTTCGAGAACCATCGGGTGTAATGGTCCTTCTCCAAAAAATCCCGGTAGCGCCGTACTTGGCTTTGACTGCTCAAAATCACATCGTCCACCCGGGGTGGAGATGGAGACCTGTGGTTCCTCCTCTTCTTCTGGGCTCGGGTAGCGGGTCTGCTTGAACTAGCCATGGATCCTACAAAATAATCGAAAATTTTCCAAGATAAGATCCACTCAAAAATAATAGGTATGAGACCCCATACTTGGTCTCAAAATTAACCTCGGAATTATTAATAAACTACCCAATTGGGTTGTTCACGAGTCTGGGCTCGGATCGATCATTTATGAAGTGCAGGGTCGTTAACGAGCCTGGGTGGGTCGTTAACGACCCGCCGAGAGCAACACCAGAAATTTCCGAAATTAGATCTACCTTTAATTCAGCACAAATCAAGCATGCAATCTTCTATTATTTTCCACAATTCCCTCATTGGGTAAAAGCACCCCATACTTACTCAATTACCCATCCCGAACATGCTAAAAATTTCCCGGAATTTTGACATGCGAAGTTCGAATTTTTAGATCTAGAACAAGAAAAATTCATGCTTTCTTAACTAAAGGGTTACAATAGCCAATCTATCATGAATAATCTTACCTAAAACATGAACAACTAAGCACAATCAAGAATTTTTAGAACGTAAGTTAAGCATGCTCATCGATCTCCCTAAAAATCATGATTCAAGATATGAAATTTAACCACATAGATAATCAATCATGCAATTTCAAGCAAGGGTTTAGAAATCATACCGGAGAACCGAGAATTAAAAGAACAAGGGTCGGAATTGGGGTAGTTAACGAGCTCGTCGTCGACGGTGAATGGCTTCCGAACTCCGGTAACGATGGTGTCTCCGGTGGTCGTTAGCGTGGGATTTCCGACTCGGTGGGAGAGGATTGAGAGGGATTGAGAGAGTTTTGGGTTTGAGAGTGAATGTGGGAGAGATTGTGGTAGAATTTTGGGAGGGGTAGAAGGGTTTTTATAGAAGGTATTAAGGATAGAGGGGGGTGGCGGCTAGGGTTAGAAAAATTAACTAGGTTAGAAATACTTACCTGCCCCGTATCGTGACGAATCGGGTCGTTAACGACCCTGGGTGGGTCGTTAACGAGCCACCGTGGCCTCCTTGAGTGAATTTTCGACCCTTTTTCCTGAAATTTTGTTAGCTCAAAAAATCTTATTTCTATCCTATTTAAAACTAAAAAGAAAAATAAAAGAAAGCTAAGAAATAATCTAAAAAGAAAAAATAAAAAGAAAAAATTAAAATAAACTAAACCTATTCTAAAAAGCGGGTTGCCTCCCGTAAGAGCTATGTTTAACGTCGTTAGCCCGACGAGCTCTCTTGCTAGTCTCATGGTGGTTCATGTCTGGCCATGTTGGGGTCTTGAGATACCTTGCTTGTAGCCTTACTGCCTCTGTGCACTTGAATTGCTAAATTAGGACCTTCTTCTTCTATCAGCAAGCTTGATATCCCTGGATTGGTAGTGTAGTCCGAAAGCCAAGGTGGTTTGGACTTTTCTGTAACCTCTGTAGTAGGGCCTTTGTGCATGTGAGAATCAGTGATCGACAAATGTGGCTCGGTAGGGACTGTGCTGTCGAGTTCGGGTTGAGTCAACTCTAGTTGTGCCACTCCAATTGGGTCGTTAGCTTTCTGATCTAAATTGAATTCCACCCGTTCCTCCCCTATATCAAAAGTGAGGAGTCCCTTTCGCACATCAACTCTTGCCCCTGTTGTGACTAAAAATGGTCGCTTGAGAATTATGGGGACATGAGGATCTTCAGGCATTGCCATCACGATGAAGTCATTTGGAACAAAGAAATTACCCACTTGAACTGGGAAATCTTCTAGCAGCCCTGTTGGTTTCATGCAAGATCCGTCTACCATATAAAGCCGCATGTTGACAGGCTCTAATGGTCCCATATTTGCTCTAGACCAGATTGAGAGTGGAACAAGACTAGCACTGGCACCAAGATCGCATAAAGCCTTGAACTTATGGTTGCCTATGCCGATTGTGATTGCAAGCCTCCCAGGATCTCCAAGCGTTTCTGGAAGAGCTATGGATCTGACCTCGTCCTGCAGCTCTGTAATAGATCTTTTCCTGCTAAGAATATCTTTCAAGAATTTTGTGTAAGCCGGCATTTCGCTTAGGGCCTCAGCGAATGGGATGGAAATATTAATGCCCTGAAGAATCTTAACGAAACGCTTGAACTTACTCTCAGTAGAGTCCATAGATTTCTTAGTTGAAAATGGAAGAGTTTTCACCATCCTCGGAACCAAGTTAGGCTCGAGAGGTGAGAGTACCGGGTCGACTTTGGGGTCGTTCGGTGTCCTCGGTGGGTCGTTACCGACCCTGATGGGGTCGTTAACTACCCTGGGATTGAGAGGAGGACTCGGTTTAGAAAACTTACTTGGGTTGGGCTCGTCAGGAATCCTTGGAGCCTCGTCATCCTGGCTTGTAGGCTCGGTACTAGCTCTCGCTGGCTCGTTAACGAGCTGGCTGGCGAGATCCTGTTCCTCCATCTCTTCAGCTTGAACTCTCTCCGGTAGTGTCTTCCCGCTTCTGAGGTGTACCGCTGCTATTTGGCCTCTAGGGTTCTCATCGGGACGGCCCGGGAGTTGCCCTTGTGGTCTTGGAATCCGTGCAACAAGTTCTCCTAGTTGGGAATCAACACTCCTCTTCCAAATATCGAACTCTCCCCATCTTTTATCCTGCCGGTTCAGCTTGGCTTGGACGTCATCAACCTTGTTGTTCACTTTTTTGATGCTCTCTTTAATCTCCTGAACCCATGATGGCGTCTCCTGATGGCCTGGAGGTCGATATGGTGCAGGTCGTGTATCTTGTGGGGGCCCTGTGTAATGTGATTTGTATTCTGATTGCCCCATGGTTGATAGTTGTTTGACCTATCATTATAATTAGGCTGGTTCCTGTAGGGTCCTCTCATGTAATTCATCTCAGCTATCGTCTCAGCGGTTCTAACCTGCTCAATGTTAGTGCAAGCAGAAGTACTATGCGCAGAAGAACCACATTCTTGACATGATTGAGAGGATTTCAGAAAACTTACCTGTTTCCTCAAATGGTTGACCTCATCTTGTAAGAATTGATTTTTAACATCGGGGTCAACTTCATCTCGATTGGGCACATAGAGACGTTTTTGAGTTTGTGGAGCCTGCTGGGTTCCGTACATAGCATCGTAATTCGCCACCTTGTCCAACAGTTCCCATGCCTCTGTCGGGTTCATCTCTATAAAACCGCACGCAGTATGCGTGTTGATGCGGTTCTTGGTCTCTGCGTTGATACCCTGGAAAAAGATTTCTTGCAATACATATAAAGGTTGCCCATGAGTAGGGCATTGTCTAAGCATCTCTTTAAATCTTTCCCATGTTTCAACAAATGTCTCATTAGGCAACTGGTGATAAGAGGTGATACGTTTCCTTAACTCCGTTGTCTTAGCAGGAGGGAAAAACTTTGTAAGAAATTGATCATACAAAGCTTT